>CM060922.1:917336869-918041869 GCA_030737875.1 Allium sativum
CTTGATACGATAAAATGGATTTAATATTAGTGTGTATATGTTTTAATAAAACATTTCAAATATAAATGTATCAATCCTAGACGGCATGAGTACCATATATCATGTCGCCATACTAGTTCTACAATCAAAACCGCAAGGTCGTATTGGAAATTGGATTTCCATCATGAGTCGAGGCTAGGGGCAAGCTCCTCTCCGATTCGAGACACTCTAGCAAATGCCTCAGGATCCCCCGCAGTGAACCCTTGGATCTTCAGGGTCGGTCCCTACCTAAGGGTAGTGGATTAATTATGCCTGAACACACGCTTCCCGGTCCCTTTGGACCTAAAGTATGACCACTAACGGCCTATAAAAATCCGAGGCGCCTCAAAATCCATCATCCACATAAGTAAAATGTTAGCCAGTTTAAGCACTGACACCACTCCTAGCTAGAAAGAAACGTGTGCACTCCCTGCGGTCCTAATCCCGTTTTTGACTCATACCGGGGTGTGAGGCTCGTGAAGTCACGCTATACACAAAGCTATGCCGTAATAGGCTATACTTTGATCATCCCACAAGGCCCTGCTTTTCAACAAAAGCCTTGATCATTTGCATCTTGGCGTGCCACATTGACAATTCACGCCATGCGATCAATCACTATTAATATATACCAGGGTGTTAAGTAGAGAAAAAATCCTCCACCACCAAACAGACATACATTAACAGAAATCAATTTAATTCACATGGAACGAAATCCAATGTCAGACACACATCCATTTACTAGCTTAAGCTCTGGGTCTGAGCGAAAGCTAAATCCGAACAATCAACAATAGTCCGGACGGCCACCACTGAAGCCCCTTCAAGGTAGCTACTCTCATCAAGGGTCTCTGTAGCAACACATCCATTCGATGTGAAGATCGTCGATCTTCAAACACCATCTTCATCTTCGACTCTTCATCGTCGTAGTAATTATTCGGAATGGGTTAAACCCGGTCTTTCCGAATAACTCACGTATTTTATAATAAAAATCAAGTACTATAAAAGCACACCCAACGTCTCATTCCAATTCAGAATATTCTTCTAATAGATATTCGCATTATTATATCAAAGATAAATTCTTTACTTTATACTTAAATATTTCTTTAAAGATTTATTAAAACACAATTTGGTTTTAAATATCACACAAATCATTATTCAATGATTATTTGAATTTAAGAAATTAACCTTATCTTTAACTGGGTTAAAGAACTAATGTCATTTAAAACATAGTTCACGATAAACCCAAAAATCATCTTCCATAAAATATGGAATCTTCACAGAAATCAAATCAATATATAATCATTATAAATTTCTGTATCTGACCAATAATATAAATGGAATAACGGCAAAGCCTATTAAATCCCATATGTAGTATCGATCTTCTTTTACAGAAACTTATCTCGGTTATTATTAATTCGAATTCCATTCAACTCCAATTTAATATATTAAATTGGAAAACTTTACTTTTGGAAAATTTCCATTTTAAATCTTAATAAAAGATTTACAAATTCCAAATTATATTATTAATGTAAATTGAGTTAAAGAACAAATGTCGCTAAAAACACCGTTCATAATAAACCCAACTCACATTTCATCTTATTTCAATCACTAAATATAATTGAAAACTTTAATAATCTAAATTAAAAGATTATTCTCTTCATACAGGGTTTAAGAACAGTGTTATTTAAGACACTATTCACGACAAACCCAAAATCCAATTTATTTAATTTAATTTCAATTAAATATTCACTAATTGGAAAACTTCATTAAATCTTAATTTAATGATTTATTCTAGTTAATAACTAGTTCATTTGAATAAAAAATGTGTTTTCCTAAAATATATTCTTTTTCCAACATACTCTTTTCTAGAATATTCTTTATTGGAATGTGACTCAATCAACAACCATATATTGCATGTAATCAATAAGCATGATAAATAATTATCAAATATCCAATTAACAACCAAAGTGAATTCTACACTAAATATTGGGACTAGTGTAGATCAAATATCATCCCAACACCCGTGTGGGGTTTCATCCGGCAATCAAATAATAAATTATTTGTGCACTTGGGCGATGTGTAAAAATTATCAACCCAATCACATAAACAAGTCGGATGACTTGTAAATGGAAGTGTACTATTCAGTTTTGAATAAACTAACAATATATTTAACACATCAACTATTTCAACATCACAGACAAACATCACCATTCTTTTTATTGTTGACAAATGACAATAAAAATCTTAACTTTGATTCCTGTAACGACCCGTGTTTTCGGCACTCAAATATATAATTTAATTTATTAAATTCAATTATTATATTTGGAATATCGATGTGATTTAATATTTAAATCGTCGTTTTAAACAAAGTTGAACTATATATTATATATAATATAAATAGAGCTCGAAATGGCGCTGTAGTTCGTAATGTTTGGTTTTGAACTTCAACTGAGAATACAGGATCCGATATAAATCGGATTTCTATGAAACAAGACACGTTGGAACCGTATTGACGATAATTTTCATATGAAAGAGAAAAATCCAGATTTCGTGTTATAGTTTGATAGTTATGGCCAAATCAAATTTTGAAATAGTCGCTATGGAAAATCATTATTAAAATATAGGCCATTAAAATAGCCGTTTTGCAAACGGACTCAGATTTCGACGAAATCAGTTTCATCGGGACCGTAACGTTAAATTATTGTACGATGTGGAATGGCGTGGCAAACCGATATCGTATGTGACCACGGTAGCCATAAACGCCCGTTCATTTTCTATAACGCGTAATTAAATTAATAAAGAGATATTTGAGTGTAATTTGAGCAGACGATCGAATTAGACCGCGAAACCAGTTCCGTTGAGTTCGTATTGTCGATTAGAGTCAGGATAGGTATATACTTTGTTATTTTTAGAGATCGAGAAATTTGGCGTTAAAAAGGATAGGGCGGTTCGGGGTAAAAACAGCCTATCGGGCAAACAGTCTCGGAATGCGACGAAACTAGTGTCGTTGGGTTCGTATCGAAAAGTTATTGTAAGATTTCGCAGTTTCAAGTTGATTTGATTTATCTAGTGATCGTAGAAAAATAAAACGCGTGTTTATTTCTGGTTTTATAAAGGAATTTTTTTCAAACGACCTCGGATTGCGACGGGACTTGTCCCATTGGGTCCGGAATATTTTTTTACTCTAAGATAAGCCTTTTTATCAGTAGACAGAAGTCATTTACAGGGGGTTTTGTCAACTACTTTACCCGTAAATTTCATTACAATTAAATAATATTATACGTCCACTATATATATACCCATCATTTGTCTAACCCTAAATTTTACTTCGTTCTGGTCAAAGCGAAAGTTCCGCCGCCACATACACTAAACCAACGAACAGAAAACCACCAAATTTTCCACCGATTTTCTTCCAATTTTTATATCTATTCGAAATCCATCACTGCAAACTTATCGAGGTGGATGAGGGCTACGAGATGACCGGCTGTGATGAACTAGTTCGCAACGTAGTGGCCAGAAGAGCTGTAGGAAGGCGTGGGCGTTGTGGAGCTATTTCCGATGAATGGAGGCACCGGACGAAGAGGGGTTCGTGGCGAAGTTGGAGGCCTGTGTGGCGCATCTTTTAGTGGTTGTGGATGGAAGTCCGGGGGACCGGAATGGTGACGGAGCGGTGATGTTTAAATGGTCGGTTGGAAGTTCCGGCAAATCAAGGCGGCAGGGGGTGCACTTCATGGACGTTGGGGGGGTCTTCGGATCGGGGGTTCGGTGAACTGTTCTAGTGCGGTGGTGAGGAATTTTGATGGAGGCTTTAGCTGCATGGTTGAGGATGCACAACTACTGGTATGAGGGGCAGCTCCTGATAAACGAAAATGACGAAGAGGACAAGGGATGTAATAATTGGTTGCTGACCCTTGTTTAAGTAAATTAACATCCTGGGGGGAGGTGGAAATATGAGATTTGAGAAGGTGTTTTGAACGAACAAAGAACCCATGAGAATTGTAAAAGGATCGGCCTTGCAGTCTGTTATCAGAAGCATCGACCTGTTTTGGTAAAGCTAGTATCGGGCTGTTTTAATAATTAGTTTAGGGTTTAATTAGAGAATAAATTATAATAATTAGTATGTTAACTTGAGTTAAAAATTTGGCAGGATTGGCTACTGCGAAGACAACCTGGGAAGATGAAGAACAAATCGGCCTTCCTATAATAAAGTAATTTGTTTATAAAGTATGGTTAAAAAGTTATTGTTATAATTAAAGCGGATTAAAAGGAGTCAGTTCTGATTTCCATACAAACGGTAATTTGGTTGCTTTAAAAATGTGATTAACATTATTAAACTTATAATTAAGAATTTCATTTATCTGATTATGGCATGGGATGATGCAGGATTTAACCAAGTTGGAGTCAACATCGGGTTCGAACGGGTTCACCGAAACCGTTAAGAAAACATGTTGAACAGGAAGGAACATGACAACGAAGAAGATCAGCATGCTGAAATAACAGTATTCGGCCAGTTAAACATCCCACAAAGTAAATTGACCAATTAATGTTATAATTTATAAATGATTAGTAATTAAAATAGCGAATATTAAAATATTAATAACTCTATCATATATATGATCAGAATTGGACAAAACAGAAATGCTGGAATCGTCTTGGCCAGTACTACGTCATGAAACAAATCTGGATGGAACTGAAATTAGTTGGAATTTTTAATTAGATTAAATGACTGTTTAATTTAATTAAAACAAGCCGTGGACAGCAACAACGCAACTCAAGGTGAGTTAAACTCACTCAGTTTTCCCATTTATATTTTATATAAATTGGGTTCTTTATTTTGTGTGTGCCCTGTTTGCTGATGATTGCTTATTTGCTAGTTATACACTTGTTTGTTGATTTAACTGATGAAATTAAACTGTGTTTAATTTCAGTGAAATTCCAAATCGTTATTTTTAACGATTGGTCCCAATAAAGGTAACTCACCTTGGTTGGTCACGTTTACAAAATAAACGTGTTTCAAATGGTTGAATTGTTTGCATTTCTTGTGGTTGATGTTAAATGGCCGTTAATTATTGCTATCAGTTAAACAAAACTGAATAGCCTGATTTGAGAAAACCATTTGAATACAGGGACGAACAGGTTGGAGGGACCCAACCGGATCCCTCAAAAATGTATTATTTATTTTCATATGCTCATATATGAACTGATCTGTTTGTGTGATTGATTTGATGGTTGATTATTGATTGAATATTCAACATCTATTTGGTTTAAACCAATAGGCGATATTGGTTAAGTGTTTGGCAGAGTATGGCCTTTAAAATCAATCGGGTTACAGATAGTGATTCACCGTCAGGTGAATCGACAGAGACGGAGTTATAAAATTTATTTTATAACTGAAGCAGATTTTGAGATATATTATTTTGAATAAAGGAGAGATAAATAAATATTTTATTTATTGAAGACTTTGATTTATTTTATAAAGTTAATTCTGATATTAATCAGATGTATAAGTACGAGAACAAGAAATAAAATTGAATGGTAACATTGGATAATTATTTTGTTAAAAAATACAATTAATGGAATTATTTAAATTAATTATTATTAATTTAAAGTGAGAACTAATTGAACCCGATTAACAAGAGAATCGAGTTTTGAGTTGACAAAGATCGACCGGTTTAACTGGAATCGACTATTAAATGAGTTTGTTTCGAATTTGCGAAATGAAATAGTTAAGGGATGTGGTTTTTAACTTTAAATAAGATTTTATAAAGGATTTACTATTTATTTTAGTGAATAAAGAAATTAACTACTAATGTAGTTAACGATTGAATATAAATTATCATTTTGATTAATAATAATTTAGAAATTACTTTCAAGAGTAATTGAAGTGAAATGAAATCAAATGAAATTATTCGAATTAAGTGAAAGGAGATTACGAAAAAGGGGTTAAGTTAAACCAGAGTTTATAAATGGGATTTAAAGTGTTAAAAGCGTTAATTTTAAATTAACGTTACCTGGTGATAAGATCAAGTAAAAAAAATGAGAAGTTGAAATATTCGAATAGATTGGAAAGGAAATTTGCGAAAGTGATCGAAGGTGAATTTGGGTAAGAAATGGGTCATAAAGTGGTATAACCAAATCAGAGAAATGGAATTTGTTGAGACTGGAATGGAATATGGGTTGATTACAACTGATTTTTATCTGAAGATAAGAACGTTGTTGATCAAGGTCTGAGAGGTAATTAAAATACCCCAACTTGAACAACATCGGGATTATCTGAAGATAGCATTAGTTGGTAATCGTAAGAGACGTTAGTGAATATGTTTGAAAATCTAAACAACGATTTTAGCGCTGTTGTTATAATATATGTTTTGTGGATCTAATAGCGATTTAGCGCTATTGCTATGATAAATATTTTGTTAACCTAAACAGCGATTATAGCGCTGTTGATTTGTAAATCTTAATAGTAATTATAACGCTATTGTTATAACATATGTGCTATAAATTTCCTTGTTAAAACTAATGGATTCCCCGATTTAAATAACCAAGAATGGTGTAACAAATATGTTGGGAGGAAGAATTTAGTGGGAGTTTGAGTATGATTATAAGTTTTACTAAGTATTATAACGTACTGGTTCTGAGGACATTACTATATAAGAAAATAGTTAGTCAAGATAAATTTAGTCAAACACAGTATTCAAGATAAGTTGCCATTTCGTACGACTGCTAGCGTAATTCGCAGGGCTGCAGATAGCCTACCGCGGTCGGATGTTTCCTGAGGGAATCAGGCGTAACCATTGTGATCGTTGCGATCTAGAGTCAAGCGAATGGAGTTAAGGCAAACGTTAGTAAATCAATTAGAGTTAAATCAAATTAGAGTTATTCAATTATCGTATTTTCAAAGATTGAAATTAGAAGTTTTTTAAAATAAATCAGTTTGTTAAAGGCCAAGTGATGCTGAATACTGGACCAATGAACTCATTGGAGTGTCATGATTGAAACACTGATTATTTTGATAGTTAAAACACCGACTATCAAATCTGACCAATACGATTGTTGGTATGGAAAGACCGTGATTGAATTTATATTCGAAAACCATTCCGACCAACAAATACGTGAAGATATCAGAAGATGGTCGAGATGGAGCATTGAAGACCGTGGATTTTCATAAACGGAAGAACCACTAATATTCTCTGCCTGGCAAGCAGAGATGAGCTGTGATTCTGTCGTAGTTGGAATCTACGGGTTGCAAGGACTTCTCGCTACTGATCCATGGGGTGATTCCTATATTGGATGCAGTAGGAGAGTGCCTTCGGTTCATCCTGTTCCTGGATGACCTGTATGGACGGATGTCTGACAGAGTATTTCCAAAGGATCACGTACGTTGATTTCTCCAAACGTGTGATAGTTGTTGGCGGAGATTTGCCGTTCTCTTAGCTTCCAGCTAGAGTATTTTTGTGGACGTCAATTAGTGATATCTGACGGATCTGACGACGTGGCATTCAAAGTGAATGATGACAGGTGTTCAAAGGTAAATCTAAACCTCAAGCCTCATCAACCGGGAAATGACAAAAATCGGGCAGGCAGCATGGCTATGTGGGTCGCTCCCATTAGGGTGTATAATCACCTATCTAGAGGAAGTCCTATTTGTTTCTTAAATCTATGTTTCGATGTTGTCCCTTGTCGGGAGACGGTTGCTGATCCCAACCGTCGGTGATATACATTCGATACACTCAAGCGAAATGAGTGGTCGGTCATGTGAGGGCCGGGTTGCAAGAAGTTCTTGTTGAACCCAGTGTATTCGTCTCTAGAGATACACTATCGGCAGGTGGTCCCATACCTTGTCAAGTTGGAATCCAAACTCCAATAAGCGCCTGCGGTTTTGATTGTATACAATATATGTGGAGCGTGAGATGCAAGCGTTTCACTAGATTTCTATTTACTTGTATTTAGACATTATTATAATATCAGAAAAGATATTGGTTTCAAAACTGTTTTGGGTTATCGTAAGGTAAAAACTGTCCGTGTTTATGTGTGGATTCGGTCTTACGATTATCCTTTTCCTTTGAAAGATTTTGAACTTTAACAAGCAAGTTGGATGATTTACCCTTAATACTGTGCGAGTTTTTCTCACTCTGGTTCACCAGACTGACCCGGTGTTTTGTAAATGCTCGGGTTAGACCGGGTTGTACAGGTTCAGGTTATCGACTGCTATAAAGAGACGAGCTGGAAGAGTCCAGACGTATGATATTATATAGCTACTATTACGCTGTGTGTGGTATATGGGAACAAGCTATTATAACTGTTCCATGGTATGATGTACTCTGATACTGTAAGTATTTTAAAGCTTTCAATAAAGATTTATTTCTGTATTATATTTGTTCCGCTGCGATGTGAGACTCTGTGTTGTGTTTCTTCTTCTTCTTCTTCTTCTATTCTTATATTTCTTTCTTTCTTATCTCACCCTCTAAATTCTTTCTAATAACTATCCAGTGTTTCGGTGCTTGGAGGATCGGCATGAGTTACAGTAAAGGTATTTATGTCAATTTTCGGGGCCGAAACCCCTGGGTCGTTACAGTGGTATCAGAGCTGAAGGTTAAGTGATTACCTTGGCTCTGTGGTGTGACTCAGTAGAGATGGGGTTAGTCATACCCTAGATTGAGTTTGAGTGTATATATACGAGTGGACGTATTTGTAGATTTTATAAAAATTGTTTTATATTGTGGAGATTTATCGGTTGAGTTGTTTGTGAATTCTGGTCGATCAGTTTGATCCACTGTATCGATAGGAGTTTTTAAACACTCAAGTACGATAAACCGATACAGTATGTTTTAAAAGAGGGTAAATGAAATACTTTACCCAAATTATATTTTGATATAAAAAAATTATATATATTTGAAGTATTATAGTATCTTGGATGTGTTGGTTGATTATAATTGAAATGGTTATATAAATAACCAATTAGAATTCGTATAATATGAAATCAGATGAATTAAATCTGAAATCAAAATCAGAATCGGAGTTAAAATTCCTAAAAGTGGGAAAGGTATTTACAAATGAACTTAGATTGAATATATGAGAATTTTAAAATCCTGGGAGATTTTAAATTGTTTACAAGCATCGTGAATTTTATTTTGAAATAAATTTCAAAATGAAAGTGGTTAAATATGATTCTGAAAAGTTATATAGTATTGAACTCACTTTGATCGCTGGGGAATAACTCTGAGGATGCTGGCCACATCATCAGTGTTCATTTTCGAGTTCTAAGTGACGGATTACTACCAAAAATCTTGTTTTGAATTGCTTTGAGAAAAACAAGTGGTTTTGAATTCTGTAAAGAAAGGTTTGATTTTTGAAAAAGTTGAGCTGTTTAACTACTCCCAGGGAAAGTGTTTGAACAAGAACAAAATTAAATAGAAATTTGGGAAAGCAAACATGAATTGAATTGAAACCAATTAAATGAAAATTGAATCGAGATATAATATATCAAGTGGAATCAGATTTGGAATTGGGAGACAGGAATATGAAATGGTGTTGGACTGGTAAGTTAAGGGTTGAAATTGATGATGGATGGAAATTGAGTTAAGAATGAGATTTGGGCTGGACGCGTGAAGGATTTGGTTATGAGGATAAAGTTGGAATTTCGTTGGGAATGCATTTGTATAAGCTGACAGGGTAGCAGATGGAAGGGATATAAAGATATGCCCGACAAAAAGGTACACGTTTATTTTTATATGGGTTTGGAGGTTTATGAGCCTATTTGGCAAGCCGCTTGGCTGTTTTATTTTCTTTTGGATTGGAGAAGGCCTAGAAAGGCGAGTTGGAGTTGTACCGATTGAGCCGTGCAGAGGAGGTGTTGGCGAAATCTTTCGGAAATTTAAGGTGTTAGAATTTTTTTAGATATTTTTGAAAATATTTATTTACAGTATTGAATTGGTTTCTAATTTAATATAAAATTAGATTTGAAATTAATGGGTTTATAACATTCTTTCTTACCTTAGCAATTTCGAGGACGAAATTATTTTAAGGGGAGAAGAATGTAACGACCCGTGTTTTCGGCACTCAAATATATAATTTAATTTATTTAATTCAATTATTATATTTGGAATATCGATGTGATTTAATATTTAAATCGTCGTTTTAAACAAAGTTGAACTATATATTATATATAATATAAATAGAGCTCGAAATGGCGCTGTAGTTCGTAATGTTTGGTTTTGAACTTCAACTGAGAATACAGGATCCGATATAAATCGGATTTCTATGAAACAAGACACGTTGGAACCGTATTGACGATAATTTTCATATGAAAGAGAAAAATCCAGATTTCGTGTTATAGTTTGATAGTTATGGCCAAATCAAATTTTGAAATAGTCGCTATGGAAAATCATTATTAAAATATAGGCCATTAAAATAGCCGTTTTGCAAACGGACTCAGATTTCGACGAAATCAGTTTCATCGGGACCGTAACGTTAAATTATTGTACGATGTGGAATGGCGTGGCAAACCGATATCGTATGTGACCACGGTAGCCATAAACGCCCGTTCATTTTCTATAACGCGTAATTAAATTAATAAAGAGATATTTGAGTGTAATTTGAGCAGACGATCGAATTAGACCGCGAAACCAGTTCCGTTGAGTTCGTATTGTCGATTAGAGTCAGGATAGGTATATAGTTTGTTATTTTTAGAGATCGAGAAATTTGGCGTTAAAAAGGGTAGGGCGGTTCGGGGTAAAAACAGCCTATCGGGCAAACAGTCTCGGAATGCGACGAAACTAGTGTCTTTGGGTTCATATCGAAAAGTGATTGTAAGATTTCGCAGTTTCAAGTTGATTTGATTTATCTAGTGATCGTAGAAAAATAAAACGCGTGTTTATTTCTGGTTTTATAAAGGAATTTTTTTCAAACGACCTCGGATTGCGACGGGACTTGTCCCATTGGGTCCGAAATATTTTTTTACTCTAAGATAAGCCTTTTTATCAGTAGACAGAAGTCATTTGCAGGGGGTTTTGTCAACTACTTTACCCGTAAGTTTCATTACAATTAAATAATATTATACGTCCACTATATATATATACCCATCATTTGTCTAACCCTAAATTTTACTTCGTTCTGGTCAAAGCGAAAGTTTCGCCGCCACATACACTAAACCAACGAACAGAAAACCACCAAATTTTCCACCGTTTTTCTTCCAATTTTTATATCTATTCGAAATCCATCACAGCAAACTTATCGAGGTGGATGAGGGCTACGAGATGACCGGCTGTGATGAACTAGTTCGCAACGTAGTGGCCAGAAGAGCTGCAGGAAGACGTGGGCGTTGTGGAGCTATTTCCGATGAATGGAGGCACCGGACGAAGAGGGGTTCGCAGCGAAGTTGGAGGCCTGTGTGGCGCATCTTTTAGTGGTTGTGGATGGAAGTCCGGGGGACCGGAATGGTGACGGAGCGGTGATGTTTAAATGGTCGGTTGGAAGTTCCGGCAAATCAAGGCGGCAGGGGGTGCACTTCATGGACGTTGGGGGGGTCTTCGGATCGGGGGTTCGGTGAACTGTTCTAGTGCGGTGGTGAGGAATTTTGATGGAGGCTTTAGCTGCATGGTTGAGGATGCACAACTACTGGTATGAGGGGCAGCCCCTGATAAACGAAAATGACGAAGAGGACAAGGGATGTAATAATTGGTTGCTGACCCTTGTTTAAGTAAATTAACATCCTGGGGGGAGGTGGAAATATGAGATTTGAGAAGGTGTTTTGAACGAACAAAGAACCAATGAGAATTGTAAAAGGATCGGCCTTGCAGTCTGTTATCAGAAGCATCGACCTGTTTTGGTAAAGCTAGTATCGGGCTGTTTTAATAATTAGTTTAGGGTTTAATTAGAGAATAAATTATAATAATTAGTATGTTAACTTGAGTTAAAAATTTGGCAGGATTGGCTACTGCGAAGACAACCTGGGAAGATGAAGAACAAATCGGCATTCCTATAATAAAGTAATTTGTTTATAAAGTATGGTTAAAAAGTTATTGTTATAATTAAAGCGGATTAAAAGGAGTCAGTTCTGATTTCCATACAAACGGTAATTTGGTTGCTTTAAAAACGTGATTAACATTATTAAACTTATAATTAAGAATTTCATTTATCTGATTATGGCATGGGATGATGCAGGATTTAACCAAGTTGGAGTCAACATCGGGTTCGAACGGGTTCACCGAAACCGTTAAGAAAACATGTTGAACAGGAAGGAACGTGACAACGAAGAAGATCAGCATGCTGAAATAACAGTATTCGACCAGTTAAACATCCCACAAAGTAAATTGACCAATTAATGTTATAATTTATAAATGATTAGTAATTAAAATAGCGAATATTAAAATATTAATAACTCTATCATATATATGATCAGAATTGGACAAAACAGAAATGCTGGAATCGTCTTGGCTAGTACTACGTCATGAAACAAATCTGGATGGAACTGAAATTAGTTGGAATTTTTAATTAGATTAAACGACTGTTTAATTTAATTAAAACAAGCCGTGGACAGCAACAACGCAACTCAAGGTGAGTTAAACTCACTCAGTTTTCCCATTTATATTTTATATAAATTGGGTTCTTTATTTTGTGTGTGCCCTGTTTGCTGATGATTGCTTATTTGCTAGTTATACACTTGTTTGTTGATTTAACTGATGAAATTAAACTGTGTTTAATTTCAGTGAAATTCCAAATCGTTATTTTTAACGATTGGTCCCAATAAAGGTAACTCACCTTGGTTGGTCACGTTTACAAAATAAACGTGTTTCAAATGGTTGAATTGTTTGCATTTCTTGTGGTTGATGTTAAATGGCCGTTAATTATTGCTATCAGTTAAACAAAACTGAATAGCCTGATTTGAGAAAACCATTTGAATACAGGGACGAACAGGTTGGAGGGACCCAACCGGATCCCTCAAAAATGTATTATTTATTTTCATATGCTCATATATGAACTGATCTGTTTGTGTGATTGATTTGATGGTTGATTATTGATTGAATATTCAACATCTGTTTGGTTTAAACCAATAGGCGATATTGGTTAAGTGTTTGGCAGAGTATGGCCTTTAAAATCAATCGGGTTACAGATAGTGATTCACCGTCAGGTGAATCGATAGAGACGGAGTTATAAAATTTATTTTATAACTGAAGCAGATTTTGAGATATATTATTTTGAATAAAGGAGAGATAAATAAATATTTTATTTATTGAAGACTTTGATTTATTTTATAAAGTTAATTCTGATATTAATCAGATGTATAAGTACGAGAACAAGAAATAAAATTGAATGGTAACTTTGGATAATTATTTTGTTAAAAAATACAATTAATGGAATTATTTAAATTAATTATTATTAATTTAAAGCGAGAACTAATTGAACCCGATTAACAAGAGAATCGAGTTTTGAGTTGACAAAGATCGACCGGTTTAACTGGAATCGACTTTTAAATGAGTTTGTTTCGAATTTGCGAAATGAAATAGTTAAGGGATGTGGTTTTTAACTTTAAATAAGATTTTATAAAGGATTTACTATTTATTTTAGCTACTAATGTAGTTAACGATTGAATATAAATTATCATTTTGATTAATAATAATTTAGAAATTACTTTCAAGAGTAATTGAAGTAAAATGAAATCAAATGAAATTATTCGAATTAAGTGAAAGGAGATTACGAAAAAGGGGTTAAGTTAAACCGGAGTTTATAAATGGGATTTAAAGTGTTAAAAGCGTTAATTTTAAATTAACGTTACCTGGTGATAAGATCAAGTAAAAAAAATGAGAAGTTGAAATAAGATTTCAAAAGTAGAAATATTCGAATAGATTGGAAAGGAAATTTGCGAAAGTGATCGAAGGTGAATTTGGGTAAGAAATGGGTCATAAAGTGGTATAACCAAATCAGAGAAATGGAATTTGTTGAGACTGGAATGGAATATGGGTTGATTACAGCTGATTTTTATCTGAGGATAAGAACGTTGTTGATCAAGGTCTGAGAGGTAATTAAAATACCCCAACTTGAACAACATCGGGATTATCTGAAGATAGCATTAGTTGGTAATCGTAAGAGACGTTAGTGAATATGTTTGAAAATCTAAACAACGATTTTAGCGCTGTTGTTATAATATATGTTTTGTGGATCTAATAGCGATTTAGCGCTATTGCTATGATAAATATTTTGTTAACCTAAACAGCGATTATAGCGCTGTTGTTTTGTAAATCTTAATAGTAATTATAACGCTATTGTTATAACATATGTGCTATAAATTTCCTTGTTAAAACTAATGGATTCCCCGATTTAAATAACCAAGAATGGTGTAACAAATATGTTGGGAGGAAGAATTTAGTGGGAGTTTGAGTATGATTATAAGTTTTACTAAGTATTATAAGGTACTGGTTCTGAGGACATTACTATATAAGAATATAGTTAGTCAAGATAAATTTAGTCAAACACAGTATTCAAGATAAGTTGCCATTTCGTACGACTGCTAGCCAAATTCGCAGGGCTGCAGATAGCCTACCGCGGTCGGATGTTTCCTGAGGGAATCAGGCGTAACCATTGTGATCGCTGCGATCTAGAGTCAAGCGAATGGAGTTAAGGCAAACGTTAGTAAATCAATTAGAGTTAAATCAAATTAGAGTTATTCAATTATCGTATTTTCAAAGATTGAAATTAGAAGTTTTTTAAAATAAATCAGTTTGTTAAAGGCCAAGTGATGCTGAATACTGGACCAATGAACTCATTGGAGTGTCATGATTGAAACACTGATTATTTTGATAGTTAAAACACCGACTATCAAATCTGACCAATACGATTGTTGGTATGGAAAGACCGGGATCGAATTTATATTCGAAAACCATTCCGACCAACAAATACGTGAAGATATCAGAAGATGGTCGAGATGGAGCATTGAAGACCGTGGATTTTCATAAACGGAAGAACCACTAATATTCTCTGCCTGGCAAGCAGAGATGAGCTGTGATTCTGTCGTAGTTGGAATCTACGGGTTGCAAGGACTTCTCGCTACTGATCCATGGGGTGATTCCTATATTGGATGCAGTAGGAGAGTGCCTTCGGTTCATCCTGTTCCTGGATGACCTGTATGGACGGATGTCTGACAGAGTATTTCCAAAGGATCACGTACGTTGATTTCTCCAAACGTGTGATAGTTGTTGGCGGAGATTTGCTGTTCTCTTAGCTTCCAGCTAGAGAATTTTTGTGGACGTCAATTAGTGATATCTGACGGATCTGACGACGTGGCATTCAAAGTGAATGATGACCAGGTGTTCAAAGGTAAATCTAAACCTCAAGCCTCATCAACCGGGAAATGACAAAAATCGGGCAGGCAGCATGGCTATGTGGGTCGCTCCCATTAGGGTGTATAATCACCTATCTAGAGGAAGTCCTATTTGTTTCTTAAATCTATGTTTCGATGCTGTCCCTTGTCGGGAGACGGTTGCTGATCCCAACCGTCGGTGATATACATTCGATACACTCAAGCGAAATGAGTGGTCGGTCATGTGAGGGCCGGGTTGCAAGAAGTTCTTGTTGAACCCAGTGTATTCGTCTCTAGAGATACACTATCGGCAGGTGGTCCCATACCTTGTCAAGTTGGAATCCAAACTCCAATAAGCGCCTGCGGTTTTGATTGTATACTATATATGTGGAGCGTGAGATGCAAGCGTTTCACTAGATTTCTATTTACTTGTATTTAGACATTATTATAATATCAGAAAAGATATTGGTTTCAAAACTGTTTTGGGTTATCGTAAGGTAAAAACCGTCCGTGTTTATGTGTGGATTCGGTCTTACGATTATCCTTTTCCTTTGAAAGATTTTGAACTTTAACAAGCAAGTTGGATGATTTACCCTTAATACTGTGCGAGTTTTTCTCACTCTGGTTCACCAGACTGACCCGGTGTTTTGTAAATGCTCGGGTTAGACCGGGTTGTACAGGTTCAGGTTATCGACTGCTATGAAGAGACGAGCTGGAAGAGTCCAGACGTATGATATTATATAGCTACTATTCCGCTGTGTGTGGTATATGGGAACAGGATATTATAACTGTTCCATGGTATGATGTACTCTGATACTGTAAGTATTTTAAAGCTTTCAATAAAGATTTATTTCTGTATTATATTTGTTCCGCTGCGATGTGAGACTCTGTGTTGTGTTTCTTCTTCTTCTTCTTCTATTCTTATATTTCTTTCTTTCTTATCTCACCCTCTAAATTCTTTCTAATAACTATCCAGTGTTTCGGTGCTTGGAGGATCGGCATGAGTTACAGTAAAGGTATTTATGTCGATTTTCGGGGCCGAAACCCCTGGGTCATTACAATTCCAATCCTTTTTATTGTTAACAAATGACAATAAAATCTTAACTCTTATCTATTGACCAAAATGTATATTTTTGGTCTCATTCATTTTTAAATGACAAAATGAATATTTTACTTCATCCTTTTTAAAATGACAAAAATATCTCTTTTATTCTAATTCTTTTAAAGTGACAAAAATCGTACTTTTGTCTAATTTCTTTTAATGTACAAAATATGACACCTTTGTCTAATCTTTCCAATGTAGCAAAAGTGATTATTTTTCCTAATCTTTTCAATGTAACAAAATGACAAATTTGTCTGATTCCTTTAATGTAAACAAAATGTTCATTTCTAACTCATTCTCTTTAATGTATAAAAATATACATTTTCAATTCACTCTTTTTAATGTATAAAAATATACATTTTCATTTTCTGACAGAAATGTACTTTTATTCTAGTATTCATTTTCTAAAAAAAATGTATATTTTATTCTAATTCAGTTCAATGTAAACAAACTGAGTATTTTTACTTCATTCCTTTTTTTAATCTATAAAAATATACATTTCTAACTCACTCCTTTTTAATGTATAAAAATATACATTTTTAACTCCTTTTCTTTAATGTATGAAAATATACATTTTTAACTCCTTTTCAGTGAACAAAATATGATAATTTTGTTTGACTCTTTTCAATGAACAAAATATGATAATTTTGTTATTTTTATTTCAATAATCATTCTCTTGATAAAAATGTAATTTTATTTCACAAATCATTCTTTTGACAAAAAAGGTAATTTTAACTCATATTAACATTTTATAAACAAAATGGCCCTTTTTAATCACATTAACATTTTATAATCAAAATGTCCTTTTTATTTTCATTAACAATTTATAATCAAAATGTCCTTTTTATTTTCTCTCTTATAATATATAAAAATGCATTCTGGTTCATTCCTTTTTAATGTACAAAATATGCATTTCTAATTTAACACAAAAGTAACAAATTTTAATCCAATAAACATTTTATCACAAAATGTTATTTTATGTCTAGTGTAACATTTCATAACAAAAATGTTATTTTGTTCTTAATAATCTAATTAACAAAAATGTTAATCTTGTTCTTTATAACAAAAAAATGTAACTCTTGTTCTTTATAACAAAAAATGTAACTCTTGTTCTTATTCACAAGAAAATGTAACTTTTGTCATTTTATTACATTTATACAAAAATGTAACTTTTGTTCTTTATTAACAAAAAAAAAATGTAACTTTTGTTTCAATTATATTCTCTAACAAAAATGTGAAATTTTGTTTCAATTTTATTCTTTAACAAAAATGTTAATTTAATCAAATCCTTTTGATGTTAACAAAAATGTTAATTCTTGTACAATTCTTTTAATGTTAACAAAAGTGAAAATCTTGTTTAATTCTTTCATTGTAAACAAAATATGATTTTTGTTCAAATCCTTCTTATGTAATCAAAATATGATTTTGTTCAAATCTCTCTTATGTAATCAAAATATTATTTTTGTTCAAATCCTTCTTATGTAATAATCAAATCCTTTTGATGTTAACAAAAATGTTAATTCTTGTACAATTCTTTTAATGTTAACAAAAGTGAAAATCTTGTTTAATTCTTTCATTGTAAACAAAATATGATTTTGTTCAAATCTCTCTTATGTAATCAAAATATGATTTTTTTTAAATCTCTTGTCAATTCTAATATTATACAAAATAACATTTTATATGTAAACATTTCTATGAATTTTGATATCATATAAAATAATGTTATATGCGTAAACGTGCCTGTGAATTTTGTCGCTACTACTTTATATTGACAAAAATATGAATTTGTCTCTACTTCTTTTATATTGTCAAAAATATGAATTTGTCACTACTTCTTTTATATTGACAATAATATATTTTAACTCGATAGTCATGTTTTGACAAAATCTATGTTTTAAATTCAATAATCATGTATTGATAAAAATGTTATCTTCAATTCAATAAACAGATTTTAACACAAGTGTTATTTTTATTATGTCATTCATTTTATCAAACCAAACAGGGTCACCTTTATAAAATAAAAATAGAAATATGATTTTTACTTTATACATAAATTTTGACACACGTGAATATAATATATTTTATGTATAATGGTTCTATTGTATACACTAAATCCTAACAAACATTAATACACCATCACAATCAATTGTTCATCATAATCACAGCACAATCAACATTAAAATAAATATATACAACATCACATGAACTTCATACTGAATTAATATGGACTTCACAATAAAATAAATAATTGGTTTATTTAATTTAAAACTAGAAATCTCACCAAACCATTTAGATCTGAAATTTCAAAGTGCTCTATTCAAGCTCTGGTCAACTTCATGTTGTAGAGTTTCCTGATACGAGTCCAATGCAACGAAAATCGTTCGATTTCGTTTCTGTATGAGAGAGTTATAGAGTTTTAAACATTTGCAATTTAATTAAATAATTAATTTTCCTTAATTCAGATTTACCCTTAGTACAAAATCAAGGCCGTTCTAAACTGTTTCTTCTTCCTGGAGTTGTCGAACTACAGAACCCATTTCACAATCCCCTAGGGCACGGATTTGCACGTAGCTCAAGGCTCCAGGACCAGATCTGGATTCGCCACTTCGTCGGCCGCCCCGAGCTCCGCCAGCGCGCCTCTCGCCGTCCAACTCGCACCACCGTGGGGTCCTGAATCCCCATCCGAACGACGACACTTTCTGCTCCAATTTCTCTCTCCAGGCAAAATGAAATACGATCTAACTCGTATGGATTGAAAGGTGATGGAGAGGTCTACAATGTTTGTGAAAGAGTGGGTGTCTAATTCGTAGTGGATTACCATTGTATAACAATTTAAAATCGTATGAGGATGGCCATTGAAAGTTAAAGAGCGGCGGCTCCTATTTCTGAGATTAGGGTTTACAGTATACCAACCGTATTTTAAACAGTATATATAGTGTATTTCATTTTATTTTAATTTATTTATTTTCAAATTTATCTGTATGTTGCTACAAACTCCTAATCAAACCCGACGAGTGTCGCCCCTAGCTAATAACCCCCGTCCCGGACACAATGGAATATGTTTCGTAACCTAGTTCGGCTGTTACAATATGTTTTTCTTTAAATTCAATTATAAATCATTTAATTATTAAATTCAAACGTACATTTTAAATTACCGGGGCCACATACTGAAAAGTGGTTTCGTCGAAAACCGAGGTCGTTTGAAAAATGACTATTTTTAAGGCCAATATATTATATTAAAATATATATATATATATATAAATTTTACAGCGACTTTTCTAGATTTTAAACTGGACATAACTTTTGATTTTTAAAACGGAATTTCAATTTTTCAGATTTGTTGGAAAGATATGATTAAACAGATTTAAATATTTCTTGTTTCGCTCAATTCTGATTTATTTTGAATCCTGTACAGTTAGTCAAAGTTCAAACTGAAATTTTCAAACTGCAGCGCTGTTTTAAACTCGTTTTAAAATTAAATTAAATTTATTTGTTTTAAAATAATTTTTTCTTCGTTATTATTTAAAATAAATCATTTTAAATACTAAAAACCCATTAAAATTTCTAAATTAAAAATTTTAAATTGGCCCCAAAATTCCGGGTCGTTACAAGATAGGTGTTGTTGTGGTAACTGGATGTGTCGGGCGGTTCCGGGCAGTTTTATACCACAACTCAATCTAACCTCGGGTTAGGCATATTCATCTTTTCACATATTTACAGATTATATGTAAATTATTCACAATTGTTGTCAATTTTAGATTATGCCTTATTTTCCATAAATGTCCAAGTCTAGATTTATATGCTAATTATCCCAACCAGTCAAATTCCAATTCTCAAGTTACGCCCATCAAAAATAATTGCAAGTTATGGCCCCCAAGTTCAATTTCGAGTTATCACTCAAAATAGACTACACCTAATCTTCCCAAGTTTGCAATAATAGTCATGCCCCAATATTCCAATATACATTGTGCTTGGCGTCTTAACCAATGGTTATGCCCAATCCAGATTAATCTTCCAATTTACAGTTTGCGCCAAATCTAGATTTAATATTTCCATTTACCCCAAGTTCGCAACAAAGACAATTATGCCCCAAATCATAAGTTACAAAATTATGTTCCCCCATTACCAAATAGACTATCCCCAATACCCCCGCGCACGTACAATAAATTTCTGTCTAGATTCGAGGTTAATCTAGATTCATAAAATAAAAGGGAAAGAAAGAGGAACAAAAACGAGAGTAGGCATAAAACAGGTGTTAAAATGGTAGATCTGTCAAATATAATATTATGGACCTAAGAGGATTATAGATCTATTAGGGTTGAGGTATAACAAAGATAGATCTGAAACAAACTGACAGAAATAACCTCATAGACATATAGATTTGATATAAATAATATCATGAACCTAAAAAGGATCATATATCAGATGTCCAACAAAGCTAGACATGATTGAATAATAACTTCCTAGGCATGTAAATCATTGATTCAATAGAAAGATAGGAACTAATCTGTAAGATTTGTATTATGGACTTAGATCCATTTCAGTACATGCCAAAATAACTATTAGGTGTTTAAATCTGAAATTAACTTGGACTTACATGTTTACAGTTTGATTTACGCCCTAAATCCCAAGTTATATTTCCAATACACTTTATGCCTCAAATCTCAAGTCATATGTCCAATTTTTATGCCTCAAGTATCAAGTCATATGTCCAATACTTTGTGCCTCAAATCTCAAGTCATATGTTGGATACACTTTATGTTTTGAATACAACAAGTGTTATGTCCTCAAATCAGTTACAACTCAATTATGCCCAATTATACACAATTTAATACTTTTCCAAATTTTTGGCGCTAGTCATGTCCAAATCATATATTATGCCCAATTTTATTTCCAACGTACGTTTATCTCTTATGAGATTTAGCTCAGGCTCGCAATAGCCTGGCTATAAAACAAAAAGGGAAGAAGGAAAGAAGAGACAAAGGATGGACATAATATTATCAATGAGATAGATCCAAAGGATATAGAAAGACAGATAGAAATAGGCATAATCTCAGATCCAGATTTATTACAATGTCAGAATCACAATTAACTTTTATTTCTGAAAGTAACGTGAACTTACAAATTACAGAAGGATCTTGATTTCTGGGATCTGTATTATGAGACTGAATATCTCTCTCTTGAAGTAGACTATTTGTTCTTCTAATTTAGATTTGATTCTTAGAAATAGTTGTTGAAGTCGTTGAATTAGCCTTTGAATCCCTACTTGAATTCTAAACTTGATTTCTACGAAGAGCTTGAGCAGCATAACCCCGTCTTTGATTTATTTTGATATGAATTAGGGTAGAGTATAGGAAAAATGAAGTTTTGTGGAGAGAAAGTGAGGTCTGGGGGTGTTTAAATAGCTTAGGAGCAATGAATCTGGTCAGAACAGGTGTTTAAATGCAGAAAAACGAATCTGTCAATGGATCTGGAAAAGGGGGAGAGGTCGACCCCATGGTCGACCTGTTCTACCCAGGTCGACCCCCAGGTCGACCCCATGGTCGACCTGGGTCCTGGATGGGAAATTTCCCACCCAGCCCTGGTGTGTGATTTGATTTTCGAAACTTTAAATTTGAATTCGGGCTGGTTTTTATTCTAAATTGCTGAAACTTCTATGTGCCATAACTTCTTCATACGGAGTCCGATTTACGCAAACCCGGACTCTATCTCAAGCAGAATTCCAAGACAAACGCAATAGCATAACCCATTTCCCTTAATTCTTCTCTTAAAAATTAAGTATACTTTAATTTGTTACTTTAATGTTCACAGAAAATACGGGGTGTTACATTCTCCCCTCCCTAAAGGATTTCGTCCCCAAAATCTTCAAGTTAGGAAGAACGTATATCCTAACATCCAACATCCGTCTACTCAACCTTTCAATCATAGGCATCCATTGTCCTTAAAAGGTTTATAATGCCATATGAACATATGCAGAGTGTGTGTATATGTCTCTTATCTAATGCAAAATCAGGCGGTCTACTGATCCAGTTGACCTCCTTAATGCGAATCATGAGAGAGTCATGCGTCCAATATGTATGCAAATATCCCTAATCATGTATATACTATATGTGTGCATATTCACTCATCCATATGCAACATCCATATGATAACACATCAAGTTTCAATCCACATACAAATACATTCATATGCATATGCATATGCATATGCATATGCATATGCAATATGAAAGTGACTGAGCCGATCTAGTGCCTAATGTGTGTATATGCATCCACGAGCAACCACTAGCGAACACTTGCAACCACTTGCAACCATCAATCATAACATGTTTCAAATACATGTTTACATCCATTGGCTTCTACCTAATAATCGTGGATAGGACCGAGAGGATATACCTAAAAGATAAAGACTAGCATGCAAATAAATATTACAGAAAAAAAAAGTGGAATCAAGGATATACCCTCAAAAAGGGTATGATGCGCGTATCTAGTCTTTAGTCTTCTAAGTTGCATCTTTTTGAGCTTCATTCCACCGTTCCTTAACTAATTTAATTTCACGATTGCGAAGATTCTTGATCTCTTCTTCCAAAACCCACTAGTAAAGATAGGACCTCGATCACTTACTATGCTGGATGGTATCCAATGTAGTCGAACTAACTTTCCAAGACAAACAGATGTTAACCGTGATACCAAGTGTATATACTAAGATGATTAGAGGTCTCTCTTCTACTTAGCTTATCCATCATGTCATAAATCTGAGGGTCGATATCTCTCACGCAAACCATCCTAGTCGAACTTGACATCCCTCAAGTACAAGCCCCAAAGGCCTAAACCAATATCAGAAAAGCACACAAGGAATACCTCCTCCGAATTTGGGCGATTTATGTGAGATGATACTAACAAAACAACCAAACAATTGAGTACTTAACCAACTCTGGCTATCATCACCAATCTTGCTCCAAAACTATCGTTGATCGCATAACGGGCTTTGCATTGTCAACTAGATATATGCGGAAGTCTGTCTCGAGTTTTAGGGGGAAAACCCCTACCCTAATCAAAACATCTTGCGTACTCATGGACTACTCCAACGGATCGAAAATCGTCTATAGATACATAAAGTGATTCTAGGTAGTTAAGACAAACTGATCCCTTAGGATCGTAGGAAATCTCGAGGGAATTCCCGAGGCAAGTCGAAACTCTAACTACCCTCCTTTCACAATTACTAGCTAACCAATCCATGCTTAGAATCAACCCATAGCCCATGAAACCCGGAAACATAAGCATCTCAAATCCTTACAAACCAAAGATAAATGAGCCGAACCACAAATTAGATTTGAGACAATAATGGGATCTTCTACTATACAAGTACTAAGGTGCAGAGACTCAACTATGGAAGCAGATATAAACGAATGTGAAGCGCTAAAATAAAAAAGAGTACTAACAGGATGATGAAAGGGGGAGAAACTAAACTCTTTCAACAGAAACCTTACCACCTCTCTCTCAGGTACGCTGGCGGTGAGAGCATGCATTTGCCATCCTGAAAATCCTGTCATTTGTTCTTTCCCTTGCCCTTAATTATACAACCCGTTATGCCATAATAAAGATACTTCCTCTTGTTTTAGGTTTTACTATTCTTTCCTCCCCTCCTTTGTGAACCAAGTCCATATCCATGAGTTCCTCATCCTTGGGTTGTGCTCCTTAGCAAAACTCCCTCGGTCTCATCTTTACTATCCTTGTGTAATACGTTGACAAGTCTCTCGAAAGCTGCCTCCATCGCATGGAAAATCCTACAAAGCTCGAAAGAAAATTAGCCGCAGGTGAAACTACAGTGGCTATAGATGGAAGTTGGGCACTTCTTCTCCCTTTAACAGGTGTCGTAGTCTCATCAACCCTACGGAACCATACCGCGATGAGGTTACCTCCCAGAAAGCCAGGAGCCCCGGAGACTCAGGAAAGAAGGAAACAAGGATTTAAATAGAGGATCAAAAGATAATGCATATGGCTTTGGGGAATATGCCTTTAAAACAAAATTTTTCTTTTGGAAATGCTTCTTTTAAAACCGTTTTGAAAATAATTTTTCAAATCTTTTATCTAATCCAGTAACCTTCAGCTCTGATACCAAGGGAAACACCCCACCTCCGTTAAGGTCACTCACAAAGGGAATGTCTTATCTTTGGTGGAGCATTATAAGTAAAAGACGCAGATGAATTACAAGACAGACAAATAAAGCAGCGGAAAATAAAAATCATTTTATAAACAATGTGGTTCAGTCAAGTTTTTACAACAGTTGTCTCAATCATACTTAAAAGTAATACATAGAACTTCTGTCTTGATTTAAAAACTTCCAAGTATAAAAGAAGCATAAAAATAACAATGATATTCCCCAATAAAGCGTGAATCAGCCATAGAAGTGGAAGAGAGAGTCCAAAGCAATACAACGACTATCTTCGAGCTTGGAGGAAAAAACTGAGCTAAGTGGTAACGTTTCCTCTCTGTGAACCTTGGGGGGGGGGGGGACGGAAGAAAAGAGGCGAAACAAAACTAGGTCAGACATAAGTCTGGTAAGTCCAGTGACTTTCAGCATATAAACAGGAAAAAGCATCATGACATGAATAAACTGAATATAAGACAATACCATGAGAAAAAGGATAACATGATAACATAGGATAAGTACAAGGTATGATAAGGCAAGATAAACTGAATGTGCTTCTAGTATTTCTCTGCTTCGCTACTACTTTATTATTCTGATTTCTATATCTATCTCTGCGCCACCTAACTAGTGTCCCAACTAGTAATCTGTATAAAGTGATAATATGATAACATAATCCCAATCCCCGTAATTGTGGTAGTCTTCAGGTGTACATCTATCGTGAGGATTCCACCTCAATCTGCCTAATTGCCATGAACATGTTAGATGTACCCTTACTACCCTATCGATCGGCTCTTTACTCGCATTAATGTTGCATGTGTCTGTGTCAATCGGCCCTCTCTTGCGTGCTAATACCCTGTGCTGGTCCCACCATTAGGTATATCAATCCTTATGATAGCGACCCGACACAATTCAAGATGCACAGTGTATAACTACTGGTACCCAGTTCCTGCTTTTTCCCAGTCCAGAGTACGTGCACGCCCGTAAACCGTCGGAACCTACACTAACGTACCCCCTACCGCTGTTTTGACCGCTTATAATCAGCCTAGTAATCGTGCCCCATCCTGCCTAGTTTCAGGGTACCATGATACATCTATGTGGGTTACTGCTGAAATGGGTCCCCGCTACTAGGGTTTCCTGCTGGTTAAGTTTGTGGGCCTATATATACAAATATTACCCACTTACACGAGATGTACTTAACCCTCCCATCGATTCAAGCATGTTTATTTAATGGTTAAGTTTGTGGGCCTATATGTGCTAATATTACCCACCTACACGAGATGTACTTAACCTTCCCATTGATTCAAGCATGTTTATTTAACGGTTAAGTTTGTGGGCCTATATTCACTAATATTACCCACCAAGCCGATATGTACTTAACCCTTCTGCATATTATGTCATATTGGTTAAGTGTCGTCCATTCATGTTAACTTAACCCACCCATTCATCGTGTCATGTTGGTTAAGTGTTTCTTATTAACTTAACCCCGTTTGTCTTGTTGTATTGGTTAAGTGTCATCAATCAATTCAAGTTAACCAATCCAGATTAATATTCTAATTTACAGTTTACGCCAAATCTAGATTTAATATTTCCATTTACCCCAAGTTCACAACAAAGACAATTATGCCCCAAATCATAAGGTACAAAATTATGTTGCACCATTACCAAATAGACTATCCCCCAATACCCCCGCGCACGTACAATAAATTTCAGTCTAGATTCGAGGTTAATCTAGATTCATAAAATAAAAGGGGAAGAAAGAGGAACATAAATGAGAGTAGGCATAAAACAGGTGTTAAAATGGTAGATCTATCAAATATAATATTATGGACCTAAGAGGATTACAGATCTCTTAGGGTTGAGGTATAATAAAGATAGATCTGAAACAAACTGACAGAAATAACCTCATAGACATATAAATCTGATATAAATAATATCACGAACCTAAAAAGGATTATATATCAGATGTCCAACAAAGCTAGGCATGATTGAATAATAACTTCCTAGGCATGTAAATCATTGATTCAATAGAAAGATAGGAACTAATCTGAAAGATTTGTATTATGGACTTAGATCCATTTCAGTACATGCCGAAATCACTATTTGGTGTTTAAATCTGAAATTAACTTGGACTTACATGTTTATAGTTCGATTTACGCCCCAAAATCCCAAGTTATATGTCAAATACAGTTTATGCCTCAAATCTCAAGTCATATGTCCAATACTTTATGCCTCAAATGTCAAGTCATATGTCCAATACTTTGTGCCTCAAATCTCAAGTCATATGTTGGATACACTTTATGTTTTGAATACAACAAGTGTTATGTCCTCAAATCAGTTACAACTCAATTATGCCCAATTATACACAATATAATACTTTTCCAAATTTTTGGCGCTAGTCATGTCCAAATCATATATTATGCCCAATTTTATTTCCAACGTACGTTCATCTCTTATGAGATTTGGCTCAGGCTCGCAGTAGCCTGGCTATAAAAAAAAAAGGGAAGAATGAAAGAAGAGACAAAGGATGGACATAATATTGTCAATGAGATAGATCCAAAGGATACAGAAAGACAGATAGAAATAGGCATAATCTCAGATTCAGATTTATTACAATGTCAGAATCACAATTAACTTTTATTTCTGAAAGTAATGTGAACTTACAAATTACAGAAGGGTCTTGAATTCTGGGATCTGTATTCTGAAACTGAATAGCTCTCCCTTAAAGTAGACTATTTGTTCTTCTAATTTAGATTTGATTTGATTCTTAGAAATAGTTGTTGAAGTCGTTGAATTAGCCTTTGAATCCCTACTTGAATTCTAAACTTGATTTTACGAAGAGCTTGACCAACATAACCCCGTCTTTGATTTATTTTGATATGAATTAGGGTAGAGTATAGGCAAAATGAAGTTGTGTGGAGAGAAAGTGAGGTTTGGGGGTGTTTAAATAGCTTAGGAGCAATGAATCTGGTCAGAACGGACGTCTAAATGCAGAAAAACGAATCTATCCACGGATCGGGGAAAGAGGCGGAGTTCGTCCACCAGGTCGACCCCATGGTCGACCTGTTCTACCCAGGTCAACCCCCAGGTCGACCCCATGGTCGACCTGGGTCCTGGGCGGAAATTTCCCGCCTAGCCCGGGTGTGTGATTTGATTTTCGAAACTTTAAATTTGAATTCGGGCTGGTTTTTATTTTAAATTCCTAAAACTTCTAAGTGCCATAAGTTCTTCATACGGAGTCCGATTTACGCAAACTCGGACTCTATCTCAAGCAAAATTCCGAGACGAACACAATGGCGTAACCGTTTTCCCTTAATTCTTCTCTTAAAAATTAAGTGTACTTTAATTTGTTACTTTAATGTTCATAGAAAATACGGGGTGTTACACTTTGATGACACCAAGTCTCTCTTTCGAGTCATTAGATCGGCCACTTAATTTCAATAAGTGCATACGTTCGTGAGTTAACATATGCATTTCATTCTATCAGCTCCTAACCTTATGATGCAATAATGTCTTATTTGGTGGAATCAGACAAATTCATGCACATGACTGAGCATTTCTATGAATATACTTCCTCTTTCTTTTAGAATTTAGGATCGTTGTCTAGACCGGATTCGATTTGGATGGGATATCAATATAGAACCCCTACGAACCTTAGGGTATATTAACGGTCACTGGACGTTCTTCTCGTTTATATAACTCCCACTTCCTTCTTTTTACTCCTCTCTTTTATTTCTAAAACCTACATCATTCTACTTAACTGAATTAAACTCCCCCAAACACCCTCAGTCCGTAGCATTTTCTTTTAACTTTCATCACCATATGCAATTTATCAAATCATAAACATGCCTAATAGTTTCATCGAAAACTTCGAGCCTCTTTCCAAACCAATTACAAGTTTTGGGTGGCCACCGCCTCATTTTATTTGATATTATATAGTATGGAAACCGGTTGGAGGTGATGGTAGTTGAATGGAGGAGGAGATGATGCCGAGGTGAATGATTTGAGAGGGAGATGATATTGATGGATTCAGTGAAGGATCTGAAAGAGAGGATGGGCGATATTTAGACATGGTGACGCGACAAGGAAGAAGAGGAGGGAAGAGGTTTAATGTATGTTTGATTGAGAGAGAAATAAGAGTTGATGAAGGAGGGTCAATGTGAGCAAGATTGTGTTAGAATTTGTGCCCTAGAGACAATCCATTTGATGTGATTAATAACATTGCTGATGTAATATTTTATTTTGAATAAAAGATTTTGTTGTGTTATATTTAGGGCGTAATATAAATATTAATATAATATAAGTCCCCAAAATAATAATACAGAGCTATATAGTTTCAAGTAAGTGACTTGAACAAGAGATTATATAACATAATAAGTATTATAGTTCTTAAATGTCCCCAGTCAAGTTTTATTGTATATAGGACAGCAATGAAACTTTGAGACTAGTATGTTGATTGACTGATGATCATATCTTATTAATATATGTGATATTAATGTCAATACATAAATACGTTTTAGAGAATAGTGTATTGGACTGGCCCGACTTGAGAAAACTTCGTGGAGCATGATTAATAGTGTCATAAGTAATTCTCATAGTGATAGAGATGTAATGGTCCATTGACCTGAAATCATTATATATTTTATCTGAGGATATTTATCTTTTGATATCATCAAAAATTATTTTTAACGAGTAGACAATAAAGGTGATTATCAGATACATCTCGAATCGATTAAATAATATGAATGATCTAGATGGAATTTAACCCTACAATATAAGTAGTAATATCTATGGGTCTCTTGATTGAGTAATAATCTACTCATAGATCAAGATAAAAAGGACTAAATTATAAAGAGGATGATCATTTCATACCTCGAGTTTGACTTGGATATATTGGTTAAAAGGATTAAATTACATTGAAACACTGGTCATAGAAGAAGGCTGTATCGAATCGTTGATTTTGTTATAATTTGGGTAACAACGATGTATTACTAGATGACGCTCACTGTTTATAATTTAATTTTTTAGCAACGTTGTAATAACCTACAGTGTCATACAATTAGAACGTTTTAAAGGGGGAGAACCATTCATAAAAAAATGGAAAATATCCAACACTGATATTTTTATTTCATTTGAATTAGTGTAACGTGAATTCCATTCTATTTTATTTGGATCTTCTCGTTTATATTGAAGAGGCCAACCCTCTTTTCTAATATATAGAAAAAAGATCCAAAAAAAGAGAAGAGGGGAAATCGTGAATATGGCTAGTACCATCACTCCTCCTTCCTCGATCTCGTTAGACGATATCAATGGCCATATTCATGGAGACCAATAGAGGCGTCGCCGTCCAACAACATTCACAAGCGATTCAAATCGATCCAGATCCATCAAGATTCGTGTAATTCAAAGCTAGACAAAGGTACATATATTCAGTTTATAGATTTTCTCTTGGATCCTATATTATTAGGTTAAATTTTTTTGTTATCTGCTATGAATTTGATCCAAGTTTCCTCCAATGGTATCAAAAAAGGCTTGCGAAAATTTTATTTTGAGTCTTGATCCTGGTTTTTATATGTAGGATTTATTGCAAGATCAAAGTGTTGTGAACACTGATGTAAGAATTTAATGTAAATTCATTCATGAAGTGAAATTGTTTCATTGTAAATAAAGCTTGTATTTGATACAAAGTTTGAAATGAAATCATGAATTAGTATTTGATATTAATTCCGTTCCAAACATTTCTAGATCCTATGCTATTAAACTTTGAGCATGTGGATTGATATGTTAACTGTGAGTATTTTAATACAAGTTTGGATCCATTAGTATGTGTGACTCTGTTATATTAATATAAATACCTATTTTGATCAAAAACCCAATTTTATAGTTTGATCAAAATATTAAGACCTTTTGGCTTTGTATATAATAACATTCCACACATGATAATAAACATAGAAATGGATGTTTAGATAAGTCATTCAATACCCTGTTGAACTCTGGAAATTTGGATTATTGTTTACATCAATATGTTTTAATATATATCTTTGGATTTGAAATACTCTCTTAAACACTGATGTGAATTTAGATCAGTTTGACTGATTCTGTTAATTTGTTTAAGTTATAACATACGTACATGCAAGTTTCTGATATATGTTTGATTGCCAGACCTATTACAATATTTTTTTGCTATACTTGATGGGTGTTATGTAGTATATATATACTTTTGAATAAGCTACTGGAAATAAATAATGATAATCAAACTCCAAATATGTTTTGGTTGATACAACAGTATGAATCATTTTTTCTTTTCATATTGTTTGTACACACACACACACACACACACACACACACACACACACACACACACATATATATATATATATAGGGCTGTCAACAGATGTTTTCGGATACGGATAGTGTCATATCTATATCCGCATTCGAAACCATTTTCGGATATCGGATATCTGCATTCGCGGATACAGACGGATATCGGATAATTATCCGCTCCGCCAACGAACGATAAATCAATGAACATAAATGATTTTTTTAAGCTTAATATTAAGCTTTTTCAACCAAATTGATTACTAAAGTGCTAAAAATAAATAAATATGATGATAATATTTAATTTTGAGCAATTAACAAGCTTTTAGTTAGACTTTTAATTTTGCAAAGTAATAAATTAGTATATTTAATTATGTTAAAATACACATAATTTAAGCTATAATCGGGAGAAAAAGCGGATGGATAATTTTTGGATGCGGATATGCCTATATCTGCATCCGCTTTCCCAGATATCGGATATTTATCCGCTTATCGGATACGGATGCGAACGAATTTAGGATTTTTCGGGTATCCACTGACAGCCCTATATATATATAAGAATATGGAAATTAAACTGGTATTTAAATCTGATTTATGTTTTAATGCAAATGCAATTTGCATTTTTAGCTCTTTAAAGTACATGTTTTGGTATATGATACACTACGCCATAGATGGCCTACGGCAACCCCGGAGAAATGACGCAGTAGGTGCCAAAAAGTGTTGCTATAGGAAAAAAATGACCTGTGGCAACAGTTTCTTGGGGTCGCCTTTTGCCGCGTTGCCTTAGAGTCAAAGACAATGCCTTTGCGATCCTATGGAAATATCGGTACAGGTGTTGCCACAGTTACCACTAGAAAAAAAATTCCTTTCACAACTACCAAAAATAGTTGTAATATGTCTAGTACAGCTGGCAATCGTACTAAAGTCAACCTTTTTTTACAACTTTTTCTAGCAGTTATTAAAATTTGTTTTACAGCTGTTAAATGTAATTACACCTCAACTGCTATTAATCAAAATTTTCATAATATTATAATAAATATTATTATAATACAGTATTTTATTCAAATAAATATTTTATTTCACCACTTCAAATGGTACAAATTTTTTAACTCCACTATTGTACATTCACTCGTATATTACACAATCATTCATATTTACATACATTCCTCACTACATTGTCACTCGATTCACTCATATACAGACTCACAAATAGAACCATAGGCAAGAAAAATATACAAAAATGATTATATAAACAATTACCATTATTTTTACCCTTTCCATGATTGGCTCGCAAAGTATTTGCAACTTCTCTAGTTCAATCATGAATGGCCTCTGATACATCGGCATTCCTTCATCATTGATCGCCTTGAATTGATCTGCATCGCATACATTCATGATAACTTCTAAGAAACAATAAAGATTCACAAACAAATGTGATCACACATATTAAAAGAAGCAAATTAAGTTACATACATTTTGGAATGAAAGAAGAAAAAAGAAAGGAAAACCATATGAAATTGAGAGTGATATCATTGAGAATAAAAGAAGAAAATACAGTAAGCTTCCCTTTGAAATGTATCTTCAAATATTTATGTTTGCTGGTTCAGTCTTCAAATTCTGGTCAGTGCACCCTCATGCTTGACAGCACAATCAGCCTCGCATCAGCGCATTCAGCAAAAAAGACCCTACTTCAATTTAAATGAAGTGGTAAATGAATACTCTGCAAGATTATAAATGAAGTGCAACAAAATAAAGTGGATCTAAAGATAAAGAATATGATTCATACTCCATTTAATAATTATTACGTGTTTCATAAGAATTTTTTTTGAAAATATTGAATAATAAATAAATAAATAAGTTCCAATAATAAATAAGATCTCTTTTCTTATTTTCTACAGTTCTAATGAAAAGCATCCAACTGCTTTGGTACAAATGTGAATCTTTTTTAACAAGTACCATTGAAGCACTGAAGTGCGAAATGAACAAGATCGTACCCAGAAATTCAATATACACCAAAAAAAAAACCAAAGCATATCTAAAGTGCACTATAAGAGTTAACAAACTTTTTGCGTCACTGTAAGCCTACGTCAACCAGGTGCAAAATATTAGAGTGAAGTCGTGAAATAGAACTAAACTGATTAGAACACAATGCTCAGTTGTCTAGTTAGGACATGCTAAACCAAAGGAAACAGAGACAAAAAAGGATTGAGGTCTGAGAGAAACCTTTTTCAACTCCTCTTCATTAAGATCCTTCAATGGTTCTGCCCAAGCAACCTTGACATTTAAACCCTTCCAAAAATATCTTTTTTCTGCAGTATTTTATACGCACTGCATGCATCTTTGTTCGTTTGAAGCTCAAGCAATGCAAAACCTCTATTAGAGCCTACATAATGTAAATCAGGCATAATGCTTACATCTTCAATTTTCTCAACACCAACATCCAATAACAACTTCATGATCTACTCAACAAGAAAGTATAATATCAATTTTTGTGACTGATTCTGCATAAAAAGGTATCAACCTAAATAGTTATCTATGTATATCTAGGTTCAAATGAAAATTTGCATACATCTTCTTTCTTCCACTTTTTGTCGAGGTTCCCAAGAAATATTGTGTCATTGCCTTTAAGCGCCGAGGCATCGCAAAGTTTTCCACATGCCTACAATTCAGAACTGATAGCAGATCAGGAAGCTATGTAGGATAATGTAAATGATATCATAATAATGTAAAAAATATAGTAACCAAGAAACAAAACTATAACAACAATACAGAAACTGGTGTAATAGAACAATGCCAGCATTTACATAAATCATAATTTAAACGAAATGCAACAAAATAAAGTGGATCTAAAATGAAGTGGAAAATGAATAATCTACAAGATTATCTTTAGTTCAAATATTTGATGAACAGACATCGGTTAACATAAATCATAATTTCAAATGAAGCTAAATACACACGGAAATGAGCATTTACAACTATATACATTTTGGAAATAATATGTTGAGATTAAAGTCAGTCACAATGAATTAAACAAGGGTCAACAATCTAAGCTTAGCAGCCCTGTTTCTTCATCTCTACGAAAATTTCAACACTTTAATTCGTGCTTCGATTCCAGCAGATGAGCCCTCTTTTGGTGAATACAGCAAATACACCCTGTTATTATATTTTCCGTGAAGCAGATCTGAATGGGTACTGCACATATAAACCCTGTTATTTCTTAATCATATCATATGCATACTCCTGTCTGTTCAAAAGATAACACTTGTTTAAAATTTGTGGTTAGTTTGTACATGAATTTCATGTCACTTACAAAGGTGGAGCTAAAATCGTGACTGTTTTAATTTTCAATGAACAATTTGATGACAATGAAAATGATAGCTGGAAAGAAACCCAACAATTCAAAAGAAGTAAAGAAGTTTCAAGGAGATTCCTTGCCATTACTAGGATGGGCGGACTTGCTAGGAATAATGAACAAGTCAAAACAACTCCATGATTACAGAGATAAGCTTCAACAAAAAATAATTGATGAAGACAGAAACGAAATGCCCAGTTTAATTTATCACCTTTTTCACATTTAAGTCAAATTAATACACAAATAGATCAACGTTTGAAGAGGAAAGCAAAACGATAAAAGGGATTATACTTGTGAATTCTTGATCTAGTTAGCTGATGGGTAATAATTTGCTTCTATAACTTTGTATAACATAATCGGTCGGTCATGGCAGAAGGTATTGGAGAAGTATCGATCTTGAATTGTAGGGCCATAAAAATCTGGCTTCATTTTTGATTCTCCAAAGAACCCTAGAATTAGCAATTTGGGGAAAACGAAATGAAAAGGGAGCGCGTTAATGAAAATGTTGGCGGGAACAGAGGAAACGTAGTAGGAAGTGGATTAGACAATGGATGGACGCTTGAGATTGTGTTTTAACTATAGGTATGGATCGCTGAGGTGTAATTTTTTATTTTTTATTTTAATTGAATACATCTATAGCTACTGCAACACATCTTGATATCTATGCTAACAAATTGAAGCATGCGTTGCAATAGACAAAAAACAGCATAGCTATGGCAACACTGTAGCTAGCAACACCATGGATTTTCATTGTAGTAGGCTATCTATGGCGTAGTGATACATATAACATCTTAATGCTTGAATTCAAATGTGCATTAATCTGGATTAACCTGTTAGCATACCAATAAACCAAGGCCGGTCTAAAATACTACTATGCCATGCTTGATAGGCTACACAGTAGTGTATGTGTATGCATTAGGTAATATGCTATAAGTTAGTGGAATTTAGTAATGATAAATATTCTAGATGTGTTTTAAGAAACACAGCAAGACTGACCTGGTCATATATGTTTTTTTTTAATCTGCACATTGAATTATTATTTTTATAAAGAACTCATTGCTGTACTGCTGCATAGATCTATATATCTATATAAATCATTCACTAGTGTGCATTTTGATGAATGTTATCTGCAAATATGATTTGCAGTTTTATATCTTCAATTTGTACATGATTTTGGTGGGTGTGTGTGTGTATATATATAATCTGTAGTACTTAATTACAATGGCAATTATATATATTTATATCATTTTACACCTTTTATAATATGTGTATAATATGGACATAAATGAATGAATGTTTATTGTATTGTACATATGACTATAAATGTGTAAATGAATCATTGGTTTAACTCATATACATGTTTGAAACACAACCTGGACATGTATTTTTGTCTCATGTGCTCATATGTATAGTGCTCACCCATAATAATGATACCTGTGACTTACCATATATATATATGTATGTATGTATGTATATGTGTGTGTGTACATATATATATATATGTATTGGTAGTGGTATAAGACTACACATGTATATATTTTCTTTTATAAGAGTATGAAATATAGGATGTTGACTTTATAATATACTAATTGTTCCTGAAGGAAATTTGTAACTACTGAAATTAGTAAAAAATTTTATATATGAAATTGGATCAATACTAAGGGTATTCATCTTAGACACAAACATGTACTGCTTATGATCTTATATATGTGTTTAAAATTGAATTTGGACCTGAGTTTTTGAGATATATTAAATTGTGAACCTATGTATTAATGTAGATAAATGAATGATTGTGAATCATTGCGAATTTTTTTAAGCGATATATTAATTAAAGCTTTGAACTTGGATTAGTATACTATTTTGTAGTTTAATCTGAAATATATATATATACATGTGATATGTTTTAGAAGCAACATCTTATTTCTCATTTTGTGCATATAATCTCCTTATATGAGTGTTTAAAACTGTTATACCTTTAATATGTGCATCTCCATTAATGTAATAACCCGGAAAATGTGAACCAGTTTAAAAATTTTAAATTTGGTTATTAACCAGAAATTTGAATAGTTGAAATAGAATATTTCCAAAAAATATAGAATTGTGTATAATATTGCAGTTTGAAATTTTGATTACAAACTTTGTCTGACTGTACCGGGTGGAAAATATAACAGATTTTAACGAAACTGGAAATATTTAAATCTGTTTATCAATACCTTTCTAACGAATCTGAAAAATCGAAATTTCATAACGGAAATCAAAAGTTATGGCCAAATGAATTTTCAGAAAGGTCGCTATATAGTATATATAGCCCTTGAAAATTGAGATTTTGCAAACGAGCTCAGAATTCGACGAAACTGGCTTTGTTAGGACCGTATCGTCAAAACAAAGCTAGATTTATTTTTCTGGAATTTTTCGATTCAGTTTGTGGCCCTGGCAAATTGAAATGTACGTTTAAATTAAATATCGAATGTTTTATATTTTAATTTGAAAAATAACTGACTGTAACAGTCGAAATGGCCAACGAAACATATCCCATTGTGTTCGGAATGGGGGTATTTAGCTAGGGGCGACAGTCGTTGGGTTTGATTTCGAGGTCGTTTGTGGAAGGGGATATTTTTGGAATTAAATAAATTAAAAATTAAAATAAAAAGGGCATCAACCAATCAGAATTCATCTCCCTCCTCGAAACCTCTGTCACGACGCGGAAACCCTTCCGAATCTTCTCTCTTCAATTTCTCCGCATCCACTCAACGAAATCAAGCAAACCCAGTTCCAATTTGAAGAGCGTTCATAAATCTTCAAATCCATAGTAATTTCACGAATTATCATTGAGTATTGGGAGAGGTATCGAGTCGGGAAGCTCCGACCTTTGCACCGCCGCCATGCCCTCCAGGAGGCGTCGAGTTGGCCATCTCAGGTGTCATCGGGAAGCTCTCTCCTTCCTCTTCGACGTGGCGCTGGCCGTTCGTCCTAAAGCTTCGTAGATCTGCCGAAAAATTCAACCCTAGCTTTCGAATCAAAAAGGGGTATACGGTTGAAACTGGTTTTTACACTTTAAAGCATTGCAAACTTGTAAAAATCGTATCCTTTTGCTATGTTAACGAAATTTGATGAAACAGGAGACACCGTGACCGCAAGGAGGCTCTCTACATTCTAGAAGAAGCCGCGGATTTTTCTGACCTTCCTACGATTTTTAGCACCGCAATAACCAAGGTGAGGAATCTAAACTGTTTGTGTGAATGAAATCGCGTTGTATAAATTATATAAGCTAAGTGTAAATTATATACGCATTGTATACCTCATGTACATGTGTTGTATAAGTTATATTAGCGATGTATAAATTATACAAGCGTTGTTTGAAACATATATGCTTTGAATTGTGATGAAATGCAAGTGAATTATTATATATATATATATATATATATATATATATACTCCCCTCGTCCACAGACCATGGACGATATTTATTGCTTGTGATTGACGTGATATCATATGGTTTGACGAATGGTTGGAAATGATTGTTTGTGATTGATATTATGGTTGAAAAATACCTTTGTGGATGAAAAATACCTTTGTGGTTGAAAAATACCCTCTTGTGGTTGAAACAAAATAGAATAGGATTATGGAATTGAAAATAAAACATGCCGCCTGCGTGCGAACTAGATGCATGATCCCCATTGTCAAAAACCGCGAGGTTTTAAGGTAGAGCGAGGAGCCGTACTAGGGACGGTCCCGGTTTTAACTACCCTGCCGTTATGCTGCCGAAATTTTCTGAAATAATTATGTGTTAGAATAATTTTCATTCATTGAAATTATTTACATATGCGATATGGAATATTCATGTGTTGAGTTGCAATTCATTCGTTGAGTTGAAATTCATGTGTTGAATATTATTCGAATTTAAACAAATGGCTTTAGCGATAAAAATCACACTTTTATATATATATATATATATATATATATATATATATATATATACAAACGATATAGAATATTCATGTGTTGAGTTGCAATTCATTCGTTGAGTTGAAATTCATGTGTTGAATATTATTCGAATTTAAACAAATGGCTTTAGCGATAAAAATCACATTTTTATATATATATATATAAACGATATGGAATATTCATGTGTTGAGTTGCAATTCATTCGCTGAGTTGAAATTCATGTGTTGAATATTATTCGAATTTAAACAAATGGCTTTAGCGATAAAAATCACATTTTTATATATATACAAACGATATGGAATATTCATGTGTTGAGTTGCAATTCATTCATTGAGTTGAAATCCATGTGTTGAATATTATTTGAATTTAAACAAATGGCTTTAGCGATAAAAATCACATTTTTATATATATACAAACGATATGGAATATTCATGTGTTGAGTTGCAATTCATTCGTTGAGTTGAAATTCATGTGTTGAATATTATTCGAATTTAACCAAATGGCTTTAGCGATAAAAATCACATTTTTATATATATACAAACGATATGGAATATTCATGTGTTGAGTTGCAATTCATTCGTTGAGTTGAAATTCATGTGTTGAATATTATTCGAATTTAAACAAATGGCTTTAGCGATAAAAATCACATTTTTATATATATACAAACGATATGGAATATTCATGTGTTGAGTTGCAATTCATTCGTTGAGTTGAAATTCATGTGTTGAATATTATTCGAATTTAAACAAATGGCTTTAGCAATAAAAATCACATTTTTATATATATAAACGATATAGAATATTCATGTGTTGAATTGCAATTTGTTCGTCGAGTTGAAATTCATGTGTTGAATGTTATCGTCGTCTAAAAACAAAATGAATCGACAATGAAAACTATATTTTTATAGTGAATATGAAGAGTTAAAAATACACATGTGTCGAATAAATATTTTTGATGATAAAAATATTCCTTTTATCATGTATACGCTTAGTTAAAAATACACATGTGTCGAATAAATTTTTTTGATGATAAAAATATTCCTTTTATCATTTATACGCTTAGTTAAAAATACACATGTGTCGAATAAATATTTTTGATGATAAAAATATTCCTTTTATCATGTATACGCTTAGTTAAAAATACACACGTGTTGAAATAAATAATAGTTTGCTAGAAATATTATTATTAGCTTTGTTCTGCATATATATACATGTGTTGAATAGGAAAAATGGATTAGCTGTAGAGTAAAGAAATTATTTGCGTGCCCGACAAATAGGTAAACCTTGATGAGTTGGCTGCGAAATTTTATTTATATATCAACTCCTGTGAATGCCATTGGATGCGGAGTGCTGGTTTTTCTATGTGAAATAATAAACAACGCCATAGGATAGTAACAATTAATTTTGAACTACACTACATGGCATACTTCTTGACGATAGGCATACTTCATCATATTCCACATAAGCAATTGGAGCTTGTGTGACGAGGTGGAAGATTTACCATACGAGCAAGAGGCTTGTATGGCGATGACTATATACTACAGGTTGAACTGATGACTGATATGGACTATATAAATTATAACGATAAATTGCCAGATTAATAAAAACCCCACACGGGTCTGGAGTTGACAATAATCACGTCGCTCTAGTTATTAGATACGGCACATGGACTATTTATTTCCACACGGAAACGGGGTGACGGGAATTTATTCTCTGGAGTGATTATCAGTACATGCTCCCCCGTAAACACCAAAATATATCACTAAAAATATGTGAATGCTTTTTAGGATTTATTGGGTACCTAATACGGCCCAATAAATTTCCAAACCCCTCCCCGTACAAAGGAGGTTATGGCGAAATTTTTCGAAATATTAAGGCGTTAGTGAAATATTTGAAGTGAAAACGAAGTTGAAAAATAAAATGAACTATAGTTGAAACTATGGAATGAACTATATTTATATATATAAATATAAATATAATTAAAAGGAATAGAGGCCGTGCAGTTCGCGTTTCGGAATCGTAATTTGAAACGATTAGTATGAGAAATCCGACCATCGGATTTTCCCGAAACCGCAACCGCTGGGTTCGCCTTGGAAATATCTTTCCAACGGCACCAACCTTGTAAAAATCCAACGGTTGGATTGTCCGGAATGTTTAATTCAAATCTGAAGAAAAACAACGCCAGAATCGTTTATATTTATATATAAATATAAATATAATTAAATTTAATCGAATAACGACGCTGAAGTTCGAACTTTGAAACCGTAACTTCAAACGACTAGTGTGGAAGATCTGACCGTCGGATTCTCACGAAACTGGAACCGTTGGGTTTGCTTTGGGAATATCTTCCCACTGGTATAGACTTTGTAGAAATCCAACGGTTAGATTTTCCGATAGGTATAAAACAAATTAAGGGAAAAACAGCGCCAGTGCCACGGCACGACCTGAAACGTCGTTTAATTAAATATGGCCATTTTTAAATAAATAAAAATGGCGAAAAATCATTATAAAATATTATAAGCAATATTGATTGAGAATAAACCAATTGGGCTTGAATTGTTTGATATTTGATGGTTATATGTGCATGACATGAAAATAACACTAAAGAACCAAAAGATGGATGTCGAATAATATAACCATAAAATGAATCGATTTAAATTCTAATGGCGTGAATTATTTGAAAAGGCCGAGCTAACCCTCATTTCAAATGATTTATCGAGCGATTCGAATTGGAAAATGCAAAGACTATTCAAGACCGACGATCTTCGTATCGGTTGGATGGGCGCTACTGAGGTTCCTAACCGGAGTAGCTACCGGAAGGGGACGGAAGTAGTAGCCGTCTGAACGTATATGTTGATTGGACGGATTTGCGAGGAATTTGACGCCTCCGGTTTCATTCAGACCCAGGACGGACTTGTAAATGGACCGTGTGTCTGACATTGGATTTTGTCCTATACTGACTAATCTCTGTTAAATATATATCTGTTTGGCGGCGGAGAATTTATTCTTTTGCTTAACGCCCTTCTCTGAGACGTACGAGCTCAGAGGTTATATATCGATGGAAATCAATCGTATGGAGTGGACTGCCTATGTGGCATGCCAAGATGCTGTGATCAAGGCTTCTGTTGCAAAGCAAAGTCTTGTGGATGATGATCAGAGCAAGGTCTACGTGGCCTAGCTTTGTGTATTTCGTAGATTCGCGAACCTCACACCTCGGTATGAGTCTAAAACGGGATAAGGACCCAAGGAGAGCATGACGTTTCTTTCTAGCTATGGTGGTGTCAGTGACTTACCAGCCCTGACATTTATATCTATTTTTCACCTATGTAGTTGTTGGAATGCGAGGCGCCTCGATTATAGGTATGTAAGGACCGGGAAACGTGTGTTCAGGAATTGCCAATCCTCAAACGTAAGAGAGGACCGGCCTTGGAGGATCCAGGGGTTACCCAGAGTGCGTAGTCCCGAGGCATTTGCTAGAGTGTCTCGAAGCGGAGAGGAGCTTGCCCCTTGCCTCGACTCATGACGGAAATCCAATTTCCAATACGAGATAACGGATTCGATTGTAACTCATATACGGCGACATAGTGGCATGGGACGCTCATGTCGCCTATGATTGATATTTATGATGCTATTCGTTTTTTTTTGAAACATATATGCTCTAGTAATAATATCAAATGATTTTGCTTTATACGTATCAAGCATATTTGGCTATTATAAGGTAAAACTCTATCCTCCGGCTTGCGTTGCATTGTGTGATGGGACCTGAGTCTTATAATGGCTTCGTTCTTTCTAAAAAGCATTGCGTTGTTTAAAAAAAAAAAGAATTTACTTTGTTTTAAATGCACTAGCAATCACTGGAGTAAACCCGTTCCGCGAAAGTGGCGTGGTCCTATGATTTGCTATTTACTGTTGTTTAACTGTTAAATAGATTCCTCATACCAGTCCCCATGACTGACTCGTTGTTTGTTTCACTTTGCAAACGCGGGTGCCCTTATTTTCACACGGGCAGCCTAGTACACAGGTGACAGGTGGTTTTTGGTCTGCACTGCTGCATAGCGTGCACTTTTGGCTCATGGCGAGGCTGACCTCATAGAGATGACTTAGATATTTTCCGCCATTACTGTATTTATATTATGATTCCGCCACTGGCGATGCAGACTGATTTACTTTCCGTATTTCTCACTATATGTATATGTATTCCGCCTTCGGCGATGTAGATTGATACTCTTATTATGTCTCACTGCATGTATGTATTCCGCCTCTGGCGATGATGACTGATCACTTCCCTTTCTTTTTACTAAGTATATCCCACGTTATGCTATTCTGATATTCCTACATGTTGTGATTCCGTTGTCATATCCATGTAAAAGTTATTTTATTTATTGTTTCTGCTATTATCTGTACTCTGCTATGATGATTAATGTGTTATTTCCTAATGATTATCTTTAATATCGCCCCTCGGATTTTGGGATCGTCATAGTTTGTATCAGAGCTTTGGTTAACCTTAGTTCCGGGATCTAACACATTAAACACCTCGTCAGAATAGAATCAGTAGTGTTCTAATGCGAGTAGCTCATTAGAGATAGGATTAGCAATGTCCTAGAATGAGCTAAGCGGATTAGCAAAACAATTTGATCAGTACATCATCATTATCTTTCCTTGTATTCCCTTGCTTTATCATTTATGAAAATTATCCAATCGGTGAGCTTGACTCTTTTCTTGCTTATACAGTACTCTTAGATGGCTACACGTGGAGCAGCAGCTAGAGGAGGCCGTGGAGGCCGAGGAGATGCAGCAGGAGGACGGGGGAATATCCCCGTAGTAGTGGAAGGTCCTATTATTCCGCCACCAGCACCAGAAGACTTTGAGCTCGACAAAGTAGCAAAGAGGTATAGAAATCTTAGAGGGAAACCTTTTACTGGCACTGGCACAGTGACCGAAGCTATCGCTTGGCTGAAAACCTATGAGAAAATCTTCGAGGGTATGGGTATGGGAACTAACAACAAAGCCCGACTTGGCATTTGGCTCCTTTAGGAAGAGGCAGAGCTGTGGTGGGATGCCATTACCTCTGGGGATGCAGCTGGTACTATCCGGACTTGGGAGCAGTTCAAGACTTTGTTCAATGAGAAGTTTGTTCCGGAACAAGCTCTAGAGAGGATGAGAGAGCAGTTTGCTAATCTCCAGCAGGGAGACCTCTCTATTTAGGACTATCTAAATAAGTTCACCCAGCTATCGCGCTATGCTCCAGAACTGATTTTAACCAACAAAGCCAAGAATAAGAGATTCATATTTTGGCTGAAGCGCAAGTATCACGATAGAGCTATGAGCAACATCAAACTCTCCTTTACAGAACTAGTAGAGATGGCTTGCAACTACGAAGACATGGATGAGAGACATGCTAGCCAAGACCGTGCTAAAAGCCAAGCAGGGAATAACCGCAAGGCTTCAACAGACCAACCCGAATCTAGCATTACCGCGGCCGCTACTCAAAAACCCGCAAAGATCCCGAAAGGAAACTGCTACAATTGCGGGAAGCCCAGTCATTTCTCTAATGTATGCAAAGCCCCAAAGAAGCCAAAGGCAAATGACTCAGCCGAATGCTACAACTTCCACAAGAAGGGGCACTACAGCAGGAACTGCCCTCTAAAGCAGAATGCATAGGTGGCTCATGTCTATGACGGGAAGACCCCGCCAGCTACCACCGATGGATCAGGTAAACCCGATGTCTTAGGAGGTACCCTTACCATTAAAAATATTCCTGTTTCTGTACTTTTTGATACTGGTGCATCACGTAGCTTCATTTCTGGTAATATTGTTCACAAATTAAAATTGAAACGAAGGAAGCTTAAGGAACCAATTAAAGTTCGAAACCCAATAGGAAGTTATGTTAGTCTCAGTATATACTGTAGGGTGCCTATCTCTTACTCTTTCTACAAGTTCTCTTTTGATTCGATTGTTATGGACCTTTCCAAATTTGATATTATACTGGGGCTGGACTGGTTGACAAAATATAAGGCCGAAGTTAGATGTGCCGAAAGAATCGTTAAAGTCGAAACGAAGCTTGGACCTATATTTATACCATGCCATGGCTCAGAAATTAATAGAACAGAATTTTGGTCTTCTTTAGAAGTTATTCCCCCTTCGATAGAAAAGATACCGATCGTTAAAAACTATGCGGATGTGTTTGAAGAAGTAGAAAACTTACCGCCGCAAAGAGAAATTGAATTTAGAATAGATTTAATTCCTAACGCCCGACCAGTAGTACATCCAATAAGAAGAATGGCCTGAAAGAAAAGGAAGAGCTAAGTAGTCAAACCCGAGAATTGCTTTGGAAAGGTCTGATCAAACCAAGCTTTTCAGCATGGGGAGCCGCAGTAGTATTTGTCCTGAAATCAGACGGTACTCTAAGACTTTGCGTTGATTACCGAGATCTCAATAAACAAACACTGAAGAACAAATACCCTTTGCCCCGAATAGACGATCTGTTAGATCAATTAAATGGAGCAACCGTATTCTCCAGAATGGACCTAGCTACAGGTTTCCACCAATTGCGTATAGCCGAAGACTGTGTTCCTTTGACAGCCATCAGGGGTCCCGATTTATTCTACGAATGGTTAGTAATGCAGTTCGGCTTGTGCAACGCTCCGGCATACTTCGTTGATCTTATGAACAGAGTGTTCCGTGGTGTGTTGAATAAATTTGTTCTAGTCTTCATCGATGACATTCTGATCTACTCTAAGTCGGAAGAAGAGCATGCAAAACATTTAGAACAAGTGTTGAAAATTCTCAGAAGAAATGTCTTGAAAGCTAAATTTTCTAAGTGTGTCTTCTGGCAGAATGAAGTTAAATTCCTAGGCCATGTCGTATCAAAAGAGGGAATTGATGTAGATCCAAGCAAAATTACAGCGATTCAGAACTGGAAACAACCTACTACTCCCACAGAAGTTCGAAGTTTCCTTGGATTGGCTAGTTACTATCGGAAATTCATTTAGGATTTTTCAAAGATATCAGGAGTACTGACAAAGCTTACAAAGAAGCATGAGAAATTCAAATGGACTCCCGAATGTGAAGAGGCTTTCCAAGAGCTAAAACTGAAGTTGACAACTGCTCCAGTATTGACCATTATAGAAGGTAACCAAGACTTGACTGTATGGACAGATGCTTCTATTAGAGGGCTAGGCGCAGTGTTAATGCAAAAAGGCCAAGTGATCGCTTATGCCAGCCGTCAACTAAAGCCGCATGAAAGAAACTATGCTACTCATGATCTTGAGTTATTAGCCATCGTGTTTGCTTTAAGAATATGGAGGCATTATTTATTGGGCGAGAAATTCGAACTATACACCGATCATCAATCCTTGAAATACCTGTTCACCCAGAAAGATTTAAACTTGAGACAACAGCGTTGGTTAGAATTCCTTGCAGCATACGATTTTGAAATTATATACACTCCAGGGAAAGCCAATGTTGTAGCAGATGCGCTCAGCAGAAAGAATGAAATCATTGCCAGTTTTATCATTACTTCTTCCTTGCAAGATAAGATAACTATTCTTCAGAAGGACGATGAATTCATTAAAAGGATTAGCCAGCGGATCCAAGAAGGAAAACCCTCAGATTTTAGCCTTGATAGCCAAGGAGTCCTAAGATTAAAAGGGAGAATTTGTGTGCCTGGAATCCCAGAGCTTAGAAGAGAAATACTTGATGAGTGCCACAAGTCCAAGTTAAGTATCCACCCCGGTGTAAGCAAAATGTATAACGATATCAAACGCACATTCTGGTGGAAGGCGATGAAAAGAGATATTTCAATATATGTTAGCAGATGCTCCACTTATCAGCTAGTTAAGAGTGACCAACAGAAATTGGCGGGATTATTACAACCATTAGAAATTCCAGGATGGAAGTGGGAACAAATTTCGATGGATTTCATCGATGGCCTGCCGCGAACTAGAAAAGGAAACGACAGTATATGGGTAATCGTAGATCGCTTCACGAAGACTGCCCATTTCATACCTGTCCGATCCAACAGAACGGCTCAAAGTCTGGCACAGATTTACTTAAGAGAAATAGTTAAACTACATGGAGTGCCACTCAATATAGTCAGCGATAGAGATCCCCTATTTACTAGCAAATTCTGGGAAGCCTTCCAGACAGAATTGGGGACCAAATTGAATCTAAGCACCGCTTATCACCCTTAGACAGACGGTCAAACTGAGCGGGTGAATAGAATTTTGGAAGATCTATTGCGGGCTTGCGTTATCGATTTTGGAGGCTCATGGGAAGATCACTTACATTTAGCAGAATTCTCTTACAACAATAGCTATCAAGCATGTTTGGGAATGTCTCCATTTGAAGCATTATACGGTAGACCGTGCAGATCTCCCGCATGTTGGGTAGAACCTGGCAACAGACTTGTGTTAGGGCCCGATATGATTCAAGAAGCATCAGATAAAGTCGATTTCATTAAGAAGCGATTAAAAACCGCGCAGAGCCGATAGAAAAGTTATGCTGATGCGAGAAGAAGGGATATATCGTTTGCCGTGGGCGATTATGTTTATTTAAGAGTTTCTCCAATGCGAGGAGTAATCAGATTTGGCAAGACTGGGAAGTTGGCACCGAGATTTATTGGTCCCTTTCCTATACTTGAACGGATTGGAACTCTGGCATATAGGGTTTCATTACCTAATTGGTTGCCTGGTGTACATGATGTGTTCCACGTATCTCAACTCAGAAAACATGTTCATGATCCAGATCTTATTGTAGAAGAAGCAGCACAACAGGATATTGACATAACTCCAGAATTAGCACTCAAGAGGGAGCCATTAAAGATAGTTGGCAAAGAAACTAGAGAGCTAAGGAGGAAAAAGATTCATCTAGTCAAAGTGCAGTGGAGTAGTGATCCTAGAGACTGTACTTGGGAGACTGAGGAGAGCATTAAGCAAGCCTATCCCAAATGCAGAGTGGACATCTCTGACTAACTCCGGTGCAAGGTACCTTTACAATACTTTGCATTTACATTTTATTTCCTGCTTAGCTGTTATTTCCTTTTCGAGGACGAAAAGTTTTAAGTGGGGGAGATTGTAATAACCCGGAAAATGTGAACCAGTTTAAAAATTTTAAATTTGGTTATTAACCAGAAATTTGAATAGTTGAAATAGAATATTTCCAAAAAATATAGAATTGTGTATAATATTGCAGTTTGAAATTTTGATTACAAACTTTGTCTGACTGTACCGGGTGGAAAATATAACAGATTTTAACGAAACTGGAAATATTTAAATCTGTTTATCAATACCTTTCTAACGAATCTGAAAAATTGAAATTTCATAACGGAAATCAAAAGTTATGGCCAAATGAATTTTCAGAAAGGTCACTATATAGTATATATAGCCCTTGAAAATTGAGATTTTGCAAACGAGCTCAGAATTCGACGAAACTGGTTTTGTTAGGACCGTATCGTCAAAACAAAGCTAGATTTATTTTTCTGGAATTTTTCGATTCAGTTTGTGGCCCTGGCAAATTGAAATGTACGTTTAAATTAAATATCGAATGTTTTATATTTTAATTTGAAAAATAACTGAGTGTAACAGTCGAAATGGCTAACGAAACATATCCCATTGTGTTCGGAATGGGGGTATTTAGCTAGGGGCGACAGTCGTTGGGTTTGATTTCGAGGTCGTTTGTGGAAGGGGGTATTTTTGGAATTAAATAAATTAAAAATTAAAATAAAAAGGGCATCAACCAATCAGAATTCATCTCCCTCCTCGAAACCTCTGTCGCGACGCGGAAACCCTTCCGAATCTTCTCTCTTCAATTTCTCCGCATCCACTCAACGAAATCAAGCAAACCCAGTTCCAATTTGAAGAGCGTTCAGAGATCTTCAAATCCATAGTAATTTCACGAATTATCATTGAGTATTGGGAGAGATATCGAGTCGGGAAGCTCCGACCTTTGCGCCGCCCCCGTGCCCTCCAGGAGGCGTCGAGTTGGCCATCTCAGGTGTCATCGGGAAGCTCTCTCCTTCCTCTTCGACGTGGCGTTGGCCATTCGTCCTAAAGCTTCATAGATTTGCCGAAAAATTCAACCCTAGCTTTCGAATCAAAAAGGGGTATACGGCTGAAACTGGTTTTTACACTTTAAAGCGTTGCAAACTTGTAAAAATCGTATCTTTTTGCTATGTTAACGAAATTCGATGAAACAAGAGACACCGTGACCGCAAGGAGGCTCTCTACATTCTAGAAGAAGCCGCGGATTTTTTCTGACCTTCCTACGATTTTTAGCACCGCAATAACCAAGGTGAGGAATCTAAACTGTTTGTGTGAATGAAATCGCGTTGTATAAATTATATAAGCTAAGTGTAAATTATATACGCATTGTATACCTCATGTACATGTGTTGTATAAGTTATATTAGCGATGTATAAATTATACAAGCGTTGTTTGAAACATATATGCTTTGAATTGTGATGAAATGCAAGTGAATTATTATATATATATATATATACTCCCCTCGTCCACAGACCATGGACGATATTTATTGCTTGTGATTGACGTGATATCATATGGTTTGACGAATGGTTGGAAATGATTGTTTGTGGTTGATATTATGGTTGAAAAATACCTTTGTGGTTGAAAAATACCCTCTTGTGGTTGAAACAAAATAGAATAGGATTGTCGAATTGAAAATAAAACATGCCGCCTGCGTGCGAACTAGATGCATGATCCCCATTGTCAAAAACCGCGAGGTTTTAAGATAGAGCGAGGAGCCGTACTAGGGACGGTCCCGGTTTTAACTACCCTGCCGTTATGCTGCCGAAATTTTCTGAAATAATTATGTGTTAGAATAATTTTCATTCATTGAAATTATTTACATATGCGATATGGAATATTCATGTGTTGAGTTGCAATTCATTCGTTGAGTTGAAATTCATGTGTTGAATATTATTCGAATTTAAACAAATGGCTTTAGCGATAAAAATCACATTTTTATATATATACAAACGATATAGAATATTCATGTGTTGAGTTGCAATTCATTCGTTGAGTTGAAATTCATGTGTTGAATATTATTCGAATTTAAACAAATGGATTTAGCGATAAAAATCACATTTTTATATATATACAAACGATATGGAATATTCATGTGTTGAGTTGCAATTCATTCGTTGAGTTGAAATTCATGTGTTGAATATTATTCGAATTTAAACAAATGGCTTTAGCGATAAAAATCACATTTTTATATATATACAAACGATATGGAATATTCATGTGTTGAGTTGCAATTCATTCGTTGAGTTGAAATTCATGTGTTGAATATTATTCGAATTTAAACAAATGGCTTTAGCGATAAAAATCACATTTTTATATATATACAAACGATATGGAATATTCATGTGTTGAGTTGCAATTCATTCGTTGAGTTGAAATTCATGTGTTGAATATTATTCGAATTTAAACAAATGGCTTTAGCGATAAAAATCACATTTTTATATATATACAAATGATATGGAATATTCATGTGTTGAGTTGCAATTCATTCGTTGAGTTGAAATTCATATGTTGAATATTATTCGAATTTAAACAAATGGCTTTAGCGATAAAAATCACATTTTTATATATATACAAACGATATGGAATATTCATGTGTTGAGTTGCAATTCATTCGTTGAGTTGAAATTCATGTGTTGAATATTATTCGAATTTAAACAAATGGCTTTAGCAATAAAAATCACATTTTTATATATACAAACGATATAGAATATTCATGTGTTGAATTGCAATTTGTTCGTCGAGTTGAAATTCATGCGTTGAATGTTATCGTCGTCTAAAAACAAAATGAATCGACAATGAAAACTATATTTTTATAGTGAATATGAAGAGTTAAAAATACACATGTGTCGAATAAATATTTTTGATGATAAAAATATTCCTTTTATCATGTATACACTTAGTTAAAAATACACATGTGTCGAATAAATATTTTTGATGATAAAAATATTCCTTTTATCATGTATACGCTTAGTTAAAAATACACATATGTCGAATAAATATTTTTGATGATAAAAATATTCCTTTTATCATGTATACGCTTAGTTAAAAATACACACGTGTTGAAATAAATAATAGTTTGCTAGAAATATTATTATTAGCTTTGTTCTGCATATATATATATACATGTGTTGAACAGGAAAAATGGATTAGCTGTAGAGTAAAGAAATTATTTGCGTGCCCGACAAATAGGTAAACCTTGATGAGTTGGCTGCGAAATTTTATTTATATATCAACTCCTGTGAATGCCATTGGATGCGGAGTGCTGGTTTTTCTGTGTGAAATAATAAACAACGCCATAGGATAGTAACAATTAATTTTGAACTACACTACATGGCATACTTCTTGACGATAGGCATACTTCATCATATTCCACATAAGCAATTGGAGCTTGTGTGACGAGGTGGAAGATTTACCATACGAGCAAGAAGCTTGTATGGCGATGACTATATACTACAGGTTGAACATATGACTGATATAGACTATATAAGTTATAACGATAAATTGCCAGATTAATAAAAACCCCACACGGGTCTGGAGTTGACAATAATCACGTCGCTCTAGTTATTAGATACGGCACATGGACTATTTATTTCCACACGGAAACGGGGTGACGGGAATTTATTCTCTGGAGTGATTATCAGTACATGCTCCCCCGTAAACACCAAAATATATCACTAAAAATATGTGAATGCTTTTTAGGATTTATTGGGTACCTAATACGGCCCAATAAATTTCCAAACCCCTCCCCGTACAAAGGAGGTTATGGCGAAATTTTTCGAAATATTAAGGCGTTAGTGAAATATTTGAAGTGAAAACGAAGTTGAAAAATAAAATGAACTATAGTTGAAACTATGGAATGAACTATATTTATATATATAAATATAAATATAATTAAAAGGAATAGATGCCGTGCAGTTCGCGTTTCGGAATCGTAATTTGAAACGATTAGTATGAGAAATCCGACCATCGGATTTTCCCGAAACCGCAACCGCTGGGTTCGCCTTGGAAATATCTTTCCAACGGCACCAACCTTGTAAAAATCCAACGGTTGGATTGTCCGGAATGTTTAATTCAAATCTGAAGAAAAACAACGCCAGAATCGTTTATATTTATATATAAATATAAATATAATTAATTTTAATCGAATAACGACGCTGCAGTTCGAACTTTGAAACCGTAACTTCAAACGACTAGTGTGGAAGATCCGACCGTCGGATTCTCACGAAACTGGAACCGTTGGGTTCGCTTTGGGAATATCTTCCCACTGGTATAGACTTTGTAGAAATCCAACGGTTAGATTTTCCGATAGGTATAAAACAAATTAAGGGAAAAACAGCGCCAGTGCCACGGCACGACCTGATACGTCGTTTAATTAAATATGGCCATTTTTAAATAAATAAAAATGGCGAAAAATCGTTATAAAATATTATAAGCAATATTGATTGAGAATAAACCAATTGGGCTTGAATTGTTTGATATTTGATGGTTGTATGTGCATGACATGAAAATAACACTAAAGAACCGAAAGATGGATGTCGAATAATATAACCATAAAATGAATCGATTTAAATTCTAATGGCGTGAATTATTTGAAAAGGCCGAGCTAACCCTCATTTCAAATGATTTATCGAGCGATTCGAATTGGAAAATGCAAAGACTATTCAAGACCGACGATCTTCGTATCGGTTGGATGGGCGCTACTGAGGTTCCTAACCGGAGTAGCTACCGGAAGGGGACGGAAGTAGTAGCCGTCTGAACGTATATGTTGATTGGACGGATTTGCGAGGAATTTGACGCCTCCGGTTTCGTTCAGACCCAGGACGGACTTGTAAATGGACCGTGTGTCTGACATTGGATTTTGTCCTATACTGACTGATCTCTGTTAAATATATATCTGTTTGGCGGCGGAGAATTTATTCTTTTGCTTAACGCCCTTCTCTGAGACGTACGAGCTCAGAGGTTATATATCGATGGAAATCAATCGTATGGAGTGGACTGCCTATGTGGCATGCCAAGATGCTGTGATTAAGGCTTCTGTTGCAAAGCAAAGTCTTGTGGATGATGATCAAAGCAAGGTCTACGTGGCCTAGCTTTGTGTATTTCGTAGATTCGCGAACCTCACACCTCGGTATGAGTCTAAAACGGGATAAGGACCCAAGGAGAGCATGACGTTTCTTTCTAGCTATGGTGGTGTCAGTGGCTTACCAGCCCTGACATTTATATCTATTTTTCACCTATGTGGTTGTTGGAATGCGAGGCGCCTCGATTATAGGTCTGTAAGGACCGGGAAACGTGTGTTCAGGAATTGCCAATCCTCAAACGTAAGAGAGGACCGGCCTTGGAGGATCCAGGGGTTACCCAGAGTGCGTAGTCCCGAGGCATTTGCTAGAGTGTCTCGAAGCGGAGAGGAGCTTTCCCCTTGCCTCGACTCATGACGGAAATCCAATTTCCAATACGAGATAACGGATTCGATTGTAACTCATATACGGCGACATAGTGGCATGGGACGCTCATGTCGCCTATGATTGATATTTATGATGCTATTCGTTTTTTTTTGAAACATATATGCTCTAGTAATAATATCAAATGATTTTGCTTTATACGTATCAAGCATATTTGGCTATTATAAGGTAAAACTCTATCCTCCGGCTTGCGTTGCATTGTGTGATGGGACCTGAGTCTTATAATGGCTTCATTCTTTCTAAAAAGCATTGCGTTGTTTAAAAAAAAAGAATTTACTTTGTTTTAAATGCACTAGCAATCACTGGAGTAAACCCGTTCCGCGAAAGTGGCGTGGTCCTATGATTTGCTATTTACTGTTGTTTAACTGTTAAATAGATTCCTCATACCAGTCCCCATGACTGACTCGTTGTTTGTTTCACTTTGCAAACGCGGGTGCCCTTATTTTCACACGGGCAGCCTAGTACACAGGTGACAGGTGGTTTTTGGTTCTGCACTGCTGCATAGCGTGCACTTTTGGCTCATGGCGAGGCTGACCTCATAGAGATGACTTAGATATTTTCCGCCATTACTGTATTTATATTATGATTCCGCCACTGGCGATGCAGACTGATTTACTTTCCGTATTTCTCACTATATGTATATGTATTCCGCCTTCGGCGATGTAGACTGATACTCTTATTATGTCTCACTGCATGTATGTATTCCGCCTCTGGCGATGATGACTGATCACTTCCCTTTCTTTTTACTAAGTATATCCCACGTTATGCTATTCTGATATTCCTACATGTTGTGATTCCGTTGTCATATCCATGTAAAAGTTATTTTATTTATTGTTTCTGCTATTATCTGTACTCTGCTATGATGATTAGTGTGTTATTTCCTAATGATTATCCTTAATACCGCCCCTCGGATTTTGGGATCGTCACAATTAACCTTGTAGCAGTCCAGTTTGCCAACCACAATTAAATATTGCATGGATATGCCTAATAGACAATACAATAATGTACGTGTACATATGGATTAATAAGTTGCTAATGGTTGTTTGTTTATTCATGTTTGCATCTGAAAAAATACGATGAGTTTTAGAACCTGGACATATATATATATATATATATATATATATATATATATATATATATATATATATCAATTGCATGAATAATATATGCATGCCATGGTCACCTTCTTAATCTTGGTTTGGATTCTGTATTTGATTGTTAAATGTATGAAATACATTATTGAATCCCTACTGCAAGCAATTTATGCTATAGTATATATATTCATTAGCAGCTTGTGTTAATACTGAATTTTGGGCATGGATACTATATTAATTGAGTTTAAATCTGTTAAGTGCTCAACAAATATCTATGAGTTATCTGAAATGTTAATATATAGTTGCATGTAGCATTCCTGAAATGTGCCATTTAAGTGTTTGTGTATATGCCTGCGTATATGCAGAAGTTTCTCTTGCTAAACCATGTGAGAATGTTTTTGCATGTACTAGCTAATATGTTTGAAATGAAATCAGAGGCATGTATAGATATATATAAGCTTTACCGTGAATATGATTATGTTTTATCTCGAAATCGAATTGGGCTTTGAAATATTATTTGCCCTGGCTTTGTATAATTCTAGAATTAAATGGGCTCGAAATTTATATTATACATAATTGGGCCTGAATTTATATACTCATGCATAAGTGGCCTAAGTGCAGTTTCTTTATTTTTTTGTGAATGTTATATTGTGATACTCCAGTATGAAAATTTTGGTATATTGCCCATTCATATTTGTGCAAGAGATTCTGCGCAACTCTACTTTTGAAATGTTTAAGAGATATAGTAGGTATGTATTTTTTAACACTCAATATATATACAAGTAAGTTATATAAATATATTTTATTGCATTTATATGCAATTAATATTACCAATGTAAAATACATGTATTTTGAGATATGTTAATGAGATTAATATGATTTTCCACTTCGAATTATAAAATCATTTAAACTAATTATTAATATTAAGTCATGGTGACGTCTTTCAATAAATACACACATCAATGGAAGAATCAGCAGATGTAGATAATGCTGAAACATTAGTGCACTATTTATTTTAGTCATTGCGTTAGAGTAAAAGCGATACTCAAACTGTATAATTAGGTCTGACTTAACTAGGCTACCATAATAAGATTATGGGCTTAGAGACAAAGAACATGAAATATTCAATATTTAAATGAATAAAAAATTCGTTCATCATGCTACTGAAGAATTATATATGATATAATTGACATAAGATGTCTACCTAAAGGATTGTGTTTTGGGGATTAGCCAAATCTAACTCAAGGCATGATTAGATATGGATCTTGGATCACCTAAATATTTAAATATACTAATATGTATATAGCGAAGTTGATTTGAGTGGGAGCATATTTTAACTTAATTTATATATTAATATAAATATGGTATGTTCTATATAATTTTGATTGTCAAAATTTGTACTAGACATAGATGTTGCAATATCATTTATCGTTATTTTACTATTTATTATCCTCTGTAGATATTAAATGGTAAACTACACTAATAATTTATCACTAAATTTGGTCCTTGAGAAGGATAAACTGAATCAAATCAAATTTCTTAATTATCGTCGAAATTTGACGATTGTCCTCAAACAAAAAGAAAAAAGTAATTATCTTGTATAATCAGAAGATCTGAAAAGAAAAGGGGGAAATATGATTTCAACCAAATCAGGTATAAATGTTATAACTGTCTATCTATCTACTTCTACATCTTTGTTATTAGATACTAGATGTGGATCACATATGTGTGAATTTGCAGGAATTGCAAAAAAGTATAAATCTGGCAAAAGGAGAAGTGGGCTTATGAGTGGAAATGAAGCAAATGTTGACTCATTATGTAACGTCCCGGGTTTTTATTATGATTTAATAATTTATTTATTTGATTATTATAATATAATGGGTTGAATTTAAATAATATTGATTATTTAGATAATATAATTATTTTTGAAATAGTCAGAAATGGTTGAATTTGCAATATTATGTGATTTGGATAATATAAGATATTCAGTCGAGTATATATTCATACGACAATTGAACATATTAATTATAATATAAATTATAATCAAGCTCGAAATGTCGCGGCAGTTCGTAATATTTCGATTTGATCTTTAATTGGGTATACAAGATCCGTTATAAGTTGGATTTCTTTAAAACAAGAAACGTTGGAATCCGTTTAGCTATATTTTTCCAACGGAAGAGAAAATTGGAGATTTCGCTTTATAGATTGTAAGTTATGGCTAAATCAAATTTTCTAATAGTCGCTATGGAATCATGTATAAGTCGTAACGGTTAGTTAATTTTAATTAAATATTGATTTCATATTTGGACAAGATTTTCAAGACGTATTGATAGCTTAATTTATAGAATTTTTCCATAATTTTTAATTTGTAAAATAAGCAACTTTTTATTTGGAGTATTTTACACCCTATATTAGCATTTTGGGATATTACAATATAAGTTAACTTGTCCATATTATTATATTTTTGGAATCGTGACACACAACTTGACATGACGGTATATTTATTTTTGTCGACAACGGTCCGCATACGAATGGAGTTTTACGTTATGGGTGAAGCGACCCGAACTTCCCCGGTCTCCGAAGAGATGAGAAAGAACGAATTACTGTGAGGACAAGACAAATCAGAACGCAGACGGAAGAACATTTCATTGCTATTACAACAATTCCATCAGATACAAGAATATACAGAGTATAAATGAATAAATATTACACAGAAAATATCAGAGATTTAAATTACATTTAAATACATCGCAGCGGAAAATAATACAAAAGCACAACTAGAAGGTGATATACGGATACAGAGCTTTCCGGATATCATTCCGGCTGTAAACCAGGATCCTGTGAATATAAATCTGCAAAACCAAAACTACTAGCTGCCCGTGTCGAAAATAAGGGCACCCATAGTTTAGGTTAAAACAATAAACCCCAGGCCAGTCATGTGACTGGTGTGAGAACTAAAACAGTTATTTAAAACTTTACTTTAAAAGTGAGAAATTCAAGGGACCACGCCGTATAACACGGAACGGGTTTCCTCCCAAGAATACCAGTGCATAGAATAAACAATGCAATGCTTTTTCGAAAAATGAAGCTATTATAAGACCCAGGTCCCATCACACAATGCAACGCAAGCCGGAGGATAGGGTTTTCCCTTATAATAGCCAAACATGCTTGGTACGTTTAAAACAAATCATTTGATACTATAATAAGTGTATAGTGTCAAAACAATTTCAATCATAAATATAAGTCATAGACGGCATAGCATCCCATGCTACTATGTCGCTATACTAAGCTCTACAAATAAAGCCGAAACTTCTCGTATTGGAAATTGGATTTCCGTCATGAGTCGAGGCAAGGGGCAAGCTCCTCTCCACTTTGAGACACTCTAGCAAATGCCTCAGGACTACACACTCTGGGTAACCCTGGGATCCTCCGAGACCGGTCCTCTCTTACGTTTAAGGATTAATTATTCCTGAACACACGTTTCCCGGCCCTGTAGGACCTAAAATCGAGGCGCCTCGCATCCAAACCACAAAGGTGAAAAGTATATAAATGTCAGGGCTGGTAGGTCACTGACACCACCCATAGCTAGAAAGAAACGTCGTGCACTCCTTGGGTCCTCATCCCGTTTTTGACTCATACCGAGGTGTGAGGCTCGCGAATCCACGCTATACACAAAGCTGCCACGTAGGCTGTGCTTTGATCATCAACCACAAGACTTTGCTTTTCAACAGAAGCCTTGATCCATGCAACTCAGCGTGCCACACAGGCAATTCATGCCATGCGATTGATATCTATCGATATATAACCTCTAAGCTCGTACGTCTCAGAGAAGGGCGTTAAGCAAGAGAATAAATTCTCCGCCGCCAAACAGATATATATTTAACAGAAATCAATCAACACAGAATAAAATCCAATGTTAGACACACAATCCATTTATAAGTTCGTTCTGGGTCTGAACGAAACCGGAGGCACTTTCCTCGCATATCCATCGATCTCCAAGTACGTCTGGACGACAACCAACTGATTCCCTCATCTTGGGTGTACAGCCCAATCAAGATCGTCGGTAATTATCCAAACGATGTGAAGACTTCCGGTCTTCCACCACCGTCTTCATCTTCGACATATCGTCGAATCGGTTATTCAGAATGGGTGTAAACCCGGTCTTTCCGAACAACCCGCGTATATTAAAAACAAATGTTACACAAACACAACATACGCCTCATTCCAATTCATTAGTCACTAACCGCAAATTAGCAAGAGAACAATTTCCCAAACATTAACCCCGAAGGCCGAAACCAACATCAGATCAATACCCAGGAAACCATTCTTCTTAGCCAACCTACAACTAGTTTCTAAATTCCACATTCTTAGGGAAAGGTTCCCATTAATTTTATCCAAGATAAATTCTTTAAAATTTATCCTGTAATCTTCCTTTGGATGTCGTTTCAAACCAAATTATGGTTTTCCCGACTAGTCGAGATTAGCGAACCATACCGAATTAATTATTTATTTTATTTCCCAATCCCAACCTATTCATCCCATGGAGAAAAACTGGTAATACTCCATATCATTTCAAATCCAATCAAATATATTAGAAATTCCGATTATTTAAAACACCTTTTTAAATCTAATTTATTTATTTAAAAATAAACGGGTTTTAAATTTAGTTCTAAAATAGTTCATTTCGATAAAAATCTATCTTTATCTTTTCAAATATGGAGTTTTTCATCCCAATTTTTCCCAAATCATTTCTTATGATTTTACACAAATTATTGATATTTTTAATAATTTTATCAAGGCCCGTACAGTCGATTTCCATCAACGACCATCGAACTACACTTACAACGACCTTTTTCAAATTTTATTTGGACGTATCTCCAAATCCAACCGTTAGATTTCAAATTTCTAATGTTCGTTAGAAAGCTCTTTTCGATACGAACCCAACGGTTCCAACAAAAGTCTGTTTGAAGTAAATGGTCGAAATTCACGAACTGCCGCGGCGCGGCGCGTTCTATTCAGGCCATTATATTATATATATAATATATATAATATATATTTCATCGATTTCTATTTAAAACGAATTTTATAAATAGTTTTGAATTCGTTTCAAAAACAATTACAACTTTTATTTCAAATTCAAATCAAATTTGAATTTTTCCTTATAAATTTGTTTTAACATTCTATTCGATTCAATTCAAATTCGTTTTCTATTCGATTCAATTCAAATTCGTTTTCTATTCGATTCAATTCAAATTCGTTTTCTATTTGATTCAATTCAAATTCGTTTTCTATTCGATTCAATTCAAATTCGTTTTCTATTCGATTCAATTCAAATTCGTTTTCTATTTGATTCAATTCAAATTCGTTTTCTATTCGATTCAATTCAATTCAAATTCGTTTTCTATTCGATTCAATTCAAATTCGTTTTCTATTTTCAAATATTCTATTTCAAATATTTCCTTTTCAAATATTTCATTTTCAAATATTTCGATTATTAAAATATTTCGTTCAACACATGACTAATCTCAACGGATGAGTACTGTCAACACATGAACCTTTATATTATATTGATAAAGATGTAAATTTTATTTTTTAAAATATTTCGTTCAACACATGACTAATCTCAACGGATGAAACTGTCAACACATGAACCTTTATATTATATTGATAAAGATGTAAATTATGAAATTTGGAATCTAGCAATAATTTGACATCGCGGATCCAACAAAAGTGGTTTCGTCGAAATCCGAGGTCGTTTGCAAAATGTCTATTTTTAAGGGCCTGAATTCCATAGCGACTATTCAGAATTTTCAATTGGACATATCTTTTGATCCCCGCTATGAAATTTCAATTTTTCGGATTCGTTGGAAAGATATTCCCAAATAGATCCTAATGTTTTTGGTTTCACTAAAATCCGGATTGTTTTGCACCCGGTACGTTCAATTGAAGTTTGAAATCGAATTATCGAACTACCACGCCATTTTCAATTCCTTTTATAATTATATATAAATATTTATATTCTAACGACGGCGTATATAATATCTATGTTCGAATTATATTCAAAAATAAATTTCCGTCGATACTATTTAAAATAATCTATTTTAAATATTCAAAATTCGCTAAAATTGCCAAAATAAAAATTTTAAACTGGCTCAGATTTTCCGGGTTATTACAACGGGGTACCTTTAAATTTTTTTCTAAAAACAAACATAAGAGCAAACCTCACGTTAATGCATTTATATTTTATCCAAGGAACAATAAACAAATACCTTCGAATGATTGTCCCTAAACACATCAAAGCAAATGACTAAAACTGATCGGAGAGATAGACAAATCATTTAGAACTACTATAATGATAAATTTTGTGAGGATCGAACTTTAGAATGTAAAGACTTTTAAACACAAAACACTTGCATATTGTTATATGAGACCAAAGTAACACTACTGTCAGCTAGCACCACATTTTAATTTAGCAGACAATCCATTTCTATTCACGCACGCCTACCCATCCCTTCACACGACCCTTGCATGTTACCCCCTCTGAATCGCGTATGGCTCTGCACACCTTTCCTGTACCTACCCATGTTCCCATCTGCCATTGTTCTCTTTTGCATTTTTCCCATATCCTGTCCCTTTTGACTGCAAACCCATGTTCAAATGGTTTACTCAAGTAGTATCAGTCTATACAGTTAAATCAAATGTACTGCCACCTCCTTTGCTTCATACCAAAGAAAAACCTGCCATGTAACTTCATATCAAAGCCAACCCAGCTAGTACCCTACGACCTTATGCGACCCACTGTATGCCTTCTCTACAAAATATTATACGTACTGTTTCCTTTCAAACAGTAGAGACTTTTCATGCTTAGTTGTACCAACCCACTTTTTTTCTAACAGCTACCTACGAGTGAAAACTCATGGCAGTCTATGCTTTCAATATCGAAATAGCTACACATGAAATGAAATGTCTGCGGCTAATATACAAAGGCCCTATATAGCTATTACTTGATGGCCAAGGCTTTGGCACTTATAAATATGAGATAGTCTTCTTCAGCCTTCCGGCAACTAAAATAGTATAGAAAGATGGCAACGCACACATCAAAACTCTCAACCAAATCAAAAGAATAAATAGTATAAATACATATATATGAAGCACAACGTGTCTTGAAGCTGTGAGGAATGGAGGAGTGGAGTTGCAGCACTGTTACATGCAGGAGCTACGGACGCAGATCATTTCATGCATGGGCAAACTGTAGCTGGAGCGTGGGAAAAGAGAAGGAGATATTTGCATGTGTGAGGTAATATAAGGGAGTAGTTTGGACTATAAGTGTGTTTGCGGTGAAGAACTGAAACCGCAAATAACCAAGAGGGGTTCGAGATCTACAACATACATACAAGGCAGAAGAGCACTGAAAGGGAGTTTGCGGTTTTACTGGAAATTGAGGGAAGTTGGTTGGTTTCGATGAGTAAGGAAGGAGCAGTTGGTGGGGAAAGGACACAGAAATGGTAGAGTGTTATAACGAGATACTGGTAGTAACATGGATGCATGGAGAAAAAGCAAAACTATTAGGAAGGAGGGACAATTTAACTTTAAACGGATATGGGTGCATACAGCTTGGTGATGAGCCGGCTTTATAGCCCAATTTGAAGAATATGCAAATAGAAGTGAACGAGTTTATACTGGAGAGGGATAGTATTAAAAAGGAGTGTGCTTTGAATACTTAAGATGGACTTGGGCTCACATTAAAAAGGAAATTAACGAAAAGAAAAATGTGGTTGCGTAGAATATTTCAGGAAGAAGCACGACCAGGTTTGTGAAAGAAGGTTGATGAAAACACATTAAGCATTTCTTACGTGGCAACGGTAAGTAGGAATTAAAATTTATTTAAGTTAAATTGTTTAAAATTCAAGTTAAAATTAAAATGATCGTAATTAGTTCATACGATCACAGAATCATGAGAAAGTGGGTCCAATGGTACTGTACTGACGCTGGCTACGCGATGAAGCTAGTTTGGAACAGTTTGGAAGTCGTTTGGATTTTAAGGAAAATCAAACGTTCGATTTAATCAACCGACATAAATCGTTATTTAACGGTTAACGACCAAGGTGAGTAAACTCACTAACTCTGTCCAGTTTATAATTTTATAAACGTTATTTAATTTTGATAAAAATGATTGAATGTCATGTGTGATGGTTGTTTGGATGATTTACAAATAAATTGGTTGATAATCATATATACGAAGTTGCCGGTTAAATACTGATTTAATAATTTCATGCTGCTATGAAATTAATATCATGTATGTTGGTTAACGTCTGTGGATGCAGGGAAACAGTTTGGAGGAATCCAACTGGATTCCTCAACAATTATATTGTTGTTTTCATATATTACATTATATGATGTGATAAATAATCCGTGGTTAATTATTGTGTGTTGGGGTATTTGAATAACATTGACCTGAGTAATTGATATTTAAAATACCGTAAAGATATATTAGAGAAGAATATGAGTTTTAAAAAAGAAAAATCTATTTTTAAATAGAAATTGGAATTCGAATGGGCTAGAATAAAATACCTTGTTTAATTATATTTAAACAAGAAGTTGGTGTAAATAATATTTCGGAATGAGGCAAAATAATTAGTATAAAATAATTCGGAAATGCGAATTCAAGTTTAAATATTATAAATGGAGATGGGAATTGTTTTCAAAAGCAAACAATGAAATTTATTGCGATGTTCAAAATATGAATAGGATTAAATAAAACCACAAGGGTTTATAATTATAATTTGACAATGTCGAATAATTTATTTTAGAAATCATATATTATATAATTTGGGATTGATTAGATAACTAAGATTTGGTTCGAAACTAAGAAATTAAAATAGAATATGGAGTCGAGATTTAATTATAAACTTGATTTATAATTAACGAGAAGTTTATTTGTAACTGGAATTTATGAAGTGAAATATAAATGTGACTTTACAGAATAATCCGATAGATGGTATTCTAATCTGTAATTGGTAATTACTATATAAATACACATTTTTATTGGATAAACGAGTCCAGATTTATGGAAAGAAATAATAGTCACGTTTAAAGTAAATAATGGTTTAAAAGCAAATGTTTTGCAAATGGGAATGGTAATAAAAGGAAATTGGTAGATATTTGAAGTGGTAAATTCAAAATGTGAAATTAGAAATGGAGTTGATCAGAAATGGGGAGTTTATTCCGACGATCGGAACGTTAATTGAGTAGAGGTTATTTGAAAGAGATTTATAAGTTGAAATTTGATTATATCGAATTCAGGAAGGTAATAATCACTTTCCATTTTTAAGGTTTATTTAGTAAATTTACTATTATTTAATTATTGTAAATAAAGGATCAAAGTTATATTTGAATTTAAAATATTTTGGAAGTAGATATTATAATGCCATCGTTATAATCAATGTTCTCCATAAAGGTGGATTCTTAATTTGAATTCGAGGGTTGCGTAGGAAATGGTTGTTAAGATTTAAGTGTGAGCCTTGTCTATTTCGAAGTGGAGAATGACGTTCAGTTAAGGTCCGAGAGGTAATTGTACCCCCAACTTGATTGACTTCATTACTTACTAAGGAATGGTTAAGGTTCGATAACAAGGATTGGTTAATGTTATGGTTAACTAATGAGTGATTAATCGGTTGAGTTATATAACGATGTTTTATATAACATCGGTTTAATCCAATAAAAAGGATTTTGGAAACATTTCCCAAATATAATCAGAAATGTTTTCTAAGCATAGAAAAAGGGATGTTGCGGGAAATATAGAAATTAAGAAATGATATGGAAATGTTTTCCCAGTGTTAATAACGTATATTTTCCAAATATAGAAAATAAGAGTTGTGAATATATGGAATTAATTCCCGATGTTAAAAAGAGATATTTTCTAAATATAGAAGATAAATAGTTTAAATTAGATGGAAACGTTTTCCAAGGATCGTGTGAGGAAAAACGGGTTTGAGAAATAATTGGGAAAATATGGGAAATAAGAAATTGGGGAAATGAATAAATTATTAATAAATTTAAGGGGCTCAGTGTTGATGGATGATTGATCGATAAATTTCTATTTGGAAATAAGATTGTTATGTGTGTGGATGTTTACGTTTGATAGTTAAATCACCGGCTATCAAAGTTTTTGACCATTTTTCTGTTATTTATACGGAGAGACCGGGATCAGATTCAATATCTGAAAACCACTCCGTACGGGCATTAGCGTTATGAATCAAATATGGTGAAGATAATTGAAGACGGAGTTTATGCAAGGGCTGTTCTGGCAATCCTAGATTGAAATTGCCTAAGATGATTACAGAATAGTGCCTTTGATTTGTCCAGTCCCAAAACAACTTGTATGGACGAATGTCTTACAGAGTATATCTAATGGATCGCGTAAGTTGATCTCTTCAAACGTACTTACGTTTGGTGGCGGAGGAATTCGTTTCTCTTATCTTTATACCCGTGATATTTTTGGGGAAATTAATTTTTGATTTGGCGGGTATGACGATGTGGCATTCAAAGTAATTGGAGGTGAGATCTTTCAAAAGATACGTTATGACCTCAAGCCTCATCAACCGAGAAATGACAAAAATCGGGTAGGCAGCATGGCTATGTGCGTCGCCCCCATTAGCGTGTATTGTCACCATCTAGAGAATATTCATATCTGTTACTACTTTTCGCTTCTGTATCTCCCGGGAACGGTTATGTTGCTAGCAACCGTAGGTGACAATATATTCGATACACTCAAGAGAAATGAGTGGTCGGTCATGTGTGGCTGGGTTGCAAGAAGTTATTGTCGAACCCAGTGTATTCCTCTCTAGAGATACACTATCGGCAGGTGGTTCCATACCTTGTCATATTCGGAATCCAATCTCTAATAAGCTCCCGCGGTTTTGATTGTATACTATATATGTGGAGCGTGAGATGCAAGCGTTCCGCTAGTTTGATATTTATTTGTATTTAGACATTATTATAATATCAAAATATTATTGATTTCAAAAATGTTTTTGGTTATCATAAGGTAAAAACCATCCGTGTTTATGTGTGGATCGGTCTTACGATCATCATTTATTTTGAAAAGGATTTTGAAAAGTTAAACCGATTTTTTGGAGTTTTCTCACACCAGTCCCATGATTGACTCAGAGTTTATTTTGTTTTGTTTTCCCTAAATTCTTTGGTGTCCAAATTTGTAAGGGCAGTCAAGTAGTCGGGATTTACAGATATACTGGAGGAGCTCGCAGCAGGAGGCTCAAATGTTAGATCTGTATAGAGTTTATTTCCGCTATGATATATATGTGATATGCTCTGATGATATATGTAAGTCAAATAAAAGTTTGTATTTCAAAAGTTATGTTATATAATATATTTTATTCGTTCCGTTGTGAGATTTGTGTTTATTCTGATTCTGTTCAGTTGTGTTCTTCTTCTTCTATTCTAAAATCTTTCTTTCTACTTCTCACCCTCTAACTTCTTTCTATTAATGATAAGGTATTTCCGATATCTGAATAGTCGACATTGGTATTTGTGTTGATTTTCAGAGTCGAAAATCCCTTGTTCGTTACAGTGGTATCAGAGCTGAAGGTTAAGTGAACACCTTGGCTCTGTGGCATAACTCAATAAAGATGGGGTTAGTATACCCTAGATTGAGTTTGAATGTGTGTGTGTGTGTGTATATATATATATATATGAGAGCGTATTTGTAAATTGATTAAAATTGGTTTTCTATTGTGTTGATTGGTTTGTCGAGTAGTTTGAAAATTCTGGTCAATATGGTAGTGCAAACTATATCAAAAGGTATTTCTAAACTCTTGAACAGAGTAATTCGACACAATATTGTTTTAAAAGTTAGGTAAGTAAAATAATTTACCTAAAATATATTTTGATATAGAGAAGTATATATCTTAGGATTATTATATATAATTGGATGTGTTGATTTGTTAACATAATCGAATCAGATTATAATCAAGATAGTATAAATAACCAATTAGAATTTGTATAATACAATCAGATGAACTAAATCTGGAATTAAATCAGAATTTGGAATTAAAATCCCAGAAAGTGGAAAAGAGGTTGGAATTGAATTTTGAATTATATTATGAAATTTTAAGGTCCTGGGTGATTTGAAAATGTTTTTCAAATATTGTAAAAGTTATTTTGAATTGATTTCAAAATGAAAGTATTTAAGAATATGTTTTGAAAGTGATATAGTATTGAACTCACTTCGATTACCGAAAATTAAATCTGATGATGACGGCCGCATCGTCAGTGTTCATTTTCGAGTTTCTAAGAGACAGATTACTACCAAAGATTTTATTTTGAATTGCTATTACTATATGTAAACATATATGATTTCGAATCGATTTGACATAAAACCTAGGGATTTGAATTTTTGATGATGACGAATATGTTTTGAAAGAGATATAGTATTGAACTCACTTCGATTACTAGAAATTAAATCTGATAATGACGGCTGCATCATCAGTGTTCATTTTCGAGTTTCTAAGTGACAGATTACTACCAAAGATTTTGTTTTGAATTGCTATTACTATATGGAAACATATATGATTTCGAATCGATTTGACATAAAACCTAGGGATTTGAATTTTTGAAATTTAAATCTAACTTATAAAATTGAATTGGTAAAAGTAAATATATAAATTAGAATTTAGCTTAAACTAAGTTAAATGAAATTGGATTGGATTGGAAATAATCTTGAATGAGATTGGACTATTGAGTAAGAATTTGAATTTAGGATTAAAACTGAAATTTGAGATAGATTTTGGCTTGAGTATAAGCTGATGATTGGATTTGTGGATAAATTGATTAGAGATCAATTGGGAATACATGAGCATATGATGATTGGGTAGCAAATGAAAGAGACAGAGTTTGATGCACGACAAAAAGGTACGAGTTTATATTATATTCGAATATGAGATTTATGAGTCTGTTTGGCAAGCCGTTTGGCTATTTGATTTTCTTTTGGATTGGAGAGGGCCTAGACAGGCGAGTTGTAGTTATACTGAGTGAACCGTGCAAAGAGGACGCTGTCAAATTTTTCGAAAATTTAAAGTGTTAGAAAATTTTCAGGATTTATGAATTTTTTTGTTAATAGGAACAAATTAATATTTTAATTAAAATAAATTCTGCTGAAACTAAGGAATAAAACAAGTGATTCTTACCTAGTTAATAAAGTTGTATCATTTTCTGGCATAGTAATTTCGGGGATGAAATTCTTTTAAGGGGGAAGGAATAAAAACCCTAATAATTAATTTATTTGATTATTATAATATAATGGGTTGAATTTAAATAATATTGATTATTTAGATAATATAATTATTTCTGAAATAGTTGGAAATGGTTGAATTTGCAATATTATGTGATTTGGATAATATAAGATATTCAGTCGAGTTTATATTCGTATGATAATAATGAATATATTATTCAAACGACAATTGAACATATTAATTATAATATAAATTATAATCGAGCTCGAAATGTTGTGTTATTTCGTAATATTTCGATTTGAACTTTAACTAGGTATACCGGATCCGTTATAAGTTGGATTTCTTTAAAACAAGAAACGTTGGAATCCGTTCAGCTATATTTTTCCAATGGAAAAGAAAAATGGAGATTTCACTTTATAGATTGTAAGTTATGGCTAAATCAAATTTTCTAATAGTCGCTATGGAATCATGTACAAGCCGTAACGGTTATTTAATTTTAATTAAATATTGATTTCGTATTTGGACAAGATTTTCAGGACGTATTGATAGCTTAATTTATAGAATTTTTTCATAATTTTTAATTTGTAAAATAAGCAACTTTTTACTTGGAGTATTTTACACCCTATATCAGCATTTTGGGATATTACAATATAAGTTAACTTGTCCATATTCTTATATTGTTGGAATCGTGACACATAGCTTGACACGACAGTATTTTAATTTTTGTCGACAACGGTCCGCATACGAATGGAGTTTTACGTTATGGGGTACCTTTAAATTTTTTTTCTAAAAACCAAAAAAAGAGCAAACCTCACATTAATGCATTTATATTTTATCCAAGGAACAATAAACAAATACCTTCAAATGATTATCCCCAAACACATCAAAGCAAATGACTAAAACTAATCGGAGAGATAGACAAATCATTTAGAACTACTATAATGATAAATTCTATGAGGATCGGACTTTAGAATGTAAAGACTTTTAAATGCAAAACACTTGCATATTGGTATATGAGACCAAAGTCACACTACTGTCAGCTAGCACCACATTTTAATTTAGCAGACAACCCATTTCTTTTCATGCACGCCTACCCATCCCCTCACACGACCCATGCATGTTACCCCTCTAAATCGCGTATGGGTCTGCACACCTTTCCTGTACCTACCCATGTTGCCATCTGCCATTGTTCTTTTTCGTATTTTTCCCATACCCTGTCCCTTTCAACTGCAAACCCATGTTTAAATGGTCTACCCAACTACTATCTGCCGGTACAATTAAATCAAATGTACTGCCTCCTCCTTTGCTTCATACCAAAGAAAAACCTGCCATGTAACTTCATATCAAAGCCAACCCAGCTAGTACCATACAACCTTAAGCGGCCCACTGTATGCCTTCTCTACAAAATATTATACATACTGTTTCCTTTCAAACAGTGGAGACTTTTCATGCTTAGTTGTACCAACCCACTTTTTTTATAGCAGCTACCTACGAGTGAAAACTCATGGCAGTCTATGCTTTCAATATCGAAACAGCTACACATGAAATAAAATTTCACCACAGTCTGCAGCTAATCTACGAAGGCCCTATATAGCTATTACTTGATGGCCAAGGCTTTAGCACTTATAAATACGAGAGAGTCTTCTTCAGCCTTCCGGTAACTAAAATAGTATAGAAAGATGGCAACGCACACATCAAAACTCTCAACCAAATCAAAAGAATAAATAGTATAAATACATATATATGAAGCGCAGCGTGTCCTTGAAGCTGTGAGGAAAGGAGGGGTGGAGTTGCAACACTGTTGCATGTAGGAGCTGTGGACGCAGATCATTTCATGCATGGGCAAACTGTAGCTGGAGCATGGAAAAAGAGACGGAGATATTTGCATGCATGAGGTAATATAAGGGAGCAGTTTGGATTATAAATGTGTTTGCGGTGAAGAATCGAAACCGCAAATAACCAAGAGGGGTTCGAGATCTACAATATGCATACGAGGCAGAACAGCACTAAGAGGGAGTTTGCGGTTTTACTAGAAATGGAGGGAAGTTGGTTGGTTTCAATGAGTAAGGAAGGAGAAGTTGGTGGGGAAAGGACACGGAAATGGCAAAGTGTTATAACGAGATACTAGGAGCAACATGGATGCATGGAGAAAAAGCAAACTAACAGGAAGGAGGGACAGTTTAACATTAAACGGGTATGGGTGCGTACAGCTTGGTGATGAGCCGGCTTTATAGCCCAATTTGAGGAATATGCAAATAGAAGTGAATGAGTTTATACTGGAGAGGGATAGTATTAAAAAGGAGTGTGCTTTGAATACTTAAGATGGACTTGGGCTCACATTAAAAAGGAAATTAACGAAAAGAAAAATATGGTGGCATAGAATATTTCAGGAAGAAGCACGACCAGGTTTGTGAAAGAAGGTTGATGAAAACGCATTAAGCATTTCTTACGTGGCAACGGTAAGCAGGAATTAGAATTTAATTAATAATTTATTTAAGTTAAATTGTTTTAAATTCAAGTTACAATTAAAATGATCGCAATTCGTTTATACGATCACAGAATCGCGAGAAACTGGGTCCAATGGGATTGTACTGACGCTGGCTACACGATGAAGCTAGTTTGGAACAGTTTGGAAGTCGTCTGGATTTTAAGGAAAATCAAACGTTCAATTTAATCAACCGACCTTAATCGTTATTTAACGGTTAACGACCAAGGTGAGTAAACTCAATAACTCTGTCCAGTTTATAATTTTATAAACGTTATTTAATTTCGATAAAAATGATTAAATGTCGTATGTGATGGTTGTTTGGATGATTTACAAATAAATTGGTTGATAGTCATATATATGAAGTCACCGGTTAAATACTGATTTAATAATTTCATGCTGCTATGAAATTAGTATCATGTATGTTGATTAACATCTGTGGATGCAGGGAAATAGGTTGGAGGAATCCAACTGGATTCCTCAGCAACTATATTGTTTTTTTGATATATTACATTATATGATGTGATAAATAGTCCATGGTTAATTATTGTGTGTTGGGGTATGTAAATAACATTGACCTAAGTAATTGATATTTAAAATACCGTAAAGATATATTAGAGAAGCATATGAGTTTTAAAAAGGAAAAATCTATTTTTAAATAGAAATTGGAATTCAAACGGACTAGAATAAAATAACATGTTTAGTTATATTTAAACAAGAAGTTGGTGTTAACAATATCTCGGAATGAGGCGAAATAATTAGTATAAAATAATTCGGAAATGCGAATTCAAGATTAAATATTATAAATGGAGATGGGAATTGTTTTCAAAAGGAAACAATGAAATTTATTGCGATGTTCAAAATATGAATAGGACTAAGTAAAACCATAAGGGTTTATAATTATAATTCGACAATGTCGAATAATTTATTTTAGAAATCATATATTATATAATTTGGGATGGATTAGATAACTAAGATTTGGTTTGAAACTAAGAAATTAAAATAGAATATGGAGTCGATATTTAATTATAAACTTGATTTATAATTAACGAGAAGTTTATTTGTAAACGGAATTTATGAAGTGAAATATAAATGTGACTTTACAGAATAATCCGATAGATGGTATTCTAATCTATAATTGGTAATTACTATATAAATCCACATTTTTATTGGATAAACGAGTCCAGATTTATGGAAAGAAATAATATTCACGTTTAAAGTAAATAACTGTTTAAAAGCAAACGATTTGCAAATGGGAATGGTAATAAAAGGAAATTGGAAGATATTTGAAGTGATAAATTAAAAAAGTGAAATTAGAAATGGAGTTGATCAGAAACGGGGAATTTATTCCGATGATCGGAACATTAATTGAGTAGAGGTTATTTGAAAGAGAGTTATAAGTTGAAATTCGATTTTATCGAATTCAAAAAGGTAATAATCACTTTCCGTTTTTAAGGTTTATTTAGTAAATTTAATATTATTTAATTATTGTAAATAAAGGATCAAAGTTATATTTGAATTTAAAATATTTTGGAAGTAGATATTATAATGCTACCATTATAATCAATGTTCTCCATAAAAATGGATTCTTAATTTGAATTCGAGGATGGCATAGGAAATGGTTGTTAAGATTTAAGTGTGAGCCTTGTCTATTTCGATGTGGAGAATGACGTTCAGTTAAGGTCTGAGAGGTAATTATACCCCAACTTGATTGACTTCATTATTTACTAAGGAATGGTTAAGGTTCGGTAGCAAGGATTGGTTAGTGTTATGGTTAACGAATGAGTTATTAATTGGTTGAGTTATATAACGATGTTTTATATAACATCGGTTTAATCCAATAAAAAGGATTTTGGAAACATTTCCCAAATATAATCAGAAATGTTTTCTAAGCATAGAAAAAGGGATGTTGCGGGAAATATAGAAATTAAGAAATGATATGGAAATGTTTTCCCAGTGTAAATAACGTATAATTTCTAAATATAGAAAATAGGAGTTGTGGATATATGGAATTAATTCCCGATGTTTAAAAAAGATATTTTCTAAATATAGAAGATAAATAGTTTAAATTAGATGGAAACGTTTTCCAAGGATTGTGTGAGGCAAAACGGGTTTGATAAATATTTGGGAAAATATGGGAAACATGAAATTGGGGAAATGAATAAATTATTAATAAATTTAAGGGGCTCATTGTTGATGGATGATTGATCGATAAATTTCCATTTGGAAATAAGATTGTTATGGGTGTGGATGTTTTCGTTTTATAGTTAAATCACCGGCTATCAAAGTTTTTGACCATTTTTCCTTTGTCAATACGGAGAGACCGGGATCAGATTCATTATCTGAAAACCATTCCGTATGGGCATTAGCATTACAAATCAAATATGGTGAAGATAATTGAAAACGGAGTTTATGCAAGGGTTGTTCTGGCAATTCTAGACTGAAATTGCCTAAGATGATTGTAGAATAGTGCCTTCGGTTTGTCCACTCCCAAGAAACTTGTATGGATGAATGTCTGACAAAGTATATCTAATGGATCGCGTAAGTTGATCTCTTCAAGCGTACTTACGTTTGGTGGCGGAGGAATTCGTTTCTCTTAGCTTTATACCCGTGGTATTTTTGGGGAAATCAATTTGTGATTTGGCGGGTATGACGATGTGGCATTCAAAGTAATTGGAGATGAGATCTTTCTAAAGATACGTTATGACCTCAAGCCTCATCAACCGGGAAATGAAAAAAATCGAGCAGGTAGCATGGCTATGTGGGTTGCCCCCATTAGGGTGTATTGTCACCATCTAGAGAATATTCATATTTGTTACTACTTTTTGCTTCTGTATGTCCCGGGAACGGTTATGTTGCTAGCAACCGTAGGTGACAATATATTCGATACACTCAAGAGAAATGAGTGGTCTGTCATGTGTGGCCAGGTTGCAAGAAGTTCTTGTCAAACCCAGTGTATTCCTCTCGAGAGATACACTATCGGCATGTGGTTCCATCCCTTGTCATATTTGGAATCCAATCTCCAATAAGCGCCCGCGGTTTTGATTGTATACTATATATATGGAGCGTGAGATGCAAGCGTTCCACTAGATTGATATTTAATTGTATTTAGACATTATTATAATATCAGAATATTATTGATTTCAAAAATGTTTTTGGCTATTATAAGGTAAAAACCATTCGTGTTTATGTATGGATCGGTCTTACGATTATCATTTCTTTTGAAAAGGATTTTGAAAGTTTAACCGAATGGTTGGAGTTTTCTCACACCAGTCCCATGACTGACTCAGAGTTTATTTTGTTTTGTTTTCCCTAAATTCTTGGGTGCCCAAATTTGTAAGGGTAGTTAAGTAGTCGGGATTTACAGATATACTAGAGGAGCTCACAAAAGGAGGCTCAAATGTTAGATCTGTATAGAGTTTATTTCCGCTATGATATATATGTGATATGCTCTAAAGATATATGGAAAATTTATGTTATATTATATATTTTATTCATTCCGGTGTATGATTTGTATTTATTCTGATTCTGTTCAGTTGTGTTCTTCTTCTATTCTAAATTTCTTTCCTTCTACTTCTCACCCTCTAACTTCTTTCTATTAATGATCAGGTATTTCCGACATCTGAATAGTCGACATTGGTATTAGTGTCGTTTTTCAGAATCGAAAATCCCTTGGTCGTTACACATTATCCATAGGAAGCTACCTCTTGTCCAAACCAGTGGCTTAATTAAAGAACTAAAAGATTGTTGTTATGCAATTTCTGTTAAAATAAATGCGATTCTATATCTTGTTTAAACAAGTTTGAATTTTCATTTAAAAGACAGTTGTTGTTCATTTTATTTAAATGAAATATCATATGGAAATGTATAATTAGTTAATGATCTTTATAAATCCTTAACTTTGATGTGCTTGATTATAACATGAATATTGAGGATTAAATCTAACGATTTAATTCCAACATACCTTTGGCATTATCGTTTAGGCTATATAAACAAGAAACGCATATCAAAACTCCATAATGATGGAATTTTGTTTTAATTTGATTTTGAATCATACGAAGAATTCAAATCTTGTTTATTAGGCAAAATGACTAAAGCACCTTACACTGGACAAATGAACATGCTAGTGATGTATTGGGCCTTATACATAGTGTTGTATGTGGGCCAATGAGTACATCAGCTAGAGGTAAGTTTTACTATTTCATTACATTTACTTACGATTTCAATAGATATGGTTATGTGTATCTTATGAAACACAAATTAGAATTCTTTACAAAGTTCAAAGAATTCAAAATTTTAAGTTCAAAACCAACTTGAAAGAATATAAAGACCCTTTGAACAAATCGAGGAGAATATTCGACCCAAGAATTTAATGACCATCTAAAAAGGTTTGGAATTGTATCACAACTCACTCCGCCAGGAACACCATAATGGAATGGTAAAGGAGAAATCGCACCCTATTAGATATTGTACGATCAACGATGAGTCATAAAGATCTTCCAATAAATTTTGAGGTTGTTCCCTTGAAACAATAGTATTCATACTTAATTATAATCCTACTAAAATGATTTTGAAGACGCCATATGAGATATGGAATAGGAAATGTCCTAGTGTGTCTTTTATGAAGATGTGGGATGTGAGGCGTTTGTTAAATGTCTTACATATGACAAGCTTGGTTCTAAGTGTGAAAAATGTTATTTTGTGGGGTATCCTAAAGAAACAAAAGGATATTATTTCTACAAATCTTCTAATATGTTTATTGCTTAAATTGGTATTTTTCTAAATGAGAACTAATCTCTATAATTACATATGGGACTAAAGTAGAACTTAAATCTCGGGAACCACAAACTACCGATGAACCTTGAGTGTACAAGGAAGTTAGTAGGAGTAACTTTATATTCCTAGTATGATATGTTGATGACATATTACTTACTGGGAATGATGTTAGTTCAAAGAAAGGAACAGTCGTTGATTCCAGTATGGAGACTAAATACATTGATGCTTCTGAAGATGCTTAGGAGGATGTTTGGATTAAAAGTTCATTATTGAACTTTTCATTGTTCGATCCATTATTGATCTACTATATTTATATTGTGATAACAATGGAGCTATTGATCATGCCGAGACCTAGATCTCATCATCGATCAAAACACATACTTAGGTGATACCATCTCATCTGTGAAATTGTTCACAAAGGAGATATATATATCTGTAAAGTACAAATAGATAGCAATGTTGCAAACCCACTGATTAAAACTGTATCATAGTAGAAGAATTATAGTCACACTAGTTTCATGGGTATATGATACATCATTGATTGACACAAGTGCAAGTGGGAGATTGTTAGAATTTGAGCCCTAGAGACAATCCGTTTGATGTGATTAATAACATTGCCAATGTTATATTTTATGTTGAATAAAAGGTTCTGTTATGTTATATTTATTATGTAATATAAATATTAACATAATAGAAGTCCTTCAAGTAATAATATAGAGTTATATAGTTTCAAGTAAGTGACTTGAACATGAGATTATATAATATAATTAGTATTATAATTCTTAAATGTCCGTAGTCAAGTTTTATTGTGTATAGGACAACAATGAAACATTGAGACTGGTATGTTGATTGATTGATGATCATATCTTATGATCATTAATATATGTGATATTAATGTCAATACATAAATACATATTAGAGAATAGTATATTGGACTCAACCAACATAAGAAAATTTCATGAAACATGATTAATAGTATCATAAGTAATTCTCATAGTGACAATGATTTAAAGGTCCTCTGACCTGAAATCATTATATATTTTATTCAAGGATATTTGCGTTTTGATATCATTTAAAAGTTACTTTTAACCGATTAGACGTTAAAGGTGATTAACGGATACATCTCGAATCGATTAAATAATATAAATGATCTAGATGGAATTTAATCCTATAATATAAGTAGTGATACCCATGGCCCTCGTGATTGAGTATGATTATAAAATGCATGGTCATGCTTAAATATTGACTTGTTTTACATAATCTACTCATAGATCAAGATAAAAAGGATTAAATTATAAAGAGGATGATATGTTCCATGCCTCGAGTTTAATCTTGGATATATTGGTTAAAAGGATTAAATTACATTGAAACACTGGTCACAAGGTTGTATCGAATCGTTGATTTTATTATAACTTGAGTAACAACGATGTATTACTAGATGTCGCTCACTATTTATAATTTAATTATAATTTAATTATTGTCAATGTTGTAATAACCTATAGGGCCACACAATTAAAATGTTTTAAAGGTGGAGAACCGTTCATAAGAAAAAGGAAAATAACAAATGTTGATATTTTTATTTCATTTGAATTGGTGTAACGTGAATTCCATTCTATTTTATTTGGATCTTCTCGTTTATATTGAAGAGGTCGACCCTCTTTTCTAAGATATAGAAAAAACGAGATTAAAAGAAAAGAAAAAGAGGGAAATTCGCAAATATGGTTTGTACCATTTCTCCTCCTTCCTCGATCTCGTTAGACAATATCAAGGGTCATGTTCATGGACACCTGTAGAGGCGCCGTCGGCCAGCAGTGTTCACAAGCGATTTGAATTGATCCAGATCCTCCAAGATTCGTGAATTTCAAAGCTAGAGAAAGGTACATATACTCGATTTATAGATTTTCGTTTGGATCCTATGTTATTGGGTTATTTTTTTTGTTATCCAATGTGAACTTGATCCATGTTTCCTTCAGGTTGGACATGAGAAAAATGTCAAGGATTCGGGTTAGCATGGCCTGGATCAGTGGGCTTGACCAAAGCTTAGGATCGATATAAGTGGTATACCGATCAAAATCGGGTCTGTGAACTATTTTTAAATCAAACTACTTTCTGGATCCATTCAAGTTTTGATTACCCATTAATTATGTCAGTTGAACATTATTCTTGACACACCGTGGACTTGGACGCCGGATTTAGGATGTAGAGCATACTTCTGGACTGAACATTTAGACTTAAATGCACACACCCGAGCATATAAGTCTATGGACCAACAAACTAAAAACTAACATAAAACTGTTAACTCTCGATGGTCGACTCCGACACTCGGTTATAAATTATGTATATCGATCCGAAGGTTATTGATATGGCCAGTGTTATAGTCATTCCAATCAAAACCCAAACTGTATCAATGATACTTCTTTAATTCCAAACTCTATACCATACCGGACACATTACACATACAAGAGGTAAAGGTTAATAGCTTTAATTATGACCATTTGTCGACTTTCATAGTCAATGGATTTACAAGATCCAGTTGCGTTGCTAAGATAGCTTCTAGGTAGGAAGCAAAACGTGAAACTTCAAATAGGTCCTCCAGTTCATCTATAATTTCTAAAATACAAGTTTCAACTATCAAGGAGAACAACATGCATTGTAATGTAAGGCTGTGGAAGAAGTAGCTATTTGTGCCATCTAGGCTCCCGACACTCTAAAGAGAGTTGTAGTGTTGGAGAATTCAGTTGATTCTATGTCTTTAACCATTGATGAGATTGAATTAAAGAGACTTTGTTCCAAGCATAATATCCCGTTTAAGGATGTATTGGTCCCCCGCTCTAAGTGATAAGGGATGTATTCCCTAAGAGGTTTAAAGTGCTTGTAATCGATACATGTGTACGGTTAGGTGTGTTCCACCATTCAACTCTTACACTTCTGAGGTCCTTCATCACATGAGGCTTTCCCACTTGTTGCTTAGCCCAACCGCTCACGCGTATTTGCTTTGCACTTACAATTTTGTATCCTGAGTATATCCACCGCATGCTAGCTAATGATATTTTTTCTATTCAACTTCAAATGAAGAAGTGGTTTTCCATCATTTACCTATTTCGAAGTTACTTCAAGTAATCAAATACTGGTCGGTGGTTGGAATAAGTTAAGTAGCTTTAAGATGGATTGGTTTTATGTTCGATATCTAGATGACTTCGCAAGACAATGGATTGGAGGAAGTGAGTGTAATTTCTTTATGTTTGTAATAGAATCCTCTTTATTGTATCAACATGCTACACCATAGCTAGTATGAACTTTTCTTTGACTTACAGAACCAATGAGGCCATTTGGAAGAAGTTTAAGTGGCTCGTGCTAAACTATGCCATGTGCCTATAAGTCGCCGAAACATGCAAAGATTTATTAATGATGAATTTAATCATGGTATTGGTTGGTTAAAGAATGGCCAAAATGTCGGTTCTTATGGAGTTAGGTCACCGGGACGTCCATATAGAAGGCTAAGGCATTGACGACGGGTAATTGGTCTCGTTATTACCCTAATTCCAGAACGAGACATTGTGGAATCTATAACAACCCACATTTTACGTATCGAAGGATCGTAAAATATGCTTATTTTATTCCCTGAGGATTGGATCATTCTCATATTTTAATATGTTGCTTATGGGGATGTGAGACATGTCCATAATTTTTGCCAATTTTATTTGTGACCATTTTGCCCCTATCATCCTTATACAAGGCATAACTTTTGAATCAGGTGGTGAGACCCGCGCCATTGGAAAGGAAACGATGATTGCCTTTCCATAGCGTGGTTACATTAAAGGTTTGGCTTAACGGTTTGGGAGGAATCGTTATTTTAAGGTTTAACAGTTGGCTGTTCAGGTTTTTAAGCCATAATGGGCTGATATGGAGAGTCCCATTAGTGGGCTAGTGGAAGGGTTTAAATAGGGGGTGAGATGTATGAGAAATGGTTTAGTTTCTCTATTCTCTCATTTGGTGGCCTATGTCACCTTCCTCTAACACCTTTCCACCATTAAAAATCAAATCTAAAGGAAGGAAATCGAAGATCAACACCATTGGAGGCTAGATCTAAATCATTTGAAGTGAGAATTCATCGGATCAAGGGGTTTGGTTGGAAGTGCTTGCTGTCCAGAATCTTATTGCATTGATTTTAGCATGTTTAGGAGAATCAATGAGTGATTCACATCTCTCACATGAATTCAATGAAGTATATGAATGTTTGATCATGTTTATCATCAAATTCAAGTGTTTTACCATATATCTACACCTTGATATGTCCATTTTCATATGAAACACCCTATGACCTAAGTTAGCATGTTTAAACCAGTAATTCTTATGCCATTTTACATGTTTATGCAAGTTAGATTCATAATTTTGATCATATGTTCATTTATCATAATTTTTGGTGAATTTGCATAATTTGATGATAATTGTCATTTTCATGATGTTAGTGGTTCCAAACATGCTTATGATTGTAGTGGATGTATTGGATGAGTTGGTTTCGTCGAATTTTTCGTTTGGCGAAGTTTTGGTCGAAATTGGAGTTAGAATGGGGCTGTACAGTGGGTCGATCGGTAAGGAAGGATCAGTTGTGGAGTGGCTTGGAGAACAAGCCAAGGGGAGGACCAATAGGTGCCCAGACGATGGACCGATCGGTGGTGTTGTGTTCCAAGAGGCCGATCGGTGGGGTTGTGTTCCAAGAGGCCAATTGGTGATGTTGTGTTCCAGGAGGTCAATTGGCAATGTTGTGTTCCAAGAGGCCGATCAGTGGTGTTGTGTTCAAGGAAGGCCGATCGGTGGGTATTTCAGGGGAGCCGATCAGTACTATATGGTGCTCCAGGTGGGAGCCGACCGATTGGTGTTCTAGGGAAGGTTTGGTCGGTGGGGGCTTCTAGAAGATGGGTCAATTGCATAGGGTTATCTCTGAAAAAATATATTTTTTTAGGTACGAAATAGATTTGAAGAAAAGGGCTTGAAAAAAGATTCCGGGGGAAACCCCCCAGAGCCCTAGCCATAGCGCAATGATGTAATTTGGCTCAGTGAGGGTGTGACTTCGAAATAAATTCAAGTAGGAAGGTTCGAAGTGTTGAAAGGTGTTCGTTGATCGGTGTAGAACAACAAATTAAGTGACAACTCAAAGGTCGTGATTTGGTGGATAATGGTTGCTCGAGAAGGTTGCTTGACCTATGAAAAATCATCGGGTTGGACGACTAGAGATGCGAAGGCCGAGAGATTATCATTGCTGTAAGTTCTAGCAGGCTCAAAGCAGGGGTATGATAAGGGCACCTAAAAGGCCGGTTGTAGGTCGAGTACCCTAGGTATCGTTGAAAGGCCTAGTTGTCAAGGTTAGGCATACATATGTATCATTGAAAGGCGTATGGAGTTTATGCTAGAATCAATATCATTCTAACAAGGATCCTAGAATCAATATACATTGAAATAATTCTTTTTACATCCTAGGTTCTTTTTATGATATTTAAAATATCGAATAACAAGGATCAATATCATTCTAACACACATAATCCATAACAGATTATATAACACATCATATATCACAATATATAAAAAATAGTAAAATAAATGTTGAGGAATCCAGTTGGATTCCTCCAACCTGTTTTCCTGCATCACAATTGTTAAACAATACAAATATAAAATATTCTGATAAACAGAATCAATATTCGATTAATGATTTATATATATATATTGTTATCTATGATTTCTATCGATACACAAACAATTCAACCAAACAGTTAACACACATCAATCAATCATCATTTATCAGTTCTAAATATACGTTATAAAAATATGAACTGATCAGAGTTGGTGAGTTTTACTCACTTTGGCAGTTCATCATTAAAGAACGATAAACTGTTGTTTGATTTGAATCAAACAATTTATTTCTCCATAAATTCAAACAAGCTCCAACCCACTCCCGGTCAGTTCCATTGGGTAGTGTCCGTCCATACGATCTTGTCGGATCTTGTTTCGCTTAACTCTGAGCATGTATGAAGAAGTTATTCAAGTTCTAATTTTTATTTAGTTTTTGAATTAAAACAAAGTTAATTTCATTAACTAAATCTTGGGCCTCACCATTTTCAACATGGCCCAACATCAGCCCAAGACCCAAATTTAAGCTTGCACCGTTCACTCCTCTTCCTTCTTCCAGTATTCCAACCCGTCGCCTGCAAAGATAAACCCATGCCATTCGATCACTTATTCCCCTTTTTCTATCTCAACACTCCACTGATTCACTCAAGAACACCACCATCGGACTCTGCGAACAACCCTCTACTCGACCATCATCATCTCTCCCCGTCCGATCACACTAACCTATACGCGGTTCCTGTTCTGTGATGCACCACTGCGTGCCAAATTGTCACCGAGTTCCACAATATTTGGCCAAACCCCTCTATTCGATCTCAGCAACTCAAATTTCAACTCTGTTTCATCCATCGAGGCTTACAATCTCTCAAATCAGTAACCCAAGAAAAAGAACGATTACTGTATATATATTTTTGAGCGACGAAATCACATCGAGTTGGGAAATACATATATAGAAATGAAGCTCATCCCCATATGAATACAAATACACGATCTTTATAGTATATAGGAATTTATTTTGATTTCTATTTGAATTTAGGAGGATCGAAGATTTGGGTTTGCTCCAAAAAATGAATACGGCGGCTCCAAGGGGTTTTATAACGAGCACCAACTTTTTATGTGGCTGGAACTATGTGTGGGTGGCCTTGTTTAGTCCACTAAAGTAGGATATTTTATTTTCATTTTCATTTTATTATTTGTTTTTACTTTCTAAATATCCATGTGATCACACATGATACCTAAAAATCATGAAACTGGACATGCAGCTAGAGTTTGACACTACGGTCACAACAAAATTAGTTTCATCGAATTCCGACTTCGTTTGCTAAAGTGTCTATTTTTAAAGCTCGAAATAACCCTTTAAATATATAAATATATTTAAAAACAATTAAATCTAATATTTAAAAATAAATATTATCGTATATATTCACAACATAATATCATACAGCTCTAGAATATTCCTCTATGAATTTCTAACTTGATACTTCAAATCCCGATTAAATCGCTATTCGATTTAAAATGAAATTCCTTTTTAAAATATAATTAAATTATAAAGGAATTCCACAACAACTTTTCTAAAATTTTATTTGGACATAAATCAAAATCTACACGACGAAATCCCGATTTTTCTCTTCCACTAGAAAAATATACTTCACCAGCTCCCAACGTTTCTTGTTTCACAGAAATCCGATTTAAAATGGACCCTGTATATTCAGTTGAAGTTCAAATCGCTAAATAGCGAACTGTCGTGCCATTACGGGCTCGATTATAATTATATTTTAATTTATACGTTCAACTGCCATTTAATATATTCGTTATTATAATTCAACTCTAAACTGAATTACATATTTTTAATTTCCCAATTCATATCATATCGCCATTTCAGCCAATTCTGATTATTTCAGAATTAAATATATTATTTATTTATTATTTAAATTAAATATTCACTATTATTTAATTCAACGACCATTAAATCCTCTAAATCACTATTTTAAATAATTAAATTAATTAATTATTATAGCGCTGAAAAATGCGGGTCATTACACAAATTTCTCCTCTTATCCCTCCTACTTTAAAGCACACAGTCTGAACCCATAGTGAAGGAGCTCTATAACAGGATAAGAAGACTTCTCCTTATTTTGAATCGTCCAAAGGTAAGATATCTCAAGTTACAACTATCCCAGATCTGAATATTCCTTTTTGAGATCAGATGCATCAACTCCAATCTTTGTTCCTTACTCTTCATTTTAACCGAATAATGTTCATTCCATTGATTTATTCAATTTTGCATGAGGTGATAAGGAGGTCTTGTAAAAAAATTATGATATGTTTAATAAATATATAGAAATTTTCAGTATAGCCAAGAAGTACTATGCATAATAAAGAGCTTAGAGCTAGAGCTTGACAACGATAAGGAAGTAGCCAACCGCGACGGGAATATGATTAAGCATCTTGATAAGGAGGTTGCTGGTTACAAAGTGTTCGACGACGAATATTTTATCAATCAGAAATCCGCCGCGAAGCATATAAAACCGCAAGCGCACAACGCACGCTTGTAGTACGTGGTGAATATGGGTCGATCCACGGAGAAAGAAATAATTTTAGATTCTACTCAATAAATTAAAACAATACTAAGAGAAATGTTAGCTACAACTACCATTAAACTAACAAACTAATATTAATAAAAAGTATGAGATTAAATGACAACTTAGGAATAAATCCACTTTCTAGATCATATAGTTCAACAAGTTATGAAATTATGATCTCTCTATTTTGGTCATAAGTGTGATTAGTTGTTGTATTTATCCTAAGCATGGCGTATTTGTGTAATTAATTAGCCTAACATAAGCCATCAAACTTTAGCACAACCTCCAACCCACTTGTTTAACTCTCATGAAAATGATAAAAAGATGAAAATAAAATATATTTTAAGCATGACCTTTTAACTGTTGTTTAGAAATATAGGCCATCAAATTTCAATTCAAAAAATCACTTCTCTGTCGTAATCATATTTCCATTAAGCACAAAAAGTGAACACAAAATCAAATGATGTTGAAGCTACATGATTAGAGAGCTTTATTACCCCTAAGTTGAAGGGGCTTAGCTTCTAGTAATTGTTATCACATTAACAATTATGGCTTGCAACATGAAAAAATGGAAAAAAGTAAAATAAAGAAAATCTATTCTACTTGCATAAAATAAAAGAGATCTACACTACAACAAGAAGTAAAAAGCAAGTAAATAAAAGAGAACTCACTAACATTGCACTAGAAAAAGGAAAGTTACGTGGAAAAAGAAATGGCCGAATAGCCATTAACTAGAAAGAGAGCTTTGATCCTCAAAACTGAAACTAGTTAAAAGAAGGGATATTCACATGAGCATATGTGGGGTATTTATACATATTATACAACCCTAATCCTAATCCATTTTGTTGGGGACTACCAAAAATACCCCCTTCATGAAGCTTCCATTTGTTTTTAGATACTAATGATTCATTAAAATTGTATGTAGCCTTTTTGTATCATCCAATAAGTCAATACATTAGCTTCTAATTATTTCATTAATGTAACAACCCGAAAATCTGGGCCAGTTTAAAATTTTTATTTTGGCAATTTTAGCGAATTTTGATTATTTAAAATGAATTATTTTAAATAATATCGACGAGAAATTTATTTTGAATAGAATTCGAACGTATATATTATACGCGTCGTCGTTAGAATATAAATATTTATATATAATTATAAAAGGAATTGAAAATGGCGCGGTAGTTCGAAAATTCGATTTCTAATTTCAAATGAGTATACAGAATTCAATATAAGTCAGAATTGAACGAAACAAGAAATATTTGAATCTGTATAACTATATCTTTGTAACGAAGTTAGCAAACTGAGATTTCATCTTAGGAATGATAAGATACGTCCAGTTTAAAATTAGAAATAGTCGCTGTGGAATTTATATATATTTTTATATATATAAGGCCCTTAAAAATAGCAATTTTGCAAACGACCTCGGATTTCGACGAAACCACTTTTGTTGGGTCCGTGATGTTAAATTATTGCTAGGTTTCAAATTTCATAATTTTTCGAATCAATATGTGAGCGTGGCGAAGGAAAACGCGTTTGACCAGTTTCAGTTGATTTTAATCGACTGGAAAATGGCCATTTTCAAACGGTCTCAGAATTCGACGAAACTAGTTTTATTAGGACCGTATCGTCAATACGAAGCTAGAAAATATTTTTCGGGAATTTTTAGAGTTAGTATGAGGCCCCGATAATTTGAAATGTACGTTTAAAATTCAATATAGTGATTTAAATGTAAATTTAACGGAAACTGATTCAAATAGTCGAATCAGCCTACGACACATATCCCATTGTGCTCGGAATGGGGGTAGAACGCTATGGGCGACAGGCGGTGGGCCTCGTTTCGAGGTCGTTTATGAAAGTCAACCTTTTCCGATTAAAATAATAAAAAAAAAAAAAGGAAAATATATTTTCCCCCTTTATCATTGGCCCCCCCCCCTTTATTATTTCAGAACAGAAAAAAAAAGAAAAAAAGAAAACGAGATCGTCCCTCCGCCCACCTCCCTATCCACCGCCGTACGCCTCGCCAGATTCCCCCTCCGCCATCCCTCTCTCTCTCCTCTCCATCCCTACCGAACTGATCTTCTATCGTGGAGCCTCGGGCGCAATTTTTTTTCTCCTCCAATCGAGCCGTTCGAGGCCATTTTCCGACTATTCGGAGGCGGCGAGTTCATCATGGGTGGCACGCGCGAGGAGCTGGCATGGCAGGCATGGACGTGGAGCACTCCGATCATCTTCTAGGGCATGGTGGGGCCCGCAATTTCAAACCCTAACTCTGAACAGTGCTTTGAACGGCGAGGACGAGTTCTACAGAGGAAGGTTTCTCTTTTTCATTTCCTGTTTAACTTATACATTGCTTAATTAATGATTGAAGTAATTAATTTTTGAAGTGAATAGCATTGAAATAAAAATCAGTTTTTTTTTATTTATATATGAAAATCATTTGTTTGAAAATCAAGTTTTACGTGAAGAGCATTGGTTTAAAAATAGCAAGTGTTTTAAATAAATTTTAATTGATTTTATTTTCAGATTTTATTTGAATAACATTGGATTAAAAATGATATTTATTAAGTATAAAAACTGATTTATATTTTAAGATAAAACTGAATTTTATTTTAAGTTAAAACTGAATTTTATTTTTAGATAAAACTGAATTTTATTTTAAGTTAAAAACTGAATATTATTTTGAGTGAAAACTGAAAATTAAAGGAAGTTAAAACTGAAATTTTAAGGAAGTTAAAACTGAATTTTATTTTAGTATAAAACTGAATTTTATTTTAAGCTTTAAAATAGGAAAAGGTTTTAACTTTAAAAGGAAAAAGATCGGATCTTTATTAGAAAAAAAAAAGGAAAACTTTTTATTAGAAAGGGCGAAGTCTATATTTTTGAAATAGGATTTTTATATATTGAATAGCGAACTAAAAACTCGATTTTTACATATGTAGTGAAAGCGGACAACGAAGGTGACAAAAAGGCGAAACGACGAAGACTTCTGCAAAAGAAGAGTCGAGATGGTTGGATAGCTAAAAGTGAGAATTTCTCACCTTTCTATTTCTTTTCTAGTTATATATATATATACTAGGATGCAGACGGTGCTTAGTAGCACCCGACACAATCGTCCACAGACCATGGACTTGTTTGTTTGACTGTTTGGTGATTGATTGCGATATTGGTTTGAATGTGGTTTGTGGTGTGAAAAATCGAATCGATAAATTGGTTAGGATTAGACGTGCGCCGTTATAAGGCGAAGGAGTAAGGCTAGGTTAGACTCTTACTCCAAATTTTGTGGTTTGCATAACGAAATTGATTTGATTGATGAGTGAATGGCGTGGGCCTTCACTAGACCGGGGATAAGGCTAGGCCTTGTCCCGTTTCTAGTATCGTGCCGTTATGCCGCCGAAATTTTCTAAAATATGTTAGAAAAATAAAAATATCATTTTTATTGTGTAAATGAATTGAATAGAAATTCATATGTTGAAATAAAATGTGTTATCGTTAAAAATATAATTTTTAACGTGAATGTGAATAAATAAATATTCATTTACAAACCAGACGGTTTGTTTATGTACACCTATTTGAATGACGTTGATTGGGTCGATAAATTTTACACATCGCCTAACTGCACAAATAAAATATGTGTTTGATTGTTTGAAACCCCACACGGGTGTTAGGATGAAATTTGAAGTTCACTCATCCTGATTGATTAAATATGTCGATCGATTGATTGACAAGCTGCTATAAGCGTTAAATGTCTATATTTGATGCTTATACAGTGTAGTGCACTTTGGTTGATGGTTGATTATTCATCGTTGTTGATATATACATGTGTTGTAGAAAATCCATATAATTAACATTATATGGTAATTGATTGGGCCTCATTCCAGTTTCGGAAAAAAAAAAATATTTGAAATAGAAATATTTGAAATAGAAATATTTGAAATAGAATATTTGAAAATAGAAATATGTGAAGCCGTGAGGATTAGATTGACGCCATTTTGACGTGAACGATATTTATATCGATTTTATTCATTTTAAAATGAATATTGAAACGTGATTTCGAAATCGAATATTTCGAAATGAATTGAATTGAAAACGATTTCGAAATGAATTGAATTGAAAACGATTTCGAAATGAATTGAATTGAAAACGATTTCGAAATGAATTGAATTGAAAACGATTTCGAAATGAATTGAATTGAAAACGATTTCGAAATGAATTGAATTGAAAACGATTTCGAAATGAATTGAATTGAAAACGATTTCGAAATGAATTGAATTGAAAACGATTTCGAAATAAATTGAATTGAAAACGATTTCGAAATGAATTGAATTGAAAACGATTTCGAAATGAATTGAATTGAAAACGATTTCGAAATGAATTGAATTGAAAACGATTTCGAAATGAATTGAATTGAAAACGATTTCGAAATGAATTGAACTGAAAACGATTTCGAAATGAATTGAACTGAAAACGATTTCGAAATGAATTGAATTGAAAACGATTTCGAAATGAATTGAATTGAAAACGAATTCGAATTGAATTGAAAGCGAAGTGAAATAAATTCAAATTGAATTGAAATTTGAATTGAATGGAAATGGATTTTGAAACGAATTTATAAAGAAGAATTCAATTTTGATTTGAATTGAAATGGAAGTTGAAAATGTTTTTGAAACGAATTCAAAACTATTTATATAATTCGTTTTAAATAGAAATCGACGATATATATATTATATATATATTTTATATAAAATAATGGCCTGAATAGAACGCGCCGCGCCGCGGCAGTTCGCGAATTTCGACCATTTATTTCAAACGGGCATTACGGGAGATCCGACCGTCGGATCCTCCTAAAACCGGAACCGTTGGGTTCGTATCGAAAAGAGCTTTCTAATGAAAATTAGAAATTTGAAATCTAACGGTTGGATTTGGAATTATGTCCAAATCAAATTCGAAAAAGGTCGCTGTAAGTGCAGTTCGATGGCCATTGATGGAAATCGACTGTACGGGCCTTGATAAAATTATTAAAAATAGTAATAATTTGTGTAAAATCATAAGAAATGATTTAGAAAGAATTGGGATGAAAAACTCCATGTTTGAAAAGATAAAAATAGATTTTTATCGAAATGAACTAGTTTTGAACTAGAATTATAATTCTATTTATTTTTAAATAAATAAATTGAATTTGAAAAGGGTTTTGAAATAACCAAAATTTCCAATGATTGCATTGGAGTGGATTTGAATCGAAATTGTCTTCGGAATATTTCGATGTTGGAATTTGTGATTATACGGATGTTGTTACGGAAATTTGAAAGATATATATTTATATCGTTATTTCCAATACGACATTTGTTAATCGTAGAATTTGATATTGAATATAAGCCGATATATTTTCTATTCAGAGCCTTATATTGAATATCAAATGGGATTTGGGTTTGTCGTGAATGGTGTCTTCACTAACACTGTTCTTGAACCCAGTTGAGAAAAGATTAAATCTTTTTATTTAGATTTAATGAAGTGTACCAATTAAATGATATTTAATTGGAATTGAATTGATATTGATTTTTGGGTTTATCGTGAACAGTGTTTTAAATAACACTTGTTCTTTAACCCGATAATTAATGAATGTGATTTGGGTTTGTCGTGAATGGTGTCTTCACTAACACTGTTCTTGAACCCAGCTGAGAAAAGATTAAATCTTTTGATTTAGATTTAATAAAGTGTACCAATTAAATAATATTTAATTGGAATTGAATGGATATTGATTTTTGGGTTTATCGTGAACAGTGTTTTAAATAACACTTGTTCTTTAACCCGATAATTAATGGGATGTGACTTTGGGTTTATCGTGGACCGTGTTTTAAATGACACTGATTCTTTAACCCAGTCACAGATTAAAACTAAGTGGAGTTTTAATGAATCTTTAATTAGATTGAAAAGATCGAGAATGGAGTATCACCAGTTTTGCTCCAGGCGATAGTTAAATCTTTAATTAGATTTGAACGTGAAATTTAGAAACTAACTGTCGGTTAGCTAAGTAGAATGGTTTTCTGGATATTGATCTGATGTTGGTTTCGGCCTTCGGGGTTAATATTTGGGGAATTATTCTCTTGATTAATTTACGGTTAATGACTAATGAGTTGGAATGAGGCGTATGTTGTGTTTGTGTAACACTTTTATAATATATACGCGAGTTATTCGGAAAGGCCGGGTTTATCCCATTCTGAATAACTGATACGACGATAAGTCGAAGATGAAGACGATGGTCGAAGACCGGAGGTCTTCACGTCGTTTGGGTGATAACTGATGATCTTGATTGGGCTGTACACCCAAGAAGATGGAAACAGTTAGTGATCGTCCAGACGTACTTGGAGATCGATGGATAGGCGGGGTACTAGGTGCCTCCGGTTTCGTTCAGACCCAGAACGGACTTGTAAATGGACTGTGTGTCTGACATCGGATTTCATTCTGTGTGACTGATATCGGTTGCATAGGATGGTTTGCCTGTGTGGCATGCTAAGATGCAAATGATCAAGGCTTCTGTTGAAAAGCAAAGTCTTGTGGTGATGATCAAAGCACGGCCTTTGTGGCGTAGCTTTGTGTAACGTTTACCTCGCGTGTTTCACACCCGGTATGAACCAAAAACGGGAGACGGACCTCAGGGAGGACTTGCGTTTCTTTCTAGTTAGAAGTGGCGTCAGTGGTTTTACACGCCCTGACGAGTTTGACTTATGTGGTTGTTGCTGTTGCGAGGCGCCTCGGTTATATCGGTTTCGGCCGATGCATTCTGGTCGGCTGACGGACCAGACTTACACCCCATAGGGTGGGGAAACGTAGTGTTCAGGCATTTTAATCCACATCGGTGGACCGGCCCTGACGATCCAAGGGCCCACCTAAGTCTGGGTCCTGTGGCTCGGGCTAGAGAGTCACGAATCGATTGAGGACTATCTTTCGCCTCGGTTCATAGACGGAAATCCAATTTCCAAATACGTGCCATTTGCGGTTTTATTTGTAAACCTATATATGGCGACATAGTGGCATGGGACGCTCATGTCGCCTATGATTGATACTTATGATTTGAAGTTGTTTTATACACTATGCACTTATTATAGTATCAAATGATTTGTTTTAAACGTATCAAGCATTCTTTGGCTGTTATAAGGGAAAACCCTATCCCCCGGCTTGCGTTTGCATTGTGTGATAGGACCTGGGTCTTATAACAGCTTCATTTTTCTTTATTTAGCATTGCGCTGTTTGTTTTATGCACTGGTATTCTTGGGAGGAAACCCGTTCCGTGTTATACGGCGTGGTCCCTTGATTTACCTAATGATTTAAAATAAAGATTAATAACTGTTTTAGTTCTCACACCAGTCACATGACTGACCTGGAGTTTATTGTTTTTAACCTAAACTCTGGGTGCCCTTATTTTCGACACGGGCAGCTAGTAGTTTTGGTTTTGCAGATTTATATTCACAGGATCCTGGTTTACAGCTGGAACGATATCCGGAAAGCTTTGTATCCGTATATCTCTTCTAGTTGTGTATTGTATTATTTTCCGCTGCTATGTATTTAAATGTAATTTAAATCTCTGATATTTCTGTGTAATATGCATTTATGCTCTGTATATTCTTGTAATCTGATGCATTGTTGTAATAAGCAATGAAATGTTCTTCTGTATGCGTTCTGCTGTGGTTTGTTCTCGAACTATCCGACGCTTTCCTTTACGGGGAAGTTGCGGGTCTTTACATTTGGTATCAGAGCTTTGGTTTACAAAGCTCAGAGAACAAGACACATTAGAACCATACGAAAGAATTCATCAGATATTGGGTTAGTAATATCCAATTAGAATGACTCGTTAGAGATGGGATCAGTAGTATCCTAGAACGAGTGTGAAGAGTATATTTTTCAAATGAAAACAATTTTTATTTTGAAAATTTAAATCACTTCTACGTATTTGATTATTTATTTATTTGAATGTGGACAATTCAGTATATAAAGAATTTGCATATACGCCTTGCAAACGTATATTCAAAGTTTTAATATACTGGATAGATATGGAATCACATTCTAGTCGCCCGGAGATGGTACTGATGATTGTCATGACATCATCAGTATTTATGTTCGAGTTTCGAAGGTGTGATTTTCTATATATTTCCATTAGACTGGTGTGAGAACAAAAACTAATATAGTTAGAATACATTGTTGTGATTTGGCATCAAAATTTGATTTTTGTATACGTATCAAAAATTATGAATTTGAAACTCTAATTCACTAATTGATTGATGATTGTGTTGTTGGTTTAATTGTTTGATAATTTTGAACTATTATGCCTGATTGAATCAAATATTGAATTGTATTGAAATTTGGTCGCATTTTCTTGCATATACATGTATATCATTGAACAGGTCATAGCAAGGAGGCTAGAGCCAGAGAATAAAATTTGTTTGCCCGACAAATAGGTACATGTTTATTACATAATTTCCTGTTTCGTTTGGGTGATGATGATTTTGTGAGCCTATTGGCTAGCCGCTTGGCTTTTTCTTTTTCTTTTTGAGATCTGAAGGACCGGGGAAGCTATTTGAAATTCCCCGATGCTCCCGGTGCAGGGGAGGTTATGGCGAAATTTTTCAAAAATTTAGGGTGTTAGCCAAATTTTTGAAAATTTGAAAATTCTCAGAAACTAAAGAGTTGGAGAATGGAAGCCAGGTCGAGCGTAGAGTTGAATTATCAAACCACTTTCGACTTTGTTCCTTTTCGGGGACGAAAATTTTTAAGTGGGGGAGATTGTAACAACCCGAAAATCTGGGCCAGTTTAAAATTTTTATTTTGGCAATTTTAGCGAATTTTGATTATTTAAAATGAATTATTTTAAATAATATCGACGAGAAATTTATTTTGAATAGAATTCGAACGTATATATTATACGCGTCGTCGTTAGAATATAAATATTTATATATAATTATAAAAGGAATTGAAAATGGCGCGGTAGTTCGAAAATTCGATTTCTAATTTCAAATGAGTATACAGAATTCAATATAAGTCAGAATTGAACGAAACAAGAAATATTTGAATCTGTATAACTATATCTTTGTAACGAAGTTAGCAAACTGAGATTTCATCTTAGGAATGATAAGATACGTCCAGTTTAAAATTAGAAATAGTCGCTGTGGAATTTATATATATTTTTATATATATAAGGCCCTTAAAAATAGCAATTTTGCAAACGACCTCGGATTTCGACGAAACCACTTTTGTTGGGTCCGTGATGTTAAATTATTGCTAGGTTTCAAATTTCATAATTTTTCGAATCAATATGTGAGCGTGGCGAAGGAAAACGCGTTTGACCAGTTTCGGTTGATTTTAATCGACTGGAAAATGGCCATTTTCAAACGGTCTCAGAATTCGACGAAACTAGTTTTATTAGGACCGTATCGTCAATACGAAGCTAGAAAATATTTTTCGGGAATTTTTAGAGTTAGTATGAGGCCCCGATAATTTGAAATGTACGTTTAAAATTCAATATAGTGATTTAAATGTAAATTTAACGGAAACTGATTCAAATAGTCGAATCAGCCTACGAAACATATCCCATTGTGCTCGGAATGGGGGTAGAACGCTATGGGCGACAGGCGGTGGGCCTCGTTTCGAGGTCGTTTATGAAAGTCAACCTTTTCCGATTAAAATAATAAAAAAAAAAAAGGAAAATATATTTTCCCCCTTTATCATTGGCCCCCCCCTTTTATTATTTCAGAACAGAAAAAAAAAGAAAAAAAGAAAACGAGATCGTCCCTCCGCCCACCTCCCTATCCACCGCCGTACGCCTCGCCAGATTCCCCCTCCGCCATCCCTCTCTCTCTCCTCTCCATCCCTACCGAACTGATCTTCTATCGTGGAGCCTCGGGCGCAATTTTTTTTCTCCTCCAATCGAGCCGTTCGAGGCCATTTTCCGACTATTCGGAGGCGGCGAGTTCATCATGGGTGGCACGCGCGAGGAGCTGGCATGGCAGGCATGGACGTGGAGCACTCCGATCATCTTCTAGGGCATGGTGGGGCCCGCAATTTCAAACCCTAACTCTGAACAGTGCTTTGAACGGCGAGGACGAGTTCTACAGAGGAAGGTTTCTCTTTTTCATTTCCTGTTTAACTTATACATTGCTTAATTAATGATTGAAGTAATTAATTTTTGAAGTGAATAGCATTGAAATAAAAATCAGTTTTTTTTTATTTATATATGAAAATCATTTGTTTGAAAATCAAGTTTTACGTGAAGAGCATTGGTTTAAAAATAGCAAGTGTTTTAAATAAATTTTAATTGATTTTATTTTCAGATTTTATTTGAATAACATTGGATTAAAAATGATATTTATTAAGTATAAAAACTGATTTATATTTTAAGATAAAACCGAATTTTATTTTAAGTTAAAACTGAATTTTATTTTTAGATAAAACTGAATTTTATTTTAAGTTAAAAACTGAATATTATTTTGAGTGAAAACTGAAAATTAAAGGAAGTTAAAACTGAAATTTTAAGGAAGTTAAAACTGAATTTTATTTTAGTATAAAACTGAATTTTATTTTAAGCTTTAAAATAGGAAAAGGTTTTAACTTTAAAAGGAAAAAGATCGGATCTTTATTAGAAAAAAAAAAAGGAAAACTTTTTATTAGAAAGGGCGAAGTCTATATTTTTGAAATAGGATTTTTATATATTGAATAGCGAACTAAAAACTCGATTTTTACATATGTAGTGAAAGCGGACAACGAAGGTGACAAAAAGGCGAAACGACGAAGACTTCTGCAAAAGAAGAGTCGAGATGGTTGGATAGCTAAAAGTGAGAATTTCTCACCTTTCTATTTCTTTTCTAGTTATATATATATACTAGGATGCAGACGGTGCTTAGTAGCACCCGACACAATCGTCCACAGACCATGGACTTGTTTGTTTGACTGTTTGGTGATTGATTGCGATATTGGTTTGAATGTGGTTTGTGGTGTGAAAAATCGAATCGATAAATTGGTTAGGATTAGACGTGCGCCGTTATAAGGCGAAGGAGTAAGGCTAGGTTAGACTCTTACTCCAAATTTTGTGGTTTGCATAACGAAATTGATTTGATTGATGAGTGAATGGCGTGGGCCTTCACTAGACCGGGGATAAGGCTAGGCCTTGTCCCGTTTCTAGTATCGTGCCGTTATGCCGCCGAAATTTTCTAAAATATGTTAGAAAAATAAAAATATCATTTTTATTGTGTAAATGAATTGAATAGAAATTCATATGTTGAAATAAAATGTGTTATCGTTAAAAATATAATTTTTAACGTGAATGTGAATAAATAAATATTCATTTACAAACCAGACGGTTTGTTTATGTACACCTATTTGAATGACGTTGATTGGGTCGATAAATTTTACACATCGCCTAACTGCACAAATAAAATATGTGTTTGATTGTTTGAAACCCCACACGGGTGTTAGGATGAAATTTGAAGTTCACTCATCCTGATTGATTAAATATGTCGATCGATTGATTGACAAGCTGCTATAAGCGTTAAATGTCTATATTTGATGCTTATACAGTGTAGTGCACTTTGGTTGATGGTTGATTATTCATCGTTGTTGATATATACATGTGTTGTAGAAAATCCATATAATTAACATTATATGGTAATTGATTGGGCCTCATTCCAGTTTCGGAAAAAAAAAAAATATTTGAAATAGAAATATTTGAAATAGAAATATTTGAAATAGAATATTTGAAAATAGAAATATGTGAAGCCGTGAGGATTAGATTGACGCCATTTTGACGTGAACGATATTTATATCGATTTTATTCATTTTAAAATGAATATTGAAACGTGATTTCGAAATCGAATATTTCGAAATGAATTGAATTGAAAACGATTTCGAAATGAATTGAATTGAAAACGATTTCGAAATGAATTGAATTGAAAACGATTTCGAAATGAATTGAATTGAAAACGATTTCGAAATGAATTGAATTGAAAACGATTTCGAAATGAATTGAATTGAAAACGATTTCGAAATGAATTGAATTGAAAACGATTTCGAAATGAATTGAATTGAAAACGATTTCGAAATGAATTGAATTGAAAACGATTTCGAAATGAATTGAATTGAAAACGATTTCGAAATGAATTGAATTGAAAACGATTTCGAAATGAATTGAATTGAAAACGATTTCGAAATGAATTGAATTGAAAACGATTTCGAAATGAATTGAATTGAAAACGATTTCGAAATGAATTGAATTGAAAACGATTTCGAAATGAATTGAATTGAAAACGATTTCGAAATGAATTGAACTGAAAACGATTTCGAAATGAATTGAACTGAAAACGATTTCGAAATGAATTGAATTGAAAACGATTTCGAAATGAATTGAATTGAAAACGAATTCGAATTGAATTGAAAGCGAAGTGAAATAAATTCAAATTGAATTGAAATTTGAATTGAATGGAAATGGATTTTGAAACGAATTTATAAAGAAGAATTCAATTTTGATTTGAATTGAAATGGAAGTTGAAAATGTTTTTGAAACGAATTCAAAACTATTTATATAATTCGTTTTAAATAGAAATCGACGATATATATATTATATATATATTTTATATAAAATAATGGCCTGAATAGAACGCGCCGCGCCGCGGCAGTTCGTGAATTTCGACCATTTATTTCAAACGGGCATTACGGGAGATCCGACCGTCGGATCCTCCTAAAACCGGAACCGTTGGGTTCGTATCGAAAAGAGCTTTCTAATGAAAATTAGAAATTTGAAATCTAACGGTTGGATTTGGAATTATGTCCAAATCAAATTCGAAAAAGGTCGCTGTAAGTGCAGTTCGATGGCCATTGATGGAAATCGACTGTACGGGCCTTGATAAAATTATTAAAAATAGTAATAATTTGTGTAAAATCATAAGAAATGATTTAGAAAGAATTGGGATGAAAAACTCCATGTTTGAAAAGATAAAAATAGATTTTTATCGAAATGAACTAGTTTTGAACTAGAATTATAATTCTATTTATTTTTAAATAAATAAATTGAATTTGAAAAGGGTTTTGAAAATAACCAAAATTTCCAATGATTGCATTGGAGTGGATTTGAATCGAAATTGTCTTCGGAATATTTCGATGTTGGAATTTGTGATTATACGGATGTTGTTACGGAAATTTGAAAGATATATATTTATATCGTTATTTCCAATACGACATTTGTTAATCGTAGAATTTGATATTGAATATAAGCCGATATATTTTCTATTCAGAGCCTTATATTGAATATCAAATGGGATTTGGGTTTGTCGTGAATGGTGTCTTCACTAACACTGTTCTTGAACCCAGTTGAGAAAAGATTAAATCTTTTTATTTAGATTTAATGAAGTGTACCAATTAAATGATATTTAATTGGAATTGAATTGATATTGATTTTTGGGTTTATCGTGAACAGTGTTTTAAATAACACTTGTTCTTTAACCCGATAATTAATGAATGTGATTTGGGTTTGTCGTGAATGGTGTCTTCACTAACACTGTTCTTGAACCCAGCTGAGAAAAGATTAAATCTTTTGATTTAGATTTAATAAAGTGTACCAATTAAATAATATTTAATTGGAATTGAATGGATATTGATTTTTGGGTTTATCGTGAACAGTGTTTTAAATAACACTTGTTCTTTAACCCGATAATTAATGGGATGTGACTTTGGGTTTATCGTGGACCGTGTTTTAAATGACACTGATTCTTTAACCCAGTCACAGATTAAAACTAAGTGGAGTTTTAATGAATCTTTAATTAGATTGAAAAGATCGAGAATGGAGTATCACCAGTTTTGCTCCAGGCGATAGTTAAATCTTTAATTAGATTTGAACGTGAAATTTAGAAACTAACTGTCGGTTAGCTAAGTAGAATGGTTTTCTGGATATTGATCTGATGTTGGTTTCGGCCTTCGGGGTTAATATTTGGGGAATTATTCTCTTGATTAATTTACGGTTAATGACTAATGAGTTGGAATGAGGCGTATGTTGTGTTTGTGTAACACTTTTATAATATATACGCGAGTTATTCGGAAAGGCCGGGTTTATCCCATTCTGAATAACTGATACGACGATAAGTCGAAGATGAAGACGATGGTCGAAGACCGGAGGTCTTCACGTCGTTTGGGTGATAACTGATGATCTTGATTGGGCTGTACACCCAAGAAGATGGAAACAGTTAGTGATCGTCCAGACGTACTTGGAGATCGATGGATAGGCGGGGTACTAGGTGCCTCCGGTTTCGTTCAGACCCAGAACGGACTTGTAAATGGACTGTGTGTCTGACATCGGATTTCATTCTGTGTGACTGATATCGGTTGCATAGGATGGTTTGCCTGTGTGGCATGCTAAGATGCAAATGATCAAGGCTTCTGTTGAAAAGCAAAGTCTTGTGGTGATGATCAAAGCACGGCCTTTGTGGCGTAGCTTTGTGTAACGTTTACCTCGCGTGTTTCACACCCGGTATGAACCAAAAACGGGAGACGGACCTCAGGGAGGACTTGCGTTTCTTTCTAGTTAGAAGTGGCGTCAGTGGTTTTACACGCCCTGACGAGTTTGACTTATGTGGTTGTTGCTGTTGCGAGGCGCCTCGGTTATATCGGTTTCGGCCGATGCATTCTGGTCGGCTGACGGACCAGACTTACACCCCATAGGGTGGGGAAACGTAGTGTTCAGGCATTTTAATCCACATCGGTGGACCGGCCCTGACGATCCAAGGGCCCACCTAAGTCTGGGTCCTGTGGCTCGGGCTAGAGAGTCACGAATCGGTTGAGGACTATCTTTCGCCTCGGTTCATAGACGGAAATCCAATTTCCAAATACGTGCCATTTGCGGTTTTATTTGTAAACCTATATATGGCGACATAGTGGCATGGGACGCTCATGTCGCCTATGATTGATACTTATGATTTGAAGTTGTTTTATACACTATGCACTTATTATAGTATCAAATGATTTGTTTTAAACGTATCAAGCATTCTTTGGCTGTTATAAGGGAAAACCCTATCCCCCGGCTTGCGTTTGCATTGTGTGATAGGACCTGGGTCTTATAACAGCTTCATTTTTCTTTATTTAGCATTGCGCTGTTTGTTTTATGCACTGGTATTCTTGGGAGGAAACCCGTTCCGTGTTATACGGCGTGGTCCCTTGATTTACCTAATGATTTAAAATAAAGATTAATAACTGTTTTAGTTCTCACACCAGTCACATGACTGACCTGGAGTTTATTGTTTTTAACCTAAACTCTGGGTGCCCTTATTTTCGACACGGGCAGCTAGTAGTTTTGGTTTTGCAGATTTATATTCACAGGATCCTGGTTTACAGCTGGAACGATATCCGGAAAGCTTTGTATCCGTATATCTCTTCTAGTTGTGTATTGTATTATTTTCCGCTGCTATGTATTTAAATGTAATTTAAATCTCTGATATTTCTGTGTAATATGCATTTATGCTCTGTATATTCTTGTAATCTGATGCATTGTTGTAATAAGCAATGAAATGTTCTTCTGTATGCGTTCTGCTGTGGTTTGTTCTCGAACTATCCGACGCTTTCCTTTACGGGGAAGTTGCGGGTATTTACAATTAAAGAAAGAGTGATAATGGGTAGGGTCCTCCACTAAGTTGTGTGTGAACTAATTCCATCTCCATTCCTTTGTATCCACTTTGTGCATGCATATCTCCATGTAAACTTCATGTACATACTTCATTTTTGCTCCTAAATTCCTACAAGACACATGAAAATGAATAAGTAAATTTTATCAAAAATAAACACATGCACAAATGACCATTTTGCCCCAATATGAAGATGAATGCATGGTAATTTGATAATTTTGGGTTTTTGGTAAAAGTATGTAAAAATAGCCCACTTATGTTATTTATATAACTAAAACAAGAATAAATGTATGAATATAAATGTGCATAATTACGTGCACATCAAATACCCCCATACTTATCTTTTTATTCGTCTTCCAATAAACAAAACAAAAAACTAGGATAAATTTGTTTTCATAGGGGAACGATTGTATTGAGCGTATGCAACAAGCTATTAAACCTCTGGGTGTCCCCAGTTGGATGAGTGTTGTCTCGTGAGGGTTTTCAGCAGATACTACCCACAAAATCCAAATGTTAAATGCAAAAAATATTACAAAACGCTAGATTCGAAGATGAATGCAAGTTTTCAGAAGAATATTTGTGAATGGGTAATTTACTTTAAAATTTGACAAGAATGCGTTAAATACAAGTTTGGTTCGTCGCTATGTAATTTAAGTCCGTTACTAATCAACACTCCAGACAAAAGTCCAGTTATCGTCCCAAATTCCTCTAGCTTGGCCAGTTGTTTTGGTTAAAACACGGTGCAATTATGAAATGAATTTTATAATCGATTATCAACAATCGTAAAATGGCATTTTTATTTCCTTTTGGTTAACAAGTTAGGTCAAATAAGTGAAGATAGTGCTTGAATTTCAACTATTTACTCTCTCTTTATTTTGAAAAATATTACATTATTATTATTTACAAAAACCTAACTGAAAAGACCAAGGTATACCACCTCTGCACTGCATTAAGACTTACGTGAGGGTTGGGACAGAGCTTGGTGGATTATGCAAACCATAGCTGACTTTGTCAACAACATGTCGGTAATCCTTAAGTGTGCAACTCATGAAATGAGACCAAGATATACCACCAATGCACTGCATTACGGCTTACGTGAGAGTTGGGACAGAGCTTCGCGAGTTTTCACACCAACGCTAAATTTACAAGCAATGTTGGATACCCTTGGATTATTATTATATATTTTTCTTTTTTCTTCTTCTTTTTTTCTTCTTCTTTTCTTTTTTTTGAAAAAGAGAGAGAGAGTTAAGTGAGAATATCTTAGCACAACTTCACTTAAAAGATCTAAAATGTTATCGCAAGTAGTCTAAATCAACCATTAATTTAATCAGATTAAAATTTAGAAAACACTTCATACTCGTCACCTATGAATCTCCCTATATACCAGTTACACTAAATTTGCTCATAATTCAAACTTTTTTCGTTATCCGTTAAGAGAAGTGATTTTCTAAACATTTTAATTGTACGACCAAAATTGTATGTTTCCTTCATCATGCCCATTTAAAAGTAAATTAAAATGCATATTTATTTATTTATTTTGAATTTTTTTTTGAATGATAAAAATAAAAGAAAATTTAGTGAAAAATGAAAACAAATATGAGTTAATGGAAAATCAAAATAAATACGAAACTTCCCCACACACTTGATTTTGACTATGTCCCCATGGTCAACCCAAGTGAAAGGAAAAAAGAAAAAGAAACTTTCGAGAATGTGCCCTATATTTGCAAAAAAAATAAAAAATTATTTACAGTATGCAAAAAATATATTTGATTTTGTTTCTCACGAAAATTCAAGTATGTTTCATACAACAAATCCGTGTAATTATCATGAATTTCGTTCATTTGCTCAACAAAATCAAATTTATAATTATTTACTTGAGAATTTTCAATTTGAAATTGTTGAGAATAAATTTTTCATTTGCATCACAATTGAAATTATTCCCATTGTCATAATCATTTGAAAAGTAATCCATATTTCCATTTTGGAGTTCAAAATTGAATTGGCAAGGGTTATAATCGAAATCATTTGAATTTGGAATTTAATTTGAATTTTGATTATTTTGAAAACGTTGACTTGAATTGTTGCACAAGTATGAACTATACCATTCATTCATTCTTTGACTTTGTTCAAGTAAAGATTGAATACATGTTTCCAAAGTTGTGGGTTGATCGTTATTTTTAAAATTTTGTGGTGTAAAATCCAAACTGTTTGTACAATAGTTGTTATTAAAATATCCATATGAATTTGGTGTAAAATTTTATGGATTATATTGATTTTTACAACTATCGTAAAATTCTGATGAGTGGAAATTGAGACATTTTCAAGAAAATGGAGTTTTCTTTTTTGGATTTTAAAAGAGAAAAGGAAATATATATTTACAAAATAAAATCATTTTCCATTTTTTCTTTGGATTTTGATTTTTTTATATATATATGCATAAACCTAATGCAACTATATGAACGCAAATTACTTATTTACAAGTTTTCTAAAATTATATAATAATCGTTAGATTAATTTCAACAAAAGATTTCTCAGCCAGTTAACGGTCAAGAGTTATCGGTGCACCAGGAATCACCCTAGCAATGCAACCAAAGGTTTAAGTACCTTTTGAGGAACAATTGATATAATATTTACGAATCACCGTAATATTTATAAACGGTTATTTCTCTACGGTAGTATAGACACCGAGAAATAAGTCGTTGGAAAAAACCTATTTGTCAAAATATAACGGTGTCCATAAAAAAATGAGATGAATGCAAACTAGAAATTAAACGTGAATTAGCAATGCAACAATGAATTTCTTTTTCAGTTTGTTTTTTTAAAATGTAAATGCTAGTAAACAACAATGCAATTAAAATAAAGGGGTTAAAACACGAAACTTGAGCGTGCAGAAATTATTAGCAATTTACTTTTAAGTGGTGATTTTTTATTTTAAGCAAGCAAAGCAGTTCAAATCCAACAAGCAAGAAATTGCAATTCCTAGCAAGCAGCCTGAAAAGATTTTTATACAAGGAAAGATTCACAATTCAAAGCCGCACCAAGATTTTTTTTATTCGCTTCCAAAACCAAATATATAATGACAGACCTTATAGAAACAAAAGAAAACTCTTGAAATCCAAGCAAGATCAGTTTTTTTTAATGGAGTCCAAAGAAAACAAGATAGATAGGGAAACAAAATTATTTAAACTAAACACTAAAATAAGCTCAAAATCCCAACACACTAATACTGTCGGCCCACTAAAACTGCCTGCCCATGAATACTGCTTCCTTCATATAAATAAAAAATACGCAAAATATAAGTCAACACAAAACGAAATGCCCAGAAATCGAAACCGGTTCCTTCTTCCAAATCAAAATACGTAAAATCGAAATGTTGAGGGAAGGGAAAAAAAGCAAAATTGACGCGATTTGAAATCAGAACTGGAACCGCATGCAGGGTTCAGTGATTTGAGTTAGGTTTTGAGGTGGTAGTTGGCTTGCACGTGATTTAGGGAATTTGAAGATGAGGAGTTTAGGGTTGCTGAGAAGTTTCAATTTGGATTTCTGGTGAATTCGAGGTAAAGTTGAATTTGTTCATGCGATGTGATTGTCGGTTGGCAGTGCGTAGGTTGAGGTAGGGGATTTTGATAGGGTGAACTGGGTGCTGATAGGTTGCGTGAGGATGAATGGTAATTTGAGGAGTTCGAATCAGAAGTCAGTTATGTGGAGTTGGGTAATGATGGCAGGTTATTTCCTTGAATTGATGAAGTGGGAGTGGTGAACTGCGATGAAGCTTGTGGACATCGACTTGTAGTGGTGATATGCAATGTAGGAGGGTGATGAAAGTATTTGAAGTGGACACAGGATTGTGGTGAAGAGTCGTTGAGTGCGGATGTTCGAGTTAGAGTTTGATGGTGTATGTATGGACTGTTGGTTGCAATGCAAGGTGATTGGTTAGTGAAGTTTCATTTAGTGAAGTATGTAGAAACCAAATGTGGTTTGAAGAATGTAATGCTAGAAGGCTTGGTTAGTTTTTGTGGATGGCGTGGTTTGGTATGAAGCGTTGCAATTGAGTGTTGTGACGGGAGGACGATTTTGGCCGATAGTTGGACAGAAACAGTGGGAGTTACAGAAGATGGTGGCAACATGGCAAAATAGAAATGAAAATCAATGTGAAACTACGAATTTGTAAGCCGAGGACAGTTTGTAACTTGAAATATAAATGTAATGCAGAAATTTTATTCTATTAAATGCAGTTTGTGGTTGTTCTTTTTTTTTTAAATGAAGTGCACAGATGATTAAATGCAGAAAGCAACCAAACAAAGTAAACTAGTAAACTGAACTCAAACTAAGAGCAACTCAAATGCATATACACTGAAGGTAGCAATGTGAAACAGAAAGAAATTTATGGTTTTATCTTTTTTATTTTATTTTAGAGAAGAAGAAGAAAACTAGAATAGCATAGAAAGAAGTAAGTGAAAACAAGAAGAAAGTAGTCTGCAAGTGCACTATAATCCTGGGAAACAGTCCATGATTAAAAACGCAGCTCCTTGAAATGCACACAAGGAAAGTAATGCGACAGTTAGAAGAAATGAACAACTGGAAATGTTTTTTTTGAAATATGAAGATAATGAAAGACGAAGCTAAAAACTAAATGAAAACAATGACAAACACACACAAACAACACTAAATTCAAGTGAACAAAAACACAATGCACACAAGTTTATTTTAAGAGATAAACAAACAAGAAAATTATTTTGAAGAATAAAATCAAAATAAATTTCTGTCCCCGACAACGGTGCCAAAAACTTGTTTGATGATGAATATTCTATCAATTAGAAATCCGTCGCGAAGTGCATAAAACCACAAGCGCACGACATACACTTGTAGTACGTGGCGAATACAGGTTTATCCACTGAGAAAGAAATGATTTTAAATTCTAGTCAATCAGATTAAAACAATACTAAGAGAAATGTTAGATACAACTAAACTAACAAACTAAGATTGATAAAAACTATGAGATTAAATGACAACTTAGGAATAAATTCACTTTCTAGATCATATAATCAACAAGTTATGAAATTATGATCTCTCTATTTTGGTCATAAGTGTGATTAGTTGATGTGTCTATCCTAAGCATGGCGTATTTATGCTATTAATTTGCCCAACATAAGCCATCAAACTTTAACACAACCTCCAATCCACTTGTTTAACTCTCATGAAAATGACAAAAAGATGAAAATCAAATTTATTTTAAGCATGACCTATTAACTATTGTTTAGAAATATAGCACTCAAATTTCAATTTAAACGATCAGTTCTTTGCCATAATCATATTTCCATTTAGCACAAAAAGAGGACACAAAATCAAACAATGTTGAAGCTACATGATTAGAGAGCTTCATTATCCCTAAGTTGAAGGGGCTTAGCTTCTAATACTTTTTATTATATTAACAATTATAGCTTGCAACATGAAAAAGGAAAATCTATTTTACTTGCATAAAATAAAAGAGATCTACACTACAACAAGAAGTAAAAAGCATGTAAATAAAAGAGAACTCATTAACATTGCATTAGAAAAAGGAAAGTTACATAGAAAAAAATGGCTAAGCAGCCATTAAAGAGAAAGAGAGCTTTGATCCTCAAAACTAACTAACTAAAAGAGAGGATATTTACATGAGCATATGTGGTGTATTTATACAACCCTAACCCTAATCCATTTTGTTGGGGACTACGAAAAATACCCATTTCATGAAGCTTCAATTTGTCTTTAGCTACTAATGATTTATTAAAACTGTATGAAGCCTTTTTTGTCTGATCCAGTTAGTCAATACATTAGCTTCTAATTGTTCCATTAAAGAAAGAGTGATAATGGGTAGGTTCCTCCACTAAGTTGTGTGTGAATAAATTCCATCTCCATTCCTTTGTATCCACTTTGTGCATACATATATCCATGTAAAATTCACGTGCATACTTCATTTTGCTCTTAAATTCCTACAAGACACATGAAAATGAACAAGTAAATTTTATCAAAAATAAATACATGCACAATTGACCGTTTTGCCCCAATATGAAGATGAATGCATGATAATTTGAGAATTTTGGGTTTTTAGTTAAAACATGTAAAAATAGCCCACTTATGTTATTTATTTAACTAAAACAAGAATAAATGTATGAATATAAATGTGCATATTTACGTGCACATCATAAGCTAGATGAGACGACAAAGCAAACTGAAATTACCAAGAAGGAGGTTTTCGATAGTAGCTGGGAGTGATTTCAAAGTGAGTTACATAGTATATATTTTAATACTACTGCCTTGAAGAAATACAACAAAGCCATCTTGATTCAGAATCAAAAGATAAAGGAAGAAATAACTGCCTTTAAACCTAAACATAACAAATTTTAATACGCAAACAGATCAACTGAGGAGAATGTTCAAGCATCCTATGGTGAAGCCATTGAGACAAGGATTAAATATGATAGGGATGTGATAGAGCTTTAGGCCAAGCTTGATGAAACATAGTGGGAAAAGATGGTGCTCGATTCCATCGTTCCAGGATTCTACGCAAAAATTCCTCTATCATTGTAATTTGTTCTAGGTCTAGGAATACCTAATGACACAAGCTAAATCCTAGATCTTTTTACTAAAGAAGAAAAAATCATGACCTATAACGTGACAGTGGTTGAGGAGGGGTTTATCAAGAGGTATTTGTGGAGAATGAGATAAATATACTTTAAGAGGTTACTTGTATGCTTTGAGAAGAAGAGGAAGCTGAAAGAGTAGCCATGAAAGCTTAAGAAAAAGGAAAAGGAGCTATCATTGATAGTTCTAGCATCATGCATGATTTCGACTCAATAGCCCAGTCATCAAGTCAAGAGGTTACTAGCACTTTAGCTTCATAGTTAACTCTTATTGATCCTGGCATGACCCTCAGTATACAGGCCTATTAGTTCAGCCAATCTTGACTTTGGTTCAAGAAAGAAAGATTCCCCAAAAAGAAGGACAGTAGGATTCTAAAGGTATTTCCATGCTTTATCTGGATTTTGAGAGTCTTCTTCACGTGCTAGAAGGCTAATAGGCTTTCTTTTGGATATTCTGAAAGAATAAAATTTTAATGTCATAGCTCTTCCTAGTGTAGGTACTCAGACTAAAGAAGTGGAAATCTCAGCTCTTACTAATTCAACCTTGATGCCTCAACTTCCTTTAGCAACTACACTGGACGAGGGGACTAACTGGAATAAGAAGTGACGGGTTATCTAATGGACAATAACACAAGTGCTTTAAAGCTGGATAATTAATTAAAAGATGTTGTAGCCATGGAAGAGTGTGGGAATACCGATGATCTTAGTTTGGAAGAGATGGTCAAAATTTAAAAAAATCAACTGGACATTAGTAAAGAAGAGCCCCTTCGACAACCACTTTCTATGGTAGCACCAGGCGATCCAGATTATGAAAAGTTCAAGAGTCCATCTTTCAATCAATTTGATGTTACACTTTAACCCAAAGTTAAGCTTTGTAAGGGTGATAGGTCAGAAAGCTGCAAGGACTCAAAACGAAAGCCGAAGAAAACTCAAGAAGGTGAGCTACTAAATAAGCCCAAAAAAGATGACAAAGATGAGAAGATTAATCGCTTGGAGGCTTCTATTTTTGTCATGACTTCTTTTTGCTATTTGTTGGTTTAGATTTGTGCGAGTATGCCCTTGCCTTTTGGATTTTCAACAAGCAATAGTCTCTTTCTGCCTTGTCATAAATAAAGTAAATATTTGTATAATGTTTTGAATGATTACATTTTCCATTCATTGCATTCACGATTAAGTATTGGTCGTTAACACTTATACCGGATACGATCGAATGTGCATGTGAATGACAATTTAATACACCCGTTTTGAGTTTCCTTAGAGTTGTAGTATCAAATCATGCAGTAAATTAAGTGTTTGTCAAAGTTAGGGCGATAATATTTATACCTATGCTTCCATCTCATATTAGCAGAGTATTCATTTGGAACGCCACATTTTCGTGCTTTATGTTCTCCTGTCGGGTTTCAAGTTAGAGTTAGTGGATGTAGGGGAGTCATTCTTTATAATCTTCTATCGGAATTCAAGTTAGAGTTAGAGGATCCAATGGACGTTGATCTCGACATGCCTATCTTACCGATCCTTGATTCACATTCCAAACTAAACTCTGAGGATTGGAGTTTACATAGTAGATGATCAAATGTATCTGCATTGGTTTGTACTCTAATCCATGCTCCATGGAATAAAGTTTGTACGACAAATGTAATGTCCCGCATTTTTAACGGTTTGTATTTGAATATTTAAATCAGTTTAAATATTGAAATCGTAATATAAATAAATTTATATATTAATTAAAACGAAGTTGAACGTATAAATATATATATTAAATATAATTGAACCTGTAATGTCGCTGCAGTTCGTAATTTAACGTTTTGAGCTTCAACTGAGCATACAGAATCCATTACAAGTCGGATTTCCTCGAAACAAGAAATATTGGAATCTGTCGAACTATATCTTACTAACAGAAGTGAAAAATCAAGATTTCGCGTTATAGATTGTGAATTAGATCCAAATCAAATTTTCAAATAGTCGCTATAGAATCGTTCATCGATCGTAACGGTTTATTTGAAATAACTGCATATTGGTTTCGAATTTGGACAAGATTCTTTTGGGACGTAGTGATAATTTAATTTTTAGAATTTTACTGAAAATTTTAATTAATTAAATAAACAACTTTTTATTTGGAGTATTTTGCACCCTATATCAATATTTTGAGGTTTACCCTATATCAATATTTTGAGGTTTACACTATATCAATATTTTGGGGTTTCACAATATGAGTTAACCTACCGATATTATTATATTTTTGGGATCGTGACACCTCGTTGGACACGACCATAATCTTATTTCTGTCCATAGTAGCTCGGACACAGACGAAATTGTATACAATTAGGTACCCTTAATAAAATAAACATGTATATAAATATTTTGCAGTAAACATGTTCCTTTACCATGAAGTAATGTGTATTACTGGACAAGACTCATGCACCATAATCTGAACCATCTTACCCTATGAGTTGAAAAATCACCCTCAATATACTATATTCATACCCTATCTAAGAAAATCAAACTGCATATCTACATTACGAATTAGCTTGCCTACCTTAATTGATAGGTTGACGCATAAGACAAGAATATGAACCCTACTCTCAACCCATCACAGTGTACAACCTCTAAAATGGGAAATGGTTTATTAATTACTGACAGATGACAAAACCAAATTTGTCAAACCCTATTATCAGCTAACGTTAAGTCTAGAAGCTGAGGAGAGAAAAAATATCTATATAATATAAATGTTTCCTTCCCTATTAAGTATATGTACATCTGTGTTCCTGCTCTACCTACTTACACGTGATTAACATGCTGTGAATTATCATATTTTCTTCCTTTTCAATCTTAGTATAATATTTCCTTTGTCATTTTTTACACCAGACGTGGATGCCGAGAACCAAACCAACCTATAGTATGCAAGGCACATGCAAACCATAGTACCATCCATTTAATCAACCCAGGCTACTATGCAGTAGCCCATAACGTGTACAACCCCTACCGTGGAGACGAAGTAAAGTATAAACAACTGTTAATGAAAAGAAATTTCATCCCATCTAAATCAAACGTTAAAAGCTGCAAATCTAAAGGGTGAGGATGTACAGGCTATGCCCCTCTATTCCTTGGTCGCCAAGGTTCTAATGAGCTATAAATACACAGGAAAATTCAGTATTTATCTTCACAACTTCAAGCTGAAGCTTTGTAAATAAAAATCAAATTTAAACCTCATCCAATACTACACATAAACAGTATGGGTTGTTACGTGAAATGGAATAGAAAGCTTCATGGCAAGAAAATATGAAAAGAAGAGGGGTTCATAAGTGTGTTATTGGCGTGATTTTGTGGTTTAATATAGTAGAGGATGATAATGGTTCAAGTGGATGGATGTGTGGATAATGGTTCATGGAAGAACACGTTGCATATACAGTTTGGCCACATTTTGTGGTGCATGCGAAAATACCTATTGGAAGGACAAAGGTATATTGGACGTGAGCAAGGAGTTTCGAGCATACTGTAGCTATGCTGGAGGAGTTTAGGGGTCGGGGTCAGCTCGAGACGGGTGAAGGGCCGGAGGTAGAATAACGTGGACACCGATGTTTGGTATGGCAAGGCTCGCATGGTAGTAAAGCTAGGAGAAAATGGTGTGTGTAGTATCTATAGAGGAGGGGACGAGCTGTCAAAGTAGTGGTCTTGCGTGGGTTTTAAATGTTGATGCAGTAGTTCAAATGATAGCAATCAAGATGGATTTAAGTTATTGAGGTCTGGAGATTGGTTCAAACCGATGGATGCAGGGTTCATTTTGCATTGAATAACTGTAGCATATGGAGGAACGAGAGCATGAAGGATCCAGGGAAGTTCGACAATGGTGAAAATATAACAGCAACAGGAGGTTCCTTTGTTGAAGAGGGTATTTACGTATTTAGATGGGCCGAGAAAAGGGACCAGTGAAGCCCAAGGAAAAAGAAAGAAGAAGAAAAAACGAACGTAAATGATTTTCTCGTGAGTACCGAAGGAAGGTAAGGCTAATATGATGGATCTGGTTGTTTTCATAAATGGGAAGATGAAGAAACAATTGAAGGCGGTTTGGTAGACAACAAATGAGTGGGCCGATTTATATGGATCTGTTACGATCGTATGGACGCAGCCTACGAAGTGGACCGGGTTTGGATTTATGGCAGAATTGAACGCCTGGTTTAATCGACTGACGCAAATCGTTATTTAACGATTAACGCGCAAAGGCGAGTAAATTCACTAACTCTGTTTTATTTAAAATATTTTAATTATATTTTAAATAATGATTGAATGTTGTGTGATGGTTGTTTAGGCAGATTATGGTTAAATTGATTGAAATATTATATATCGTTGCATATGTACACATCACCGGTTGGATACTGATTCCATCGATTATAATATTCCCTAGTATGGAATCAGTGATAATTGTTTGACTAACATCTGTGGATGCGGAAACCGGTTGGAGTAGTCCAACCAGATTCCTCAATATTTATATGTGTTGTTTGTTTTATATATGCATTGTTTGAACCGTGTTGAATGAAAATTTAACATTTGTTTGATTTAATAAATAAATGATATCGATTTAGAAAGTGGCAACAGTCGACCATAAACACATCGTTTTATGAGAAGTTGATTGGCCATCAGGCAAATCAACGAAGTGGATTATATATAAAAAAATTATTAGATTTTTATAATTAAAGCGAAGCTTTAAACTGTAATAGAAATTCTAGTATAAACTGGTACTTTATAGTTCATTTTATAAAGTAAAATATTAGTTAATTATTTTTAATTAAATAATTGTTTCTTAAGTGGGCCTCATTTAAAATGTTATCGAATTAGAGATGTCAAGATTTTTGTAACGGAAAGAGATGTCAAGATTTTTGTAACGGAAAGAAGTGTTGAGATTAGTTATAAAGTGGAATATAGTAGCGTATTGCAAGTCTGTGAACAATAGCGATAAAATAACGCTGTTGACTAGGCTTAAGCGTGACTGTTCTGTCGAGATTAGTTATAAAGGAGAATATTACAGCGTATGACAAGTTTTTGTACTATAACGATAAATTAGCGTTGTTGACCAAACATAAGCATGATTTTTATATAGCACTACTCCCTAGGGAATGTAAACAGTTTGTTTTGAATTCCGCTTATTCTAAAGTAATAAGTAACGGTGATTATCCAAGAAATATAAGAATGAGTAGTGGAGAATCATTTCAGAAAACGATGACATTATTTCGATGTTTGAAAAATGATTAGAGTTACATAACACTATTAGAAATGGGAACTATAATTCGACAATGACGAATGTTAAATAAAAGGTGCCCATGGTTGTGTGATGTTAGTTGAACATTTGAATGAATGTTTGTTTTTACTTCGATGGTTAAATAACCGACTATCGAAGTGTTTTGACCATCGTTGTCAATACGGAGAGACCGGTTGGATATATTATCCGAAACCACTCCGTATGGGCATAAGCGTTGCGAATTAGATTATGCTGAAAATAATTGAAGACGGAGTGAAATGCAAGGGTTGTTCTATTCCAGAGCGGTGCTTTCTGTTTGTCCAGTCCCAGGACAACTTGTATGGACGAATGTCTGACAAAGTATTCCTAACGGTCACATAAGAAGATCCTTTCAAGGTATTACGTCTGGTGGCGGAGAAATTCGTTTCTCTTAGCTTTTATACCCGTAATATTTTTGGAAAGATCAACTATTAATTTGATGGGTTTGACGATGTGACATTCAAAGTGTATGGTGGCCAGATGTTCTAAAAGATAGATGTAGCCTCAAGCTTCACAACCGGGAAATGACAAAAATCGGGCAGGCAGCATGGCTATGTGGGTCGCTCCCATTAGGGTGTATAATCACCTATCTAGAGAAATTCCTTTTACTTCTTTAATCTATGTCGATGCTGTCCCTTTTCGGGAAACGGTGGTTTGAGTCCAACCGTTGGTGATATACATTCGATACACTCAAACGAAATGAGTGGTCGGTCATGTGTGGGCCGGGTTGCAAGACGTTCTTGTTGAACCCAGTGTATTCGTCTCTAGAGATACACTATCGGCAGGTGGTCCCATACCTTGTCATAGTTGGAATCCAATCTCCAATACGCGCCCTGCGGTTTTAGATTTTATACTAGGTATGTAGAGCGTGAGATGCAAGCGTTCTGCTATTTGGTTATTTATTTGATTAGACATTACTATAATATCACTGGATTTAGATATCAAAATATTTTGGGTTATAGTAAGGTAAAAACCGTCCATGTTTATGTGTGGGTTGGTCTTACTATTATCCTTTTGTTCAAAAAGGATTTTCAAAGTTAAACCGTATGGTTGGAATTTACTCACACCAGTCCCATGACTGACCCAGAGTTTATTTTGTTTGTTTTTCCTTAAACTCTTGGGTGCCCAAATTTGTACGGGCAGTCAAGTGTTTCAGGCTTTACAGATACACCTGGAGGAGCTTGAAGCAGGAGTCTTCAATGTTGGTTATTTAGAGATTATATCCGCTGTGATATGATGTATTGTACTCAGATAATGGTATGTATATACAAACAGATTTGTATTTCAAAGTTATGTTATATAATATATTTTATTCGTTCCACTGTGAGATTCGTGTTTACTCTGATTATGCTCAACTGTGTTCTTCTTCTTCTTCTATTCTATTAGTTCTATCTTATCTCTCTCATCCTCTTATTTCTTTCTATTAATGACCTGGTATTTTCGATGTCTGAATAGTCGACGCTGGGTTTTGTGCCTATTTTCGGAGTCGAAAATCCCAGTTCATTACAACAAAAGATTAAGTCACATGTAACAGCCCGTATTTTTAACAACACTAAAACAGGATAAATTAAATTATAATTAATTTAATATTAGGAATTAATAGAAATGGACTGCGCCATTGCGTCCATCTCAAAATTCTGGTTAGGATAAACATTTGGTTGGCGTAAAACGGACACCGTATGAAGAAGTTATGAGGATTTTAAGTTTGTATATGCGCAAGAAGATATATATATATATATATATATATATATATATATATATATATATATATATATATATAAACATATGAGTCAGATAAGAGTCAAAACCTTTCCTAAAATCATTCAAAATTCAAAATGGCATAAGGCTACAAATTTCCTCTCTATGGGGGTTGACCCCCCCTAGAGGGGTGTCACACAAGGGTCGACCCCCCTTAAGCGGTGTCGACACCATGGTCGACCCCCTACAGGGGCGTTGACACCCCTAGGGATGACATAGCAGTCGGTTTCAGAGGTGCTAGCAATTATAAATATGTGTCCATTTCTCCTGTTTTCTTCATTGGAAATCATGGAGGCCAAATGATGTCGGTGTCTGAACTGAGACGGATTATATCTTCTACAACAATCAGCTTAGGCAATCTGTTAGAGATTCAAGATCGATTCGTTTTCTATTTTCTAATCTGAACTCTGTGAGTTCCTAGTTGCTTTTAGATTTAAATATTTAAAACTAAACGTGATATGACTATAGTTTGGATTTGTTCATGTGACTATATTATACTGGATCCATTGTAAATTGTGAACCTATGACATTCTATGATGTGGATCTTGACCTTATTTGTGTTAAATCTATTTTTAGCTATTGGATATAAATCTCTATCTTATTGGATCTATTGTAACTTCTATGACATGCTATGATGTGGATCTTGACCTTATTCGTGTTAGACCTATTTTTCTACTATTGGATCTGAATTATGTGGACATCTAAATTATTAATCAGATCTAGTTTATCATCTTATGCCTATCATATTAGATCTAAACCAGTTGGACATCTAAATTGTTAATTTAGATCTTATTATGTTTAGTATGACATCATAGTTGTGTTAGAATTAGTTAACTGCAACAAGTTCATCAAATTTATGCCTATATGTCCAACTTATCACCATGCTATTTTATGTTTATGGCAGAACAATCACGATTGTCATTTTTCCCATCACCTTTCACTTTTATTGTTTATGACTAGGCCACTTTCTAGCCTAGATGTCGCCAAATATATGCGAATGTGTCAGTTAGGGAATGGGGGAAAATGGCTAGAATTGGCATAATTTAAATAATGTTTATATGAATTGGACATATAACTCAAAATGGGGAAGTGGGGACATAATCACCTATAAAGACATAGGTAAGAATTGGATAAGAATGGAATGTCTAATAATTACAATTAGAAATTTTAATTGCACTTATGACACGAGGTTAGGTTACGTTAGTGGTGGAGTCTGCCTGGACCCGACTTATTATAAACCATAAATGGACATGGTAATGAATTGGAATACTTAACCTAATCTAATCCATAACGGACTGTATGATTATGAACTAAAGTCAGGGTTAAGTAAAATTGATTGGACAGTGGATGGGTTAAGAAAATATGGAGGGGGTGGGTAATATTTACATATAGGCCCACAAACTTAACCAGATAAGGTTATGTAATTAAAGACACTTAGTGGTATACATAACCGATGGAAATAATAAAGATATGTAATTAAAGACATCTAGTGGTATACATAATCAAATGGAAAACCTAGTGGGGGATACAAGAGAAAGGGGAGAGCTTGTATCATATTATGTGGGACCCGTTTCATCCAGTAACCTGGAGTATATATCAAAACATGTACTCCATACTAGGTCGGAGAAGGGGCATGCTTATAGGACTGATTGTAAGAGATCCAGACATGGAGGACGGTGTAGGAGGCGCAAACCGACCGGGTCATGTGCGTGCATGAGCCGGGCAGAAGGGGATAAAACGATTGTGACACCTATAGATATGGGGTTGTGCATGTCAGCGGAGGGTTGCCACTTTAGGACGTGATACATCCTACGATGGGGCTGGCACAGAGTATCTACGTGGATTAGGGAACTGATCGATTAGGGTAGTAGTTAGGGTACACTTGGACGTATGCCTAAGTCTACCACCTTATAGTGGAAGGGATCATCTCGCTCTGGATATACTAGTAATAGTGCAGAGTAATCATTAGAAGCATATGCACCTTATCCTGTCTACCTTGTCACACCTGTCTTTTATGTAGTTATCTCTCTCTTATCCACTTTATATGTCTGTCATGCTACTTTTATTTATTTACTTGCTAAAAGTAACTGGACTCGCCGGACTTTATGTCTGACCCTTTTTGTTTCTCCTACTTTCTTCCGTTTCCCCCTAGAGTTTTCAGGGACGAAACACTCAGGCTTGACCATGATTCTGCTTACTTTTGCTGGAGCAGCTGATATGTATGGCTCAAGCTCCTATCCTTGTTGTCATGGCTATATTTTGTTTTTAGGGAATTTTATTTCTTTTATGTACTCTGATATTTTTAAAGTACAAGACAATAGCTTTTATATTGTAATGGACTTTTGTATTTCAGACATGTGATGTTTTTGGACCATGGTATCTTATGATAAAATAAATATTTTATTCCGTTGTTATTATATATGTCTATCTTGTAATATTTCTATTCTGTTTACTATAACGCTTCACGAAACTTAATGCATTCCCTTTGTGAGTGACATCAATAGACGTGGGGTGTCACATTACATCTATTTGATTTATTCTTTAGTCCAATCTCCAAGAGTTTCAATTAGCATAGCAATTAAACAGTTTATTTAAAATTTTCATGTATCGTACTCTAATCCAAGCCTTTGAGGACTAAAGTTAGTTAGTGAGCGGGTAGAATGTAACGACCCAGGGTTTCGACACCGAAAATCGACACAAAACCCAGCGTCGACTGTTCAGACTTCGAAAATACCGGATCATTAATAGAAAGAAATTAGAGAGTGAGATAGAAAAGATAGAAATAATAGAATAGAAGAAGAAGAAGAACACAATTGAGCAGAATCAGAGTAAACACGAATCTCACAGCGGATCGAATAAAATATATTATATAACATAACTTTGAAATACAATCTGTTTGTATATACATACCATTATCAGAGTACAATACATCATATCACAGCGGAAATAACTCTAAATACTAATGGTGAAACCTCCTGCTTCGAGCTCCTCCAAGTGAATCTGTAAAGCCTGAAACACTTGACTGCCCGTACAAATTTGGGCACCCAAGAGTTTAGGGAAAACAAACAAAATAAACTCTGGGTCAGTCATGGGACTGGTGTGAGTAAATTCCAACCATATGGCTTAACTTTGAAAATCCTTTGGAAACCAAAAAGATAATAGTAAGACCAGCCCACACATGAACACGGACGGTTTTTACCTTACTATAACCCAAAATATTTTGATATCCAAAATCCAGTGATATTATAATAATGTCTAATCAAATAAATAACCAAATAGTAGAACGCTTGCATCTCACGCTCTACATATAGTATAAAATCAAAAACCGCAGGGCGCTTATTGGAGATTGGATTCCAACTATGACAAGGTATGGGACCACCTTCCGATGATGTATCTCTAGAGGCGAATACACGGGGTTCAACAAGAACATCTTGTAACCCGGCCCACACATGACCGACCACTCATTTCGCTTGAGTGTATCGAATGTATATCACCAACGGTTGGGCTCAAACCACCGTTCCCGAATGGGCAGAATCGATAGATTTAGAAACAAAAGGAATTTCTCTAGATAGGTGATTATACACCCTAATGGGAGCGACCCACATAGCCATGCTGCCTGCCCGATTTTTGTCATTTCCCGGTTGTGAGGCTAGAGGCTACGTCTACCTTTTAGGACATCTGGCCATCATACACTTTGGATGCCACATCGTCAAACCCGTCCAATCACTAGTTGATCTTCCCAATATATTACGGGTATAAAAGCTAAGAGAAACGAATTTCTCCGCCACCAGACGTAATACCTTGAAAAGATCGTCTTCTGTGACTCTTAGGAATACTCTGTCAGACATTCGTCCATACAGGTTGTCCTGGGACTGAACAAACTTAAAAACACCATTCTGGAACCGGACGACCCATGCATTTTCACTCCGTCTTCAATTTTCGACAGCATAATCCAATTCGCAGCGCTTATGCCTATACGGAGTGGTTTCAGACAGTATATCCAACCGGTCTCCCCGTATACACAACGATGGTCAAAACACTTCGATAGTCGGTTATTTAACTATCGAAGTAAAAACAACATCCATCAAAATGTTTAACTAAACATCACACAACAACGGGCACTTTATTTAACATTCGTCATCATCGAATTTTATTTCCCATTTCTAATAGTGTTACTTAACTCTAATCATATTTCAAACATCGAAATGATGTCATCGTTTCTGAAACGATTCTCCACTACTCGTTCTTATATTCCTTTGGAAAATCATCGCTACTTATTACTTTAGAATAACGGATTTCAAAAACACTGTTTACATTCCCTAGGGAGTAGTGTTATATACAAAAATCACGCTTAAGCTTGGCCAACAACGTTAATTTAACGTTATAGTTCAAACTTGTCATACGCTGTAATATTCCCATTTTAACTAATGTCGACACAACAGTCACGTCTAAACCTCAACAGCGTTATTTTATCGCTATAGTTCACAGACTTGCAATATGCTATTATACTCCACTTTATAATTAATCTCAACGCCTCTTTCCGTTACAAAAATCTTGACACCTCTTTTTAAACATTCCTCTTCGCTTTGTCTTCCTTAGACAAATCCTTTATACTTTAAAATCTTATTAAATCAACTATTCGTCAATTTTATTACATTAGATAAATCAACCCAATCTAACTTAATTACATAACCAATTATTGATCAAAGCAGTTTGCTTGGTAAATATTTAGCCATGATTAACCCACTAATCAATTCTAACAAAGCTTTTCATTTTGAATAAATAACATTTATTTATCCAAAAAATTTCACTTGTATCGATTACTATAGAAAAATAATTTATTTCTAAATAATCTCATTTACTATTAAATAAACAATAATCGATTCTAACTAGTCTTACTTAATATGAAATCAACCATAATCTATTTTTAAATATCTCATTTAATTGTTCTTAAAACAATAAATACTTGTTATTAATCATCAAGTAAATCTCTGCCTACTTACTTATTAACCTTATTAATATAAGAATCCACTTTACCAAATCATTTAGTAAGTATGGTGAAACACGTGCTTCGCACACGGTGGGATTTGGTAAAACAATAGCGGTTTAAAACAAATGATACATTTATGGTTGGTTGTTGCCACTTTCTTAATCGATCTCATCTATTGATTAAATCAAAATAACGTTCGAATTTCCATTCAACGCTAATATCAACACAAGGTTTCAAAAGTCATTTGGGTTCAAACAGTGCATCTATATAAAACAAACAGTACATATAAATACTGAGGAATCCGGTTGGATTCCATCAACCGGTTTCCTGCATCCACCGATGTTAGTCAACAATTAGCACTGGTTCCATCCTAGGGAATATTAAAATCGATGAAATCAGTATCCAACCGGTGATGTGTACATATGCAACTATATGTAATATTTCAACCAATTTAACCACAATTTGCCTAAACAACCATCTCTCAGCATTCAACCATTATTTAAAATATAATTAAAATATTTTAAATAAAATAAAGTTAGCGAATTTACTCACCTTGGCGCGTTAACCGTTAAACAACGATTTGCGTCAGTCGGTTGAACTAGACGTTCAAATTTGCCATAATTTCTAATGATCTCCCTTCCATTTCTCCCTTCTCTATCACACGTGTTGTTCTCTTTTCTGAACCCCTCCAAGAAAATACTCCTTTATTCCTTCACACGGTACGGATTTTCGCTACCCCGTTATAAAACTTGTGATCAACGCAGATACCCCCGACTTCGCTGTTCTAGAATCGAACCAATCTCTCAACTTTAACATCTCAAGTTCCGATGGTTGCGCAACCACCTTTTCTTAGCTGCTACGCCTTCTACTTTGCTGAAACGAATCCGCTCCAGTATTCCATTCATGAACCAACGGTAGCCAATTGAAAACCTTTCCCTCCAGTAAGACGCGACCAAACATGCTACAGCAGTAGTACTGAACCCATACTGCGCCTGCTCACCCGTGTACTCCCCATACCCTTTACCATGCCTATCGCCATTCGTCCACTCGCATGCATGCTGACATTTTCTTTCTTTGCTTTGTTTTTGGCCTTCATGTACCCGCCCAATACACCATACACCATGCACCATGCTCGCGTTTTACACTTCTCATGTAACAGCTGCACTCCAGTTCCTGAATTCCCCTACTGCCGTGACTCATGAACCCGCCTACAATAATACCAGCCAACTCCTCATATACAACCAACGTCCGTGCTCCCTTACTCCACTAAAACAAGATCCACTATACTGAACCATTCTCCATGTCTTCACTTCATACTTGCGTTTGCTTCCAATGTTTGAATTCCATTCCCGAATCTTGATATAAGCATATGCTTAATTCACGTCCACTCAGACATACAAATACGTATGCTACTGTTTCTCCAAGATTCCAAATGTCAACATGGTAACTGATCCTTCTTCTTTTCCTTTTCTCTACATCCAACGTTGTGGACCTCTTCCTCAAACAGTTTCATATTGGGCCGTTATATTTTCTTTTCTATTTTTTTTATTTTTTATAGTTGAAGGATCGATTTTGTTTGAATTTTTAAGCACCATAGACATATACAGTTTTCTTTCAACAGAAGTGATGGAAAAGCCCGAATGGTTTGTCTGTATTTATAGCTTCAAATTCCTTGGCAAGCAAGGCGCAAGGCATGTAGGAATAGGACAGCTGGCCAACCTAGGGTAGTGTATTTTCCTGTCAACACCTTTTGTTCAATGTGAAGCATGAAGGGGATAGGGTAGCTGTGGTCTACGAGGTGAAAGGAAAACACATGGCTTACAATGGCTTACGTTTCAGAAAGGATGGGGAATAAACTAGGATGATTCTACTAAATATAAATATACGGAGATTGCTTAACTATTACGGAATATATAAAATATTCTGAAGTCTTAGCAGTTAAGAAAGAATAAGGTATGGTCCTGTCATGTCTATAAGAATGGGAGTATGGTTTGGCAAGCTGAAGTCGTGTGTTTATAAATCAAGACAGCGTGGTGTCCATGCTAATAGGATGATAGGGTAGATGACATTTTCTTCAACGTAGGCCATGTTTTGATTGAAAACACATTGCAGTGCTTGTACGAAAGTCTACAGTATTTCTTTGCCTTGATGATCAAGTATTAGAGTATGGTTCGTCCTTTGAAAAGATGGTGACGACTTGAGCCCTATGCATGGGTAGGCGCACTGTTCTAATGCTTAGGTAACTAGGCCATAGCTGAAGACCATCTTAGTATATTTTGATTTGATTAATCGAACCGTACTCATGGTTTCCTTTCATCGATGGAATGGGTACATGCTACTATAGTACACAAGCTAGTTAGTTGTGGTCACGACACACAAGTTAGGCATGTGTAGAATGACTTTTAACGTGCATATATAAAGTAATGGTTACCAGATATGTCTTTGATTTAGTCCACTAGCTTAAAATTTTAAGTTATTTTTTTTTTCAAACCCAACGAACAATTTTCGTTCAATTATAGATTGCTATAGACAAAAATAAAAATACAGTCGTGTCGAGCGAGGTGCCACGATCCTAAAAATATAATAATATCGGTAGGTTAACTCATATTTTGAAGCCCCAAAATGTTGATACAGGATGCAAAATACTCCAAATAAAAAGTTCCATATTTAATTAATTAAAAAATACAGTAAAATTCTAAAAATTAAATTATCGCTGCGCCTCAAAAGAACCTTGTCCCGACTTGCACCCGATATCAAGTTATATTCAAATAATCGTTACGGTCGATATACGATTTCACAGCGACTTTTTGAATATTTGATTTGGACATATTTTGAAATCTATATGACGAAATCTCAATATTTCACTTCTGTCAGAAAGATACAGTTCAACAGATTCTAACGTTTCTTGTTTCGAAGAAATCCGACTAATAACGCGTCCTGCATACTTAGTTGAAGTTCAGAACGTTAAATTACGAACTGCAACGTCGTTATGAACTCGATTATATTTAATATATATTTTTATACGTTCAACTTTGTTTTATATAAATCAACTTATATTATGAATTCAATATTTAAACTGATTTTAATATTCAAATATAAACCGATAAAAATGCGGGACATTACATTCCTTCCCCCTTAAAATAATTTCGTCCTCGAAATTGCTAAGATGGGAAAATGCTACAATTTCTGTTGTAAACAGGTTAAAAATCTTTTTGGTTTACTTCATAATTTTAGTTCCAACTGAACTGATCAAAATATTAATTCCCTTCTTTGTAACGAAAATTTTCAAAATTCTGAAAATTTTCTAACACTTTAATTTTCGGAGAATTTCATCAGTCTCTCTGCTGCACGGTTCATTTGGTACTACTACAACACGCCACTCTGGACCTTCTCCCTTCATCGGGCATCCAACTTCCTCGTTTCCATTTGCAATCCATTCAGCATACCAAAATGCATCCCCAACTGATCTCCAGTCAGTTTATTCTCAATCAACAATCCCAACTCAAATTTCTTTTTCAAACTCCAGTTCACTTCCAATTCCAAATAATCAAATTTCCCAACCAAGTTTGGTTCCATTCCCAATCTCAATTCACAACTCAACTACTTGGTCAAGTCAAATCCTTATTCCAGTACGATTTCTACTTACTTGGCTTCAATTCAACTCAAATTTTATTTGACTTATTTAAATTCGTTGTTTATTTACTTCATAAGTAAATTTTAAAATTTCAGAATTCAAATTCCTGGGGTTTTCATTTCAAATCAGTTTGAAATAATATACATATATATTCATAACATAGCAATTCAAAACCTTTGAATTTCTTGAACAACTTATTTCAAAACAAAATCTTTGGTAGTAATCCGTCACTTAGAAACTCGAAAACGAACACCGATAATGGTCGACTTCATCATCGGAATTTATTTCCAGTGATCAAAGTGAGTTCAATACTATATCACTTTCAAAACTCATATTCAAATACTTTTATTTGAAATTACTTCAAAAATATCTTTTCGAAACTTGGATAATATTTCAAAATTTCCCCAAGATCTTAAAATTCCATATATTGAACCCAAACATTATTTCCAACTTCTTTCCAAATTTCTAGAGTTTTATTTCAATTCTGGTTTAAATTCAGATTCAGTTCATCTGATTTTGCATATTATATTCATTGGTTATCTACCATTTCACCTATCACCCTATTTGATTATAATTTCAACCAACGCATTCAATATATACTAGATAATTCTAATATATATGCGTTTTTTTTTTTTATCAAAATATATTTCGGGTAAGATTATTTCATTTATCCTCTTCTCCAAAACATACCGTGTCGAATTGCTCTGTTCAAGAGTTTAGAAACACCTATCGACACAGTTTGCATTACTGTTTCGACCAGAATTCATAAACCTCTCGACTGACCAGTCAACACGATATAAAACAATTTTTATATTAATTTACAAATACGCGCTCATATATATACACTCAAACTCAATCTAAGGTACTGCTAACCTTATCTCTATTGAGTCACGCCACAGAGCCAAGGTAATCACTTAACCTTATGCTCTGATACCACTGTAACGACCCAGGGTTTCGACACCGAAAATCGACACAAAACCCAGCGTCGACTGTTCAGACTTCGAAAATACCGGATCATTAATAGAAAGAAATTAGAGGGTGAGATAGAAAAGATAGAAATAATAGAATAGAAGAAGAAGAAGAACACAATTGAGCAGAATCAGAGTAAACACGAATCTCACAGCGGATCGAATAAAATATATTATATAACATAACTTTGAAATACAATCTGTTTGTATATACATACCATTATCAGAGTACAATACATCATATCACAGCGGAAATAACTCTAAATACTAATGGTGAAACCTCCTGCTTCGAGCTCCTCCAAGTGAATCTGTAAAGCCTGAAACACTTGACTGCCCGTACAAATTTGGGCACCCAAGAGTTTAGGGAAAACAAACAAAATAAACTCTGGGTCAGTCATGGGACTGGTGTGAGTAAATTCCAACCATATGGCTTAACTTTGAAAATCCTTTGGAAACCAAAAAGATAATAGTAAGACCAGCCCACACATGAACACGGACGGTTTTTACCTTACTATAACCCAAAATATTTTGATATCCAAAATCCAGTGATATTATAATAATGTCTAATCAAATAAATAACCAAATAGTAGAACGCTTGCATCTCACGCTCTACATATAGTATAAAATCAAAAACCGCAGGGCGCTTATTGGAGATTGGATTCCAACTATGACAAGGTATGGGACCACCTTCCGATGATGTATCTCTAGAGGCGAATACACGGGGTTCAACAAGAACATCTTGTAACCCGGCCCACACATGACCGACCACTCATTTCGCTTGAGTGTATCGAATGTATATCACCAACGGTTGGGCTCAAACCACCGTTCCCGAATGGGCAGAATCGATAGATTTAGAAACAAAAGGAATTTCTCTAGATAGGTGATTATACACCCTAATGGGAGCGACCCACATAGCCATGCTGCCTGCCCGATTTTTGTCATTTCCCGGTTGTGAGGCTAGAGGCTACGTCTACCTTTTAGGACATCTGGCCATCATACACTTTGGATGCCACATCGTCAAACCCGTCCAATCACTAGTTGATCTTCCCAATATATTACGGGTATAAAAGCTAAGAGAAACGAATTTCTCCGCCACCAGACGTAATACCTTGAAAAGATCGTCTTCTGTGACTCTTAGGAATACTCTGTCAGACATTCGTCCATACAGGTTGTCCTGGGACTGAACAAACTTAAAAACACCATTCTGGAACCGGACGACCCATGCATTTTCACTCCGTCTTCAATTTTCGACAGCATAATCCAATTCGCAGCGCTTATGCCTATACGGAGTGGTTTCAGACAGTATATCCAACCGGTCTCCCCGTATAGACAACGATGGTCAAAACACTTCGATAGTCGGTTATTTAACTATCGAAGTAAAAACAACATCCATCAAAATGTTCAACTAAACATCACACAACAACGGGCACTTTATTTAACATTCGTCATCATCGAATTTTATTTCCCATTTCTAATAGTGTTACTTAACTCTAATCATATTTCAAACATCGAAATGATGTCATCGTTTCTGAAACGATTCTCCACTACTCGTTCTTATATTCCTTTGGAAAATCATCGCTACTTATTACTTTAGAATAACGGATTTCAAAAACACTGTTTACATTCCCTAGGGAGTAGTGTTATATACAAAAATCACGCTTAAGCTTGGCCAACAGCGTTAATTTAACGTTATAGTTCAAACTTGTCATACGCTGTAATATTCCCATTTTAACTAATCTCGACACAACAGTCACGTCTAAACCTCAACAGCGTTATTTTATCGCTATAGTTCACAGACTTGCAATATGCTATTATACTCCACTTTATAATTAATCTCAACGCCTCTTTCCGTTACAAAAATCTTGACACCTCTTTTTAAACATTCCTCTTCGCTTTGTCTTCCTTAGACAAATCCTTTATACTTTAAAATCTTATTAAATCAACTATTCGTCAATTTTATTACATTAGATAAATCAACCCAATCTAACTTAATTACATAACCAATTATTGATCAAAGCAGTTTGCTTGGTAAATATTTAGCCATGATTAACCCACTAATCAATTCTAACAAAGCTTTTCATTTTGAATAAATAACATTTATTTATCCAAAAAATTTCACTTGTATCGATTACTATAGAAAAATAATTTATTTCTAAATAATCTCATTTACTATTAAATAAACAATAATCGATTCTAACTAGTCTTACTTAATATGAAATCAACCATAATCTATTTTTAAATATCTCATTTAATTGTTCTTAAAACAATAAATACTTGTTATTAATCATCAAGTAAATCTCTGCCTACTTACTTATTAACCTTATTAATATAAGAATCCACTTTACCAAATCATTTAGTAAGTATGGTGAAACACGTGCTTCGCACACGGTGGGATTTGGTAAAACAATAGCGGTTTAAAACAAATGATACATTTATGGTTGGTTGTTGCCACTTTCTTAATCGATCTCATCTATTGATTAAATCAAAATAACGTTCGAATTTCCATTCAACGCTAATATCAACACAAGGTTTCAAAAGTCATTTGGGTTCAAACAGTGCATCTATATAAAACAAACAGTACATATAAATACTGAGGAATCCGGTTGGATTCCATCAACCGGTTTCCTGCATCCACCGATGTTAGTCAACAATTAGCACTGGTTCCATCCTAGGGAATATTAAAATCGATGAAATCAGTATCCAACCGGTGATGTGTACATATGCAACTATATGTAATATTTCAACCAATTTAACCACAATTTGCCTAAACAACCATCTCTCAGCATTCAACCATTATTTAAAATATAATTAAAATATTTTAAATAAAATAAAGTTAGCGAATTTACTCACCTTGGCGCGTTAACCGTTAAACAACGATTTGCGTCAGTCGGTTGAACTAGACGTTCAAATTTGCCATAATTTCTAATGATCTCCCTTCCATTTCTCCCTTCTCTATCACACGTGTTGTTCTCTTTTCTGAACCCCTCCAAGAAAATACTCCTTTATTCCTTCACACGGTACGGATTTTCGCTACCCCGTTATAAAACTTGTGATCAACGCAGATACCCCCGACTTCGCTGTTCTAGAATCGAACCAATCTCTCAACTTTAACATCTCAAGTTCCGATGGTTGCGCAACCACCTTTTCTTAGCTGCTACGCCTTCTACTTTGCTGAAACGAATCCGCTCCAGTATTCCATTCATGAACCAACGGTAGCCAATTGAAAACCTTTCCCTCCAGTAAGACGCGACCAAACATGCTACAGCAGTAGTACTGAACCCATACTGCGCCTGCTCACCCGTGTACTCCCCATACCCTTTACCATGCCTATCGCCATTCGTCCACTCGCATGCATGCTGACATTTTCTTACTTTGCTTTGTTTTTGGCCTTCATGTACCCGCCCAATACACCATACACCATGCACCATGCTCGCGTTTTACACTTCTCATGTAACAGCTGCACTCCAGTTCCTGAATTCCCCTACTGCCGTGACTCATGAACCCGCCTACAATAATACCAGCCAACTCCTCATATACAACCAACGTCCGTGCTCCCTTACTCCACTAAAACAAGATCCACTATACTGAACCATTATCCATGTCTTCACTTCATACTTGCGTTTGCTTCCAATGTTTGAATTCCATTCCCGAATCTTGATATAAGCATATGCTTAATTCACGTCCACTCAGACATACAAATACGTATGCTACTGTTTCTCCAAGATTCCAAATGTCAACATGGTAACTGATCCTTCTTCTTTTCCTTTTCTCTACATCCAACGTTGTGGACCTCTTCCTCAAACAGTTTCATATTGGGCCGTTATATTTTCTTTTTTATTTTTTTTATTTTTTATAGTTGAAGGATCGATTTTGTTTGAATTTTTAAGCACCATAGACATATACAGTTTTCTTTCAACAGAAGTGATGGAAAAGCCCGAATGGTTTGTCTGTATTTATAGCTTCAAATTCCTTGGCAAGCAAGGCGCAAGGCATGTAGGAATAGGACAGCTGGCCAACCTAGGGTAGTGTATTTTCCTGTCAACACCTTTTGTTCAATGTGAAGCATGAAGGGGATAGGGTAGCTGTGGTCTACGAGGTGAAAGGAAAACACATGGCTTACAATGGCTTACGTTTCAGAAAGGATGGGGAATAAACTAGGATGATTCTACTAAATATAAATATACGGAGATTGCTTAACTATTACGGAATATATAAAATATTCTGAAGTCTTAGCAGTTAAGAAAGAATAAGGTATGGTCCTGTCATGTCTATAAGAATGGGAGTATGGTTTGGCAAGCTGAAGTCGTGTGTTTATAAATCAAGACAGCGTGGTGTCCATGCTAATAGGATGATAGGGTAGATGACATTTTCTTCAACGTAGGCCATGTTTTGATTGAAAACACATTGCAGTGCTTGTACGAAAGTCTACAGTATTTCTTTGCCTTGATGATCAAGTATTAGAGTATGGTTCGTCCTTTGAAAAGATGGTGACGACTTGAGCCCTATGCATGGGTAGGCGCACTGTTCTAATGCTTAGGTAACTAGGCCATAGCTGAAGACCATCTTAGTATATTTTGATTTGATTAATCGAACCGTACTTATGGTTTCCTTTCATCGATGGAATGGGTACATGCTACTATAGTACACAAGCTAGTTAGTTGTGGTCACGACACACAAGTTAGGCATGTGTAGAATGACTTTTAACGTGCATATATAAAGTAATGGTTACCAGATATGTCTTTGATTTAGTCCACTAGCTTAAAATTTTAAGTTATTTTTTTTTTCAAACCCAACGAACAATTTTCGTTCAATTATAGATTGCTATAGACAAAAATAAAAATACAGTCGTGTCGAGCGAGGTGCCACGATCCTAAAAATATAATAATATCGGTAGGTTAACTCATATTTTGAAGCCCCAAAATGTTGATACAGGATGCAAAATACTCCAAATAAAAAGTTCCATATTTAATTAATTAAAAAATACAGTAAAATTCTAAAAATTAAATTATCGCTGCGCCTCAAAAGAACCTTGTCCCGACTTGCACCCGATATCAAGTTATATTCAAATAATCGTTACGGTCGATATACGATTTCACAGCGACTTTTTGAATATTTGATTTGGACATATTTTGAAATCTATATGACGAAATCTCAATATTTCACTTCTGTCAGAAAGATACAGTTCAACAGATTCTAACGTTTCTTGTTTCGAAGAAATCCGACTAATAACGCGTCCTGCATACTTAGTTGAAGTTCAGAACGTTAAATTACGAACTGCAACGTCGTTATGAACTCGATTATATTTAATATATATTTTTATACGTTCAACTTTGTTTTATATAAATCAACTTATATTATGAATTCAATATTTAAACTGATTTTAATATTCAAATATAAACCGATAAAAATGCGGGACATTACATAGAACATGCTTGCATTAGTGCACATGGACTTTAGCTGACCTTATTCCAGCTGTTGATCTACATGCTAAGTTAAATGATAAGGAGACCAAGAGCTCTATTAAGAGACGTAAGTAAAATTAATACATCCTGCATTATTAATATTTACAAGTAGAGTGCCAATTAGGAAAGCAAAATAAGTTTTAGGAAAAATAACATCTAAGATGCTTGAGGTGTTTTCAATTCCAAGCTCCTGGGGATTCATCAACTTCAATAGTCATTAGCTTGAAGGTCCCATTTTCAAGCATCCATTAGATGACATCGGGTATTTCCCGATTTAGGCTAATATGTTTAGGGCTAGGGAAGATAATCGCTAGTATTGAAGGTTCTAGGTTGAACCGTAGTATTGTAGCATCTAGTGACTCGATGCCTATGTGTAGCCTCTCTCAAATTAGTTTCTTCTAACTTCTTGTTGTCATGTCTAAGAACTCCAACAAGAGCTCCTTATTCGATAAGGGATCACAATATGTTACTCGATGAGAAGGAACCTCCATTTCAACCAGAATGACGAATTCCAAACTGTAAATAATGCGAGTGGAGTATGGCTAGTTACATGTTTTTAAATGGTTCTGTAAACCCATAATTCTAACTGTAGTTCATTGATCCATTCTTCAAGAAGGACCTGGTAAACTTGTTTACATCTTCTACCTGTCCATTTGAATGAGCATAAGCGACCATCATATCACTTGTCAATGCAATGGATTATACAAAAATATCATAATTTGACGGTATCGTGTTGAGTCCCATTGATAGTTATAATATTTGGAGATAGAAGATCAATTCTATTTAATTCATACATGGTCATATCACTCTAATATTTCAATACGTGGTTCATTGTGATGTGATACAATCCCATGATTTTTATCGAATCTTTTTGTGACCATTTTACACTTGTGATATCTTATTTTAGCCATAAATTTTGGTAGGAATCAAACCAAGAGCTTTAAATAGTCTTATTTCTTAGGGATGATGGTTATCCATTCTGTAGAGTGATTACATTAAGTAAACAATTTAGCAGTTTGGAAGAAACTGCAGTTTAAGTTTTCCTTTCTATTGGACATATTTCAAGATGGCTAATGGGCTGAGATTGTTTAGCCTATTAGACTAATGACCAACATTTATAAATATGGGCTATAGGGAGCGACTGAGAGTTTTCTTCTTCATTCTGACATTACGCTGGACTATGATTTACTCCGTTCATCCTAATTCTCTTTGAATTCTAGATCACCGTTTTTTCATCAAATCGATTTTACTTTGCATCTAGAGGCTAGATCTACATCCAAGGGGATTAGTTGTCATCATATTGTGCATTTTCTTCACTATCCGGATCAAATCCGTATCCTATTATATTGAATTTTAGATTTTGGTGAGTGATAATGATCTGTCCCATGACTATGTTGTATAATATGTTGTGATTAGGTCATTAGGCACCTTACATGTTAATTTAACCCAAAAACTGGATTTTACATTAATTTCAGATCTAGAAACCCTTTAGGCACCTTACATGTTAATTTAACCCAAAATCTGTATTTTACATTTATTTCAGATCTAGAAACCCTATGTTCACCTAATTATAATATGTGTTAAGTAACTTGTTAGATCCAACATATTTAATATGTGTTTTGCCTTAAATTGTGTCAAATATGTGATTATTAACATTTGGTTTATGATTATATATGAGTGTATGTTGGTACAAAGCTGAACCTGGATGTGATTATATTTGATTTTTCAAATTATACGTCATTCTTGATTTATGTGTTCAAAATTGTTTGAATTAAGACCAAGAACTGAGTTCAGAGCATATCAGGAGCACAGTTCATTGAAATTGGATGAAACTTGATGGATAGGCTTGTAGCGGTCTAGCTCTAACTTTGCTAAGTACACAGATCAGCACTGTTCCATAGGGATGGACCGTATCGATCCATGAAGATGACCCTAATGGGTGCACGATTTCTACTGGAGCAAGGTGAACCTCAGAGATGCTTTAGTGATGGTTCTATTTGGATAAGTGGAGTGCTTGGAAATGAGTGGACCAGCGTGAAACGCAAGTATGGTCAGAAATAAGTGTGACTAGGCAAAAAGGCCTCAAGGGAAGACTAGAAGGGAGTTTTGGAGAGACTTAGCCAAAACTGGCTAAGTCAATTGACCGGTTCCCATCCATGTGTGATGAATCAGTACTAATCTATGAGCATAGGGATACAGGGAGTATGACTACATTAGATGACTGTAGGCTTCATCTAGAATGTGCAGGGCCTTATGGTTCGTTGATATCTTCTACGAGGTGGAAGTTATGGCCTAACGGATTTATATTTGTTTGAGTGTGAACTCGAATGGGAATGGTCAAAGATGAATGTGATAGGCAGATCAGGATGAAACGAGGCTGCATGACAATGGACTGACTCGAGTGGGACTTAACATAAAGAGGGAGTTGTGGATAGTTCATGTGCTTGGGAGTTACAAGAAATCATTGATTTCTCAGAGTGTTTTAGCAGATGACTTAAAGCAAGGTTATCGTGGGAACATCCATTAGGACTGACAATGATGGTTGTGTACCTTGGATCACTTGGGAAGTGATCTAGTTGCTTGAGAAAGGCAAATGTAGGTGGGATGTATGGTAGTGTAACTAGATCTGGAGTTCTCCATTAGTCTTCGAAATAAGTGAGGATGGTCATGCGGGTTATCAGCGTATTCAAGGCTTTATAGGAGGATATATGGGATATTGTTTCATAGATGCTATAGTTGCTTTGAATTTTCTCTTTATATTTTTTATGGGTTGGCTGTCACCTTAGGATACTGAAGTGAGGCAGGGATTGAGAATCCTATTATGAGAAGTATCTATTTCTTTTGTTATTTGAGTAGCATGCTTGATTTAGTTATCATGTGCTAACTCTTTGGATGCAGGGACATGTGAAGTGAGGTTTGAACTATCTAGTTTATATTTTATGATATAGTTGTTGATAGTTATTTATCGTTCATACCATACTTTTTTCTAACTCAAGATTTTATGTTTCTTCTTACTACCTTTAGATAGCTCATCAATGGCATTTATTTATTAGGCTGAGTAGCAGATTTAGTGGCGATGTTGTTGTTTGATGATGAGTTGGAGGCTAGCATATTATTATTCTACTATATAGTTATTTATTTGTTTCCATTGTTTGATATACATGATGTAAGAGGTAAGGATCGGTATATCATATTATTAACATGTTGTACTAGATTCTGAGATTTTATTTGAATATAGGATTTCTCTTTATCATGCTTCACTCCATATTCTGTTGTATGTGTCCTAATTATACTTTATCCATGCATTGTGAGATATACAACAAATTTTGTTTAGGTTTATTTTTCCCATGATGATCATCCTATATCGTCATGCACAACTTATATTGCAATTTTTCTATCATTTGGTGCGGGAGGTATGGGGTGGTCGTTACATGTGGTATCAAAGCTTAGTTAATCGATTTACCAAAGTTCTAGAGGGTATAAGCCGATGAAAGATGTGTTTGTAATTGATTTTGAATGGTAACTAGTATAGTATATTGGCATGCACTTGAGTTCTATTGTAGTTTTTCTCTAAAATGGAATAATCAATCTTGTTCCAAATAAAGAATTGGTCGTCAACATACAAGAAATGCTGCTAGGAGCAATCCCGCTCCTAGAGTGATAGGAGAGGATAGTGGATCGAGCGTCGCTTTGACCTGACTTCCCAGCTATGTTTGAGACCATGATGGCATCAATTATGAGGAGAGTACTAAACTCCAGAAGTAGTATAAGATGGTGATGTTCTCGTGCAAGCACCTAAGGCTATATATTTTTCTATATTATGCAAAGACTATTCTTCTCTGGGTGGTAAGCCATTTGTTGGAACTGTAATGACCCGCATTTTCCAAGGGTATAATTAATTTATTTAATAGTTTAAAATAGTGATATAGGGAATTTAATCGTCGTTAATTAAATAATATGGAATATTAAATTAAATTAAATAATATATTTAATTCAGAAATAATCAAAAATATTGGAAATCACAATATAAGGTGAACAGGGTCATCCCCAAGATTTAATTCAGCTTAGAGTTGAATCATATTGACGAATATATTCAATCGACGTCAGTTTGAAACATATAATTATATTATAATTAAAATCGAGCTTGAAATGGCGCTGCAGTTCGCGATTTGGCGATTTGAACTTCAACTGAATGTACATGATTCGTTTTAAGCCAGATTTCTGTGAAACAAGAAACGTTTGGAGCTGGTGGAGTATATCTTTCTGGTGGAAGAGAAAAATCGGGATTTCGTCGTGCAGATTTTGATTTATGTCCAAATCAAATTTCAGAAAAGTCGCTGTGGAATTCCTTTATAATTTGCAACGCTTTATTTACGTTATAAAAGGATTTTCGATATAAAACTGAATATCGATAAATCTAAAATCTTAAATATCAAACTGTAAATTCTGATATGATATTCTGGAGTTGTACGATATCATATGTGAAGATATACGATAATATATATTTATTTTTATTTAATTTAATTATATTTAAATATATTTATATGTTTAAATGGGTCATCCAGAGCTTTAAAAATAGCCACTTTTGCAAACGAAGTCGGAATTCGACGAAACTAATTTTGTTGGATCCGTAATGTTAAATTATTGTTAGATTTCCAGTTTCGTGATTTTTAGAGTCACTGTGTGGTCGTACGGATTTTTAGAGTGAGAAACAGTCAGTATTTTGACAGTTAAACATACGCTGTGTGAGCATACGAAGTCGGGATTCGACGAAACCAGCTTCGTTGGGACCGTAAGGTCGAACTGTAGCTGCATGTCCATTTTCGTGATTTTTGGGTATCATATGTAATCACGAGAATTTTTTGAAAAGAAAAATGAATATATATATATATATGGGAATATACCAGGAATGTGCCTTCTGTAAAATATCTAGATATTAATTTTGTCTATAAATACCAGAAAAAACCTATCCCTTAAACCCTAAACAATTCCCTGGTCAAAGTAAAATGTCGCAGCCACCAAAAACCATTTCAACGCAAGAACATCCATTTTCATAAATCAAAAATCAAAACAAAGAGAAATAAAATCCTATAAATCCATTTACATGTATATTCGATCTCCTGTGAACCTCCTCTTGATTTGATATTGCTTGTGTAGAGTTCGACGATGGCGTTCGAGTGTGGGTTTGTGAGCAGTAAAACTAGGGTACGGTATTTCGATTTATAAGAGCACTAATTCTCGTTTTGGGTATCAAATTCGGATTCAAGAAGGGAAATGGCATCTTCTTTTTGTTTTTTTGGAAAATTTGAGTTTGATTGTGTCGATACTTGCTGTGTTTGGTGCCGGAGAACGCACCGCAGTCGAGGGCCGCGAGTTTGACTTAGTTGGTATGAGGGTGTCAACGCTTGAACGAGAGGAAGTTCTGTGATGTTGGATTGAAAATTTGTGGACTATGATGGAGGATTGAAGATCAAACTGGTTTGGTGTTTACTAGGAAATGAGCAGATCCGGATTGGGGGAGATGAAGAAATGCGGGTCTGGGCTGAGTTCAAAGCAAGGGGTAATGGGCCGGAGATGAAAGTTAAGCCCGTTTAGTTTAAAACCTTGTTTTATATTTTTATTTAAAAGTATACTAACTTCAAATGTGTATAACTCGATCATACGATGTCAGAATCTCACGAAACAAGTTGCGTTGGGACCGTATGGACGAGAGCTTCACAATGAAGCTGACTGGGAGTGAATCCGAGCTCGTTACAATTTATGGTGAAATAAATCGTCCGTCGAAATCAAATAACGCAAACCGTTATTTAACGGCTAACGCGCAAATGTGAGTAAAACTCACCAACTCTGTACAGTTCTATTTTTACAACGTATTCTTAGAACTGTTAAATATTGTCTGTTTGATTGTGTGTTGACTGTTTGATTGAACTGCTAGTCAGTTAGTGAATATTTTATATATATATATAAAAAAAACAGTTAAATAGTTATATATTGATTTTGTTAACAGAATATTTCATATTTAACTTGAAGTGATGTTGATTATACTGTGTAACATCTGTGATGCAGGGAAACAGGTTGGAGGAATCCAACTGGATTCCTCAACAGTTATTTTACTGTGATTTATATATTGTGATATATAATGTGATATATAATCTGACGTTGATTATATGTGCTTTGGACGATAGTTATCATTGTTATATGGTGTGATAAATACCATAAGAAATACCAGAATGTTGATAAGGGGATTTTCAAAGTGATATTGAAAATAGAATATTTATAAAATGGGATATTTATAAATAAGAGATATTTATAAAGTGGAATATTTATAAATAAGAAATGTTTATAAATTGGAATATTTATAAATAGGAGATATTCAAAAAGGAAATAATTACAAACCATTTTCTTTTTGAATGGAAAGGCCTGTGTGGCGGGTTTGGGGATTTTCCCGATGCTCCCGTTACAAAGGAGGTTATGGCGAATTTTTCAGAGAATTTAAGGAGTTAGAATATTTCAAGAATAAATTTGAAAAGGAAATATTTGTAAACCATTTACAAATTGAAAAGGAAACGTTATAAAAAGGAAATCATTTTTAAAGTGTAGAACCGTTATTTAAAAGTAAATCTTTCCAAATGAATAAAACGTTGTTAAAAAGGAAATCATTATAAAGTGAATAAAGTAAATCGAATATGGTATTCGAAAAGAGTTAAATCGAATATGGTATTCAAAGGGAGTAAATCGAATATGGTATTCGAAAGTTAGTAAAACGAATATGCTATTCGAAAGGGGTTAGTCGAGTCGAGTTAGTTGAATAGAATTAACCAGTTCAGTAGAGTTAACCAGTTCAATAGAGTTAACCAGTGAGTTAAGTAAGTCAAGTTAACCAGTGAGTTAAGTAAGTCAAGTTAATCAGTTGGAGTTAATCGATTCGAGTTGATAATCGAGTTACGTTATTGAATACCACTTTTTCGAAGTAGAAGTTATCAAATATAGTTATTTGAGATAGAGTTAGTCAAACAGAGTTATTCAGGATAAGTTGCCATCTCGTACGACTGCTAGCGTAATTCGCAGGGCTGTAAATAGCCAACGGCAGTCGGATGTTTCCTGAGGGAGTCAGGCGTAACCATTGTGATAGCTGCGATCTAGAGTCAAGCGAATGAAGTTAAATCGAATATTAGTTATTCGATAGGAGTTAAGTTCTTGAGTTAAATTATCGAGATAAGTTAATCGAGTTAAGTTCTTGAGTTAGATTATCGAGATAAGTGAGTCGAGTTAAGTTCGTCGAGTTAAATTAATCGATGTTAGTTTCATCGAAAGGAGTTAATCGATGTTAGTTTCATCGAAAGGAGTTAATCGATGTTAATTTCATCGAAAGGAGTATCGATGTTAGTTAAATCGAAGGGAGTTATCGATTAGTTAAATCGAAAGGAGTTATCGATTAGTTAAATCGAAAGGAGTTATCGAATTTAGTTATTCGAAAAGGAGTTATCGATTTGTTAAATCGAAAGGGAAGATTATCGAATATCGTTTATTCAAGAGGAGATTTTCGAATGTAGTTTATTCGAAGGAGTTATCGATTATTAGTTAATCGAAGTGAGTTATAGAATATTAGTTAAATCGAAGGAGTTATCGAATATAGTTTATTCGATGGAGTTAATCAAATGAGTTGATCGAATATAGTTTATTCGAATAGAGAAAAGGAGTTAATCGAATATAGTTTATTCGAATAGAGTAAATGAGTTAATCAAATATAGTTTATTCGAATAGAGTTAGAGGAGTTATCAAATATAGTTTATTCGACAGGAGTTAAGTGAATTAGTTAAATTAAACTAAGTGAATTAGTTAAGTGAATTGGTTAAGTTAACCAAAGTAAATTAGTCGAGTTAATCAAAGTGATTAGTTCAGTTAATCGAGTTGAATTAGTCAGTCGAGTTAATAAATTGAGTTAGTCAAACCAAGTAAAACCAGTTTGAGTTAATTAATTAAGGTTGACCAGTTAGAGTTGATCGGTTAGAATTAACCAGTTAGAGTCAATCAATCAGAGTTAATCAAATAGAGTTAAGTAAAATTAGAACTGACTAGAGATTAGTAAATTGAATGGTTTTCTAAGTGCATATCTGATGTTGGTTTCGGCCTTCGGGATTTATACTTAGGGGATTGTTCTCATACAAGTTTACAGTCAGGGACTGATAGTTGGGGAAGAGTAGTGATTTGTAAATAAGCAGATGGAAACGTTTTCCAGTGTTAATAAAATATATTTTCTAAACATAGAAAATAAGGCAATGTGAATATATATAGATATATGTTGATGATTGATCGATATAATTTCATTTGGAAATAATATCGTTGTTTGCACACTTGTTTTTCTTTGATAGTTAAATCACAGACTATCGAAGTTTTGACCATTTTAACATTGTTAATATGGAGAGACCGGTTGGATTATTATCCAAAGAACCACTCTGTATTGGCATAAGCGTTGCGAATCATATATGCCAAAGATAATTGAAGACGGAGTAAAATACAAGGGCGGTTGTATAAGTCTTAGATAATAGTGACTAAGATGGATATACTGAATAGTGCCTTCGGTTTGTCCAGTCCCAGGACAACTTGTATGGACGAAGGTCTGACAGAGTATATCCAATGGATCGCGTAAGTTGATCTGTTCAAACATATTCACGTTTGGTGGCGGAGGAATTCGTTTCTCTAAGCTGTGTACCCGTGTTATTTTTGGATAAATCAATGTGTGATTTGGCGGGTATGACGATGTGACATTCTAAGTGAATGAGGATGACTTGTGTGGATGAATGTCTGACAGAGTATTTCCAGAAAGGTCACGTACATTGATTTCTTCAACCGTACCAAGAGTGGAAGCGGAGAAGGAAACTTCTTTAGCTAACACGTAATGTACTGTTGTAGACGTCAATTAGTGATTTTCGATGGATCTGACAATGTGACATTCAAAGTGAATCTGATGTGATGATAAAGCGTAACCCCAAGCCTCATCAACCGGTAAATGACAGAAATCGGGCAGGCAGCATGGCTAAGTCGGTCGCACCGAAGTAGGGTGTATAATCACCTATCTAGAGAATATTCATTTGCTTCTTTTATCTATCAATGCTGTCCCATATATATACGGGAACGGTTGCTGATCCTAACCGTTGGTGATATACATTCGATACACTCAAGCAAAATGAGTGGTCGGTCATGTGTGGCTGAGTTACAAGATGTTCTTGTTGAACTCCAGTGTATCGTTCCTAGAGTACACTGATCGAAAGGTGGTTCCATACCTTGTCATAGTTGGAAATCCATTATCCAATACGTGCTTGCGATTTTGATTGTATACTATATATGTAGAACGTGAGATGAAAGAGTTTTTGCTATTTGATATCTATTTGTACATAGACATTATTATAATATCAAAAGGTTTTTGATATAAAGATATTTTGGATTCTCATAAGGGAAAAACCCGTTCCGTTCTACGGCGTGGTCTTATGTGATATCGTTTACTTGTTCAACTATTTTAAACTGTTTTACTCATACCAGTCCCATGACTGACCCGGAGTTTACTTTGTTGTTTTCCCTAAACTCTTGGGTGCCTAATTTGTACTGGCAGTCAAGTAGTCGGGTTTTACGGATATACTTGGAGAGCTTGGAGCAGGAGGCTTCAAGATCATATAGCTATAGTTATTTCCGCTGTGTTGTAAGTGCTGTACTCTGATAAGTGCTATTGTATACATAACTATTATATTTCAAAGTTATGTTATATATTATATGTTATTCGTTCCGCTGTGAGGTTCGTGTTACTCTGATGTTGTGTTCTTCTTCATCTTCTATTCTAAGTTTCTATCTTATCTTTCCTCACCCTCTAATTTCTTTCATTAATTACCGGGATTTTTCGATGTTTTGGTTATCGACATCGTGCTTATGTCGATAACCAAAGTCGCTCAAAATCCGGGTCGTTACAGGAAAGAAGCTAGCAATTGAAATACAAAATTCGTTCCGCTGTGAGATTTGTCTTCTTTGTTTTCTTCTATTCTAATATTTCTTTCTTTCTATTTCTCATCCTCTAACTTCTTTCTAATAATGATTCGTATTTCCGTGCAATTTGGGTTGGACGTGTGGTGTTATTAGTCGATTCAGATAGTACGGATTTGCGGGCCATTACAATAATGTTGACTGTACATTAGAGACATGAGAGTATGTATATGACCTATGTAGAAGTCTTAGAGTGGTACGTCCCATATATCGTATCTACTCGTGTTAATGTGCCTTGTACTATTAGAATTCCATATGCTCTGATAAGAATAGCTTGCATGGATTGTTGTATATTAGATTGGATGATAGAGTGATTGCATGTGGATGGTAGGCATGCAGGATGCAAGTTTGTTTGTGTTTTTTTAGGATTTCAAGGTAAAATTCTTGGAGGAGGAGGAGGCATGGAAAATATAACGATTCATATTTTACATGTTAGATTATTGTAAAGTAATTAAATTTAATTCATACGTGATCTTATTGTAACAATCCAAATTTCAATAGGCCTGATTTTTTCGCAAAATGCTAAAATCCAAGTCCACTGAAACCTGAGTTGGTTTGTATGGTATCCAACATAAAGGCTAAGATGAAATGTATCAGAACTCACAATAAAATATCTCACTGCGAAAATGATAAAATAAAATAGTAAGAAAATACTTACCACAATAATGATAGTCTAACAAGTCCCTCTAAGATATATAATCTCTACCACCCTTCTAAGCTGTGGGTTTGTTATGAGGAGGGGTCAGAATAAAAGTTCTGGTTAATGAAAAAAAAAATTTCTATAAGTAACACTACATATACTGTTATATCACTGATTTGTCTTTATTAAGTTATTTGTGTTTATTACACATTATACCTTTAGAATTACGCATAAATCGTACCCATCTACTCCCAAGTAGATTAACCTAACAAATCATATATATGTAGTTATATTTCCAACATATCAAGGTACTCCCCATAGTACCCTTCTCGAGTGGTCCCCATCACCGTATTGGAAAAACGTACTAAATCTCCATCTTTATGCTACAAAAGCGTACTAGACCACGCTAGAAGGTGTATTAAGTCTCCATCACTATGCGATGAAAGCGTATAGGCCTCGCTACGAAAGCATCTAGGTCGTGCTATGAAAGTGCCCTAATTTTGAGTTCCCCTATAGAACTCGATCGAGGGATTTGTATATCTATAAAGGAGCACTTCGTTAGGCTACAACACACATATTCATAGATTGATCTGTCTCTTTCTTGGTATCCATGCCCCTACCCGGACCCTCCGCCGACTAATGAAAGACCATTCATAGAGCTAAGTGATCGTGCCCTTAACAAACAATCTAAGTGTTCAATTTGGCGTTGTCCCTCATCCAATATACCGATAGTGAAAGATCATTGGCCTGTTGGTTTAGCTACAGCCTTTTTCGTACTCACTCTGTAACGACCTACAAGAATTCGACGTCTGAATTCCGACAATGATACATACATCCCGTATTACTTACCAAAACTCAAGTATCGAAACATGGATAGTTATTATAAAGAAGGTAAAGGGTGAGATAAGAAAGAAAGTTATAATAGAGGAAGAAGAAGAACCAACACAGAGTCTTACATCGCAGTGGAACAAATATAATATAGAAATAAATATTTACCGAGAGCTTTTAAAAATACTTACAATCATCAGAGTACATCAATACATCTGGACAGTTATAATAACCTGTCCTCATATACAACACACAGCGGAAACACAACTATATAGTATCATATGTCTGGACTCTTCCAGCTCATCTCTTCACTACATCTGATAACCTGAACCTGTACGACCCGGTCTAACCCGAGCATTTCAAATGTCAGATTAGTCTGGTGAACTAGAGTGAAAAAACACATTAAGTTTAAAGGAATCACACGACATGATTTTTAAGTTAAAATCTTTTCGTAAGAAAAAGACATTCATTGTAACAAACGGTATTTTTATATTATTATTTAATTTAAATTTTGATTTCTTATTTTATTTATTTAAGCACAATTTGTCTATATTTTATTTAGTAACTATTTTGATTTGAGAACTAAATTTATTTGGTTTCATATTTATAACAAATGAATTTGTTTGATATGAATATAATTTAATGATACAAATCAGTATTTGCCATTTAAAATCTTATTTATTTAATTTATCGAGTTTATTCATTTGAATTCACATTCATTCATAAAACATTATTTTAAACACTTTTATTTTATTTTATTTTATTTACTAATATTATATAATTTATTTTTCGATATTTATAAATTTATACCATTGATTTTATTTCAAATATATCTCTCTTGTAGATCTATCATTTGAATCGGTCATTATTGTTACAAAATATCGTTCAAATTTTATTCAGTATTTCAAAACCGTTCTTTTTCCAGTTGTTAATTTCATTATTCTATTCACCTTCTATATTTAAATCGTTCATTATATATATGCCAAAACTATTCGTTTTCGTTTGAATTTTAAATCTGTTCATTACTATTTCATTCCTAAACCGTCCGTTCCCTTTTGTTGCAAATCAATCCACTCTCGTTCTCCGGTTTACCTCATCTTTGAATATTTCAATTTATTTTTCAATCCATTCGTCTTTTCCTTAGAGCGTTTCAACCAGTGACTGTCAAATTTGCAACCGTTCAATATCCAAACGCTGGTCCATTTCGCAAAGTTATGTCTCATGAAATGGTAAAACAAAAAGGCCATCTTTCCGTATAATCAATATTAATATTTACACGGTTCCTTAATCCTCTTTTTCCATCGTGAACAGAAAAGAAAAAAAACAACTTTTCTCCATCGAATTCTTCACGTTCTCTCTTTCTATTCCTTCACACGCTTACCCTTTCCACCTGCTCCCTCATATTTTCTCCTTTTCATCCACCCATCGCGATTCCCTTCATCAGTATCGATCTCTGCCCCAACCGCCTCCGCATCCACCTGTTCCTACCAAGCCTCCGACGAACCCTGCGCCGCCTCAGTCAGCAGCCTGCCCAAGACCACCTCCGTCCTCCTCCCTCATCTCGCCTACGACAGCAGGCCGACCCCACCCCACTTCGCCTCTCCTCCATGGTGAACCTCCCACTGTCGCACCTTCACCCGCCTCCACTCTGGTCTAACCTCCACGCACTCGTCCACCCGATCTGTTGTCTGAACCGCACCCTACAATCAGCCTAGCTCCGCCCACCATGGCGGCCCCGCAACGCCACCAACTCGTCTCTGTCCGCCCGAACCCAGCATCTCTTACCCTTGCAGTCTTCCTAGATGCCATGCCCAGCTCCTCCGCCCATTCTCCCAGCATCGAACCCACTTTTCTTCCTGAGACTGGACCATTCTCGCGAGCCATGCTGCCGTGAACACATCATCTGCTCTCCTCCTTTTTACGAGCTCCGGTCACTACTGAATCGCTGTTGTGACCCCTCACATGGCCGGGCTCTGACCAGCCCACCCTGACAGCCACGAAGATGAGATCTGCCCTTCCCTCCGATGAAAAACCGTTGCCATTTCTAAGCCATAGCTGATCCGAGCCTACGTTTACGTTCCCTATTTCTTGACCCTGACCCCAACCGACCCCAGGCCTAAGTGCGTGAGTCTGCGTGGCTTCGTGTATGCATGAGTATGTGGGAGTATATTGGGTTTTGTGTGGAGTTTTACTGTGTAGTTAATTTTGTTATTACGTGAGTGTGTTTGTTTTACTGTGTGTAGTATGCGTGAATATATGTTGGTATGTGTGTGTGTTTGTGTGAAGTGTATAATTAGCATGTGTATTTTAAATTATAAATATATATATTTATATATATTTCTAGGTGTATGAATTATAGTATATAACTGTTTTGGGTGTGAATGATTTCAAATATTTATATTTTATAAATTTGTTGTGTGTTTTGTGTGTGTGTGTATATATATATTTATATAATATTTTGTAAATAAATTTGTTGTTTTAGTTGAGTGAGTGCGGTGTTGAGTTCGATAACCACTCCTGAAGCCCAATAGTCATACCGAACCATTAAAAATTTCCTCGACCTCCTTTTATAAAAATAAATAATACTAAGCAATCATCGAGTTGGATCTATTTCGAATCGTGTCTGGATATCGTCGTTCAAATTCTGTGTCAATCAGATCTGTCGTTTCCCTTATGTGCCACGAAAGGTGAGTTTATCTCACACCTGACTTACATTTTTTATGGATGTTAGATCAATAATGAACTATTATATGAGATGTATAGGATTGCTGATAGAAATTGTTTGGTTTGATATATATGCACAGTTCATATGTGACATGATATTCATATGACACGTAGTTGCACTGATGATATATATGTTGTGACTGTTGCTATGTGATTGTTGTTTGCGATTGTTAATACCCCAGTTTAGGAAAATCACTAAGGGTTGAAATGATACATACCTGAATGGACATTAGAATAGGGAAAAATCGTTATGGGTTTAAATGATAGACCTGAATGATTTTTACTAAATTTGGGATTGCGAGTTGAATGATAGACCCGTAGAAATTTTATAAATTACAGGTTGAAATGATAAATATCTGTATCACTTGACCATAGGGTAGAAAACTATTAACGGACATCATTGGTCGTATTTTTGAAGTATTTTGATTTGGGAATTTGATTTTCAAAAAAATAATAACTTAGATTTATTTTATTTTATATTTAAAATATTCTAAACTTAAATTTTTATAATTTTGAATTATATGTTTTAAAATGTTTTTTTTATAAGTAAATACAGATTTAATGCTTATTTAAGTTTTACTTATAATTTATTTATTTTAAACTATATGATTTAATTATATAATTATTTTTAACTTTTTGTATTATTATCAATAATTATTTTAAACTTATTTTCTATTTTAATTTAATCTTATATATGTTTATAATCTATATTCTAATTAATTTTAGAAGTTTATAAACTTATATATATATCTAATTTCAAATTTATTTCCTTATATATATTTTATAAACTTTAAAAATAAATTTCAAGCTTGATAAGTTATATTTCGCGATTTAAATTCGAAGTTTAAAGATGAAAATTTGTATAACGATATTTGAATAACGAATGTACTCATATTAAGTTTTGAATTCGAATTGACACGAACTTTTAGTAGAGACTAATTTGAATTGCGTAAATTGATGTTTAAATTGAAATTTACAATTGATATGAATTTTTTTAATTTGAATTGTTTTAAATTATGAACTTTGATAAGAAATGAATGTGAACTTTGTAAACTGATGTATTTTAAATTTATAATCGATAGGAGTTGAATTCAATTTTAAGTGATTGAACATGAATTGGAATATATATAGATGTTATATGCAGAATTGGTTTTTATATTGTTTGGTTTGAATTAAGAATTTATTAAATCGATGTAAAAAGAATGGTTTTAAATCGTAATTTGTTTGAATGGAAATATAAGATTTTGATTCAAAGTGTAGAAGTAACAATTTTGAACTGTATGACTTAATTATAAGTATGATATAATTTGTTTAAATTGAAATGTAAGTTTTGACTTGAGTCATATATTCGAATTCGAACCAAAATGTTGGATTTTAATGAATCGACTTGAAACGATTTCTTATAAAGGAAAATTTTGAATTATTTGAATTGTTTCGAACTTGAATTCTTGTGAATATGAATCGCGATCAATCCTTTGAAAACACGGGGATTAATCCTCTGAAGAGCTTTGCAACGGCCTAAAGCCGTTGCTAATTTGCAATGGCTCAAAGCCGTTGTAAAGCTGTCGCATTAAGGGGTTGCGAATTTCCCATTATGGTGTAGTGTCGAACCAAAAATATTATCGAAGTTAAATGTTTGGTATTGATTTAAACGGAAATTAAGACCTTTTAAGATATGATTTTAATATAAGTCGTTTTAAATTGAAATTCATTATATGTATATTTTGCAAATTTTATCGAAGTTAAAAGTTATAGAATTAGTTTATACTATATTTAAAATCTTTACGATGTGGTTTTAAATCAATTTGGGTTAAACGATTTGAGTTGTTTTCAAATTTAAATATAATCGAAGTTAGATATTTAAATTTGATTTCAAATCTGAATATGATATTTTTGTATAATTGATTTTATAAAATAATGACCATGGTGTGAGAAATGTAAACGTTTGGTTGTTAAAGAGACCGGGATCGGCTATTGTCATACTCTCTGCCAATACCGAGAATCACTTTAACAACTGTGTACGTGGTGAAGTTCCTAAATGAAGGGGATGAGTTGGCGAATGACTCTATTTTTTGTATTTCGTATTAATTACGAGACCCTGACTACCTTGAGTCAGGTTGATGTTGCCAAAACAGGAGCTACGTACGGACCAAGTGAGTTCATACCTCCTATCGAGCACACTTCTTCGATTTTATTCTATTATTGTTGAGATTCGATTTGGGCACTTTTGACTATGGGAGTGTGTATCGAGGTGGGAGGTAGTAGCTGCTATGCGTTACCACCAGTCCGGCTCTGCAAACGGTGAATCCACCCTGGTATTCCTTGCGTGCCTTGTCACATGCCTTATACGAGCCCACTGCGATTTTGTTTTGTACTATTTTATATGGAGTGCCCTCTGATAGCTATCCGGTTTATGGAGGAATTACGGTACTGTATATACTATGGGAATATATAAACGGTGTAAGGGTAATAATGGTAATCCCTCTTACGCTATTTTGATATCTTTATTTTACTGATAGACACTACTGTATATAGCGTATTATACTATATATTATTAGTTTGACGGATCCTTACACGATGGTGATCCTGAACATCCTTTAAGTTACTGATTGCGTTTCATCGAACATTTCATTTGAGTTGATTTACTTCCATGAGAATGTTAGTCCTGATCCCAGTTGTTTTGTTTTACATTATTGCTCGGGTCAGATCGAGTATTCCAGTATCGAGATATATCCTTGGAGTTTAGAGCTTGTGTTGGATTTTGCTCACCTATATCTACCTGTTGATCAGTTGTTTTAGACATCTAGTTATTTCTGTAATTTATTTTCAGAATGTTATCATTTATTTATTTTATTAGACTTCCGTTGTATTATTTATGTAAACTCTGATGTAAAATTTTATTTAGTAGCTTCATGAACTACTACTGTATTTTGTATTTTCCGCTGCGAGGCATTATATTGCTCTGTATCTGTGTCTGTGATTCTGTGATTTATTCTATTTACCCTAGAAGCTAACAACAATCTGTTGTTTTGGACGATTCGAGTTGACATGTTTTGTCGATTCTGTATGGTTAAAATGGCGGGTCGTTACAATCATAAGACCAAATTCACACATAAATACAGACGGTTTTTACCTTACGATAACCCAAAACAATTTTGAAATCAATATCTTTTCTGATATTATAATAGTGTCAAATAAAAATAAATAGAAATCTAGCAGAACGCTTGCATCTCACGCTCTACATACATAGTATACAATCAAAACCGCGGGTTCTTATTTGAGAATGGATTTCCTAGCAAGGTATGGGACCACATTCCTGACAGTGTACCTCTGAAGATGAATACATTAGGGTTCAACAAGAACATCTTGCCACCCAGGCTAAACATGATCGGCCCTTCACTTCGCTTGAGAATACTGAATATATCATCACCACGGTTGGGGGCCATCCAACCGAACCGATAACATACATACAAAAATAAAAAGGGACAACCGAAGGCATTTGATTTCTCCAAATAAGGTAATGATATACCCTATTGATGGGTGAGATCCACATAGCCATCCGACCTACCCAATTTTATACCATTTCCCAGTTGATGAGGCTTGAGGTTATACTTACTTTTAGAACATCTGGCTACCATTCGCTTTCAATTCCACATCGTCAAATCCATAAAATCACTAATTGATGTCCACAAATATACTTTGGGTATAAAAGAAGTGCCCCCTTCGCCACTAACTCGGTATGTTTGTAAAAAATCAACGTGTGTGGTTTTTAGAAAATACTCCGTCAGACATTCGTCCATTCAAGTCATCCAGGAACAGGATGAACCGAAGGTACCGTCCTACCACATCCTATGTAGGTATAACCCCAAGGATCAGTAGCGAGTAGTCCTTACACTCCGTCGATTTCAACCACGATAGGATCACCATTAAAATGTCTCCGGGCGCGACTCCAGAGAATTTGACAAGTAGTCCTTTTGTTTATGAAGATCCACAGTCTTCGCTACTCCATCTTTAATTAGCATCATCAACATATTAGCTGATTCAGAATGGTTTTCGAATATACATTCAATCCCAGTCTTTCCGTATGAACAATCGTATGGGTCAGATTTTATAGTCGGTTAATTAACTATCCAATAAACAATCATGAGAATAAAATGAGCTCACTGATTCAGTAATCAACATTAGTTGGCCTCTTTATTAAAATAATTTACGAAGGTTAATTTAAAACTCTTAAATCTTTAAATATAACAAATATGGCTTTTCACTTCTTATCCAATATAATATTGTTCTCAAAACTGTCTTATTTTAATACTTGGGGAAATATCCAATAATCATATCTAATCATCTATGCTACTATCATTTGTAAAAAATTATTCATCTCATTAGTCATTATCTATAATTGGGAAATAAATTCATCTTATCCCTCGTAAAACAACATTACAAAATCTTTCTTGTTCTATGTTTGAAATAATAACCAACCCTTAATCTTTTAGAATAAATCCATTCCAAAACTTCACCTTTCAATTCCTTTTACCTCGAAAATACCATTATAGTTTCACATAATCTCCTTTTATTTCCTTTACTTCGGAAATATCATTATATATATTCCAATCTCTCCATTTCCATTAGATTGGAAATCGCATTATACATATTTCAACTCTCTTTATTATCACTGCGTTATTATTTCTCATCTGGAAATAATAAATCATTCTATACCTCTTTACCATTACAACTAATATCATCCTCAGATAATCCTGAAGTCATTCAAGTTGGGGTATTTTAATTACCTCTCAGAGCTTGATCAGCAACGTTTTTATCTCAAGATAGAAATGAGTTGTAATTCAAAATCGTTATTTCATTCTAATATCAAACCAAATCATATATAACCATTTTGCTTAAAACATGATTTTATAATCCATTTCTGATTTTTGAAAATCTCCTTTCCAAATACAACTGTTTCTGCTTAATTCGCTGATTGAGTAAATGCTTATTAACATCTCCTTTTACTTTTAATTCTTTTAACCAATTTGTTTTATAACATGGATTTTTATTACAAATCTAATTTTTAAATCCTTTACCAAATTCTCTTTTACCATTCCCTTTCCTAATCCATTCAACCATCTCCCGCTTTGAATATCTTATTTCGATTTCCTACATTTCACTTAACTCCATTATTAAGTAACGTTAATTTAAAATTAACGATATAACACCTCATCGCTTTTTATAAACCTTGTTTAATAAATTCTGGTTTAATATAAACCCTTTCTATCTCAATTTCCTTTTAACTTAATTCAAATATTAAGTCAACATGATTTAAGCTATCGTATTTGCTTAATTCCTTTTTATAACTTTGTTAAAAAACTCGGGTTTTAATACAAAACCCTTTAATAAATTCCTTTCACAATTCAATTAGATTTCACTTCAACTTCGATTACTTTTTAACAAGTTCCAATTAAAAAGAAATCTCTTAAATTATTATTAATTAGAATAATAATTTACTTTAATCGTTAATTACTTCTGAAGTAGTTAATTTCTTTATTAACTAAAATAAATAGTAAATTCCCTTTTAAGATAAAATTAAAACAAATATTCCTTAAACTATTTCATTAGACTAATTTAAAAAAATTCAATTAAATAACCAATTCCAGTTAAAACAGTTGCCTTAGTCAACTCAAACACAATTAATTCGTTTTGACTGATTATTTCAATAACAGTGAATAACAGCTATTTATATCAACCAAATTATCTAACATCACACACAATTCAAGCAATTCATTAAATTAAACACATTTATAATATAAACGTGACCAACAAGATAAGTTACCTTCATTGGGTCCAATTGTTAAAATAACGATTTGGTTTTAACTGAAATTAAACAACGTTTAATTTCATCGGTTGAATCAATATATGCAATATATATTTAACAAACAGTCAACCATAGCAACCATAGCACATAAAATAACAACTCGACTTATATAAAATACAAGTGTGAAAAACTGAGTGAATTTAACTCACCTTGATCTGATTCTGTTGCTTAAACGTTTGGTTTTAAATAAATTAAACAATTGTTTAATTTAATTAAAAGTCCAGTTGATTCCATCTGCATCCAGATTTGTTCCATTACGTAATGCTCGTCAAGATGATTCCAACGGTATATGGTTTGTCTGATTCTGTTAAGATATAAACGAGTTATAATGTCTAAAGTTAACCGATTTAATTAAATATTATAATCCTTAACCACTTACATTATAAACTAATTTATTACTCAATTTATTAAATACATTATTAATTACTGTTTATTCAACAGTAAACCAGCTGACTGATATTTCTTCTTCGCCTCGCCTGTAACGCCGCTTCCAACTGGACAAATTATAACTATGATTAGTTCATAATGTTAATTGAATGATAAATCCTTTAATTAATTTTAATTATAGAACTAATTATTTTCATTAATATAATCGGGCTGATTAGCCTTAATTCCCTTCATGATATGGCGGCTTCAGCCTTTTTGAACCCTGATCGCTACTTTTCTATGGACTAGAAAAGCGCGAAATTTTAAAATAAATTCTACAAGCGCACAGATCGTGTAGTATGCAGGTCGAACACAGGGAGGTAAATTAAATCAAATTATTTATATAATTTCGTGGGCGAGTTAGATAAATCTTGAAGATGGGATAAAATTGAAATTACAATTCAGTTCAGAACAAATCTAATTGAACCGATAACTAAAGTTGTAATTATCAATAAAAACAAGTAAAACTGCAATTAATTGAATTATAGATTTGAATCTAATCGAATCTATAATCAATTCAATGATTAAAAATAAAACAGATTGCGGGAAATAAAATTGCAGAATAGAAACAAATTAACAGGAAAATAAAATTAGGATTACTGCTGAATCTAATCAGACGGTCAATCACTAAGGAATATTAAAATTGCAATAGAAATTGTGTTCTATCAAATCTAATTGACTAGACAACACATATTGCCATGAAAATAAAAATTACAGAATTAAAATAAAAGAGAGCTTTATTAATAGAGAATAGAATACAGGAAAATTGGGATGGTATTTACAATGGATACAAGGTGTATTTATAAGAATGTAGTCCCCTTTCTATGAAAATAATAAGGCCAAGAATGATATAAATTCTTTCCACAGATAAAGGAATATTCCTTTCATGGTGCTTGATTTGAAAAATTGTAATCAATGTATTCCTTTTTATGTGTGGCACGGTCAGCGGGAAGATAAGCATATGCTTAATTGGAGATTTGTAATCAAGGCCTTCCCTTTCTCTTTGCATGGAAATTAAATGTGATTGATTGGATTTGAATTCTTGGAGAGGATTGCGCCAAATTAAATGTGAGCTACAACTTCTTTTGCAATTAAGATAGCGTTAATATGGAGAAGTAGCTTTTTCTTTGAAATTGGCCTTTAATTGAAATGATTGAGACATTTATTGATAACCTGTGAAAATACACCAAAAATACCAAAAGTAATATTTATTTATTTACAAAAGATAAAATATAAGAGCATAAAATAAACACATTTATATGTTAATCAAACCCACACGTGAATGATTGCCATCTGTCGTTTACCATTTTGATCCCCTATGCAAAGAGTATAATAATATAAGTCATATGTTTAATTTAATAATTAACTGTTAAATTAAGGGTTAACCAGCGTAAATTACGTTTAACGATTTGTTCATAGACCAATGCTTTCTGTTTTTCTTTATTCACTTCAGGTACCTCGTTTTCTTGTACGCTGTGCTTCTAACCCAATAACCATGCTCGCAATTTCTACTTCAACATTTGGTCCCAAGCTACCCACTGTTCACGTTCTTCTACATACTTTGCTCCCACTGCCATGCACCATCACCGAACTGCCCTTCCCCATGCACCTCGGCGCTATACAAACCCGTTACCTCCAAAACACCCACGTTTCATCCTATTGACCGCACACTGATCCATGCCATTGTTGTTACTGCTTGCTTCACTCCCCAACCACCAGAACTCAATCCGAGTCTGGCGTCCGTTGCGCCTCACCACCCTCCCTTATCGACCAACGCGACTCCTCGTCAGACTCTCCCAATCGCGGCAAACCCTTCACGAACGCCACCCTTTCCAGAAATGATTCTGGTCGCCTCAACACATACAGTTTCATCTCATCCATTCAAATTGAAGCTCTCGCGCAGATTGACATTTTTGGTGTAAAACGATTTAAGAATAGAAGTGTGGATTGATGGTTTTTTAAGGAAGAAGATTGGGATGTTTTTCACCATTCGTTACTTTGAAGAGGCGGCACAAAAAATCATTGACCATCCGTGTACAAAAGTTAGGGTATTGACTTGTAAGGGGTATTTATAGTAAGGAGAAAGAATATTTAATTATTTTATTTTATTAAACTTGACTATGAAGTAACGCGTTGAAATATCTACTTACGACCTCCAATCAAAAATGAAACCCCTAATACTAGGAAAAAAAAAATTCCGGACCCGTTGGGACTGGTTTCGTCGAATTCCAAGATCGTTTGTAAAAAGTCCTTTATAAATCACAAGCCAAAAATCACACGTTTAAATTTCCCATAATCACAAAATAAATCCAATCAACTTAAAACTTTGAAATTCTACTAGAACTTTTCCTTACGAATCCAATGAAATTTATTTTGTTAAAATCAGAGTTTATTTGACCAGTCGTTTATTCCTTTAAAGTTACCCTTGTCTAAATTAGCTAAAATAAATTAAATGATTAAATAAAAAAGGGTGTTTGACGCTGTCACGATCACATTGTTAATCAGATTGCTATCAAATTTGAAATGTAACAATTACTTACAAATACGGTTCTAATAAAACTCGTTTGGTCGAAATCCGACTCCGTTTGCAAAACGATGATATATATTATAATTTAAATTGTTTGTCGATTTACAATTAAATTTTGTACGCTCACATATTGATTCTGTTTGGCCCCAAAATTTGCAACATGCTATGTTTCGACGTTCCGAATCCAACAAAATTCGTTTCATCGCAAATAGAGGTCATTTTAAAATTGGCCATTTCTAAGGCTTATAAAATATCATCGATTAAATATTAATTAAATTCCAAAATAATCAAATAAAATAATAATAAATTATTATTATTATAAATATCCAAATTAAATTTTATATACAGCTTCAAATATAAACAATATGGATTTTACAACTCAATATTTACATTTCGAGTTAATGATATCGAATTTATATTGAAATCCTTATTAAATAAACGTTCTAATTTAATAATGATTTCCATAGCGACTATTTTAAAATTTGATTTGGACATAACTAACAATCTATAACAAGAACTCTAGATTTTTCTCTTCCATATGAAAATTATAATCAACAAGATTCCAAAGTTTCTTGTTACATAGAAATCTAACTTATATCGGATCATGTATATTCAATTAAAGTTCAAAACTCAATATTATGAACTGCCACACCATTTCGAGCTCGTTTTAAATTATATGTAAATTTAACATTCAAACTTCGTTTTGATAAACGAATTAAATATTATAATCCAATAATATTCCAAATATAATATTTAAAATAATGAATAAATAAATTATTTGGCTACCAAAAATACGGAACATTACATTCTTCCCCCATTAAAAGAATTTCGTCCCCCGAATTAGTAAGGTAGGAAAAATGTCACGAACCCATTAACATTAAAATCCAATTTATTTCAAATCGAAAACCAATACATTAAAATCAATGTAAAATTTCAAAATATCAAAAATTTACTAACACTTTAAATTCCCAAAAAAAAATTGGTAGAGTCTCCCCTGTACGGAGTGACTTTTACGATATCGCGGGAACAAATAATATATATACATTGACCCACACGGTTGATAAACAAAAATCTAAAACCCAAAGTTTTTATATATACGCAGGCGTACTTTTTACGAGCGCTGTTGAGCATACTTGCTTAATTTACGTGCAATCTATGCAACCAAACTTAATTCTCTAGCCTTCTGGCATCTATACTTAACTCTGTTCAAATATAAGTGATAGATATATGAAATTCTTAAATAATACTCATTAATCAACAAGTATAACAACACGAATTCAAAAATCAAGCAGATAGCATCAATTCATTTTCAAATAGGGTTAAATCATAAAGTTAGATTCATATGCATTTTCATTCTGATTTAATTATACTGGAATAAATTCTTTACCTTATAATTCATTAAGCTCCAATAAATTGTTGATTATTTCTATTCAAACAATCTACCATCCAATAATAAACAATTCACAATCAACAACCAATACAAAACCAAATCAATTGAATTTACATTCAATATTAATATTTATTTTGGTTTAACATATGTAAACATAATCGATTAATATCCGATTGATTTCTGTTTAGTTATTTTCCATTAAATTTTAAATCCCAAATTAATTTTATTTATTTTCAAAATAATTTCTGAATTTAATTTCACTTAACCAAGTTACGCTCCAATTCAATTTTTAATCCAATCTGAATTCCTCCAAATCTAACAACACACAATATCTCAATAATTTAATAAAATTATTTCCTTTCTTATACAAAAATATAATCCAGGTAAAATTATTTTATTTACCCTCTTTACAAAATACTATTGTGCCTATTATCGGCTCAATGCTTCTCAACACTCAAACTATGACGCCCCACGTCCATTAATGTCACTCATTTAAAGAATGCAATAAGTTTCGTGAAACACTATAGGTAAACAGAAACAGAAACATTACAAGACAGATATAAAATAGCAGCGGAATTAAAAAATTTATTAATCATAAAGCATCGTGGTTCAAACATCATATGTCTGAAAATACATAAACCCAGTACATCATTAAAAATTTTGTCTTATACTTAAAACATCAGAATACAATAGTAAAAGAAGCATAATCCTAAAAAAATATAGCCATAATTGTAAAGATAAGAACTTGAGCAATACATCTAAGCAGCTCCAAGCATGACGATAGCAGAATCCTGATCAAGCTTGAGTATTCCCACCCTGAGAACCTAGGGGGTAATGGAAGACAAAGAAGTGGAAACAAAATGGGTCAGACATAAAGTCTGGCAAGTCCAACTACTTTTACCAAATAAATAAGTAAAAGTATCATGATAGGCATATAAAGTGGATAAGAAAGATAACATCATAAAGGCAGGTATGACAAGGTAAACATGATAAACATGATAGAGTGTATACGCTTCTCCAATGATTTCTCTTTACTCTCCGCACCAATACTAGTGTCTTATAACAAGATGATCCCAACACTACAAAATGGTAGACTTAGGCATACATCTGGATGTACCCAAAGTACTACCGTAATCGATCGGCTCCCTACTCCATAGATACCCTGTGCTGGCCCCATAGTAGGGTGTATTACTACCTAAAGTGGCAACCCTTAGTTTTCAGGATGCACAACCATATCTATAGGTGCCACGACATCTTATTTTCATCTGTCCAGACCATGCATGCACATGACCCGCTCGGTATGCGCCGCCCACACCTTCCCCCATGTTTGGATCTCTTACAATCAACCCAGTAAGCGTGCCCCGACTACGACCTAGGGCGGATGTAACAACCCGGAATTTTGGGGCCAATTTAAAATTTTTATTTTAGAAATTTTAATGGATTTAGGATATTTAAAATAATTTATTTTGAATAATAATGGCTAAAAAATTATTTTAATCGAAGTTAAAACAAATAAATTTAATTTAATTATAAAAGGAGTTTGAAATAGCGCTGCATTTTGGGAATTTGAATTTAAGCTTTAACTTAATATACATAACTTGATAAATGTTTTAACATTAAACCATATGTGCGTCGTATAAAATTGAGACCGACTGATTGATTGTGGTTGTGATGATTTGGTGAATTATATTCATGTTAAATATAATTTGTGTAGAAAATAAAAATCAGATTTTTATCGCATATGAATATAGGTAGAGTAGGAAGTAAAAAAAAATTATATTTTTATCAAAAGGGATTTGTGTTAAAACTAAAAATAAATTTTGTCAAATTAGATTATTGTTAGCGAGATAAAAATATTCATGTAACATACATTTGCCATTTATATTAGAAATTACAATTGTTATTATCGTTAGAAATTTACTTTGTTATAAAAATGATGTCATATCGTTAGAATGTACATTAGAATTAGATTGTCATCTTTATGATAAATGTTTCACTAGAATTGTCAAAGAAAAAAAATAACGTTTTATATATAGAAATGTTACATTAGTTAAAAAAGGACATTCTATATGAAATGTTACATTAGTTAAAAAAGGACATTCTATATGAAATGTGACATTAGTTAAAAAAAGAACATTTTGTGTATAGAAATGTTACATTAGTTAAAAAAGGGGCATTTTATATTAGAAAAATTATGTTAGATGAAAAATAACATTTTTTATTAGAAATGTTAAATTAGATAAAAAGGGTCACTCTTTTTTTTAGAAATGTTAAACTAGAACAAAAATGTCACTTGGTCAGAAATAATATATTATAATATATAAAGGTCATTCATGTTAGTATTAAAAGTGTCATTTATGTCGTATTATAAATGCCATGCTACAAAAATGACATTTATTAAGAATAACATTTTTGTTATAATATGTCACATTAGAAAGGAAATGAAAGTTTCCTTCTCTAACTATCCCCATTAATTAAGTAATTTAAAGAAAGGAAATGAAACATTTTTCCCTTCCCCTCATAAATTGATTACATTAAACCAAAGAAAATGGAAACGTATAAGTCGCACATTGTGAAATAATTGCACGGGTTAATTGCCCACTAATTAACATGGTTTTCAAATTCTAGATATATATGCATATATATATATATATATATGTATGATAGGTATATATGTGTGTGTGCGCGCGTGTGTGTATTAATTATGCATTGACGATATGTCTTTTTGACAAAATACAATTAATGTTCAAATTCTATATTTAAAGTTTTGATTTATTAGACATTTAAAGGTTTCTATATTTTTTTTATATATATAGTAAGCACATTCTAGTAATTAATTAACATGATTTTGAATTTCCCTAACTATGTGCATATAAAGAGAAGTCTTTAGGTTCATATACCATTAATTACGCACGTTTAGAAATTAGTTAGGCATTGATTGACACATCAGCCAATCAATATATTTAAAAAAATAAAATAAAAAATCTAAAATTTAAGGGCATAAGTTACTCTGCCTCCCTTATGAATGCACCTTCTATCGAACACCAAATCTCACAACTCCATTCCCTATTCTCCGCCTCCATTATGTAAAACTTCTAAAAAAAAAAATGTTGGAGTTCTAAGATTTATGTTTGTACAAAACAAAAATTGGAGGATGGTTATATATAGAACTAGAGATTCTTATCAAGGCCTCGGGTGGCGGTACGATGGGAGGAGGTTCAAGTTGAAGTTGGATTTCTCGGTTTCCAGATAATAGCGTGAAGAAGGAAATCTGAATTTAACGATTTTTGAAGCGTTGCAATCGTAGAGACGAGTTCAACAATTCTAGACGGAAAGGAGTGATTCCGAGCTATTTGAATTTTGACTAAAATCGCGAACGACGGTGAGATATCTAATTTTTAATATTTAAAAATTTAATTATAATTGTTATGTGAATACCTGTATGTAATCTGCGATGTGGTGATTGAGATTTATTATATGTCTATATGATTGTGATGATGTATGATATCATGTTATGGCCTGCTGTTTGGTTCTGTACTCCTTGATGTATTCCCAATAGAGTCCTCATCGTTCTTGTTTTTATTTTTATTTTTATTTATTACATAAAAATAAAAACATCAAATCTTTATTTTGTTTATTCTTGTTACAAAATAAAAGCAATTTTTACTCTAATTTTGTTAACGAAAGAATAACCAATTTTTACCTTTATTTTGTAAACTAGATAAAGTGACAAATGTTACTCTTCTTTTTGTAAACATAATAAAATGACAATTTTTATTTTTATGTGGACAAAGAAAATAAAATACCAATTTATTTTATGTTTAATTTGTAAACATAATAAAGAGGATTATTTTATGTTTATTTTGTAAACATAAAAAAAAGGATTATTTTATGTTTTCTTGTTTACATAAGAAAAAGACAAATTTTTGTTTACATAATAAAAGGACTATTTTAACATATAATTTTGTTTACAAATAAAACACAAACTTTTAACATTAATTTTGTGAATAGAATAAAAAGGAAAAAGTTTTACATAAATTTGGTTAACAAAATAAAAGACAAGGTTTTCACACTAATTTTGTTCACCAAATTTTTACCCTTATTTTATGAACATGATAAGGTGTAAGTTTAATCTTTATATTATAAAATGTAAGTTTTAATCTTATTTTCCTTTACAAATAAAGATGAGGCTTTTATTGTGATTCATCAAAAGTACACAAATTTATATGCTGTGTTAACTTTATTGTGACGACACAAATTTATATGTTGTGTTAACTTTATTGTGACGACACAAATTTATATGTTGTGTTAACCTTATTGTGATGACACCAATTTATATGTTGCGTTAACATTATTGTGATGATGCAAATTACATCATTGTATTAATATTGTAGTAATAACACAAATTTACATTGTGCGTTGATTTAGTTGAGATGACGCCAAACTTCACCGTCACGTTATGTAATGAATCAAAATTTACCAAATAAGCATATCATTCATATGGAGTAGAATTAGTAAATAAGTATATAAGCATATCATTCATATGAATCAAAATTGACAATATAAATTATGGCATTTATGTCAATGCAAAATTGTCGTTTTGTCATTAGAATTCGTAAATAAGTAAAAATGCCATTTTTACTTGTTAAGATTTGATTAGAAACTTAGAGTTTGTTTTGACAAATAAAATTTACTTTTATTGTCATTGGAAACTTAAAATTTGACATACAAATAAAATTCACTTTTTATTTGTCATTAGGAAACTTGGAATTTGTATGCAAATAAGATTTGCTCTTTTTTTTATATTATTAGAAACCATAGAAAAATGTGAATATGTCAAATACTCTTTTATGTGCCATTAAGATTCATAGGAAATTGTTTATATATATAGGTGCATTTATGTGTCATTAAAGATTCATAGAAAGTGATTACAAATAAATGACTATTTAATTGTCGTTTGAATAACATAGAAAGTGATTACAAATAAATGACCATTTAATTGTCATTTGAATAACATAGAAACCTGTTTACAATAACATGACATCTTTTTTTTACATTTTGTTATTGTGAATAAAAAGGACAAATTTTTGTTAGAAAATGTAAATTAGAATAGAAAGGGCATTCTTGTTAGAAAATATACATTAGGATAAAAATAACCCTTTTTGTCGAATTAGAATTTACAAATGGAAGTTGTCAACAAAGACAAAGTTATTATTTTTCATTCGTTGTTGAAATAGAATTGTATGCAATATAAAGAATATTTCAATGTAAAGTTATACTTTGGGAAATATGATATTTCAGAAGTTAAATATTTTTAAAATATGAAATATTTTAAAATAACATTTTTAGGAAATAATTATAATTATAATTATAATTGTTCTTGGACACGAGGTTAGGTCACGTTTATGGCGGAAGTCTGCCCGGAACCAACCGACATATCCAGCAGCCATAAATGTTCGGCCTAATGTGAGAGGTCCGAGTACACGAATACAAATTGGGTTTTGACTCGAGGTTAAGCCCAACTGTGGAATAAGTCTGCCCGGAACCAACCGGCATATCCAGCATCCACAAGTTGTAGGCCTAATGTGAGAAGTCTGGCCCATTATAAAACATAAATGGATAATATAACGAATTGGATTATTTAATCCATTGTGAATAAAAACATCATTTTAACCTGAATAAGTTTATTAACTTATATTATCCATTTTAAAATGAATATTAAAAGAGTTAATTTCAAAACTAATATTTTGAAAATAATGTTTTAATATGAGAAATGATATTTTGATCAGAATAAATGGTTTATTTATTTTAAAATAAATAAAAGGAATTACGTAAATAAATAAGAACAAGAAATTAAAACCCTTTATTTACAAATAGTGTAAATAAGGAAGAAAAAGAAGATGAAACCATTTATTTATATTTAGGTAAATAAATAACAAAAGGATAAGAATATATTTATTTACATTTAGGATAGGAAAAGAAAAAGTAAAAACATTTATTTAGGTGAATAAATAAGAAAAGGAAAATGAAAACATTTATGTATATCTAGGTAAATAAATAAATGATAGGAAAGAATAATTTATTTACATTTAGGTAAATAAAACCAGAAGATAGAGAAGTACAATTTATTTACATTTAGAGTAAATAAAGCAAATGGTAGAAAAGAATAATTTATTTACATTTAGTGTAAATAAAACATAGATAATAAAGGTGATATTTTTATCGTCATTTTATATGCGATAAAAAGAATAAATTTTTATAATTAAAATCGCCAAATGATTTATATTTATATATATAAATATAAATTATAAACTTAATGACACGCGCACGACAGTTCGCGTATCGACAATCGTAACTTTAAATAGTTATTCCGAAAGATCCGACCATCGGATTTTCCCAAAACTGGAATCGTTAGGACCGCTTTGGGAAGATCTTTCCAACGATATAAACCTCATCAAAATCCAACGGTTAGTTTTCGAGATAAGTGTAAATTAAATTTGGTTGAAAACAGCGCCAGGGTCGCCCATTGACCCGAAGCGTCGTTATATTAATTTAAGCTATTTTATTTTAAATAAAAATAGAAATAGGTCGTTATTAAATACCAATAACGATATGAACTGATTTCAAGTTATATATATATGCGAGAATCATTTGAAAAGTCCGAGTTCAATCTCATTTCAAATGATTATACGATGTTCTAAGTCGAAGATTTAAAGACGGTGATTGAAGACCGGCGATCTTCACATCGAATGGATGTGTTGCTACTGAGACCCATGAGAGGAGTAGCTACCTTAAAAGGGCTTCAGTGGTGGCCGTTCGGACGAAGTGTTGATTTGTACGGATTTGACTTTCGCTCAGACCCAGGGCATAAGTTTATAAATGGAATGTATGTCTGACGTTGTAGTCCCTTATACTACATTCGTTGATCTCTGTTAATATATATCTGTTTGGTGGTTAACACCCTTCTCTAAGACGTACAAGCTTAGAGGTTATATATTGGTAGAAATCAATGATATAATATGGACTGACAATGTGGCATACTAAGATGCATTGATCAAGGATTTTGTTGAAAAGCAGGCCTTGTGGTTGATGATCAAAGCACGGCCTGTTTAGGCGTAGCTTTGTGTATAGCGTGACTTCGCGAGCCTCACACCCCGGTATGAGTCAAAAACGGGATACGGACTGCAGGGAGTGCTCACGTTTCTTTCTAGCTTGAGTGATGTCAGGGACCTACCAGCGCTGACATTTTACTTATGTGGATGATCGATTTTGAGGTGCCTCGTGTTTTATGGGCCGTTGGTGGTCATATTATAGGTCCAAAGGGACCGGGAAGCGTGTGTTCAGGCATAACTAATCCACTGCCCATAGGCGGGGACCGGCCCTGAAGATCCAAGGGTTCACTGCGGGGGATCCTGAGGCATTTGCTAGAGCATCTCGAATCGGAGAGGAGCTTGCCCCTAGCCTCGACTCATGATGGAAATCCAATTTCCAATACGACCTTGCGGTTTTGATTGTAGAACTAGTATTGGCGACATGATATATGGTACCCATGTCGTCTAGGTTTGATACTTATGATTGAAATGTTTTTATTTAAAACATATACACACTAATAATAATATCAAACCCGATTTTATACGTATCAAGCATCTTTTGACCATTATAAGGTAAAACCCTATCCTCTGGTGTGTGTTGCATTGTGTGATGGGACTTGGGTCTTATAATGGTTTCATTTTTCCTAAAAGACATTGCGTTGTTAACGATTTACTTTAATTTATGCACTGGAAATCCATAGGAGTAAACCCGTTCCGCGTTAGCGGCGTGGTCCTGTGATTAGCCTTCTTATTAGTTAAGTTATTTAGATTTCTCACACCAGTCCTACGACTGACCTGTAGTTTGTTTCACTTTGCAAACTCGGGTGCCCTCTTTTCCACACGGGCAGTCGAGTAGCTTTTGGCAGATATCTATTCTTTTAGCAGGATCCTGGATCGAAGCCTAAAGCTGTGTCCAGAGTTTAGTAGTCTACCGCTGTTTACTGTATTTTATTTAATGTATTAAATCTTTTGTAATTTTTCTTCCGCTGTAATTTTATTTCAATGTACTCTGATATATTCTGTACTCTGATGTAACATTATTGTAATGTAATAAAAGTCTGCTGTTATTGTTCTGATGTATTGTATTCCCAAAGTTAAAGTATTCGAAGATTTCCAATCTTTGGGTCAGACCTGTGTGGTTTATGGTCGATTTAAAGAGCGGGAATTTTCGGGTCTTTACAGTTGGTATCAGAGCTCTGGTTAGCTCAAATCTTTGGGGTACAACTCGTTAGAACTGAACAAAGACTCATCAGAGATTGGATTAGTAATATCCAATAAGAATACTCATTAGAGATAGGACCAGCAGTGTCCTAGAATGAGAAAACTCATTAGAGATGGGGTTAGTAATGCCCTAGGATGAGTTCAGAGTGATAAGCTTATAATTAACGTATTTTAATTATATATAATCTATTTTTGAAAATATGATTTTAAATATATAAAAGTATATATATATTTGATAAGTTAGTCAACAAATAAAATTAATAAAAGAAAATTAAAATTTGGTTAGATAATTAAACAACTTTTACCTTAGTTCCTTTTCGAGGACGAAAAGATTTTAAGTGGGGGAGATTGTAACAACCCGGAATTTTGGGGCCAATTTAAAATTTTTATTTTAGAAATTTTAATGGATTTAGGATATTTAAAATAATTTATTTTGAATAATAATGGCTAAAAAATTATTTTAATCGAAGTTAAAACAAATAAATTTAATTTAATTATAAAAGGAGTTTGAAATAGCGCTGCATTTTGGGAATTTGAATTTAAGCTTTAACTTAATATACATAACTTGATAAATGTTTTAACATTAAACCATATATGCGTCGTATAAAATTGAGACCGACTGATTGATTGTGGCTGTGATGATTTGGTGAATTATGCTCATGTTAAATATAATTTGTGTAGAAAATAAAAATCAGATTTTTATCGCATATGAATATAGGTAGAGTAGGAAGTAAAAAAAAAATTATATTTTTATCAAAAGGGATTTGTGTTAAAACTAAAAATCAATTTTGTCAAATTAGATTATTGTTAGCGAGATAAAAATATTCATGTAACATACATTTGCCATTTATATTAGAAATTACAATTGTTATTATAGTTAGAAATTTACTTCGTTATAAAAATGATGTCATATCATTAGAATGTACATTAGAATTCGATTGTCATCTTTATGATAAATGTTTCACTAGAATTGTCAAAGAAAAAAAATAACGTTTTATATATAGAAATGTTACATTAGTTAAAAAAGGACATTCTATATGAAATGATACATTAGTTAAAAAAGGACATTCTATATGAAATGTGACATTAGTTAAAAAAGAACATTTTTTGTACAGAAATGTTACATTAGTTAAAAAAGGGGCATTTTATATTAGAAAAATTACGTTAGATGAAAAATAACATTTTTTATTAGAAATGTTAAATTAGATAAAAAGGGTCACTCTTTTTTTTAGAAATGTTAAACTAGAACAAAAATGACACTTGGTCAGAAATAATATATTACAATATATAAAGGTCATTCATGTTAGTATTAAAAGTGTCATTTATGTCGTATTATAAATGCCATGCTACAAAAATGACATTTATTAAGAATAACATTTTTGTTATAATATGTCACATTAGAAAGGAAATGAAAGTTTCCTTCTCTAACTATCCCCATTAATTAAGTAATTTAAAGAAAGAAAATGAAACATTTTTCCCTTCCCCTCATAAATTGATTACATTAAACCAAAGAAAATGGAAACGTATAAGTCGCACGTTGTGAAATAATTGCACGGGTTAATTTCCCACTAATTAACATGGTTTTCAAATTCTAGATATATATGCATATATATATGTATGATAGGTATATATGTGTGTGTGCGCGCGTGTGTGTATTAATTATGCATTGACGATATGTCTTTTTGACAAAATACAATTAATGTTCAAATTCTATATTTAAAGTTTTGATTTATTAGACATTTAAAGGTTTCTATATTTTTTTTATATATATAGTAAGCACATTCTAGTAATTAATTAACATGATTTTGAATTTCCCTAACTATGTGCATATAAAGAGAAGTCTTTAGGTTCATATACCATTAATTACGCACGTTTAGAAATTAGTTAGGCATTGATTGACACATCAGCCAATCAATATATTTAAAAAAATAAAATAAAATAAAAAATCTAAAATTTAAGGGCATAAGTTACTCTGCCTCCCTTATGAATACACCTTCTATCCAACACCAAATCTCACAACTCCATTCCCTATTCTCCGCCTCCATTATGTAAAACTTCTAAAAAAAAAAAAGTTGGAGTTCTAAGATTTATGTTTGTACAAAACAAAAATTGGAGGATGGTTATATATAGAACTGGAGATTCTTATCAAGGCCTCGGGTGGCGGTACGATGGGAGGAGGTTCAAGTTGAAGTTGGATTTCTCGGTTTCCAGATAATAGCGTGAAGAAGGAAATCTGAATTTAACGATTTTTGAAGCGTTGCAATCGTAGAGACGAGTTCAACAATTCTAGACGGAAAGGAGTGATTCCGAGCTATTTGAATTTTGACTAAAATCGCGAACGACGGTGAGATATCTAATTTTTAATATTTAAAAATTTAATTATAATTGTTATGTGAATACCTGTATGTAATCTACGATGTGGTGATTGAGATTTATTATATGTCTATATGATTGTGATGATGTATGATATCATGTTATGGCCCGCTGTTTGGATCTGTACTCCTTGTTGTATTCCCAATAGAATCCTCATCGTTATTGTTTTTATTTTTATTTTTATTTATTACATAAAAATAAAAACATTAAATCTTTATTTTGTTTATTCTTGTTACAAAATAAAAGCAATTTTTACTCTAATTTTGTTAACGAAAGAAACACCAATTTTTACCTTTATTTTGTAAACTAGATAAAGTGACAAATGTTACTCTTCTTTTTGTAAACATAATAAAATGACAATTTTTATTTTTATGTGGACAAAGAAAATAAAAATACCAATTTATTTTATGTTTAATTTGTAAACATAATAAAGAGGATTATTTTATGTTTATTTTGTAAACATAAAAAAAAGGATTATTTTATGTTATCTTGTTTACATAAGAAAAAGACAAATTTTTGTTTACATAATAAAAAGACTATTTTAACATATAATTTTGTTTACAAATAAAACACAAACTTTTAACATTAATTTTGTGAATAGAATAAAAAGGACAAAGTTTTACATAAATTTGGTTAACAAAATAAAAGACAAGGTTTTTACATTAATTTTGTTCACCAAATTTTTACCCATATTTTATGAACATGATAAGGTGTAAGTTTAATCTTTATATTATAAAATGTAAGTTTTAATCTTATTTTCCTTTACAAATAAAGATGAGGCTTTTATTGTGATTCATCAAAAGTACACAAATTTATATGCTGTGTTAACTTTATTGTGACGACACAAATTTATATGTTGTGTTAACTTTATTGTGACGACACAAATTTATATGTTGTGTTAACCTTATTGTGATGACACCAATTTATATGTTGCGTTAACATTATTGTGATGACGCAAATTACATCATTGTATTAATATTGTAGTAATAACACAAATTTACATTGTGCGTTGATTTAGTTGAGATGACGCCAAACTTCACCGTCACGTTATGTAATGAATCAAAATTTACCAAATAAGCATATCATTCATATGGAGTAGAATTAGTAAATAAGTATATAAGCATATCATTCATATGAATCAAAATTGACAATATAAATTATGGCATTTATGTCAATGCAAAATTGTCGTTTTGTCATTAGAATTCGTAAATAAGTAAAAATGCCATTTTTACTTGTTAAGATTTGATTAGAAACTTAGAGTTTGTTTTGACAAATAAAATTTACTTTTATTGTCATTGGAAACTTAAAATTTGACATACAAATAAAATTCACTTTTTATTTGTCATTAGGAAACTTGGAATTTGTATGCAAATAAGATTTGCTCTTTTTTTTATATTATTAGAAACCATAGAAAAATGTGAATATGTCAAATACTCTTTTATGTGCCATTAAGATTCATAGGAAATTGTTTATATATATAGGTGCATTTATGTGTCATTAAAGATTCATAGAAAGTGATTACAAATAAATGACTATTTAATTGTCGTTTGAATAACATAGAAAGTGATTACAAATAAATGACCATTTAATTGTCATTTGAATAACATAGAAACTTGTTTACAATAACATGACATCTTTTTTTTACATTTTGTTATTGTGAATAAAAAGGACAAATTTTTGTTAGAAAATGTAAATTAGAATAGAAAGGGCATTCTTGTTAGAAAATATACATTAGGATAAAAATAACCCTTTTTGTCGAATTAGAATTTACAAATGGAAGTTGTCAACAAAGACAAAGTTATTATTTTTCATTCGTTGTTGAAATAGAATTGTATGCAATATAAAGAATATTTCAATGTAAAGTTATACTTTGGGAAATATGATATTTCAGAAGTTAAATATTTTTAAAATATGAAATATTTTAAAATAACATTTTTAGGAAATAATTATAATTATAATTATAATTGTTCTTGGACACGAGGTTAGGTCACGTTTATGGCGGAAGTCTGCCCGGAACCAACCGACATATCCAGCAGCCATAAATGTTCGGCCTAATGTGAGAGGTCCGAGTACACGAATACAAATTGGGTTTTGACTCGAGGTTAAGCCCAACTGTGGAATAAGTCTGCCCGGAACCAACCGGCATATCCAGCATCCACAAGTTGTAGGCCTAATGTGAGAAGTCTGGCCCATTATAAAACATAAATGGATAATATAACGAATTGGATTATTTAATCCATTGTGAATAAAAACATCATTTTAACCTGAATAAGTTTATTAACTTATATTATCCATTTTAAAATGAATATTAAAAGAGTTAATTTCAAAACTAATATTTTGAAAATAATGTTTTAATATGAGAAATGATATTTTGATCAGAATAAATGGTTTATTTATTTTAAAATAAATAAAAGGAATTACGTAAATAAATAAGAACAAGAAATTAAAACCCTTTATTTACAAATAGTGTAAATAAGGAAGAAAAAGAAGATGAAACCATTTATTTATATTTAGGTAAATAAATAACAAAAGGATAAGAATATATTTATTTACATTTAGGATAGGAAAAGAAAAAGTAAAAACATTTATTTAGGTGAATAAATAAGAAAAGGAAAATGAAAACATTTATGTATATCTAGGTAAATAAATAAATGATAGGAAAGAATAATTTATTTACATTTAGGTAAATAAAACCAGAAGATAGAGAAGTACAATTTATTTACATTTAGAGTAAATAAAGCAAATGGTAGAAAAGAATAATTTATTTACATTTAGTGTAAATAAAACATAGATAATAAAGGTGATATTTTTATCGTCATTTTATATGCGATAAAAAGAATAAATTTTTATAATTAAAATCGCCAAATGATTTATATTTATATATATAAATATAAATTATAAACTTAATGACACGCGCGCGACAGTTCGCGTATCGACAATCGTAACTTTAAATAGTTATACCGAAAGTTCCGACCATCGGATTTTCCCAAAACTGGAATCGTTAGGACCGCTTTGGGAAGATCTTTCCAACGATATAAACCTCATCAAAATCCAACGGTTAGTTTTCGAGATAAGTGAAAATTAAATTTGGTTGAAAACAGCGCCAGGGTCGCCCATTGACCCGAAGCGTCGTTATATTAATTTAAGCTATTTTATTTTAAATAAAAATAGAAATAGGTCGTTATTAAATACCAATAACGATATGAACTGATTTCAAGTTATATATATATGCGAGAATCATTTGAAAAGTCCGAGTTCAATCTCATTTCAAATGATTATACGACGTTCTAAGTCGAAGATTTAAAGACGGTGATTGAAGACCGGCGATCTTCACATCGAATGGATGTGTTGCTACTGAGACCCATGAGAGGAGTAGCTACCTTAAAAGGGCTTCAGTGGTGGCCGTTCGGACGAAGTAGTGATTTGTACGGATTTGACTTTCGCTCAGACCCAGGGCATAAGTTTATAAATGGAATGTATGTCTGACGTTGTAGTCCCTTATACTACATTCGTTGATCACTGTTAATATATATCTGTTTGGTGGTTAACACCCTTCTCTAAGACGTACAAGCTTAGAGGTTATATATTGGTAGAAATCAATGATATAGTATGGACTGACAATGTGGCATACTAAGATGCATTGATCAAGGCTTTTGTTGAAAAGCAGGCCTTGTGGTTAATGATCAAAGCACGGCCTGTTTAGGCGTAGCTTTGTGTATAGCGTGACTTCGCGAGCCTCACACCCCGGTATGAGTCAAAAACGGGATACGGACTGCAGGGACTGCACACGTTTCTTTCTAGCTAGAGTGATGTCAGGGACCTAGCAGCGCTGACATTTTACTTATGTGGATGTTGGATTTTGAGGCGCCTCGTGTTTTATAGGCCGTTGGTGGTCATATTATAGGTCCAAAGGGACCGGGAAGCGTGTGTTCAGGCATAACTAATCCACTGCCCATAGGCGGGGACCGGCCCTGAAGATCCAAGGGTTCACTGCGGGGGATCCTGAGGCATTTGCTAGAGTGTCTCGAATCGGAGAGGAGCTTGCCCCTAGCCTCGACTCATGATGGAAATCCAATTTCCAATACGACCTTGCGGTTTTGATTGTAGAACTAGTATTGGTGACATGATATATGGTACCCATGCCGTCTAGGATTGATACTTATGATTGAAATGTTTTTATTTAAAACATATACACACTAATAATAATATCAAACCCGATTTTATACGTATCAAGCATCTTTTGACCATTATAAGGTAAAACCCTATCCTCTGGTGTGCGTTGCATTGTGTGATGGGACTTGGGTCTTATAATGGTTTCATTTTTCCAAAAAGACATTGCATTGTTAACAATTTACTTTAATTTATGCACTGGAAATCCATAGGAGTAAACCCGTTCCGCGTTAGCGGCGTGGTCCTGTGATTAGCCTTCTTATTAGTTAAGTTATTTAGATTTCTCACACCAGTCCCACGACTGACCTGTAGTTTGTTTCACTTTGCAAACTCGGGTGCCCTCTTTTCCACATGGGCAGTCGAGTAGCTTTTTGCAGATATCTATTCTTTTAGCAGGATCCTGGATCGAAGCCTAAAGCTGTGTCCAGAGCTTAGTAGTCTACCGCTGTTTACTGTATTTTATTTAATGTATTAAATCTTTTGTAATTTTTCTTCCGCTGTGATTTTATTTCAATGTACTCTGATATATTTTGTACTCTGATGTAACATTATTGTAATGTAATAAAAGTCTGCTGTTATTGTTCTGATGTATTGTATTCCCAAAGTTAAAGTATTCGAAGATTTCCAATCTTTGGGTCAGACCTGTGTGGTTTATGGTCGATTTAAAGAGCGGGAATTTTCGGGTCTTTACAGCGGAGTACTCATTTGATACCATTATATGGGCTACTGACTGAAACAGGTCCCATACACAAGATGATGCAAGCTCTCCCGTTTGTCTTGCATCCCCACTAGGATTTCCACAGGTTATACTTTCCTAGCGGTGTCTTTAATTACTTAACCCCAACCGGTTAAGTTTGTGGGCTTATATATATAAATATTACCCATCCAACCCTGATATGCTTAACCCTCCCACTATTTCAACCAAGTTTACTTAACCCCTGTTCAAGTTCAACATGTTCATACAATCTCTATGGATTCAACTGGGCTAAGTATTCAACTTTATTACCATGTCCATTTACGGTTATAATGTGCTAGACCTCCCACATTAAGCCTACCACTTGTGGGTGCTGGAAATGCCGGGCGGTTCTAGGCAGACTTATTCCACAAATCGGACTTAACCTCGTGTCTTAGCATGTCTTGTGTTTGTGCACCTAGACCCCTCACATTAGATTCACCGCTTGTGGTCGCTGGATATGCCGGTCGGGTCCGGGCAGACTTCCACCACAAGTGTAATCTAACCTTGTGTCTAAGCACGGTTACAGTTTCTAATTACTGTATTCCTAGGCATTTCCATTATTAACCCAGTTTACCTATGTCGTTGTAGGTTTTCATGCCCTTTACCCAAGTTATGTTTATAATAAAATATATGCCCCAAATTCATATTATTACACTTTATTCAAGTTGTGCCCAAATCCCAATTACAAGTTATTCCCAATAATAAAGTTTTCACCTCGTTTCCAATCTAACATATTCGCATATTTCAGTGGCATGCTTAGACTCTAAGGTAGCCTGGCTATATAAAAATAAAAAGGGAAAAGATAGAGGGAACCGAACAGAGATAATCATACTAACAAGGTTGACATGTAACAACATAAACATATAGTGGCATGGTGACAAATAGGCGAATTGGAACAGATCTGATGAACATGTGACAATAGAATTGATTCTAACATAATAGGGATAAACATGATGTGGTCTAAACAGTGAATTAGATGTCCAACTAATAACAGATCTGATTTCAACATAAACATAATAGAACGGGTATAAAGTGATCTAAACAGTGAATTAGATCTGCAATCAAAAGCAGATCTAACATGATAAAGGTTAAGATCTAAGTCATAGTCATGTTAGAATAACATAGTTCAACAGGTTATAACAGATCGGATATGATTCACATGGTCACAGGCATAAATCCAAATTACAGTCATGTCAAGTTTTACTTTTTAATCATTTAGAACTAAAGTTAACATGGACTCAAAGTGTTTGGATCTAGAAAAATAGAAGAAGAATAGCAGATGTTGAATCACTGATCTACACTTGAATAACTTGATTTGTTGAAGAAAAAAAGGTTTGATTCAATCTGGGCAGAGATAACATCTAGTCCTTCATTATTTTTGGTGTGCAAAAACATGAGAAATGAGGCCATATTTATAAGTGACCCTGAAACCCTAATCTGCCTCCTCTGCCATAGCTAGGTCGACCCCCGCTTATGGGGCCGACCTATGGGTCGACACCCCCCTTGAGGGATCGACACCCCACTTAAGCAATCGACACCTCTAAGTGGGATTTTTGCCACCCACGGAAATTTGATTTTTGAACGGATTTTTGATTTTCTGAATTATATATATATATATATATAATTCTCTTGCGCGTATACAAACTTCAAACCTTCACAACTTCTTCATACGGCGTCCGTTTTATGTAAACCCGGTGTCTATTTTGATCAGAATTCTGAGATGAACGCAATGGCGCAGTCCGTTTCCCTTAATTTTGAATTTTAAATTAATTATTTTTTAATTTGTCCTCTTTAGTGCTGTTAAAATTACGGGGTGTTACATTCTCCCTTACTCAAAGGATTTCGTCCCCGAAGAATGTAAATCCTACCATCCATCACCCATCTGCTCATCCAGCAATCATAGGCATCTATTGTCCTTGAAGACTTCTAATGCTTGAATGAACATATGCAAAGGTGCATGTATATGTCCCAATACTGATGCAAAGATCAGGCGGTCTGCTGATTCGGTCGACCTCCTTAATGCAATGTATGTTAGTGCCATGAATCCATCATGTATGCAAATAATCCTATTATAACATGTAAGTCCTATATGGGTGCACAATCATTCATCCAAATGCAACATCCATATGATGATACATCCATTTCCATCCATTAAAAGAAGAAAAATGCACACACATCCATATGCAGTATGAGAGTGATTGAGCCGATCTAGTTCTTAATGTGTGTTTATATGCATCCATGAGCAACCACTAGCAAACATTTGCATCCATTGGGATCCATCAAACATAACATGCCTCAAACACATGTTTACATCCATGGGATTCCTACCTAAAGGTTGAAGGTTCGATCGATAGGACACACTTAGATGATAGAAACAAGCATAAATAAAAGCTTTGGAAAGGAAGTTAAGAACATACCCTCGAAAAGAAAAGGGTACGAAGCACGAAACTTGTCTACGGTCTCCCAAGTTGCATCCTCTGGGTTATCTCCCCACTGAACTTTTATCAACTTGACCTCTATACTGCATAACTTCTTAACTTCTGATCCAAGAATATGGGTAGGAACTCGTCTGACTATCGCCTCCCGTTCTACCCTTACTTCCTCCAATATACCCGGATCAAGTACTTCCGTGGTATCATGCAAGTACTTCCACAAATGAGAAACATGGAAAACATCATGAACGCCAGATAGCCTCTCTGGTAGCTTTACTCTATAGGCTATTTAGCCAATCCTTTCTGTTATGGGAAATGGCCCTACAAATCTTGGTGCCAACTTCCTTATAGATCCGAAGCGAACCACATTCCTCAAAGGTGACACCTTAATAAAAACCATGTATCCTACTTCAAATTCAATGTCGGTCCTTCTCTTGTCCGCATAGGATTTCTGCCTATCTTGTGCGGTCTTCATTTGCCGTCTAATAAGGTAAATCTTCTCAGACGTTTCTCTAACCATATCTGGTCCAAGTAGTAGTCTTTGTGTAGTCTCCCATAAACAAGTTGGTGATCTATAGGGTCGTCCGTACAATGGTTCGAAAGGTGCCATGCCAATACTAGCTTGATAACTGTTGTTGTAGGCGAACTTTAGTAAAGGAACATGCTCTTCTCAAGTCCCTCTGAAGTCTAGGATACACAGCCTTAAAAGATCCTCAAGAACTCTGTTCACCCTCTCCATCTGTCCATCGGTCTGAGCATGATAAGTGGTGCTCAAACACCGTTGTGTACCTAATGCTTCTTGCAAACTCCTCCAATGTTCACTGGTGAAAATGGGGTCATGATCAGTTACGATGCTGGAAGGTACTCCATGAAGACGGACTATCTCACGAACGTAAACTGCTGCCAACCATGCTACCGTCCTCTTGGTCTTAACCAGAATGAAATGAGGGCTCTTCGTAAGTATGTCTACTACAACACAAATGTTGGAGTTGCCTTTCTTTGATCTAGGCAAACCATCTATGAAATCCATATAGACACTCTCCCACTTCCACTGTGGAATCTCCAAAGGATGAAGTAAGCCACCAGGCTTCTTTTGCTCAGCTTTAACTTGCCGGCAAATTAAACATCGAGAAACAAACTCCGCCACATCTTTCTTCATCCTAGCCCAAAAGAAAACCCTCTTCATGTCTCTATACATCTTACCACCTCCTGGATGAATAGTCATCTTAGAATGATGGGCTTCTTCAAGGACTGTCTTTAACAAACTCCCAGTTTGGGGAATACAAAGCCTTCCATCTCGTCGCACCACCCTTTATCGTCTATGGCATATCTACTGAGGTGACTAGAAGTCTCCCCTTTACTGAGCCTATCCAAGATGTCTGAAATCTGTGGATCCTTTCGCTGTGAAGCTCCATCTGATCCATAAGAGTACGTCGCACCTCCAGTGATGCAAATAAACTAGACAACAACTCGATGGAGGGCCTAAAATCAAACATTGATATAAACTCCAAGCTTTTCTTTTCCACAAGCAGAGGACTTAAGGCCATCCTTTGCCTACTTAGTGCGTCTGCCACCACGTTACCCTTGCCAGGGGTATAAGAAATATCAAAGTAATAAGAAGCTAGGAACTCCATCCACCTTTGTTGCCTTAAATTTAGATCCTTCTACGAGGACAAGTACTTGAGAGATTTATGATCGATGTACAACTCAAACTTTTCTCCAAACAAATAATGATGCCACGTTTTAAGCGCAAGCACTATGGCATCTAGCTCTAAGTCGTAGGTAGGGTAGTTCTTCTCATGAACCCTTAGATGTCTACCGCATAACATACTACCCTTCCTTCTTGCATTAGAACATCGCCAAGCCCTGTACCATATGCATCAGTGTAAACTGTGAACACTTTGTTTCCATCGGGCAAGGTCAAGACTGGGGCTGTTGTCAGAGCCCTCTTCAATCGTTGGAAAGCAACATTACAATCTATATCCCATGAAAATGTTAAATTCTTCTTCGTCAGCCTAGTGAGTGGGGTTGATATCTTCGCGAAGTCCTTAATGAATTTCCTATAATAGCCTGCCAATCCAAGAAAGCCTCTCATTTCCATTGCATTCTTAGGAATTTGTCAATCTTGAACTACAACTACCTTTGCGGGATCTACTACTATCCCATCTTTAGAGACCACATGCCCTAAAAATCTCACCTCTTTTCTCCAAAAATGGCATTTGGAGAATTTCGCCATAAGCTGATGTGCACACAGAGTTTTCAAAACTTCTCTCAAATGTTGGGCATGCTCTTCCTCACTGTTTGAGAAGATCAAGATATCATCAACAAAGACCACGACAAATTTACTTAGAAACTCTCGAAACACCCTGCTCATCAAATCAACAAAATAGGTGGGTGCATTCGTCAACCCGAAAGGCATAACGAACCATTCAAAGAAACCATCTGGAGTCCTAAAAGCGGTTTTATCTATACTGTCTCGACCACCCTCAATTGATGAAATCCCATGGCCAAGTCTAATTTAGTGAATACTGATGCACCAACAAGTTGGTTAAAAAAATCATCCATCCTCGGAAGTGGGTGCCTGTTCTTCTTTGTGAGTTTATTCAACTCTCTATAGTCTACATACAAGCGAAGCGAACCATCCACTGTGATGACCCCGATCTTCCGCGTAACGAAAGCAAGGATAATCATTGGAATACATTTTTATATTTTATAATGTAAATATGACCTGAAAACTAAAACTTATCTTATTATTTGCATATTATAATGCAAATGAGACTTGAAAACAAAACTTACATTTTTGTTAACATTTCATGATATGAATATAACTTGATGATAAAGCTATTTTTATTATTTGCATACTATAATGAAAATAGAACTTGAAAATAATTGTATGATGATGATGATTTAGTTCTGAAATGTTTTGGGTGTATGAATTATCGATTGTTGCTTGTGGTGTGCTTATTGTTCATGTTATGCTTAAATCCGTCTTTAAATTATATATGTTATTGAGTTTAAGGTGCAGTTGGAAAATTAAATCTAAATTTAGATTTAAAACATATTTCATTCAAATCTAGACGTTCTAATTTATTTTATTTTAATGTCATTTTCATTCTTCTGAAATGAACAAAGAAATGGAACGACAAATAAAACTTTATTTTTATTTGTTGATGTTACAATGTTAGTGATTCATTTTTATCGACATTTTTGGTGCGATAAAAATAGACAATGTTAGTGATTCATTTTTATCGACATTTTTGGTGCGATAAAGATAGAAAATGTTAGTGATTCATTTTATCGACATTTTTGGTGCGATAAAAATAGACAATGTTAGTAATTCATTTTTATCGGCAATTTTGATGCGATAAAAATAGCAACGATAATGTTACATTTTTATCATCATTTTAGATGCAATAAAAGGAATATAAATAAAAGAGACATTTTTATCACATCACCCAAAGGGGCTGGGTACGCATGATGGGGGGTTCTCGCTTCGCGGTTTGGTGGCGAACGGGAGACTCTTACCCCCACATGTCCCTGTTGAGGGTTGGTAAGGCAATGGCCGGGAGGCTCGAGAGGGTCGTCGTAAAACAAGGTGTACTGGGGGACCACTGTGAGCCACGGTGGGTTTTACCTGCTGCTTTGGGGGAATAAGACTTGTTATCTTTATTTTGCATTCCCTCTTAGACGATAAACTTTTAAACTTATTCCTGTTTTAAAATATGCACTTTGGAGGTTGAGACATGTCCTTTCTATTGGTTTTGTTGTAATAAGTAGGATTCTGTGACTGTGGGATTCTGTGTTTTGATGACATCCATATTCCGCTGCTATGCTGATGTTATTATTATATAGTTTCTTATATTTATGCTGTTATCTGTGTCCTGTATTGCCATATTTATGTTGTATTCCAATGATTATCCTTGCTTTCGTTACGCGGAAGATCGGGGTCATCACATCCGCCTTAGTTGCAAATACCACTACAGTACCCCATTCAGATATGCTTCGCCTAATAAACCCTTTCTCAAGTAGCTCCCCTACTTGCTTACTAAGCTCCCGCCTTTCCCTTAGAGCCATATGACGCATAAGTAATGCAACTGACTTTGCATTGTCTACCAAGTATATACGAGAGTCGATATCGCACCTCGGAGGTAAGCCCCAAACCTCCTCAAAAACATCCGAATACTCACAGACTATTGGTACAGATTGCGGACATCGATAGATGCATCCAGAGACTCTAAGAAACTAAGCATGACAGACCCCTTAGGGTCACATGAAATCTCGAGGGTCCTCCTATGGCAAGTCAAAAATCTAACGACCCTCCTCTCACAATCTAGGATGGCACCATACCTGGCTAGCCAATCCATCCCTAGAATCAAACCATAGCCCATTAAACTAAGCACATATGCATCACACTCAAACTCGACGCCTAACAAAGATATTCTTAAACCCCGAAAAATCATGGACAAATGAGCCGAACCACCAATGGGGTTTGAGACAACAATGGGATCCACTACCATACTAGCATTAAGGTGCAGAGACTCGACTACAGAATCAGATATAAATGAACGTGAAGCACCAGAGTCAAAAAGAGTTCTAATTGGGTAATTGGAAGGGGAAATCAAACCTTCAACAAGAACTTTCCTACCTTGATCTGGAACACTGATCGCGAGAGCATGTACTTGCCCTGCAGAAGTTCTGCCCTTTGACCTTGTCCTTGATTCTTCGGGCACTCCTTAGAAAGTGTCTGATCTCTCCACAACAGAAGCAAGCATTCTTCCTTCTTTTGCAGTCCTTTATTAAATGACCCTCAAGTCCACAATTGTGGCACTTTCTTATCCTTAGCCATATTATTCTTTCCGCCTTTCTTATGTTGTTGTTGTTGTCGTCCCTTCTTGGGCCACACTTTCTTATTTTACATGCTTTTCTAAGTTTGAGAAAGAAACTTCATTTCAAACCTCTGTCTAAAATCATCCCAAGTGTCCACTGGACGCCCTGCTTGCGTCACTTCCCACCAAAAAGAAGCTTCATCTTTCAGTAGCCAGGCGGCTAACTGAATCTTCCTACGATCATCTACTTCGAAAATTCCAAACAAATCCTCTGTTTCCTTGAGCCAATTTCTTGCCTCTACAAACATCTCTGTTCCATTAAACGTCTTTCCGCCCATAGCACGAAAGTCTTTGCAGATCTTAGAGAAATTATCTGCTCGCGGAGGAGGAGGAGGAACGACGGGTGCAGCTGGGGGAGGAACTTCTGCTTGACCACCGGTAGGCGCCGTAGCCTCTTGATACCGACGGACCAGCTTGGTATCGTAACGCCCTCATGAATATTAGGTTCCCCAGACATGTTGAAAAGAAAAGTAAAGGGATTCAGACAAAGGATAGAAAGATGTTATATATGGATTTGGGGAATATGTTTTTCAAAATAGACTTTTCTTTTGAAAATGCTTCCTTTTAAAACCTTTTTGAAAATAATTTTCAAAAACTTTATCCGATCTGGTAGCCTTTAGCTCTGATACTAAGTGTGACACCCCACGTCCGTTAATGTCACTCATAAGAGAATGCATTAAGTTTAGTGAAGCATTATAGATAAACAGAAACAGAAACATTACAAGACAGATATAAAATAACAGCGGACTTAAAAACTTTATTAATCATAAAATATCGTAGTTCAAAACATCATATGTCTGAAAATACATAAACCCAGTACATCATTAAAATTTATGTCTTGTACTTAAAACATTAGAGTACAATAGTAAAAGAAGCATAATCCCCAAAAGAAACATAACCATAATAGTAAAGACAAGACCTTGAGCAATACATCTAAGCAGCTCCAAGCAAGACGATATCAGAATCCTGATCAAGCTTGAGTATTCCCACCCTGAGGACCTGGGGTGGTGGGGAACGGAAAAGAAAGAAGAGGAAACAAAATGGGTCAGACATAAAGTCTGGCGAGTCCAATTACTTTTAGCAAATAAATAAGTAAAAGTATCATGATAGGCATATAAAGTGGATAAGAAAGATAACATCATAAAGGTGTTGAATAACGAGATTTTGATCGATGTCAACGAAAAAAGCTATTATGGGAATTGAATCATAAAGATAAGGTTTTATATATGTATATACATTGAGTCGTGTTAGAATTATGTTAAAATCTATCCTCAAGTATACACGAAGGTGCTAATCATTTCTATATATAAATATATATTTACAAAGCCATCAAAAAGCCAGAAATATACCAAAACTGGCCTACCAGTCGACTGGTAGGAAATAGACTAGTCGACTGGTCGACCTATTTTGGTATATAACGGCTAGTTTTAAATTTTTTATATATACGTTTTAATTCTACCAGTCAACTGATGATTTTTAACCAATCAACTGATTCGACCCAGATTTTATTTTTTGAAGAGTTTCTTCCATTCATGAAGAGATTCCTCTTCATTAATCAAAGGAAATGGACATATCTTTTTATGGAAACTATTCATGAATGTTTGCTACTCTTAGACCATTATATAAACAACTTCAATCATGTTTTACAATCACCGAATGATTCTATATTCTCTCTATTTTCTGAATTGCATTCTCATACTCTTTGCAAACAAAAAGCTCTTCATATTCAAATACTTGTTGAATCCTTGATTTAATTTTAATATCACTTGATTCAATAAGCCATTCTACTTCCTTAAATCTATGCATTCAAAGTATATACTCGAGGATTAGATTATAGGAAGGTTGTACTTAAGCTATTGGCTAATCAGTGTTGAAAGAAGAACACATCCAGAAGTCAAACTCTTTGTAATTGTTGAAGTCCTATGTAGATGATCAGGCGAGAGGCATCCTTGTTGGGGATCGGGTGTACTGACCTATTCCTCCGAGTTAAGAGAGGGCGTTGTTAGTGAATTCCGAAGAGAAGCTTCGAGACTGGACGTAGGGCGGGAAGTCCGAACCAGTATAAAAACTCCTGGTGTCTCTTTATTTACTGCTTATATTTACCTGTTATATATTATGATAACTTAGACTTTATTTGAATAAACATTTGCACATAATTTAGATAGTATATCACATATATTTCTGCATTATCCATATAGATCCTTTAAGTCGTACATACCGACTTTTTCAGTTGGTATTAGAGCACGGCTATCTTATAACCGTAAAACTGTTATTTGATAATTAGATAATATGGATAGTTACACTAGCATTAGCAATAACACCGATACTCTGAAGGCCAATCAACGGCTAGACCACCCTTCTTTAATGGCATGAATTATAGTTATTGGGCTACTAGAATGAGAATATACATGCAAGCTGACAGTTATGATGCACGGAATATTACTCAAAAAGAATATACAACACCTACTACTGCATACACTGAATGGTCAAACACTGAGAAAAATGACGCTACTGCAAATGCTAAAGCCATGAATATGCTACATTGTGCACTTGATAGAAATGAGTTCAATCGGATTTGTATGTGCAACGCTGCATATGAAATCTGGAGAACACTTAAGATTACTCATGAAAGCACTAACAAAGTTAAACAAAGTAAAATTTCTATGCTCAAAAATCATTTTCAAAATTTTAAGATGAACGAGAACAAATCCATAAATGGTATGTATTCACGTTTTCAAAATATTTATCATTCATGATTAGGACTAGAAGAAAAATATTCTGACTTTGACATAGTTTCAAAAAATTTAAATTCTTTAACCGATGAATGGGAGAGAAAGTATTAGCGATCGAAGAAGCTAATGATCTCTCTGCCATGAAACCGGAAGAATTGATCGGTAATCTAATGTCATATGAAGTGAACTTGCAGGCAAAGAAATCATAAGTACAAGATAAGAAGAATTTAGCTTTCCATGCAGAAAAAGAAGATTCTGATTCAGATGAAGAAGATATTGCATTTGATGCTAAATTTTTAGAAAATTTCTAAAATACCGAAAGAGTCAAAGCAAAAATATAAAGAAGAATTCATCAAAGGAACCTGATCCAGCTTTAGTAGAATGTTTCAACTGTCACAAGACCAGACACTATCAAAAGAACTGTCCAGAGCTAAAAAGAAATCGCAAAAGTGAAAAATCAAAGAAACGAGCTTTCTTAGTCACTTGGGATAATTCAGACTCATCTTCTGAAAGTGATAGCAACAACGATAGTGAGCAAGCAAATGTGTGCTTTATGGCTAAATACAATGATGTAAGTGATTTTACTTTTGATGAATTAGTAGAAATAAATACTAAAATTTTAGAATCTAGAAAAATATTTAAAAGAAAATTTAAACAAACTAACGAAGACAAAAACAAAGCCGAATTTGAGAGAGACATTTTGAAAGATGACTAAGAAATCTTAGAAGATGAAATTAGAAGATTACAAGGTTCTCTTTCAAATGCAAATTCTCAAATTTCTTTGTTAAGTCAAGAAATAGAAATTCAAAATAATAAACACAATACAAAATATTTGTATACGGAATCTACAAATACGCTCTCTTACACATACACTCAACTCAGTATGGGTATTACTATCCTCATCTCTATTGAGTTACGTTACAGAGCCAAGGGTATTACTAAACCAGTAGCTCTGATACCACTGTAGCGACCTACAACAATTCAACATCCAAGTTCTAACAATAAAGCGTACATCCCATATTACTTGCCAAAACTTAAGTATCGAAACACATATAGTTATTAGAAAGAAGGTAGAGGGTGAGATAAGAAAGAAAGTTATAATAGATGGAGAACAAGAACCAACACAGAGTCTCACATCGTAGCAGTACAAATATAATATAGAAGTAAATCTTTACTGAGTGCTTTTATAAATACTTACAATCATCTGAGTACATCAACACATCTGGACAATTATAATAACCTGTCCTCATATACAACACACAACGAAAACACAACTATATAATATCATACGTCTGGTTTCTTCTTGCTCATCTCTTCATTGCATCCGATAACATGAACCTGTACGACCCGATCTAACCCGAGCATTTTAAGTGTCGAATCAGTCTGGTGAACCAGAGTGAGAAAAAACACACTAAGTTTAAAGGTATCACACAACTTGATTTTTAAGTCAAAGTCTTTTCGAAAGAAAAGGGTAATCATAAGACCAAATCCACACATAAATGCGGACAATATTTACCTTACGATAACCCAAAACATTTTTGAAATCAATATCTTTTCTGATATTATAATAGTGTCTAAATATAAATAAATAGCAGTCTAGCGGAATGCTTGCATCTCACGCTCCACATACATAGTATACAATCAAAACCATGGGCTCTTATTGGAGAATGGAATGCCTAGCAAGATATGGGACCACATTCCCAACAATGTATCTCCGAAGATGAATACATTGGGGTTCAACAAGAACATCTTGCAACCCAGGCAAAATATGACCGGCCCCTCACTTCGCTTGAGAGTACCGAATATATCATCACCACGGTTGGGGGCCAGCCAACCGAACCGATATCATACATACAAAAATAAAAAGGGACAACCGAAGGAATTTGATATCTTCAGATCAGTTGATGATATACCCTTTTGATGGGTGCGACCCACATAGCTATGCGACCTTCCCGATTTTATACCATTTCCCGGTTGATGAAGCTTGAGGTTATACTTACTTTTAGAACATCTGGCTACCATTTGCTTTAAATGCCACATCGTCAGATCCATCAAATCACTAATTAACATCCAAAAATATACTCTGGGTATAAAAGAAGTGCCCTTTTCGCCACCAACTTGGTATGTTTGTAAAAATCAATGTACGTGGTTTTTAGGAAATACTCAGTCAAACATTTGTCCATACAAGTCATCTAGGTACAGGATGAACCGAAGGTACCCTCCTACCACATCCGATATAGGTATCACCCAAGAATCAATAGCGAGTAGTCCTTGCACTCCATCGATTTCAACCACGACATGATCACCATTAGAATATCTGCAGGCGCAACTCCAGAGAATTCGACAAGTAGTCATTTAGTTTATGAAGATCCACGGTCTTCGCTGCTCCATCTTTAATCAGCATCATCCATGTATTAGCTGGTTCAGAATGGTTTTCGAATATAAATTCGATCCCGGACTTTCCGTACCAACAATCGTACGGGTCAGATTTGATAGTCGGTTATTTAACTATCAAATAAACAATCATGAGAAACTCACTGTTTCAGTACTCGGCCTTACTTGGCCTCTTTATTAAAATAATTTACGAAGGTCAATTTAAAACTCTTAAATCTTTATGTATAACAAATATGGCTTTTCACTTCTTATCCAATATAATATTAATCTCAAAACTGTCTTATTTTAATACTTCGGGAAATATCCAATAATCATATCTAATCATCTATGTTACTATAATTTGCAAAACATTATTCATCTCACTACTCATCATCTATAACTGGGAAATAAATTCATCTTATCGCTCGTAAAACAACGTTATGAAATCTTTCTTGTTCTATATTTGAAATAATAACCAACCCTTAATCTTTTAGAATAAATCCATTCCAAAACTACACATTCCAATTCCTTTTACCTCAAAAATACCATTATAGTTTCACATAATCTCCTTTTATTTCCTTTACTTCGAAAATATCATTATATATATATATATATATATATATATATATATATATTCTAATCTTTCCACGTCCGTTACTTTGGAAATCCCACTATTCATATTTCAAATCTCTTTATTATCACTGCGTATTATTTCTCATCTGGAAATAATAAATCATTCTATACCTCTTTACCGTTACAACTAATATTATCCTCAGATAATCCTGAAGTCGTTCAAGTGGGGGTGTTTTAATTACCTCTCAGACCTTGATCAACAACGTTCTTATCTGTAACACCCCGTAATTTTCAATATTAATGTTCACAAATTAAAGAATAAGTAATCTCAGATTTGAGAATTAAGGGAAACTGGTTGCGCCGTTGTGTTCATCTCGGAATTCTGGTTGAGATAGAGTCCAAGTTTGCGTGAATTGGACTTCGTATGAAGAAGTTATGGCGATCGGAAGTTTCAGAAATTTCAAAACAGATTTCATAAATTCAAATTTCAGAGTCAAAATGGGCTAGGCGGGAAATTTCCCGCCAGGGCCAGGTCGACCAGGGGGTTGACCTACCCTAACCAGGTCGACCATAGGGTCGACCTGGGGGTCGACCTGCCCTCCCCCCCCTCCGGGCAGATTTGATTGATGACCTGTTTATGACTGTATGCTGAGTCATTATGGTTTCTGATCTGCTCTGAATGGCTGGGGTTAATTCTGGGTTGATCGGACGGCCTAAATTAATCCTAAACTCTACAAAAACACATGTAGACTCAAACCCTAAATTAAAATTAAAATTAAAATTAAAATTAAAATCATGGCCTCCATGCCGTCACCTTGCAACCTAGAATAGCCGCCACCAATTAGAGAGGAAGAAAAGCTAATCTAATTCAATTCTAATCTAAACCACAACAAATTGTCTTCTTCAAAGGAAAGCTAATTCAAATTCAGAACTCAGATTTCAGAACTCAAGACCTTCTTTGAGTTGTGAGTTCGATTTCTTTAATAAAATAATTAACAATTTAATTGGATTAAGCTATGATGTGGATTATATGGTTATGTTGTGAATTATTGACCGCATGTTATTATCTATGTTGTAAATTCTATGATGTTATTATCCATGTTGCAAAGTTGTAATGTTATCATCTATGTTGTAATTCTATGATTGGCTTATGTATAATCAATTCATAATGATGTTTCATATGTTAGTTTGGTTATGTTGTTGGAACTAATTCATATGATAAATCATATGTATGTATGCAAGTTAGGATGTTAATTGAGGCATGGATCATATGCAAGTTAGTGAAAATTATGTACAACCTTACATGTTTCATGACATCTATTTTATGTATAAATTGGATCTAAAGTTAGGCTATGACATGTGTGAGTTATATGCTAGTATACAAAATTCTACATACTAGTTTATATGTTTAGATGTAAGTTTACACCTTATGATTAGATCTATGACATACATGGTTCATGCAAGTTTGTGACAAGTACCTAAACAAGTTTACACCTTTAGATTTAGATCTACGACATATGTAGTTTTATGCAAGTTTGTGACTTTGGCCTATGCAAGTTTAGATGAAGAACCTCATTCACACATGCAAGTTCACCCCTTATGTTTAGATCTAGTTTTATTTCTATGTATGTTGTGATGTTTTCTCTTTATTCCATAAGTTAGACTATTCGAGTCTAACGTATATTTTACGTTAATCGAACGAACGTACAATGTGGGGTAATGGGATAATATTAAAAGATTTAATATTGAGAATTGGCATAAATGCCTTAAACGCCTTAAAATAATTTTGTGATGAAAATTGGTATGATTTTACATACCATAAATAAATGGACATAATTGAGTCAATTATGGCCATAGTTAAATTTGGAATTGATTGATAATTTGAATAGGGAAATTAATTCAAATTGGGGGATAATTTATTTTGTGTAATTAATCGTCTAAGATACGAGGTTAGGCTCTTTTGTGGTGTAAGACTGCCCGGACCCGCCCGGAAAATCCAGCTGCCACAAATGCCAGTCTAATGTGAGAGGTCTTAGGCATAAATTAAATGCGTAACAGTTGTAAAGACACGAGGTTATGCTCGTTTGTGGTGTAAGACTGCCCGGACTCGCCCGGCAAATCCAGCTGCCACAAATGCCAGTCTAATGTGGGAGGTCTTTATGAGGTTACGATCTTAATGAATTAAGAAACACTTAACCAGATAAACATGTAGTGGGACATGAGCGGGTTAAGTGGGTGCCTTAGGTGGCATGTTGAATTAAGTGGGTGCCTTGGGTGGCATTTGAAATACGATTAGAAACACTTAACCAAAATTGAAACATGTAAGTGAACATGAATAAGAAGAGGGTTAAGTGGGATGTACTAGAGGGGACCAAGCTTAGGTGGATAGCTTGTGTCAAGTAATGGGGGCCCGTTTCAACCAGTAACCCATAAGTATCTTTGTGGGCTCGACCCAAGTCGAGGACGGGACATGCGTACTGGGCTTGACTGTAAGAGGCCAAAATGGGTTAGCGGTGGCAACGCAAGTCCAACGGGTTCATGTGCGTGTGTGGGCCCGGACTGGTAGGTAAGACGTTGTTGCATCGTGTAGGTATAAGCCGTGCATTGGGTGTGGTATCGGGTTGCCACTTTGGGGAGTGATACACCCCACTGTGGGGCCAACACGAGTATCTACGAGCTAGGGAGCCGATCGCATGGGGGTAGTGGGTACACCTAATGGAGATAGGGGCAGGTGGCACCTATGAAGGCAACTAGGGGTGCATGAAACTACCATTATCATTATTAAGTTCTGTAGGCGGGATCAACCTTAGGGTAACTAGTGGTGGTGCAGTATAGTAATTATCTTATAGTGGTTTAGGTGCGCCTTTAACGTTATCTTTGTTCATCTTATTTTCTTGTTTACTCTGTCTTACTCAATTTTTCACAGTCATTTCCTTATTTTCCAACTTATGCCTTAGCCTAGTTATTTTGGTAATTATATTGTTAAAGTTATCGCACTCGCCAGACTTTATGTCTGACCCCTTTGTTTCCACCTCTTTTCTTCCTTTCCCCCCAGGTGCTCAGGGTGGAACTAGCACTAGTGAAGCTTGATTTTGGACAGCTGTATCTCTTGCTTTTAGAAGTTGCTTGGATCGCTGAAGTAAAAGTTCAGCCTATCTTATTTATCGCTATTTTGTGTTGGGGTTATGTCTTTCAATTTATGTACTCTGATTTAGTCAAGATGGATTTTATGTACTTTGACTCTGGTTTTTGATTGTGTAATCAAACCTATGTGTTTACCGCTGCAATGAATAAAAATTTGAATTTTTAAGTACTGTTTATATCAGTCTTGTTGTTAAGTTTCTGTTCTATACACACTTAAAACGCTCCATAGAAGTTAATGCATTCCCTTTGTGAGTGACATTAATGGACGTGGGGTGTTACACGTGGTATCAGAGGTGAAGGTTACCAGAACAGATATGAATTTTGAAAAACTGTTTTTCAAAAGCACTTTTATAAAGAAGTACCTTCAAAAGTATGTTTTAAGGTAAGTATTTTCAACAGAAAAGCTTATTTTAGAAAGCATAACCCCAAGAGCCATATATCATTCCTTCGGTTCTTTTGTATTGAATCTTTCCTTTTTCGTTTCAGCATGTCTGGAATTCCCTAGATACCCGAGGGAATACCGATACCACGGTGGTTTAGGAGGTATTTCGAGACTAGGGCCACCACCGCAGGTCCAGCAAATCCTCCTCCTCCTCGTGTCGATACTTTTGCAAGGATATGTAAGGACTTTCGGGCAATGGGTGGAAAACCTTTTCACGGGACAGAGACATTTGTTGAAGCTCGTAATTGGCTAAAGGAGGTGGAAGAATTGTTTGGGATCTTTGAAGTGGAATATGTGAGAAAGGTCCAGTTAGTTGCCTGGCTAATGAAGGATGAGGCCTCGTTTTTGTGGGAGGTCACTAATGGAGAGCGTCCAGTTGATACATGGCCAGATTTCAGGTAGAGGTTTAAGGAAAAGTTTCTCTCACGGGCTGAAGAGAATTTATATATGGAAAGATTTTTGGTGTTGAAGCAAGGGAATCTATCAGTGAAAGAATACGTCAAAAAATTCAATCAGTTGGCAAGATTTGGCTTTGACTTGGTGAATACACCAGAAAAGAAGGCCCTGAGATTTGTTAAGGGTTTGAACGAGCCACTTCATGGGTTAGCTATGACCCACGTCCCCATGGGGGCTACCTTTGAGAGACTAGTTGATATGGCGCTTATGCATGAAGAGGAGAAGGGCGCCAATGCTAATAAGGCACCCGAGAAGAAAGGGGATCAAAAGAAACTGCAACAGCAACAACAGAACAAGAAAGGTGGTAAAGTCAATAATGCTAAGGGAAAGAAAAGATGCTTTAACTGTGGGAATCCGGCCATCTAAGCAAAGATTGTAGGAAGAAAAAGAAGATTGGTTGTTTCCACTGTGGCGAAGCGGGACATCTGATTAAGGACTGCCCAAGGAAAGGGCAGAGGGCAGGGTCTACCTCGGGAGGACAGGTGCAGGCTCTTATGGCACCAGGGCAGGCAAGGGGGCAAGTTCAGGCTCTCGTGGTCCCACCGCTGCAAGAACGAGGTAGAGCAATTTCCGTTGAAAGTTTAGTTTTTCTGTTTGATCATCCTGTCCGTACTTTATTCGATTCTGGCGCATCACATTCGTTTATCTCTACATCATTAGTTGAAACACTGCACCTAGATACTAGTTTAGTTACAGATCCCTTAGTAGTCTCAAATCCTATTGGTGGTTCGGCTCATCTTTCTATGATTTGTCGGGATTTGAGAGTTTTTATCTTGGGCGTTGGGTTTGAATGCAACGCCTTTGTTCTTGGCTTCATGGGCTATGGCTTGATTTTAGGTATGGATTGGATAACTAGATACGGGGTCATCCTAGATTGTGAAAGAAGGGTAGTTAGATTGTTGACTCATTGTGGAAAGACCCTTGATATTTCTTGTGACACTAGATGTCCAGTAATGCTTAGCTACCTAGAATCCCTTGACGCATCCGATGATGATTTACATTCTGTTCGTATAGTCCGTGAGTATGTTGTTGTCTTTGATGAGGTGAGGGGTTTACCCCCAAAACGTGAGATAGACTTTCGAATATATCTAGTAGATAATGCAAAGCCAGTTGCATTGCCAGTCCGCCACATGGTCCAAGAGAGAGAAGAGAACTCAGTAAGCAAGTGAAAGAATTGCTTGAGAAGGGTTTCATCAGACATAGTATATCGGAGTGGGGTGCTCCAGTAGTATTTTCCACGAAGGCAGATGGGTCCCTTAGACTTTATGTGGACTATAGAGAACTTAACAATCTTACTAAGAAGAATAGGCACCCACTGTCGAGGATTGATGATCTCTTGGATCAGCTAGTTGGCGCCTCAGTGTTTTCGCAGTTGGACTTAGCCACGGGTTTCCATCAGTTGAGAGTGGCTGAGGATAGCATAGACAAGACTGCCTTTAGGACTCCAGACGGCTTCTTCGAGTGGCTTGTGATCTCTTCGGTTTGACAAAAGCCCCCGCATACTTTGTTGACTTAAAGAGTAGGGTGTTTAGGGAATACCTTGATAAATTCGTGGTAGTCTTTGTGGAAGACATCTTGATCTTTTCTAAGAGCGAGGAAGAGCATGCCCTACATCATAGGGAAGTGTTGGAGACCCTTCGAGCGCATAGCCTTAAAGCTAAATTTTCTAAATGTCACTTTTGGAGAAATGAAGTATGATTCTTAGGGCACATGGTTTCCAAAGAAGGGATAGTTGTGGATCCCGCGAAGGTAGTGGCCATCCAAGATTGGAAGATCCCTAAAAATGCTACCGAGGTGAGGAGTTTCTTAGGGTTGGCTGGCTACTATAGGAAGTTTATCAAAGACTTCGCAAAAATATCAGCCCCATTAACACGCTTGACGAAGAAGAACTTAGTTTTCACATGGGACGTAGATTGTGATGATGCGTTCCAACGTTTAAAGAGAGCTTTTACCACAGCCCCAGTCTTAGTGTTGCCAGATGGGAGTAAGCCATTTACCGTTTATACCGATGTTTGTAGGACAGGACTAGGCGCAGTCTTAATGCAAGAGGGGAGGGTAATAGCCTATGGAGGAAGGCAGTTGAGAGTGCATGAGAGGAATTACCCTACACATGACCTAGAGTTGGCCGCTATTATTTTCGCGCTTAAGTCTTGGCGCCATTATCTTCTTGGCGAGAAATTCGAATTGTTCACTGACCACAAATCACTAAAATACTTGTTCTCTCAGAAGGACTTGAACTTAAGGCAGCAAAGGTGGATGGAATTCTTAGCGTCCTACGATTTTGAGATAGTATATACCCCTGGCAAGGGTAACGTGGTGGCAGACACCTTAAGTAGGAAAAGGTTGTCCTTGAGTCCGTTGTTTATTGAGCGGAAAAGCTTAGAGTTCATCTCTACGTTTGACTTTAGACCTTCCATTGACTTTGTACCTGGTTTGCTAGCATCCTTAGAGGTCAGACCTACGCTTTTGGGACGGATCAGTAAGGCACATCGAGATGACCCACAGTTGGTTGAGTTAGTAGAGAAGCTCAAAAGGGGGGAGTCATCGAGCCATCTCAGCGGGTATACCCTAAATGATAAGGGTTGGTTGCGTAGGGACGGTAGACTTTGTGTACCACGGGACGAGAATTTGAGGAAGACCATTCTTGATGATGCACATCGTTCGAAGATGACCATCCATCCCGGCGGGGACAAGATGTACATGGACATGAGACGAGTTTAATTTTGGGCCGGCATGAAGAGGGATGTGGCTGAGTTTGTCGCTAGATGCTTGGTGTGCCAACAAGTAAAAGCAGAGCAAAAGAAGCCCGGTGGATTGCTTAACCCATTGGAGGTCCCATAATGGAAGTGGGAAAGTGTCTCGATGGACTTTATTGATGGGTTACCAAGATCGAGGAAGGGTAATACGGGGATTTGGGTCGTGATAGATAGACTTACTAAGAGCGCCCATTTCATTCCCGTGAAGAGTAAGAGGACTACTCAATGGTTAGCCTCTGTATACATTCGAGAGATAGTTCGTTTGCACGGTGTTCCTTCTAGCATAGTGAGCGACCGCGATCCTATCTTTACTAGCGAGTTTTGGAAGAGCTTGCAAGAGGCGGTAGGGACTCAGTTATGTTTGAGCACCGCATATCATCCTCAGACGGACGGCCAGACCGAGAGGGTGAATCATATTCTAGAGGACTTATTGAGGTTGTGTGTCTTAGACTTCGGAGGTACATGGGAGGAACATCTTCCGTTGGTAGAGTTCGGATATAATAATAGCTTTCAGTCTAGCATTGGCATGGCACCGTTCGAGGCTCTTTATGGATGGCCGTGTCGTTCGCCTACATGTTGGTGGGAATCTACAGATAAGATCTTGCTTGGGCCCGATATGATTAGAGAGACTTCGGAAAAGATCGATTTGATTCGAAGGAGGATGAAGACGGCGCAAGATAGGCAGAAATCTTATGCGGACAAGAGGAGGACAGATCTTGAGTTTGATATTGGGGACATGGTCTTTGTCAAGGTGTCTCCATTACGGAATGTTGTTCGCTTTGGATCCGTTGGGAAGTTAGCACCAAGGTTCGTAGGGTCGTTCCCTATTAAGGAGAGGATTGGACAGATGGTGTATAGAGTGGAGTTGCCCGAGAGACTTAGCGGTGTACATGATGTATTCCATGTATCACATTTGAGGAAGTGCTTGCATGAGACCGCGGAAGTGGTAGAGCCGAGCTTGCTTAGAGAGGTGGAGATAGAGCGTGATGCGACGATTCGACAAACTCCTACGTGCATTCTTGGGTCGGAGATTAAGAAGTTGAGGAATCGAGAGGTTAGGCTAGTCAAAGTGCAATGGGGAGATGATGAGAGCAACGCTACTTGGGATACGGAAGAGAAGATGCGTTCATTGTACCCTTTTCTTTTCGACGGTATGTCTTTTAATTTCTCCTTTATCGCTTAGCTTGCACTTATTTTATTTTTAGTATGTCCTCTCGCTAGTATCTTTGACCTTTAGATAGGGTAGTCCTATGGTTGAAACATGTGTTTGAGACATGTTATGTATGATGGATGCATGTGGATGCAAGTGGTTGCTAGTGGTTGCTTGTGGATGCATATACACACACTTTAGGCACTAGATCGGCTCAATCACTTCATATTGCATATTGCATATAAATGTGTGTGCATATTTAAGTTAATGGATGTATAATGGTTGTACTATCATATGGATGTTGCATTTTGGTGAATGGTTGTGCACACATGTAGAAATAATATGTATCGATAGGATTCTTTCGCATACATAATGGACGCATGGCACTATCATGGTTTGCATTAAGGAGATCAACTGAATCAGTAGACCGCCTGATTTTGCATTAGATAAAGAACATATACACACACTTCTTGCATATGTTCATACAACATTAGGAATTTTATAAGGACAATGGATGCCTGTGTTTGATGGTTGAGTAGATGGTTGTTTGGATGTTAGGATATGCATTCTCCTTAACTTGGAGATTTCGGGGAAGAAATCCTTTAAGGAGGGGAGAATGTAACACCCTGTAATTTTCAATATTAATATTCACAAATAAAAGAATAACTAATCTCATATGTGAGAATTAAGGGAAACGGGTTGCGCCATTGTGTTCGTCTCAGAATTCTGGTTGAGATAGAGTCTAAGTTTGCGTTAATTGGACTTCGTATGAAGAAGTTATGGCGATCAGAAGTTTCAGAAAATTCAAAACAGATTTCAGAAATTCAAATTTCAGAGTCAGAATGGGCTAGGCGGAAAATTTCCCGCCAAGGCCAGGTCGTTTATGACTGTATGCTAAGTCATTATGGTTTCTGATCTGCTCTGAATGGCTGAGGTTAATTCTAGGTTGATCGGATGGCCTAAATTAATCCTAAACTCTATAAAAACACATGTAGACTCAAACCCTAAAATCAAATTAAAATTAGAATCATGGCCTCCATGCCGTCACCTTGCAACCTAGAATAGACGCCACCAATTAGAGAGGAAGAAAAGCTAATCTAACTCAATTCTAATCTAAACCACAACAAATTGTCTTCTTCAAAGGAAAGCTAATTCAACTTCATAACTCAGATTTCAGAACTCAAGACCTTCTTTGAGTTGTGAGTTCGATTTCTTTAATAAAATAATAACAATTTAATTGGATTAAGCTATGATGTGGATTATATGGTTATGTTGTGAATTATTGGCCGAATGTTATTATCTATGTTGTAAATTCTATGATGTTATCATCTATGTTGTAAAGTTGTAATGTTATCATCTATGTTGTAATTCTATGATTGGCTTATGTATAATCAATTCATAATGATGTTTCATATGTTAGTTTGGTTATGTTGTTGGAACTAATTCATATGATAAATCATATGTATGTATGCAAGTTAGGATGTTAATTGAGGCATGGATCATATGCAAGTTAGTGAAAATTATGTACAACCTTACATGTTTCATGACATCTATTTTATGTATAAATTGGATCTAAAGTTAGGCTATGACATGTGTGAGTTATATGCTAGTATACAAAATTCTACATACTAGTTTATATGTTTAGATGTAAGTTTACACCTTATGATTAGATCTATGACATACATGGTTCATGCAAATTTGTGACTAGTACCTAAACAAGTCTACACCTTTAGATTTAGATCTACGACATATGTAGTTTTATGCAAGTTTGTGACTTTGGCCTATGCAAGTTTAGATGAAGAACCTTATTCACACATGCAAGTTCACCCCTTATGTTTAGATCTAGTTTTATTTCTATGTATGTTGTGATGTTTTCTCTTTATTCCATAAGTTAGACTATTTGAGTCTTACGTATATTTTACGTTAATCGAACGAACGTACAACGTGGGTAATGGGATAATATTAAAAGATTTAATATTGAGAATTGGCATAAATGCCTTAAAATAAAATTTGTGATGAAAATTGGTATGATTTTACATACCATAAATAGATGGACATAATTGAGTCAATTATGGCCATAGTTAAATTTGGAATTGATTGATAATTTGAATAGGGAAATTAATTCAAATTGGGGGATAATTAATTTTGTGTAATTAATCGTCTAAGACACGATGTTAGGCTCTTTTGTGGTGTAAGACTGCCCGGACCCGCCCGGCAAATCCAGCTGCCACAAATTCCAGTCTAATGTGAGAGGTCTTAGGCATAAATTAAATGCGTAGCAGTTGTAAAGACACGAGGTTAGGCTTGTTTGTGGTGTAAGACTGCCCGGACCCGCCCGGCAAATCCAGCCGCCACAAATGCCAGTCTAATGTGGGAGGTCTTTATGATGTTGCGGTCTTAATGAATTAAGAAACACTTAACCAGATAAACATGTTGTGGGACATGAGGGGGTTAAGTGGGTGCCTTGGGTGGCATGTGGAACTAAGTGGGTGCCTTGGGTGGCATTTGAAATACGATTAGAAACACTTAACCAAAATTGAAAACATGTAAGTGAACATGAATAAGAAGAGAGTTAAGTGGGATGTACTAGAGGGGACCAAGCTTAGGTGGATAGCTTGTGTCAAGTAATGGGGGGCCGTTACAACCAGTAACCCACAAGTATCTTTGTGGGCTCGACCCAAGTCGAGGACGGGACACGCGTACTGGGCTTGACTGTAAGAGGCCAAAACGGGTTAGCGGTAGCAACGCAAGTCCAACGGGTTGATGTGTGTGTGTAGGCCCGGGCTGGTAGGTAAGACGTTGTTGCATCGTGTAAGTATAAGCCGTGCATTGTTGGTGGTATCAGGTTGCCACTTTGGGCAGTGATACACCCCACTGTGGGGCCAACACGGGTATCTACGAGCTTGGGAGCCGATCGCATGGGGGTAGTGGGTACACCTAGTGGAGATAGGGGCAGGCGACACCTATGAAGGCAACTAGGGGTGCACGAAACTACCATCATCATTATTAAGTTCTGTAGGCGGGATCAACCTTAGGGTAACTAGTGGTGGTGCAGTATAGTAATTATCTTATAGTGGTTTAGGTGCGCCTTTAACGTTATCTTTGTTCATCTTATTTCCTTGTTTACTCTGTCTTACTCAATTGTTCATAGTCATTTCCTTATTTTCCAACTTATACCTTAGCCTAGTTATTTTGGTAATTATATTGTTAAAGTTATCGCACTCGCCAGACTTTATGTCTGACCCCCTTTGTTTCCACCTCTTTTCTTCCTTTCCCCCCAGGTGCTTAGGGTGGAACTAGCACCAGTGAAGCTTGATTTTGGACAGCTGTATCTCTTGCTTTTAGAAGTTGCTTGGATCGCTGAAGTAAAAGTTCAGCCTATCTTATTTATGGCTATTTTGTGTTGGGATTATGTCTTTCAATTTATGTACTCTGATTTAGTCAAGATGGATATTATGTACTTTGACTCTGGTTTTTTATTGTGTAATCAAACCTATGTGTTTACCGCTACAATGAATAAATTTTTGAATTTTTAAGTACTATTTATATCTGTCTTGTTGTTAAGTTTCTGTTCTATACACACTTAAAACGCTCCATAGAAGTTAATGCATTCCCTTTGTGAGTGACATTAATGGACGTTGGGTGTTACATTATCTCAAGATAGAAACGAGTTGTAATTCAAAAATTGTTATTTCATTCTAATATCATAACAAATCCTATTTAACCATTTTGCCTAAAACATGATTTTATAATCCATTTCTGATTTTTGAAAATCTCCTTTCCAAATACAACTAGTTTTACTTAATTCGTTGATTGAGTAAATGCTTATTAACATCTCCTTTTACTTTAAATTCTTCTAACCAATTTGTTTTATAACGCAGATTTTTGTTACAAATCTTATTCTTAAATCCTTTACCAAATTCACTTTACCAATTCCTTTCCTAATTTACTCAACCATTTCCCGCTTTGAATATCTTATTTCGATTTTCTTCATTTCACTTAATTCCATTATTAACTAACGTTAATTTAAAATTAATGATATAACACCTCATCGCTTTTTATAAACCTTGTTTAAATAAATTCCGGTTTAATATAAACCCTTTCCATCTCAATTTCCTTTTAACTTAATTCAAACATTAATTCAACATAATTTAAGCAATCGTATTCGCTTAAATTCCTATTTATAACTTTGTTATAAAACGTGGGTTTTAATATAAAACCCTTCTATAAACTCCTTTCGCAGTTCAATTAGATTTCACTTCAACTTCGATTACTTTTTAATGAGTTCCAATTAAAAAGAAATCTCTTAAATTATTGTTAATTAAAATAATAATTTACTTTAATCATTAACTACTGCAGAAGTAGTCAATTTCTTTCTTAACTTAAATGAATAGTAAATTCCCTTTTAAGATAAAATTAAAACAAATATTCATTAAAATATTTCATTAGATTAATGTAACACCCCATAAATTTAAAACGAAACATAAGTGATAATTAAAGAATAATTAATCTTTAAAAGAAGAATTAAGGGAAACGGGTTGCGCCATTGCGTTCGTCTCGGAATTCTACTTGAGATAGAGCCCGAGTTTTCGTAAAACGGATACAGTATGAAGAAGTTATGGAGGTTAGAAGATTTCAGTTTAAACCAGAATTAAAATAAAATATTCAAAACAAAAAAGGCGGGAGGAGGAAACGTGGAACCGACCGCGGTTGGGGTGTCGACCCGAGTCCTGCTGGGTCGACACCTATGTCGACTCAGGCTCTTTAGGGTCGACATAGGTGTCAACCCCCTGTAGGAGTTGACCCCATCAGCCAGATCTGGGCAGTGACGATTTTTGGTGTCTTAGGGCATATGTGGCTTGTTTTGATTGGCCTGGTGAGAGGTCTTTGTGACTTGGATTGTTTAGATTGATCCTAGATTAATCTAAAGGCTAGAATTAATCCTAGACATCTATATATACATCTCTAAACCTAAACCCTAATTCATAACAATTCCTTATGACTACTTTATGCTGCTGAACTCTCAATTCTCTTAGTCGCTGCCTCAAAAACCTAAATCATATTAGAAGTTCTTCTTCAACTTTGAAGCTTAATCAAACATCAAATTAGAATTTCTGCAACAACAATGATTCAATTCTCTTTTCTAATCCTAACAATGTAAGTTCATGTTATTTTCAGATTTAAATACCTAATTGTAATCTTGGCATGTAATAATATGAATCTAAGTCCATGCTTGATGATAAGACAATCTTTTCAAATTTATCCCTATCTTTCTATCGAATCCATGACTTTACATGCCTAAGAAGTTATTATATCTATACAATCATGCCTATCTTTGTTGTACATCAGGCATATAATCCTTTTTGGTTCATAATGTTATTCTTATGCTTGCGATAATGATTGTATCAGTTTATTCAAGAATCTATCTTCGTTGGATCTAAATTTCCTGTATTAGGTCTGTTGTTACATGCCTATTTTTATGCCTATTCTTATTTTTATGCTCCTTATCTCTCTTCCCCTATTTCCTTTTTCTTTTATGAACCTGGGTTACCTTCGAACCTAGGCTGAAATCGCGAAATACAAACGATTGAAATACGGGGAACATTTGGGTATAACCTATTTTGGTTAAATATTTGGCATAATGTATTTGGTGAAATAACTGGACATAACATATTCGGTGAAATTGTTGGGCATAACTTGTAATTGCTATTGGGGCATTATTATCATTATAACTGCAAGTTTGGGTTAATTGGCATGTAAACCAGGTTTTGGGCGTAAACTGCAAACTGAAATATTAAAACTAGATTGGGCATAACTATTGGTTGGGACGCCAAGCAGAATATATATCGTAATTTTGGAGCATGACTATTATTGTAAATTTGGGAAGATTGGGTGTAGCCTGTTTAGATTAATAACATATAATTGAATTTGTTGGGTATAACTTGAGAATTGAAACATGACTAGTTTTGTGAAATTGGGATAATTAGCATGTAAAATCTAGACTTGGACATGTACGGTAAATATGTAATTTGGCTAAAAGATGAACATGCCTAACCCGAGGTTAGATTGAGTTGTGGTGTAAAACTGCCCGGAACCACCCAACACATCCAGTAACCGCAAAAACACAGATCTAATGTGAGAGGTTAGCGCATTTAGCCCAAAACACAAGGTTAGAATGAGTTTGCGGTAGAAGTCTGCCCGGAACCGCCCGTCACATCCAGCAACTGCAAACAACAGTTCTAATGTGAGAGGTTGGGGCATTAATAAATTAATTAATGCAAATAAACAGACATGCTAAGAATGGTAAGGTTAAGTAACATATGAATAGGCGACACTTAACCAATACAACATGTTAATTAGACAAGTGGGTGAGGTTAGGTAAATTTAGAACACTTAACCGTTATAACATGTTAATTAGGCATGAAGGTGGGGTTAAGTAAATTTAGAACACTTAACTATTATAACATGTTAATTAGACAAGAAGGTGGGGTTAAGTAAATTTAGAACACTTAACCGTTATAACATGTTAATTAGACAAGTGAGCAGGGTTGAGTTAACCAATATAACATGATGAATGAACATGGTTAAGTTAATAGGAAACACTTAACCAATACAACGTGATGTGTTGTAGGATTAAGTTAACACAAGAGGGCAACACTTAACCAATATAACATGACGTGTGGTAGAGTTAAGTAACACAAGAATGCAACACTTAACCAAGGTAACATGACAAGTGGGTGGGTTAAGTTAACTCGACTGGATTGATGACACTTAACCAATACAACATGATGAATGGGTGGGTTAAGTTAACTTGAATTGATTGATGACACTTAACCAATATTTCAAAGTGGATAGGGTTAAGGCAAGCTTAACCAATAATATGTATGGACTTGATAAGGGGAAGGGTTAAGTGAATCTCGGGTAAGTGGGCAATATTATATATAGGCCCACAAACTTAACTGTTATATAAACGTGCGTGAATCAGTGGGAAGGTTAAGCAACATAAGAATAGGCAACACTTAACCGGTACAACATGTTAATTAAGCAAATGGGTGGGGTTAAGTTAAACTGGGAACACTTAACCATTATAGCATGTTGATTAGGAAACCCTAGTAACGGGGACCCATTTCAGCAGTAACCCACATAGATGTCTCATGGTACCCTGAACTAGGCAGGGTGGGGCACGATTACTGGGCTGATTATAAGCGGTCAGAATAGCGGCGGGTGGTGCAGCAGTGTAGGTCTCGACGGAGTACGGGCGTGCACGTGCTATGGAGCGGGAAAAGCAGGCACCGGGCATTAGTAGTATACACCGTGCATCTTGAATTTGTGTCGGGTTACCACCATAGGAATTGATACACCCCATGGTGGGACCAGCACAGGTATCTACATACAAGCAATTAGGTTGATTGAGGTAAGACCCTCATACTAGATGTACACCTGAAGGCTACCACAATTACGGGGTTGGGATCTCCTTATTATTTAACAAATGATACTAGTTGGGACACTTGTAGGGAATACAAATCATTCTATAAAAGACACTAGTTAGGATGCTAGTTGGGTGGTGCAGAGAAAATAGGAAATCAGAGAAAGAACCGAAACACATTCAGTGTGTCTTGCCTTGTCATATCGAACAGTGCGGTGTAGGAAATATCTTAATAATTAGAAGCGCAACCGTCATATCCTGTTTATCTTGTGTACCTTGTCATATCTAGCGCTCATCATTTATTGTCTTGCTATGCTTATTATCATGGTTATGTCTTGTATCCAGTTTATTCATGTCATTATGCTTTTACCTATTTACATGCTGAAAATCACTGGACTTACCAGACTTATGTCTGACCTAGTTTGTTTCGCCTCTTTTCTTCCGTTTCCCCCAGGTTCACAGGGAGGGAATATTACCACTTAGCTCAGTTTTCCTCCTAAGCTCGAAGATAGTCGATGTATAGCTCTGAACTCTCCTTTTCCAATGCTATGGCTAGCTCATGCTTTATTGGGGAATATCATGGTCATTTTATGCTTCTTTATTTTGTTAAACAAGACAGATGCTTTGTTGTAATGGGTATTGGTGTCGAAAAACAATCTTTGTACAAGCTGTTTTACCAAGCTGTTGTTTTATCAATAAAGCAAAGTATAATTTATTTTCCGCTGTATAAATTTTGTCTATTTTGTAATTTATCTGTTCTATACACTTATGATGCTCCACTAAAGTAAATGCATTCCCTTTGAGAGTGACCTTAACGGAGGTGGGGTGTTACACGTGGTATCAGAGCTAAAGGTTACCGGATCAGATAAAAGATTTGAAAATTTATTTTCAAGACGGTTTTAAAAGAAGCATTTTCTGAAGAAAAGTTTTGTTTTAAAGGCATATTCCCCAAAGCCATATGCACTATCTTTTGATCCTCTGTTTGAATCCTTGTTTTCCTTCTTTACTGATTCTCCGGGGCTCCTGGCTTTCTGGGAGGTAACCTCATCGCGGCATGGTTCTGTAGGCTTGATGAGCCTACGACACCTGTCAAAGGGCGAAGAAGTGCTCAACTTCCATATAGCCGCAGTAGTTTCACCTGCGGCTAATTTTCTTTCAAGCTTTGTAGGGTTTTCCATGCGATGGAGGTAGCTTTCAAGAGACTTGTCAACAAGCTACACAAGGATGGAAAAGATGAGAATGAGGGAGTTTGTCTAAGGAGCACAACCAAGGATGAGAAACTCATGAATATGGACTTGGTTCACAAAGAAGGAAAGAATAGAAAAATCTAAGACAAGAGAAAGTGTCGTTAATATGGTATAACGGGTCATATAATTATGGACAAGGGTAAGAACAAAGGACATGATTTTCAAGTGGGCAAGTGCATGCTCTCACCGCCAGCGTACCTGAGAGAGAGGTAGTAAAGTTTCTGGTGAAAATGTCTAGTTTTTCTTTTTGATCATCCTGTTAGTACTCTTTTTGATTTTAGCACTTCACATTCGTTTATGTCTTGTAACACCCCGTAATTCTGTAACACTAAGATTCACAAATCAAGGCAGAATTAAATTTTAAAATCAAAATCAAGGGAAACGGGTTGTGCCATTGCGTTCGTCTCGAAATTCTTCTTGGAAATGAGTCCGAGTTTGCGAGAATCGGAGTCTGTATGAGGGAGATATGACCCTCCGAAGTTTCAGGAATTTTCAGAATCGAAAACAGCTCGAAATTCGAATTCGAGATTCGAATTCAAACCCAGAAGCGGTCTGGGCGGGAAAATTCCCGCCCAGGACCCAGGTCGACTGGGTAGTCGACCCCCCCTGACCAGGTCGACTGCCCAGTCGATATGGGTGTCGACCTGGGTGCAAAAAACCACTTTTGGGCCTGGGTGCATTCTGATGTACCTGATCTCGTTCTCTACCTAGATTCGTCCGCCTAATCCTATATAAACAGCCTCCTAGCCTCCTTCTCTCTACACCATTTCATTCTATCCTTATGCTGCCTCTGAGAAAATGTATAAATAAATAAAATAATATATAAAATAAATCAAGACGAGGAAATGTTGCTCAAGACTTTCAAGAGGAGTTTCAAAACAAGCTAGGATTCAAGTGAAGATTCAAACGACTTCAACGACTGTTTTTCTACGAATCTAATATAATCTCTGTAAGTCGGTTACTTTTTAGATTTGAACGTTTTCTCTATTCGTGACATGAAATTAAAGGAATAAAAGAATATGCCAAATCTTTATGTTCGAATCAGTGCTTATATCCTTGGACCTAATTAAGAACTGTTATGATTCGATGACCAATAAGACTGTGACTATGAAACTATGGACCTTAAAACCATATGTCTCTTTGACTATGAACATTGCCTATGAACATTGCCTATGACTGTGACTCATGACTGTGAGAATTATTTTCCTTTGACTATGAACATCGCCTATGACTGTGATTCATTAACTGTGAGGATTTATTGCCTATGACTATGGATATAAGATTATTATTTATGCCCATGACACTGTAGTTACAAAACCGTGTTGTACCCCAAACTGGAATTATATTGGATCTATGCTTGACTTTCTATTTCTAGTTATCCTTGGATCTTGATCTTGGGAATTTACCTATTAAGTTAGGTCTACCCATGTTCTTGAACCTATACTATTCAACCCTTTGCATGTCGTAATATTACCAGATCTATATGCCTGTGAATTATCATCTTATGCCGGTTATTATGTCTATTCTTTCATGGCATTTTGGTCCATTCCCTTTTATCCACGAATCTAGATTTATTTATAATCTAGGTTGAATCACGATTTTACGAACGATGGGAATACGTTTTGGGAAAAACATGAAATTGACTAAACTTGGAAATTGGCATAATTTGGGAACATGCATTATAGCATGACTATTAAGATGAAAATTAGAATAACAAGCCTAGTTTTGACATGAACTGAAATTAGAATATTAAATCAGAATTGGGTGGCTAAATTAGGCATGATAAGTATATTAGCATGACTGTGAATAATTTACATACATTGGGCGTAAATGGTAAATGGTAAATGGTTAAATGGGCCACAAAGTAGGTAGTTGGTATGCAAATTAAGTTTTGGGCATAAACGGTGAACTAGAATATGAAATCTAGTTTGGCATAAACTGTAAACTACAATATAAAATCTATTTTTTGGCATGAACTGTAAATGAGGATGTTGGATCTAAATTGCTATAAACTGTAAGATAGGCAAATCAAGATTTGGGCCTAGAATATAAGTCCATTAGTGGGCATGGCAAATGTATATGGTATAGGCCAAATTTATTTATAAAGGGAAAATGGACTTTGAGGATAAATTGTTAACAATTTATATATATATATACAAAGGAAAGGTTTATTAATGACATCTCTTTTAATAATACATATACCAGAAAGTTCTAGGGTGACAGAGAGGATAGTGTCTAGGCTTGGGTTTGGAAAATACAAGTTTCCTGCTCTCCCTGGCTATCCCTAACTGATCTGACGGACGGGATGGTTACTTTCAAAACCTGATTTGAAACTTAATCAAAACCCTTTGAACTTAGAAAACACGAATATGCCTAACCCGAGGTTAGACTGAGTTGCGATGTAAACCTGCCCGGAACCAACCGGCACATGCAGTATTCGCAACAATATCTGTCTAATGTGAGTGGTCGTGGCTTTAATTTATTTAGTTAAAGCTAGAACAAGAATGGTAGGGTTAAGTTAACTAAGACACTTAACCAATTCGACATGATAACCAAACCGATGGGTGGGGTTAGGTTCATACAGACACTCAACACAGTTAAGCTAGAGTGGGAGGGTTAAGTCCATAGGAACACTTAACCAACTTAACACAGTTAAGCTAGAATGGGAGGGTTAAGTCCATAGGGACACTTAACCAAACTTAACATCGTAACAAGAAAAGATTTGAAGGGGTTAAGTAACTAAGAAAACACTTATCCAAATTAACATGTTAACTAGACTAGAAGGTGGGGTTAAGTAAAGTTAATACACTTAGCCAAATTAACATGTTAACTAGACTAGAGGTTGGGGTTAAGTAAAATTTAATACACTTAGCCAATTTGATATGTTAGCTGGACTAGACCGTAGGGTTAAGTAAACTTGAACACTTAACCATCAGATTGTGATAAATGAATAGGGTTAAGTCTAAAACATGAAGGGATAATACTTAACCATTAATAAAATGTTAGATGGGCAAGGTTAAGTTAAAAAGGAACACTTAACCAATACAGGATGAATGAATAGGGTTAAGTAATAAGAAATACTTAACCAATATAACTTGGTTTGTAGTAGGGTTAAGTCAACATGAATTACTGATAACACTTAACCAGTTTTATATGGCAAACGAAAGGGTTAAGTTGACTCGAATTGACTAATGACACTTAACCAACCCTACTTGACAGGAACAAGAACTAAGTAGTAAACCTTAGTTAATATGAACTAAGTCGTAAACCTTAGTTAAGAAAACGATGATTCAACAAACTAAGTGGTAAACCTTAGTTAGAAAACTAAGTAGTAATCCTTAGTATATCACAAGTAGGAGCGAACGTCCATCTAATTTTAAAGAAAGCTCCAATGAATTGGGTTACGAAGCCCGAGGCTTCGAGGGGACGTGAGGGTACTCTTGGTATCCCTCTGTGAGGCTGCAGATGATCCTCCTGGGCTCACAGAGGTCAAGGTCTGCGTTAGAAGAACCAAGGGTATGCCTTGGTTGCAATACAAGGCAACCTAAAGACTAGGATGGACCAGCGTGATTCGGCGAGACCAGTAGCCCTGTGATAGCAACTCGTCGTCTATCTACCATCTTTAGTCAATCGTTGTACGTATGCGGAAAGGCAGAGAACTCCCAACAGACCATATACTTGCTATCTAGTTATGGGTGAGGCTGGCCAATAGGAAAGTAGGGCATAGGGTGGCAAAAGTACAGTTCTCGCGCTTGATTTTCTTGGATTGCCTTTCATTAGTTGAGGGAGGGGTCACGTGGGACCATAACCACTGGTAGAAAAACAGACCTTAGCATCTGCACCGACAGATATCTGAAAAGCTCCCGACCGAGTTCCGTGTTTCTAGAGTAGCCCTGCCACGGGACTCGGGTCGCACATTTCAGGACATGTGCATCTAGAAAGCAATAAACGATTCGCGACACATACGTGGAGGAAAGTCTAGGAACATATACCACTCTTGGTAGTGTGTCCTAGACTAGGGGCATCGTTCGACAGGTAGCATAATCCCTAGTTGGACTAGGTGGCATAAACCCTGAATCCGAGAAGCGTTCAGCAGATAGTGTAAACTCTAGTTGAATCTAGGAAGCACTCAATAGAAAACCCTAGATTAGATCTAGGTAATAGACAATAAATGTATGCCTGAAGGCAACGGAAACTATAGGGATTGGGATCACGTTACTAGTCGGGACACTAGTTAGGTGGTGCAGAGATATAGAAACTAGTATAGCAAGGAAATAGCGAAGCGGCTAAAGTATTAGAGCATATCCAGTGTATCTTATCTTAGCATATCTTGTATTAATCTTGTCTAATCTTGCTGACCCTATCATCATGGTGTTATCTTGTATTCAGTTAATTCATGTCGTTTTGTTTTTCCATGTTCACATGCTAGAAGTAACTGAACTTACTCAGGCTTTATGTCTGACTCTGTTTTTCTTTCGTCTTCTTTTCTTCCATTCCCCCCCCCCCCAGGTAGTAAAGGAGGGAATAGTATAGCTCAGGTTAAGTTGGACTGTCACTCTTTCCCAGCTTGAAGATTTGTCGAAGTTTTGCTTGGATTCTCTTTTCAGATGCTATGGATGGCTCTTGCTACATTGGGGAATACAAATGTTGTTTTATGCTTCTTTATTTTGTAGGACAGATGATACTCTGATATTGTAAAGAAATCATTGTACGAACTATCTTATCAATAAAGTAAAGTTTTATTTTCCGCTGTTTAATTTCTGTCTGTCTTGTAATTTATCTGCATCTTTTACCCTAAATGCTCCACAGAACTTAGTGCATTCCCTTTGTGAGTGACACTAACGGATGTGGGGTGTTACATATCTGCTTCCATAGTTGAGTCTCTGCACCTTAGTGCTTGTATAGTAGAAGATCCCATTATTGTCTCAAATCCAATTGGTGGTTCAGCTCATTTATCTTTGGTTTGTGAGGATTTGAGAATAGCTATATTAAGTATTGAGTTTAGTGTAATGCTTATGTTTTTTTGGTTTCATGGGCTATGGGTTGATTCTAGGCATGGATTGGTTAGCTTGTAATTGTGAAAGGAGGGTAGTTAGACTTTTGACTTGCCTCGAGAATTGTAACAACCCGTATTTTCAATAACCTGTTATAACATAAATGGAGGCAGAATTAAACTGTAAAATCTGAATCAAGGGAAACGGGCTATGCCATTGCGTTCGTCTCGGAAAAATACGCGAAATAGAGTCTGAGTTTTCGAAAATCGGAGTCCGTATGACCAAGATATGGCCTCGCGAAGTTTCACGAAAAATTCCCAAATTAAAGTATACTTAATTAAGTGAAATAGGTTGCGCAGAGAAATATATATATATTGATATATATATATATATATAATTGAAAATTAAATAAATAAATATGCAAAAATGTTCAAAACAGCGAATTGGGAGAGGGGAATAACCGAACCGGCCGATTTTTGAGGTCGACCCAAGCCCGCTGGGTCGACTAGGGGTTAATCCAGGGTGTTTGGCTGTCAACCCGTGGGCCGATTCGCTCAAATGCAGATTTTGCATTTGGATGGTTCTCATGGTTCATCTTTAATCTAAAGGCCCTAGATGGTTCCTACACTTGACATCTTCCCCAAGACATGCTTTGATGGCTTGGATTGAATCTAGGTTTAATCCTATGGCCTAAAACACTTGCCTAATCTATAAATAAGACCCTAACCTATCCTAAATCCTCATTATTCATTCATGCAACTAAACTATGGCAAAATTGCTACTCTCATGGCCTCCACTCAACTATCCTAGCCTCCACTTCATTTCTATGAGAAGTTTCATGATCATGAGAGTATTAGAGAGTCCCTATGTTAGTATGAGAGCTTCTCAAGTTGATTTCAAGGCTAAAGCTTTGATCTTTGTTCATAAAGATGGGGTTTTTATTGATTTGGAGTGTTCATTTTTGGGTTTTTGGGTGATGGCATGCATAGGCTTCATCACAAGCTTTAATTTAATCGATTTAGGCCTTCATAGCAATGTAAGCCCTTTCCCTACTCTTAGATATTAACTATGAAGTTAAATGTTCATGTTGCAAGTTTGGGCTTGATCATTGAGAATGATACATGCTATCATGTCATGCAAGTTTATGAAGTCATTATCTTGATCTTATGAGCTAAAAGCTACAACCTTTATGTTGAAATGTTGCATTATGCAACATGAGAACCTTCTTACCCTTTATGTCAACTTGCATATGAAGTCATAACTCTTATATGATGATATATGCGAGTTACTAGTCATCATTCCATGTCTTTTGTCAACATGATTCGCTTATGTGCCAAGTTTGGGTTTATGCATGTTTTTGAGGCTTAAGAATGTAACATGCAAGCTAATGAACTCATTTGTGCCTCATTTGCCACCATGATTAACTTGTGGCTTAATATCCATTTTTTGTCATGCCTTTGCCAAGTCTCTTCTTTTAATCCATTACGTTGTTGCGAACGTATATGCGAGTTTAAAAAGCGTTGGGGTCACATTATGGGAAAACATAATGATATGAACATGATTTGGGTAAATGGGTATAAACATGACAACATGTAACGTTAAATATGACATGTGGTTATACTTGAAAAACATGACTTGAAATATAACATGGAAGTTGACATGTAAGTATGCATAGAAACATAAGCTTGGGAATTTACCAATTAAGTTAGGTCTACCCATTGGGAATTTACCTATTAAGTTAGGTCTACCCAATTGCTTGAAAACTTGTAACATGTTTTGGAAACATAATGGACATGACACTTAGATAATATAAGTGTGCCCAACTCGAGGTTGGGTTGAGTTTGCAACGTAAAACTACCCGGAACCGACCGGCCTAACTAGTAGTTGCAAACAATAGGACCCAATGTGAGAAGTTGGTCATGTTGTGCTTGAACCCGAGGTTAGACCAAGTTGTGGTGTAAAGCTACCCGGAACCGACCGACTTAACTAGTAACCACAACAAAGTCTAATGTGAGAGGTTGGGGTGCATTAAGTAATTAATGCCACATGATAGGGTTAAGTTAATTTGATTAATGACTCTTAACCAAATATGACATGGACAAAGGGGTTAAGTAAATTGATTAGGCTAATGATACTTAACAAAACATGACAAGGTTGGGTAGGTTAAGTAACTTGATTTGCCTAATGACACTTAACCATTTTTATACGACTAGTGGACGGGGTTAAGTTAACCAACACTTAATCAATCCAACACGATAATTTGGTAAGGTTAAGTAAGTTTTTTTTAATGACACTTAACCGAAAGATACAGTTAATGGATGGGGTTAAGATTAGACTCAACTAGTCTAAACATGATAATCGGATGGGGCTAAGTTAGCCTAGACTTAATTAATCCCACTTGGTAGTTTAATGGGGTTAAGTTAAACACTTAACTAATCTAACTCGTTAATTTGATGTGGGTAAGTGACCTATACTTAACCAATCTAACCCGTTAATTTGATGTGGTTAAGTGACCTAAACTTAACCAATCTAACTCGTTAATTTGATGTGGTTAAGTGATCTATACTTAACCAATCTAACTCGTGAATTTATTGAGGTTAAGTTAACCCATACTTAACCAATATAACGTGAAAACATGATAAGGCTAAGTCATGAATCGCTTGAATACACTTGACCGGTTTGACTAAGTAATTTGATAGGGTCAAGTTAATATATACTTAACCAACCTGAGCATGGTTTGTAGGGTTAAGTCTCGAACTTGGATACTTAGCCAATTTTGACATGATTTGTAGACGGGTTAAGTCTCGAACTTGGATACTTAGCCAATGTTGACATGATTTGTAGACGGGATTAAGTCATGAACTTAAGTGACACTTAATCTGTTATATAAACCCTAATTCAGAGGATTAGGTGGGTAACCGTAATTAACAAGGATAACGGGAATAAGGCTAAGTGGTAAACCTTAGTTGAAGGATAACTAAGTAATGATTCTTAGTCAAGGAAATTTAGACCAGTTCATAGATAGATGAGTAACCTGATACGGTAGGTCATCGTTTAAGTATACGAGTAGGAGCAAGTATCTGATTTAGATAAAGGCTCCAGCGAACTGGGTAACGAAGCAGCGGCTTCGGGGAACGTGAGGATATTCTTGGGATCCCTCTATGAGCTGCCAGGTAATTATACTAGGCTCATGAGAGGTTAAGGTATGCGTTAGAAGAACCAAGAGTATGCCTTGGTTGCTATGCGAGCGACCTAAAGACGGGGATGGATAGGGGATAGTCGACGATACACGGTCGTACCCTAGATAGCATTTTTCGTCAGGCTACCTACCATCTTTGGTCAAGCGTGTACGTACGGAAAGGCAGAGAACACCCAATAAACCATAATTGCTATCTAATTATGGTTGCGGTAAGGCTTGGATGTGGGTTGGCCAGTGTTGTGTTCTCATACAGGATTTATCCTGTCTTGTCTTTCGCTAGTTGAGGGAGGGGTCCCGTGGGACCATAGCCACGGATAGAAAAACAGACCTTAGCATCTGCACCGACAGATAAATCGAAAGCTCCCGACCGAGTCCTGTATTTCCTGACCTGCCCTGTGACAGGACTCAGATGGCACGATGTGATACATGTGCATACAGTCATGGAGAAACGATTCACGATGAATGCGTGGGAAAAAGGGCGCAGTTGACGGTTAGCGTAAATCCTAGTGGCCCTGGGTGGTTGAACCAAGACCGAGATACGAGAACGTGCAATAGGTAAGCATAATCCCTAGTAGCCCTAGGTAGCATAAGTCCTAGTTGTACAAACGATAATTCATGTTGGAAGACCCTAGCTAGGTTTAGGGTAACAGTCCAAACCGATCTTAAGGATCATGGAACTATGTTAAAGTAATATAGAATCTCATGGGAAAAGCCGTATAGTCTACGGCAAGGGACTGAACATTTACATGGAATAAAACATACGAGTTGAGTAACCTATATATGCGAGATATTAGGTTGGCATGGACCATTACTCGACTTTTGAGTAAGGGTCATTCATGGTTAACACATGATACGGTGGGGATACTAGTACGGTAGGTGCAGAGCTAAAAGATAGGATAGATACCAAGGGACGGTATATGATAGATATCTTGGGGATATTATACTTGACGGGAACCTGACGATGGGATACCTTGTTTTATCTTGACATCGTAATTCATCATGACACCTTAGTTTATCTGAGTTCAGTAGTTCATCCTGTTATTTTGATTTAGCTTATCTATCATGTCATCATGCTTATGTTCATCTCAGTTTCTCATGTCAGTTAACTTTACTAGTTTTTATGCTGATAGTAGATAGGGCTTACTCAGTCTTTTTGACTGACCTGTTTTGTTTCGCCTCTTTTCTTCCGTTCCCCCCCCCAGGTTACAGGGAGGAAACACTGTTGTTTAGTTCGGACTTCTTCTGCTTGAAGGTCATCATGGATGGCTTGGACTTTTCTTGGCTATGGCTACTTTACTTTGTTTACTTGGGGAATAATTTATGGAAAAGTCTTTATGCTTCTTTACTATTGCAAGACAGGTTTTGATGTACTCTAATGTAAAAAGGCGTTAGACCTTAATTATTATTGTTTATGAAAGTTCGATTTTACTTCCGCTATTTTATATGTTCTGTCTTGTGATATTTCTGTGCATGTTTACCAATAATGCCCCTCTAAAGCTAGTGCATTCCTTTGCGAGTGACCCTAGCGGAAGCGGGGTGTTACATTTGGTATCAGAGCAGAAGGTTACCAGACTGGGCAAAAGTTTTTAAAGACCTTCTGAAAATTATTTGAAAATCGTTTACAAAGAAGCATTTTTCAAGAAAATTTTCTTTTAAAAGAAAAAGGCTATTCCCCAAAGGCCATTAGCACTATCCTCGTTTCCTTAATTGAATCTCTTTTTCCTTCTTTCCTCCATCTGTAGTCACAGTGGTTTTAACTACGACTAGTCTTTTCTATCTACAAAAGTGTTTTCCATGCGATGGAGGTGGTTCTCGAGAGACCAGTGGCCGCGTTATAAGAAAGGATCGTGAGAAAGAAGGATAAAGGATACGAGCTTAAGGATGAGCAACTTGTTGGTATGGCTTAGTCCTCAAAGGAGGGAGAAAGATGAACAATGAAACCCATGTGGCATGGTAAAACGGGGCGGATAGTTAAGTATTATGGGACAAGGACAAGATCATCGGGAGGGCAGTAGTATGCTCTCATTTCTAGAGTACCTCGGAAGGAGGGTAACGATCTTGTTAAAGGTTTAGCTTTTCTTCTCTATCATCCCGTTAGGACTTCGTTGTTCGTATCATTTAAGTCTGCTTCGATAGTTGAGTCTCTGCACCTTAAGTACTAGCGTAATAGAGAATCCCATTTTTGTCTCAAAGTCCTATTGGAGAATCGGTCCATTTATTCATGGCTTGTTTGGATTTGAGAATGTCTATGTCAAGTGTTGAGCTTGGAAATAATGCTTATATTTATAAGCTATGGATGGATTCTAAGGATGAAGTGGTTATCCAGTAAGGGGTGCCACTCTCGGTTTTGATAGGAGGGTGGTTAGATTCTTGACTAGCCTTGGTAATACCCTCGAAGTATCGTGTAACCTTTTTGAGGTTCTGTCATGACTAGTTACTTAGTATCCCTTGATGCCTTTATTGGAAATTTGAAGCCCGATCGAGCGGTGTTCGCCGATAAGACGGATGGTTTACTTCACTTATGCGTGGGTTATAGAAATCACCCTAGTAAGTGCGCATGATAACCTGATTGACATCTGTTTACTTTCAAGAGAAAGTTCTTCTACATGGAATGCCTTATAGTATATAAACGAGATCCAAGATTCACTAGTGAATTTTGGAAAGCTTGCATGAGATCATGAGTACGCAGTCATGTTTGCGTCAAGTATTCTAGGAAAAGGATAAGTGCAAGTGGAACGAGAGGCGACGAAGAAATGAGTTCCAGCTCATGTTATGGAAACAGGAATAAGAAGCTACAAAATCGCGAAGTTAAAAGACGACTTTGATGGTCAAAGACTAGATACGCGCATGATATCTCTTTTTGGGAGTATATCCTTGATCCCTGTTTTCTGTAGAGCTTACTTGTAGGCTATCTTTTGTGGACATCCTCTCGGTCCTATTCTCCGTTACAAACCCTGTAAGGAGTTTGTCCTGTTTATCTTCTCGACCCTGTTTCAGGGAATTCTAGGTAGAACCCTATGGATGTAAACATGTATTTGAAACATGTTATGATTGATATGGTTGCAAGTGGTTGCTCGTGGATGCGCGAATACACATTAGATACTAGCTCGACTCGGTCACATTTCATATTGCATATGCACGAGTATTTATACTTGTTTATGGATGAAATCGAATGTATTATCATGCGGTTGTTGCATATGAATGAATGATTGTGCACGCATATAGTATCTATATGACTAGGACTATTTGCATACATGTTGGATTCATGGCACTATACATATTTTGCATTTGAAAGATTATTCAGGCCTGATCATTAGCATTAGCTAAGGAACATGTACACACACGTTTTGCATATATTCATACAGCATTAGAAATCATCTAAGGACAATGGTTGCTTGTGGATGATGTTTTGAGTAGATGGATGATCGATGGCAGGATACGTTCTTCCTAACTTGGAGATTTCGGGGACGAAATCCTAAAAGGTGGGGAGAATGTAACAACCCGTATTTTCAATAACCTGTTATAACATAAATGGAGGCAGAATTAAACTGTAAAATCTGAATCAAGAGAAATGGGCTATGCCATTGCGTTCGTCTCGGAAAAATACGCGAAATAGAGTCCGAGTTTTCGAAAATCGGAGTCCGTATGACCAAGATATGGCCTCGCGAAGTTTCACGAAAAATTCCCAAATTAAAGTATACTTAATTAAGTGAAATGGGTTGCACAGAGAAATATATATATATATATTGATATATATATATATATATAATTGAAAATTAAATAAATAAATATGCAAAAATGTTCAAAACAGCGAATTGGGAGAGGGGAATAACCGAACCGGCCGATTTTTGAGGTCGACCCGAGCCCGCTGGGTCGACTAGGGGTTAATCCAGGGTGTTTGGCTGTCAACCCGTGGGCCGATTCGCTCAAATGCAGATTTTGCATTTGGATGGTTCTCATGGTTCATCTTTAATCTAAAGGCCCTAGATGGTTCCTACACTTGACTTCTTCCCCAAGACATGCTTTGATGGCTTGGATTGAATCTAGGTTTAATCCTATGGCCTAAAACACTTGCCTAATCTATAAATAAGACCCTAACCTATCCTAAATCCTCATTATTCATTCATGCAACTAAACTATGGAAAAATTGCTACTCTCATGGCCTCCACTCAACTATCCTAGCCTCCACTTCATTTCTATGAGAAGTTTCATGATCATGAGAGTATTAGAGAGTCCCTATGTTAGTATGAGAGCTTCTCAAGTTGATTTCAAGGCTAAAGCTTTGATCTTTGTTCATAAAGATGGGGTTTTTATTGATTTGGAGTGTTCATTTTTGGGTTTTTGGGTGATGGCATGCATAGGCTTCATCACAAGCTTTAATTTAATCGATTTAGGCCTTCGTAGCAATGTAAGCCCTTTCCCTACTCTTAGATATTAACTATGAAGTTAAATGTTCATGTTGCAAGTTTGGGTTTGATTATTGAGAATGATACATGCTATCATGTCATGCAAGTTTATGAAGTCATTATCTTGATCTTATGAGCTAAAAGCTACAACCTTTATGTTGAAATGTTGCATTATGCAACATGAGAACCTTCTTACCCTTTATGTCAACTTGCATATGAAGTCATAACTCTTATATGATGATATATGCGAGTTACTAGTCATCATTCCATGTCTTTTGTCAACATGATTCGCTTATGTGCCAAGTTTGGGTTTATGCATGTTTTTGAGGCTTAAGAATGTAACATGCAAGCTAATGAACTCATTTGTGCCTCATTTGCCACCATGATTAACTTGTGGCTTAATATCCATTTTTTGTCATGCCTTTGCCAAGTCTCTTCTTTTAATCCATTACGTTGTTGCGAACGTATATGCGAGTTTAAAAAGCGTTGGGGTCACATTATGGGAAAACATAATGATATGAACATGATTTGGGTAAATGGGTATAAACATGACAACATGTAACGTTAAACATGACATGTGGTTATACTTGAAAAACATGACTTGAAATATAACATGGAAGTTGACATGTAAGTATGCATAGAAACATAAGCTTGGGAATTTACCTATTAAGTTAGGTCTACCCATTGGGAATTTACCTATTAAGTTAGGTCTACCCAATTTCTTGAAAACTTGTAACATGTTTTGGAAACATAATGGACATGACACTTAGATAATATAAGTGTGGCCAACTCGAGGTTGGGTTGAGTTTGCAACGTAAAACTACCCGGAACCGACCGGCCTAACTAGTAGTTGCAAACAATAGGACCCAATGTGAGAAGTTGGTCATGTTGTGCTTGAACCCGAGGTTAGACCAAGTTGTGGTGTAAAGCTACCCGGAACCGACCGGCTTAACTAGTAACCACAACAAAGTCTAATGTGAGAGGTTGGGGTGCATTAAGTAATTAATGCCACATGATAGGGTTAAGTTAATTTGATTAATGAATCTTAACCAAATATGACATGGACAAAGGGGTTAAGTAAATTGATTAGGCTAATGATACTTAACAAAACATGACAAGGTTGGGTAGGTTAAGTAACTTGATTTGCCTAATGACACTTAACCATTTTTATACGACTAGTGGACGGGGTTAAGTTAACCAACACTTAATCAATCCAACACGATAATTTGGTAAGGTTAAGTAAGTTTTTTTAATGACACTTAACCGAAAGATACAGTTAATGGATGGGGTTAAGATTAGACTCAACTAGTCTAAACATGATAATCGGATGGGGCTAAGTTAGCCTAGACTTAATTAATCCCACTTGGTAGTTTAATGGGGTTAAGTTAAACACTTAACTAATCTAACTTGTTAATTTGATGTGGGTAAGTGACCTATACTTAACCAATCTAACCCGTTAATTTGATGTGGTTAAGTGACCTAAACTTAACCAATCTAACTCGTTAATTTGATGTGGTTAAGTGATCTATACTTAACCAATCTAACTCGTGAATTTATTGAGGTTAAGTTAACCCATACTTAACCAATATAACGTGAAAACATGATAAGGCTAAGTCATGAATCGCTTGAATACACTTGACCGGTTTGATTAAGTAATTTGATAGGGTCAAGTTAATATATACTTAACCAACCTGAGCATGGTTTGTAGGGTTAAGTCTCGAACTTGGATACTTAGCCAATTTTGACATGATTTGTAGACGGGTTAAGTCTCGAACTTGGATACTTAGCCAATATTGACATGATTTGTAGACGGGATTAAGTCATGAACTTAAGTGACACTTAATCTGTTATATAAACCCTAATTCGGAGGATTAGGTGGGTAATCGTAATTAACAAGGATAACGGGAATAAGGCTAAGTGGTAAACCTTAGTTGAAGGATAACTAAGTAATGATTCTTAGTCAAGGAAATTTAGACCAGTTCATAGATAGATGAGTAACCTGATACGGTAGGTCATCGTTTAAGTATACGAGTAGGAGCAAGTATCTGATTTAGATAAAGGCTCCAGCGAACTGGGTAACGAAGCAGCGGCTTCGGGGAACGTGAGGATATTCTTGGGATCCCTCTATGAGCTGCCAGGTAATTATACTAGGCTCATGAGAGGTTAAGGTCTGCGTTAGAAGAACCAAGAGTATGCCTTGGTTGCTATGCGAGCGACCTAAAGACGGGGATGGATAGGGGATAGTCGACGATACACGGTCGTACCCTAGATAGCATTTTTCGTCAGGCTACCTACCATCTTTGGTCAAGCGTGTACGTACGGAAAGGCAGAGAACACCCAGTAGACCATAATTGCTATCTAATTATGGTTGCGGTAAGGCTTGGATGTGGGTTGGCCAGTGTTGTGTTCTCATACAGGATTTATCCTGTCTTGTCTTTCGCTAGTTGAGGGAGGGGTCCCGTGGGACCATAGCCACGGATAGAAAAACAGACCTTAGCATCTGCACCGGCAGATAAATCGAAAGCTCCCGACCGAGTCCTGTATTTCCTGACCTGCCCTGTGACAGGACTCGGATGGCACGATGTGATACATGTGCATACAGTCATGGAAAAACGATTCACGATGAATGCGTGGGAAAAAGGGCGCGGTTGACGGTTAGCGTAAATCCTAGTGGCCCTGGGTGGTTGAACCAAGACCGAGATACGAGAACGTGCAATAGGTAAGCATAATCCCTAGTAGCCCTAGGTAGCATAGGTCCTAGTTGTACAAACGATAATTCATGTTGGAAGATCCTAGCTAGGTTTAGGGTAACAGTCCAAACCGATCTTAAGGATCATGGAACTATGTTAAAGTAATATAGAATCTCATGGGAAAAGCCGTATAGTCTACGGCAAGGGACTGAACATTTACATGGAATAAAACATACCAGTTGAGTAACCTATATATGTGAGATATTAGGTTGGCATGGACCATTACTCGACTTTTGAGTAAGGGTCATTCATGGTTAACACATGATACGGTGGGGATACTAGTACGGTAGGTGCAGAGCTAAAAGCCAGGATAGATACCAAGGGACGTTATATGTGATAGATATCTTGGGGATATTATACTTGACGGGAACCTGACGATGGGATACCTTGTTTTATCTTGACATCGTAATTCATCATGACACCTTAGTTTATCTGAGTTCAGTAGTTCATCCTGTTATTTTGATTTAGCTTATCTATCATGTCATCATGCTTATGTTCATCTCAGTTTCTCATGTCAGTTAACTTTACTAGTTTTTATGCTGATAGTAGATAGGGCTTACTCAGTCTTTTTGACTGACCTGTTTTTTTCGCCTCTTTTCTTCCGTTCCCCCCCCAGGTTATAGGGAGTAAACACTGTTGTTTAGTTCGGACTTCTTCTGCTTGAAGGTCATCATGGATGGCTTGGACTTTTCTTGGCGATGGCTACTTTACTGTTTTTACTTGGGGAATAATTTATGGAAAAGTCTTTATGCTTCTTTACTATTGCAAGACAGGTTTTGATGTACTCTGATGTAAAAAGGCGTTAGACCTTAATTATTATTGTTTATGAAAGTTCGATTTTACTTCCGCTATTTTATATGTTCTGTCTTGTGATATTTCTGTGCATGTTTACCAATAATGCCCCTCTAAAGCTAGTGCATTCCTTTGCGAGTGACCCTAGCGGAGGCGGGGTGTTACAAGAATACCCTCGAGATTTCGTGCAATCCTAAGGGATCATTTTGGTTTAGCTACCTAGAATCACTTGATGCATCTATCGACGATTTGCGATCTGTTAGAATAGTCCATGAGTACGCATATATTTTTAATCAAGTTAGGGGTTTGTCCCCTAAAACGTGAGATAGACTTCCGCATATATCTAGTTGACAATGCAAAGCCAGTTGCATTACCTATACGACACATAGCTCCAAGGGAAAGGAATGCTCAGTAAACAAGTAAAAGAGTTACTTGGGAAAGGGTTCATAAGGAGAAGTATTTCTGAATAGGGGTGCTCTAGTTGTTTTCACTACAAAGGCGGATGGTTCACTTCGCTTGTGCATACATGATATTTTGGTTTTCTCTAAGAGTGGAGGAACATGCTTTGTATCGAAAGGAAGTCTCGAATACCCTCCAAGAGCATCAGCTTAAGGCTAAGTCCTCCAAATGCCAATTTTGGAGGAAAGAAGTGAGGTTCTTAGGACACATGGTCTCTAAGGAAGGGATAGCGGTGGATCCTGCAAAGGTAGTGGCAATCCAAGATTGGAAGGTTCCTAGAAAAGCAACGGAAGTAAGAGGTTTTCTTGGACCAGCGGGCTAATATAGGAAGTTCATTAAGGACTTTTCAAAGGGATTAGCCCCACTTATTGGATTAACGAGGAAGAATCTAACCTTTACTCGGGATATTGATTATGATGTCGCTTTCCAACGATCGAAGAGGGCTCTTACAACGTCCCCAGTTTTGACTTTTACCTTACAGTAGTAAAAGGTTTACGGTATACACAGATGCATACGGCACGGGACTAGGCGCCATTTTGTGTAAGAAGGAAGGGTAAGGTCGTAGCGGATGCCTTAAGAAGAAAAGGTTGACTTCAAGTCCTCTTTTTTCCTTTTTTATTTGAAAAGGAAAAGTTCAGAATACATATCAATCTTTGATTTTAAAACCTTCGGTTAAGTTAGTAGTTGGCATCACTAGGAGTAAGACCTACGCTTTTGGATCAAATAGGGATTTCACAAAGAAAAGAATCTCACATAGCTGACGCAATGGATAAGTTAAGTAGAGAAGAGACCTCTAATCACCTTAATAAATACACTTGGTAACATGGTTAGCATCTGTTTATTTTCAAGAGATAGTTCTTCTATATGGAATACCCTCTAGTGAATTTTGGAAGAAGCCATGAGTACGCAGTTATGTTTGAGCATCGCTTATCATCCTCTGACAGAAAGGGTGAATAGGATTTTGGAAGAACTTTTGAGGAAATGTTAGCATGACACAGCAGGAGTTGTAGTGCCGAGTATACTAGAAGAAGAATAGGTGGAACGAGAGGCTACAGTGAAATGAGTTCCAACTCATATTCTGGAAATAGAAATTAAGAAGCTATGCAATCGTGAAGTTAAGACAGTCAGAGCACTATGGAGTGAAGCTCAAGAAGATGCGATTTAGAAGACTGAAGACTAGTTATGCGCATCATACCCTTTTTGAGGGTATATCCTTAATCTCTCTTTTTCTGTAAAGTTTATTTACATGCTAGTCTTTATCTTTTAAGTATATCCTCTCGATCCTATCCTCGATCCTTAGGTAGAAGCCAATGGATGTAAACATGTGTTTGAGACATGTTATGTTTGGTGGATGCAAGTGGATGAAAGTGTTTGCAAGTGGTTGCTCGTGGATGCATACACACACATTAGGCACTAGATCGGCTCCGTCACTTCCATATTGCATATGCATGAGTGAATTTTTATATATATGGATTGAAACTTAACGTGTTATCATATGGATGTTGCATTTGTATGAATGATTGTGCACTCATGTTGAAGTCATAAAGTATGATTAGGAATAATTGCAGACATGATGGACTCATGGCACTAACATAATTAGCATTAAGGAGGTCAACTGAATCAGTAGACCGCCTGATTTTGCATTTAGGTAAGGACATATACACACACTATGCATATGTTCATGAAAAGCCTTAGAGACCTTTTAAGGACAATGGATGCCTGTGATTGAATGGTTGAGTAGATGGATGTTAGATGGTAGGATAAACATCTTCTTGATTTGGAGATTTCGGGGACGAAATCCTTCAAGGAGGGGAGAATGTAACACCCCGTAATTTTAAAATGGGACATAAGAGATAATTAAAGAAGAATTAAGGGAAACAGGTTGTGTCATTGCGTTCGTCTCGGAATTCTACTTGAGATAGAGTCCGAGTTTGCGTAAAACGAATATAGTATGAAGAAGTTATGGAGGTTAGAAGATTTCAGTTTAAACCAGAATTAAAATAAAATATTCAAAACAGCGAAGGCGGGAGGAGGAAATGCGAAACCGACCATGTTACCGCTGGATCGACACCTATGTCGACTCTGGCTCTTTGGGGTCGACACCGGGGTCGACATAGGTGTCGATCCCCCTGTAGGGGTCGACCCCATCAGCCAGATCTGGGCAGTGACGATTTTTGGTATTTTAGAGCATACGTAGCTTGTTCTGATTGCCCTGGCGAGGTGTCTTTGTGACTTGGATGGTTTATATTGATCCTAGATTAATCTAAAGGCTAGAATTAATCCTAGACATCTATATATACATCTCTAAACCTAAATCCTAATTCATAACAATTCCTTATGACGACTCTATGCTGCTGAACTCTCAATTCTCTTAGCCGCCGCCTTAAAAACCTAAATCATATTAGAAGTTCTTCATCAACAATCAACTTTGAAGCTTAATCAACATCAAATTAGAGTTTCTGCAACAACAATGATTCAATTCTCTTTTCTAATCCTAGCAATGTAAGTTCACGTTATTTTCAGATTTAAATACCTAATTGTAATCTTGGCATGTAATAAAATGAATCTAAGTCCATGCTTGATGAGAAGACAATCTTTTCAGATTTATCCCTATCTTTCTATCGAATCCATGATTTTACATGCCTAAGAAGTTATTATATCGATACAATAATGCCTATATTTGTTGTACATCAGGCATATAATCGTTTTTGGTTCATGATGTTATTCTTATGCCTGCGATAATGATTGTATCAGTTTATTCAAGAATCTATCTTCGTTGGATCTAAATTTCCTGTATTAGGTCTGTTGTTACATGCCTATTTTTATGCCTATTCTTATTTTTAGGCTCCTTCTCTCTCTTCCCCTATTTCCTTTTTCTTTTATGAACCTGGGTTACCTTCGAACCTATGCTGAAATCGCGAAATACGAACGATTGGAATACGAGGAATATTTGGGTATAACCTATTTTGGTTAAATATTGGGCATAATGTATTTGGTGAAATAATTGGGCATAACATATTTGGTGAAATTGTTGGGCATAACTTGTAATTGCCACTGGGGCATTATTATCATTGTAACTGCAAGTTTGGGTTAATTGGCATGTAAACCAAGTTTTGGGCGTAAACTGCAAACTGAAATATTAAAACTAGATTGGGCATAACTATTGGTTGGGACGACAAGCAGAATGTATATTGCGTTTTTGGAGCATGACTATTATTGTAAATTTGGGAAGATTGAGTGTAGCCTATTTAGATTAATAACTTGTAATTGAATTTGTTGGGTATAACTTGAGAATTGAAACATGACTAGTTTTGTGAAATTGGGATAATTAGCATGTAAAATCTAGACTTGGACATGTACGGTAAATATGTAATTTGGCTAAAAGATGAACATGCCTAACCCGAGGTTAGATTGAGTTGCGGTGTAAAACTGCCCGGAACCACCCGGCACATCCAGTAACCGCAACAACACAGATCTAATGTGAGAGGTTAGCGCATTTAGCCCAAAACCCGAGGTTAGAATGAGTTTGCGGTAGAAGTCTGCCTGGAACCGCCCGACACATCCAGTAACCGCAAACAACAGTTCTAATGTGAGAGGTTGGGGCATTAATAAATTAATTAATGCCAATAAACAGACATGCTAAGAATGGTAAGGTTAAGTAACATATGAATAGGCGACACTTAACCAATACAACATGTTAATTAGACAAGTGGGTGGGGTTAAGTAAATTTAGAACACTTAACCATTATAACATGTTAATTAGACAAGAATGTGGGGTTAAGTAAATTTAGAACACTTAACCGTAATAACATATTAATTAGACAAGAAGGTGGGGTTAAGTAAATTTAGAACACTTAACCTTTATAACATGGTAATTAGACAAGTGAGCAGGGTTGAGTTAACTAATATAACATGATGAATGAACAGGGTTAAGTTAATAGGAAACACTTAACCAATACAACATGATGTGTGGTAGGATTAAGTTAACACAAGAGGGCAACACTTAACCAATATAACATGACGTGTGGTAGAGTTAAGTAACACAAGAAGGCAACACTTAACCAAGGTAACATGACAAGTGGGTGGGTTAAGTTAACTCGACTGGATTGATGACACTTAGCCAATACAACATGATGAATGGGTGGATTAAGTTAACTTGAATTGATTGATGACACTTAACCAATATTTCAAAGTGGCTAGGGTTAAGGCAAGCTTAACCAATAATACGTATGGACTTGATAAAGGGAAGGGTTAAGTAAATCTCGGGTAAGTGGGCAATATTATATATATAGGCCCACAAACTTAACGTTATATAAACGTGCGTGAATCAGTGGGAAAGTTAAGTAACATAAGAATAGGCAACACTTAACCAGTACAACATGTTAATTAAGCAAATGGGTGGGGTTAAGATAAATTGGGAACACTTAACCATTATAGCATGTTGATTAGGAAATCCCAGTAACGGGGACCCATTTCAGCAGTAACCCACATAGATGTATCATGGTACCCTGAACTAGGTAGGGTGGGGCACGATTACTGGGTTGATTATAAGCGGCCAGAATAGCGGCGGGTGGTGCAGCAGTGTAGTTCTCGACGGAGTACGGGCATGCACATGCTTCGGAGCGGGAAAAGCAGGCACTGGGCATCAGTAGTATACACTGTACATCTTGAATTTGTGTTGGGTTGCCACCATAGGAATTGATACACCCCATGGTGGGACCAGCACGGATATATACATACAAGCGGGGCCGAATGACACAAGTAATGAATACGTACGAGTTAGTGAGCCGATCGATAGGGTAGTAAGGGTATATCTAACATATCCATGGCAATTAGGTTGATTGAGGTAAGAGCCTCATACTAGATGTACACTGAAGGCTACCACAATTGCGGGGTTGGGATCACCTTATTATTTAACATAGGATACTAATTGGGACACTAGTAGGGAATACAAATCATTCTATAAAAGACACTAGTTAGGATGCTAGTTGGGTGGTGCAGAGAAAATAGGAAATCATAGAAAGAACAAAAGCACATTCAGTGTATCTTGCCTTGTCATATCGAATAGTGCGGTGTAGGAAATATCTTAATAATTAGAAGCGCAACCTTCATATCCTGTTTATCTTGTGTACCTTGTCATATCTAGAGCTCATCATTTGTTGTCTTGCTATGCTTATTATCATGGTTATGTCTTGTATCCAATTTATTCGTGTCATGACGCTTTTACCTATTTACATGTTGAAAATCACTGGACTTACCAGACTTATGTCTGACCTAGTTTGTTTCGCCTCTTTTCTTCCCCCCCCCCCCTTCTCAGGTTCACAGGGAGGGAATATTACCACTTAGCTCAGTTTTCTTCCCAAGCTCAAAGATGCTCGATGTATAGCTCTGAACTCTCTTTTTCCACTGCTATGGCTGGGTCATGCTTTATTGGGGAATATCATGGTCATTTTATGCTTCTTTATTTTGTTAAATAAGACAGATGCTTTGTTGTAATGGGTATTGGTGTTGAAAAACAATTTTTTTACAAGCTGCTGTTTTATCAATAAAGCCAAGTTTAATTTATTTTCCGCTATATAAATTTTGTCTGTTTTGTAATTTATCTGTTCTATACACTTATGATGCTCCACTAAAGTTAATGCATTCCCTTTGAGAGTGACCTTAACGGAGGTGGGGTGTTATAATTAATTTAAAACAAATTAATTAAATAACCAATTCCAGTTAAAACGGTTGACTTAGTCAACTCAAACACGATTAATTCGTTAACTAATTCCAATTATAATTATTCCTTTGAATTACTTAATTTAAATAATTCTATATAATTGTTTCCTAAAACAATTATTCAATCTTAACCATTAAGTTAAGTTTCTACTCTGTTGCTTATAAATCTAATTAATATTACAATTTTCTTTATAAAATTATTTAATAATTAGATATAAACTTAAATAATAAATATTTATTTCCTTTTAATAACTTTTATTTAAAATAACAAATTTAAAAATCTATCTTCCGTTATAAAATAAATTTTATAACTTCACTTCTATCGATTCACCTGACGGTTAATCCATATTTAGAAACCAATTGATTTATAGGTCATATACTGCCAATCCCTCAACCATTATTGCCCATTGGTAAAAATAAAACAATCGTTGAATTTCAGGTCGACGGTGAACAACCAAATCAATCATTCAATTAGAACAGTTCTTTTAATGATAATATGAAAATAAATAGCATTAAATATATTTGATGAATCCTATTGGATCCCTCCAACCTGTTCTTCTCTGCATCAGAATAGATTATCTCACATAAATTCATTTTGATTGATTATTTCAATAACAGTGAATAACAACTATTTATATCAACTAAATTATCTAACATCACACACAATTCAAGCAATTCATTAAATTAAACAAATTTATAATATAAACGTGACCAATAAGATAAGTTACCTTCGTTGGGTCCAATTGTTAAAATAACGATTTGGTTTTAACTGAAATTAAACAACGTTTAATTTCATCAGTTGAATCAATATATGCAATATATATTTAACAAACAGTCAACCATTGCAACCATAGCACACAAAATAACAACCCAACTTATATAAAATATAAGTGTGAAGAACTGAGTGAGTTTAACTCACCTTGATCTGATTTCGTTGCTTAAACAGTTGGTTTTAATTAAATCAAACGAGTGTTTAATTTAATTAAATGTCCAGTTGATTCCATCTGCATCCAGATTTGTTCCATCACGTAGTGCTCGTCAAGATGATTCCAACGGTATATGGTTTGTCTGATTCTGTTAAGATATGAACGAGTTATAATGTCTAAAGTTAACCGATTTAATTAATATTATAATCCTTAACCACTTAAATTATAAACTAATTTATTACTCATTTTATTAATTACGTTGTTAATTAATGTTTATTCAATAGTAAACCAGCCGATTGATATTTCTTCTTTGTCTCGCCTGTAACATTGCTTCCAACTGGACAAATTATAACTATGATTACTTCATGATATTAATTGAATGATAAATCCTTTAATTAATTTTAACTGTAGAACTAATTACTTTCATTACTAAAATCGGGCCGATTAGCCTTAATTCCCTTCATGACAAGGCGGCTTCAGCCTTTTTGAACCCACACGTGAATGATTTCCATCTACCGTTTACCATTTTGATCACCTATGCAAAGAGTATAATAATATAAGTTATACGATTAATTTAATAGTTAACTATTAAATTAATGGTTAACCAATGTAAATTATGTTTAAGGATTTGTTCACAACCCGATGCTTTCTATTTTTCTTTGTTCACTTCAGGAACCTCGTTTTCCTGTACGTTGTGCTTCTAACCCAACATCCATGCTCGCAATTTCTACTTCAACATTTGGTCCCAAGCTACCCACTGTTCACGTTCATCTTCATACTTTGCTCCCACTACCGTGCATCAACACCGAACTGCCCTTCCCCATGACCCCGGCGCCATGCAAACCCGTCACTTCCGAAACACCATGTTTCATCCTACTGAACGCACAACTAATCGATGCCATTGCTGCTAGTGATTGCTTCACTCCCCTACCACCATAATTAGATCCGATTCCGGCGTCCGTTGCGCCTCACCACCCTCCCCTATCAGCCAAAGTGACACCTCATCAGACCCTCCCAATCGCAGGCAATCCCTTCGTGAATGCAACCCATTCCAGAAATGATTCTGGTTGCCTCAGCACAAACAATTTTATCTCAGCCGTTCAAATTGGCTATTTCTAAGGCTTATAAAATATCGATTAAATATTAATTAAATTCCAAAATAATCAAATGAAATATTAATTAATTAATATTATTATAAATATCCAAATAAAATATTATATACAGCTTCAAATATAAATAGTATGGAATTTACAACTCAATATTGACATTTCGAGTTAACGATATCTAATTTATATTGAAATCCTTATTAAATATAATAAATAAACTTTATGATTTAATAATGATTTCCATAGCGACTATTTTAAAATTTTATTTAGACATAACTAACAATCTATAATAAGAACTCTGAATTTTTCTCTTCCATATGAAAATTATAATAAACAAGATTCCAACATTTCTTGTTTCACAGAAATCTGACTTATATCGGATCCTGTATATACAATTAAAGTTCAAAACTCGATATTACGAACTGCCATGCCATTTTGAGCTCGTTTTAAATTATATATAATTTAACGTTCAAACTTTGTTTTAATAAATGGATAAAATATTAAAATCCAATAATATTCCAAATATAATATTTAAAACAATAAATAAATAAAATATTTAACTACCAAAAATACGGAATAATGCACTCTTCGATTGATGATGACAGATATCCAACGACTTGCTATCCTCATTGGGTCCAGACCACGAAGCCTATTCACGAAGATCCTAAAAATCATCCCATCAATCTTCTGGTTGCCCTCAACTAAAATGCAGCCGAGACATACTCTATGGATGGAACCGTACGGACCTGCCTCTGTGGGTAAACATTGCTAGACCTACCACAGAGATATATTTCAGAGTATCCTCACGTCCTGTAGAAGTCCTACACTTCCTTTCTATTTCGTCCAATTATACGTTGTGCATGCTCCCACCGTGTCTTCGGATACCTACGATGATTTCCCTAGTTGGGCTCTTTATCCCTTCAGACTAGACCAAACGAATATTTCTATTTTATTAGACCCCATGTCCAATTTAGCATTATGAGTTTTACTTACTTTTCTTTTCGTTGATTTATAATATTCTTTAATCCATTTGATCTTAATATTCATTATTTGTTAATCAAATTTATTAGTTACCATAGAAACATTTATGAACCATAGAATTTTAGGCTCATAACTTAATCGTCTTTTTAAGTCAATATGTTCATATTAAAGCCTAATACTTAATAAAAAGGCCAGCATAGAATTTTTTGCTCGTAACTTAACACCTTTTAAGTTAATAAGTTCATATCAAAGCCTAACGCCTAATCAAAAGGCCACCGTATATTTTTAGGCTCGTAACTTAACACCTTTTAAGTCAATAGGTTCATATTAAAGCCTAACTGTCCTTTCCACCATTACTTATCGTATTCATATTTGCAAATAAACCATGTTTGTTTATTATGATTTCTCAATTATCATATTTATGCAAATGTAAATTATACATTATAGTTCATTTCTCTATCACAACTTGCACTATAGTCATAGAATTAAAATTATTAAACTTAATCTGCACCTTTAAGTTTATTTATAATAAGCCTTCATTTCAAACTTAACTATAATCTGTTGTATATGACGTAGTTGTATACACAATTATATGATTTTTGTTTGATGATAACAACCAAATAAATATTATTTTAAATGTGATTGTTATTGTACTGTTCTATATATACATCACAGACAGGAATGTAATATTTATATTTAAATAGAATACGACTGTACAGACATTCATATATTCATGCAGTATTTTATTTAAATTAAATATTATATTTCAAGCATTCGAACAGTACAACTATTTATAACTCCACGATTTATTCAATTCACATGAGATTGTACTTGTAAATAAACTGAATACGATAGACAAGTTTGTTTGACAATAATAAAATAATATTTTATTCCAATCAAATTTGTTTATTACATATATCAGTACAATTCTCTCATAGCTCCTCACTACAGTTCATTCATCACTCAGTACATTTTCATATACACTACACTCAGTTTACAGACTCGCTCATAGACAAATATTCTTATATATTTTTCTTTGTTATCTTCAGTCTTCTGTCTTCACAACTTTCAGTCAGTCCTGTCGTCATACCTGTCACAAATAGAAAAACACACACAGTAGACTGCAACAAAAATAAAATTAAATACAAGCAAATAAAAATTTATTTTTAAATTTTATTTGCCTCAGAATTTCGGTGTGTTTCTCATCATTTTTCTAGACTTGGTCTAATATGCAGGGACATGAAAAATTATCTGATGGCTGCATGTGCACATGTGTATATATATACACGTGTGCACTACCTCGCCAATCCAGTGTGTAATTGAGGAGTAACCACATGGACATCTCGACTTAGTGCGCAACACATCAAAATGGTCGAGCTCAATACATGACAAGAAACAACACAAATGTGATCAGCCCATCAAAATCAAAGCAGCCCAAGTGTCGAGCAAATAAAATCAAGTTCAGAATCAAATATGACAGCAAGATACAAGCTTTAAAGTCAAGTTTGCATGGACACAAATATGTGCATTTTTTTACAAGACAGTTTGCAGTTACACATGGATCAATACAGCATTTCAGCACGGTCGAGCCAGTGGGACTCAAATACATGTATGAGAAATGAAACAACATGGTAGTCAAATATAGGAACATGTATACAAGTGGTGAACATATCAAGTTAGTGTGTAATACAAGGCAACAAGACTTTCAAGGCAAAGACAAAGCAATACATGGTTATGGTGGAGCATAGCACAACATTTCAAATGCAATTCAAGTGGACAAGTATGTGTATACAGTGTGTATCAATGGTGCATATCACAAATCAAGTTCAGTATAACAACAAACAGTGGTGTGCAACTTTCTTGTGCACTAATGGACTAGATGTGTGTCAAAAGGATCATAGAATGGAAGCATATATTCTCAGCAATTAAAAGTGGAGTAGACCAGATTAATATGTAGAGCCACATAGCATGCAGGCAAGTGAATGATAAAATTGCAAGTGGCACAACATGATGTGAAGCAGCATATAGGTGAATGGGTACATGATGGAGCTTTTATATGACAACAATCGGTAACATGCATACGACTCGAACCATTTATACACAACAATGCAACATGGATGAAAAAGGCAATTGGTGTTTAACACAGTCGAGCAAAAGGTCAAAACAGCTTAAGCATGGACACAACAAATTGAACATGATGATGAGTGAAAGCCAAATGGTCGAGTCAACATGTATCAATGCAACTATATAAGGGCAGTGCACAAATTCATTTTAGCCATGGATGGACAAAGGTGCATAGACAAACTCATGCTGATGTAGTGTTCCAGAATTAGCAGCATGGAAAAAATGGCCTCAAGTAAACATTTTCAGGTATATGGTGACAAGCCAGAGGCAAGGTTCTTTTTCAAGTGTTAACGAGCAAAAGTCAGTATGTATGCTAAAGTCAAGAAATCAATCTCACCTTATATTGTTTAGGCAAGGGTTTAATCGGTTCAAGACAGTGATGTGGGATCTTAACACCATATTCAATAAGTTCCAAAAATCACAGTGATCATAGTTGACAAGAAAATATTTCCGTATTTTCAATAGGAGGTTCAAAAGTTTTTCCATTTTTTCACAATCAATTTTTGGGAACAAATCATGCAGTTTCTTTAGGAACCAATCAAGGCCGAATTCATTTAAGGCAACACAGGGAATAAATCAATTATGTTCTGAAAACAAAAGTAATATCCAGAGAAATAAATAAGTTTACAACATTTTTTAAATGGATATTTTCATGGAAGAAAACACGCAAGATCTATTCAAAGTCATCCATTCACATGCTATTTTTGAAATTTCATATGACTCGATCAAAGTTCCATAAGCCACAAACATAAGTGGTAAAGTTAAAAATTCCAGAAAAGGTTGAAGTTTTCAAATCCATCAAATACAAAGCCGTGGATTTCAAGCCTCAAAATATACGCAATATCAGACCAGATCGTCTATGAAATCAAAGTAAATATTTAGGAGTTTTAATCCTATAAATAGCACCAATCATCACAGGCATAAATCCATCCAAGTTCGAATAAAATCAAAGAAAAAATTCAAATTAAAAGTCATAGCAGAAAAGGAAGAAAATTTGGATCCAAAATCGACATTCTATCAGCTCAATCGAAGAAGAGGAAAGCCACTGGAAACTCGAGATCATCATAAGAGAAAGCGGCGGCCTTCAAATTTCAAGAAGAATCGCAAACCTTAGATTGGAAATCAAATCGCCAGCCCCCATTTTTGTTTCCAGAGAGACAAAGGATATCGGTCCAAAATAAATGAAGAAGGGTGCACCACTTTGAAGTGGTCGGCCAAGTTAATTAAAAAGGGAAAGGACTTATAAACTAGGGTTTTGATTTTAAAAGTTTTTTTTTAATTAAAACTAGGGTTTTATTTTTATTGTTTTAATTTGTTTTGATTACAATTTGTAATCATGTTGAGAGTTTTCTAGTTTGTCTCTAAAACTAGGGAGATGAATTACGGGATTTGTAATTCGGGGAAATCTGGTTTCGGGGATAGAAACCAGTGCAGGGTTTTAAGCGTAAGGTTAGAACAATTGGGAGAGAGTGTCGCAAGTTTACAGGGGATTGTAAGCATCGAGATTGTTTTAACTCCTAGTAGAAATGTAACACCCCCACTCTGATATACTTATTCTGAAGCGCTGATGCTACATATAAGCCATGGTGCTAATAGAACAGTATCACAACTTAACAGAAACTTGTCGGAACATAAAATCATTCTTAGTACATGATTTTAAACGGAAGAGCTATTATACAATCATCCCATTATAGAATATGGTTACAAAGATTCACGAGTATAATAATTAAACATATGAGTACATAAAAAGATAATCTACATAATGTAAGTCTTCACTTCAAAGCATCCAACTAACCATCTAAACCTGAAAAGTTTTAAGTGTAGCATCATGAGCAACACAAACCCAGTGAGATAGCTATTTAAGCTTAGTTTTCACATCATTTCTTAGTGGTTTGTATTATAGTTTCATCATGACTCTTTACTTTGAAGGTTTCATCAATCCAAAGTTTAAAACAAAAATCACGGAAGACTTCGAAATACTAAATCAAACAAATTTATGATAACTTCCTTTCATCAAAACTCATATTTTATCCAATTTATAGTTATAAATCTAAACCACACCCTCAACTTGGTTAGATGTTAGAATATGTTCTCCCATTGCGGTCGGCATCCCGTCACCAAATAGGATGCACCCTACTCGGCTCGATACCAACATAGAGTAATAGTGCACTACCCAAAATCTATTGTCTTATACCGCACCCCATCGAAGAAATATAATCAAGAAAACGATTCTCAAAAGTAATCTTAAATTACTTTTCTTTAGTATTGAATAAAGTTCTAAATTATTTCTAAATTCAAATCATTTCAAATTAAATTTGAATTAACCTTCCCGTCCATCTGATCAGTTGGGGATAGCCAGGGAGAGCAGGAAGCTATATTTTCCAAACTCAAGCCTAGACACTATCCTCTCTGTCACCCTAGAACGTTCCAGTCATTCATTTTGAAAGATACTTTATAAATTTATGTGTATTAGCACAACAATTAGGGTATTATATTGGTAATAGGCAAATCTCCTACTTTTAAATTCATGCTTTTTAAGGGTTCAAGACAAAACCAAACTATCTTAAATTATTCCAATCTATGTTAAGAAGAACCTCGAAACTACTTGAAACAAAGAAAAGGTAGCATTTAAAAAGTACTATAAAAAGTTTCAGCATCATAAAATAAAAACTGCAGCATTTTAAAAGTGTTACGACAAGTTTCAGATGGTTTTAGGCTCAAAATAGCTATCTACAGCGTTTCAGGCATGCTTTGAAAAGTTCTGGGTGGTTTATAATGGTTTTAGACTAAATTCAGCTACTACAACGTTTCTGGCCGTTATAAAAAGTTCTGGTCGTGTTCAAGGCTTTATAATCAATTCAGTGGAAAGACAGCGTTTCAGAAGTGCTATAGAAAACTCTGTTTTGACACACTTCAGCGTTAGAAACATTCAAAAGCGTTTCAAATTTTCAAAGTGTTTCAAATTTCTGAAAATGGGCTTTTTTCCAGTTTTTGGGTGAAATGTTTGACGCTGTTTCTCTATGATAAAAATAAATTTTGACTCCAAGTTTTTTACAAAAAGAAGATATCTTTGTCTTCTTAATTATCAGAAAAAGAAACCCTTAAAATTATTTGTATATTCAATAAATAAAATTCAACAATACAAGGCGTTTTTAACATGTCTAATTCGGGCTGATTTTTACCTTACTTTGCATCCAGTTTTTGGGTATGTAAACGACCGAATTAGAAAAAAGTACCCAGGTTAAAGGTGTAGTCCTTCGAATTAGCTTTCCAAATTGATAGAGAAGTCATAATTTCATTAATAATTGCAAAAATTATGCCTAAAATACCGAACGTCATTTTCAAGGGTTCACATCCAAACATTCATTCATAAATATCTCAACTTTTCTTCAAAATATGAAATGAATACATGAACTTAAATAGTTTTTCTCACCTTAGACTTGTATCTTGATCTTCTAATTATCCTCTTGGCTTCTCTTAAGCTTCTCCTTTTTATTTTATCTTATTTTTGTTTTGTGAATGTATGAAATGAAGTGAACATTTCATCCCTTTATATAGTTGTTTTTAAGGCTAGTTTTGTAATTTAGTTTTGGACACTTGTCCACTACATCTTCATGTATTCTTTAGGATGTAGAAACATGCCCTCTTATGTGTCTTAAGAGGTTTCTACACATGGACACCTAGGGTGTGTATGCGTCTTAACCTTATTTACTTATAAGACGTGTTCCTTCCATTTGATGACACGTGTCCCTATCATTTTAAGCCATTTATCTCATTCTAGAATTTGTACACATATATCATTTTTAAACTATGTATTATGTATATATTTATACATACATATATCATATATATATATATACATATATATGTATGTATTTATCATACTTAAATATTTGAATCAGATTGATAAAAATTAGAAACTTTTTCATACTCGAATTTGTTTTGAGTTAGGGTGTTACACTCTACCACCCTTAGAAAAAGATTTCGTCCTCGAAATCTATGCTTCAAACAATTCTGGATAATCTTTACGAATTTCTGACTCCACTTCCCATGATGCTTCGTCTTTGTTATGATGGTTCCATTGAAATTTTACTAAGGGAATTTCTTTCGTTCCTAGTTTCTTAACTTTTCTGTCAAGAATTCGAACAGGTCTTTCAATGTACTTGTTCCCCTTTTTAACTTCAGTGCCGCTTAAATCAATCACATGAGATGGGTCAAAAATGTACTTTTGTAGCATTGATATGTGAAGCACATTATGTATACCTGATAATTTCTCAGGTAAATCGAGTTCGTATGCAACTTTCCCAATTTTCCTAGTAATACGAAATGGTCTGATAAATCTCGGTGATAGTTTTGCCTTTTTCTTTCCAAATAGCATTACCCCTCGTACCGGAGAAACATTGAGAAGGACTTGATCACCTAATTCGAATTCCAAATCTTTTCTTCTATGATCTGCATAACTCTTTTGCTTACATTGAGCCGCTTGTAATCTTTCCTTTATGATAAAAATCTTCTCAGTTGTTTCCTTTACTAGGTCTGGACCAAGAAGCTCACGGTCTCCAACTTATGCCCAACATACTGGCGAGCGACAAGGCCTTCCGTACAAAGCTTCATATGGGGACATACCAATACTTGCATGATAACTATTGTTATATGCAAATTTGATTAATGGTATGTGAGTTTCCCAGGTGATTTCAAATTCCATTATACAAGACCTTCACATATCTTCTATAATCCGGTTCACCCTTTCACTTTGTCCATCTGTTTGAGGATGAAAGGTTGTACTCAGGTTTAGTGATGTCCCTAACACCTTTTGTAGACTTCTCCAAAACCTTGAAGTGAATCGTGAATCTCTATCTGAAACTATGGTAACTGATTTACCATGTAGTCGAACAATTTCTTTCAAATAGAGTCTACTCAATTTCTCCATTGAGTAAGTCATGTTGTAAGGTATGAAATGTGCTGACTTTGTCAAGCGATCCACCACTACCCATATTGCATCATGACCTTGTTTTGTCATTGGTAATCCAGTGATAAAATCCAATGTTATATGCTCCCATTTCCATTCAGCAATAAGAAGTGGTTGCAGGAGTCCTGCTGGTCGTTGCTGCTCTGCTTTAATTTGTTGGCACGTAAGACACTTTGCAACAAATTCAGCAACGTCCTTCTTCATTCCATTCCACCAAAATTGACGCTTAAGATCCTTAAACATTTTTGTGCTTCCTGGATGCACTGTTAGCCTTGAACGATGTGCTTCACTAAGAATTTCATTTTTTAATTCAGTTTGATTTGGAACACAAAGTCGATTTTTGAATCTATAACTTCCATCTTTATTAGTATTCCAATCCACGGGTTCCTTATCCTTCATTTTCATAAATAATTCTTTTAATTCCTCATCATCTTCTTGATCTTTCAATATTCAACTTATCAAAGTTGGTTGAATAGTAAGATTACATAGAAGTGCTACTTCGTTAATCATGGATCCACTAACCATCCTTGTGCAAGCGTTCATCTCAGCAAGAGTCTCCAGAGCTCTCCATTCTCTTATTATTAAATGAGCTATTACACCATAGCTCTTTCGACATAATGCATCTAAAATTATATTTGCCTTTCCTGGATGATAATGTAACGTAAAATCATAATCTTTTATGAATTCCATCCACTTCTTTGCTCATATTTAATTCCTTTTGAGAGAACAAATATTTTAAACTCTTATGGTCAGAGTAAACATGGAATTGTTCTCCATAAAGGTAATGTCTCCAAAATTTTAAGGCAAACAAAATTGCGGCCAATTCTAAGTCATGATTTGGATAATTAGTTTCATGGGGCTTTAATTGACGAGAGCCATAAGCAATAACTTTATCATCCTGCATTAGTACGCACCCTAATCCTTGTCCGCATGCATCAGAATATACTTTATATGGGACTCCACTCCTTGGCAAAGACAGAATCGGTGCCTCTGTCAATCTTTTCTTTAAGGTTTCAAATGTTATCTTACATTTTTCATCCTAAATAAATTTAGTTTCCTTACGAGTTAGTTTTGTTAATGGAGATGCAATCTTTGAGAAATCTTGAATAAATCTTCGGTACTAACCAGCTAATCCTAGAAAACTTCGAACTTCTGTTGGTGTTGTCGGAGGGTTCCATTTCAACACCACCTCAACCTTTGATGGGTCTACTCCTATTCCATTCTTTGAGGCAACATGCCCAAGAAGTTTTACTTCCTCCAACCAGAATTCACATTTACTTAATTTTGCATATAGCTGATGCTCTTTTAGTGTTTAGAGACATAAACGCAAATGGCATTCATGTTCTTCCTTTGTCTTAGAATAGATAAGGATATCATCAATAAACACAATAACAAAATGATCAAGATATGGACGGAACACACGATTCATTAGATCCATGAATACTGCTGGTGCGTTGGTAAGGCCAAAAGGCATCACCAAGAATTCGTAGTGTCCGTATCGTGTTTGGAAAGCTGTCTTTGGAATATCTACTTCTTTTATTCTTAATTGATGATACCCAGATCTTAAGTCAATTTTCAAAAATACAGTAGCTCCTTGGAGTTGATCAAATAAATCATCGATCCGAGGTAATGGTTATTTGTTCTTAATTGTTACCTTATTAAGCTCTCGATAATCTATGCATAAACGAAATGTCCCATCGTGCTTCTTTACAAACAACACTGGTGCTCCCCAAGGGGATTTACTAGGTCTAATAAATCCTTGATCCTCCATCTCCTTAATTTGTCTCTTTAATTCTTGATTTTCCGTAGGAGACATACGATAAGCTTCTTTAGCAATAGGAGTTGTACCAGGGATTAAGTCGATGCAAAAATCAATTTCTCTTTTTGGTGGTAACCCTGGTATTTCTTGGAAAACTTCTTTAAATTCCTTTACTATTGTGATTTGATCCTCATCCTCGATATTGAGATGAGCCATATATCTAGATATAAAAGCATCGTCAACTTTATCACATGAGTAAACTAAGGTTTCATACTCTCGAATTGTCAAACTTATGGTTTTGTTGTGACAATTCAAGATAGCTTGATATTCTGTAAGCCAATCCATCCCAAGGATGATATCAAAGTGTTCCATTGGAAAGATAATTAAATTAGCCACCATATCCTTACCGTTAAATTAAGGATACAGTTCCTACATACTTTCTCAAGTTTAGTTTTGTATAATTCAGAGAAATGTGTCCAGTCTCATTGCACCGAAAACATCTCTTCACTTTATCAGGCTCTTTTTCCTGTCCTGTCGGTCCTTTGCTTCCTCCATTTGGTTTCTTCTTTTTCTCATCTGGTTTCTTTTGATTATCAGAAATATTGTTCGGTTTCCATTTATTTGAAACCTTCCTTTCTTGCTGGGACTGAAGATAGTCTTCTTCCAGATTTAAAGCTTCAACTACTATCATCTCATAAGTTTTATGTCTATCTCCAATAACATGTCTTCTTATGGGAGGAATTAACGCCTTCGCAAATCGTCTAACATGCTTTTCAGGTGTATTAATTAAGTGATTTCCGAATCGGGATAATGCTTCAAACTTATTTTGATATTGGGCTACTGACATACCTTCTTGAATAAGATTTTGAAATTTTGTCTCCATCTTCTCCCTCTCATTCTATGGGAAATACTTATCCAAAAACTTCACCTTGAATTCTTCCCATGTCATTTGTTTCATCTCATCTGAGATAGTTGTTGTTCGAACTAGCTCCCACCAATTTCGAGCCTCCTCTTATAATTGAAAGACAACCAACTTCCTCTTGTCAACTTCATTACATTCCAAAACTTCAAATATATCCTCTAGATGTTGAATCCATTGCTCTGCCATAACTGGATCTGCACCTCCAACAAATTTGTCAGGTTTCAAGCTTTTAAAACGGCTTAAAAGGTGGTTTGTTGAAGATGTTGAAGAAACTTGCTCCATCTGCTTGACGAAAGATGAAAACAGTTCCATAGCATTTGTTTGTGCGGAGGACTGATGTAACGAACTAGGATTTTCGATCCAGAAAATCAACATAAAATCCATGTTAATCATTCAGGTATCGAACATTCCAGATCATTAATAGAAAGAAGTTAGAGGGTGAGAGTAGATAAGATAGAAAATTAGAATAGAAAAAGAAGAAGAACATAATCAGAGTAAACACGAATCTCACAGCGGAACGAATAAAATATAATACATAACATAACATTGCAATAAAACAGTATAATAACATTATCAGATTACAACACTTACACACACCGGAAATAACAATAGCTATACAATCCTGAAGCCTCCTGCTTCAAGCTCCTCCAAGCATATCAGTAAAGGGCTGAACTACTTGACTGCCCGTACAAATTTGGGTACCCAAGAGTTTAGGGAAAACAAAACAAAATAAACTATGGGTCAGTCATGGGACTGGTGTGAGTAAACTCAAATCATTTGGTTTAACTTTTCTAAATCCTTTTCAAAGAAAAGATAATCGTAAGACCGATCCACACATAAACACGGACGGCTTTTTCCTTACGATAACCCAAAACAGTTTTGGAAATCAATACTTCTCTAATATTATAGTAATGTCTAATCACAAGTAATTAGAATCTAGCAGAACGCTTGCATCTCACGTTCCACATATATAGTATACAAACAAAACCGCAAGCGCTTATTGGAGATTGGATTTCGACTATGACAAGGTATGGGACTACCCGCTGATAGTGTATCTCTAGAGACGAATACACTGGGTTCAACAATCGGCCCACACATGACCGACCACTCATTTCGCTTGAGTGTATCGAATGTATATCACCAACGGTTGGGAGCTACCCACCGTTTTCCGAAAAGGGACAGCATCGATAATAGATAAAAGAATGAATTGGATTTTCTCTAGATAGGTGATATACACCCTAATGGGAGCGACCCACTTAGCCATGTTGCCTGCCAGATTTCTGTCACTTCCCGGTTGATGAGGCTTGAGGTCATTACGTATCTTTTGAAACTCTTGACCACCATTCACTTTGAATGCCACATCGTCATACCAGCCAAATCACAAATTGATTTCCCCAAAAGTACCACGGGTATAAAGCTAAGAGAAGCGAATTCGTCCGCCACCAAACGTAAGTACGTTTGAAGAGATCAACTTACGCGATCCGTTAGATATACCCTGTCGGACATTCGTCCATTCACATTTGTCCCGGGACTGGACAAACCGAAGGCACTATTCTATAAATAGGATAGCCCTTGCATAACTCCGTCTTCAATATTTGATCGCCACGCTAACGTCCATACAAAGTGGTTTTCAAATAATATATCTAATCCCGGTCTCTCTATATTGACGACGATAAAATGGTCAAAAACTTCGATAGTCGGTGATTTAACTATCAAACAAAAATAGGTGTGCAAACATACGATATTATTTCCAGATGGAAATTCTATCGATCAATCATCATTCAAAGGTTTATTTCTTTTAATTAAATTATCATTAATTTATCCATTTTCCCTTTCTATATAATCGTAAATTCTTAATTTCTAAATTTGGAAAAAACATACTTTATAAAACACTTGGACCATATCACCATACTTACTTCTATTTCTTATTTCCTATATTGGAAAACATTTCTGGTCCTTATTTGGAAAACGTTTCCAAACTCCTTCATTTGATTTAAATCGATGTTTAAATAAAACATCACTAAGCCAATTCAAACCATTTCACTCATTAACTAAATTCACTTAATTAACCTTCACTATTGAACTTTAACCATTTCTTAGTTAAAAACGAAGTCAATCAAGTTGCGGTATAACTACCTCTCAGACCTTAACTGAACAACATTTCTAACTTCGAAATAGACAAAGTTCATCTTTCAAATATTTAACAAACTTCCTTACGAAACTCTCGGATTCTATTTATGAATCCACTTCTTTATTTTAAGACATTGGTTATAACTATAGCGTAATAATTCCTTTCTTCTTAAATATCCAACTTCAAAATATAGCTTTTATTCCTTAATTTAACTAAATAATTAAACCATTAATTTATTAATAAATAAGTACATCTTAATTAAACCGGAAAGTAAATATTACTTTACTGAATTCAATATAATCAAATTCAAAGTATAATTCTCCTTTCCGAATACCCTCTATTCGATAACTCCTTTTCGAATACTATATTCGATAACCCTTTCTTCGAATAACTATATTCGATCATCTCTCTTCGAATGATTTACATTCGATTAATCTCCTTTTGAATAACTATATTCGATTAACTCCTTTAACTCTATTCGAATAAATTATTTCGAATAACTCCTTTGGATTAACTCATTTGGATTAACTCGGTTTGGTTAACTCATCTTGACTAACTCAACTCGATTAACTCAACTTGATTAACTTACATGATTAACTCAACTTATTTAACTCTACTTATTTAACTCCTATCGAATAACTAATATTCGATTAATTTATATTCGAATAACTATGTCTGTTTTAACTTTATTTCGAATGGCTAATATTCGATTTAACTCCCATCGCTTGACTCTAGATCGCCGCGATCACAATGGTTACGCCTGATTCCCTCAGGAAACATCCGACCGCCGTAGGCTATCTGCAGCCCTGCGAATTATGCTAGCAGTCGTACGAAATGGAAACAAATCCTAAATAACTATGTTTGACTAACTCTATCTCAAATAACTATATTCGATCCACTCTAATTGGATAACTAATATTCAATAAATCCTAATTCGATTAACTATGTTCAATTTACTCTAATTTGATTAATTCTAACTCTAATCGATTAACTCTAACTGATTAACTCTAACTGATTAACTCTAATTGATTAACTTCTTTGATTAACTCTACGTTTATTTAGTTTCAAATATCGATGTTGAAATCGATTCTTATTTCTCTATATAAGTCCTGACTTATATATTCTATTTATACAATGATAAACATCTTATTTAATTTATAAAATATTATTTATAAATTTATCTTCTTACCTTATCTGTTAAAACAGATTCTATTTAAAATCTTTACTTTAAATCCATATCATGTTATACCCGTGTGCGAAGCACGGGTTTAAATCTTTCCAAATGTAAAATTCTCCTTTTATACAATTCTATTCACTCTTCAAGTATTTCCTTTTATAATCTAATTATTTACAAAATCAATCCCTTTTTGATAATTCTATTTATTCTATAAAATATTTTCTATTTATAAAATCTATTGATTTTGTAAGTAATTCCTTTTATAATCTAACTATTCCTTTTTCTATTTATTTTACAAATATTACTTCTTACTATTCTATTTATTTTTCAAATAAATATCCCTTTTTAATTCTATTTGTAAATAGTTGACAAATATTTCTCTTTCAATTCTATTTGTAAATATTTGACAAATATTTCTCTTCAATTTTATCTATTTGATTAACAACGAATATTCCTTTTTAATCTATTTATCTTCTAAATAAATAGTTTTCTTTTTATAAAATCTTTAAACTTTATAAATATTTTTTTTTCAATATAACATTGAAAATTCCTTTTTAACATTCCAGTATTCCCTATGGTATTTAACGTACCATATAACAATGATTGGTATCATTCCAACATATAAAATCAACAACAGATTTCATATCACATCATATAACACAATATATGAAAAACAATAAAATAATTGTTGAGGAACCCAGTTGGGTCCCTCCGACCTGTTTTCCTTGCATCCACAGACGTTAAACAATAAAATTAACATCAATTTCATTTTATTATGAAATATTCTACTAAACAGAATCAATATTTGATTAACGATGTATATCTATATCGTTATCTATATTTTAAATCAACTGACTAGCAGTTCAACCAAATAACCAACACACAGCAAACAACCAATGTTAATCAGTTATAAAATTACGTTATAAAAATATAACTAGGAAGAGTTAGTGAGTTTTACTCACATTGGACGATCATCGTTGATAACGATAACCATCGCTTGATTCAGATGGACAATTTATTTTGCTATAAATTGTAACGAGCTCCAATCCACTCCCGGTCAGTTCCATTGTGTAGGCGTCGTCCAAACGATCCCAATGGATCTTACCGTTCGAAATTCTGATATCATATGATCGAGATATACATTTTCTAAATTAATACACATTTTAAATTAAATAAAACTAAATTCCCTTTTATAATTTGAATTGGGCCTCACCCTTACTTCAGCCCGCTACACTCCACGCCCGCACCAACACTACCGTCTTCCCCATCGAAACACAGATCCATCGCTCTTCCATTTCCACCATTTCAACTAACCACCGCACCCTCTCCTTTCAAATTACAAATCACAAGAAAAATACCATAAATCTTCTTTTGAAAATCTCTACACAACCATACTACTTTCGTCCATCTCGGTCTTCGTATACCTATCGCGACTGTAAAAACCGAAGCTCCTTCTACAGTGAAACCTCGACAGGTTTTCCCCTCAAAGACACCGAAATCTTGCAAGAACCCTCTACACATCACGCTAAACCCGAATCCATCGTTTAAACTCCCAAACAACCCTCGAAATCTCGAATTAAGCTAACCTTAGAAAATCCAACATCCGCCGTATAAACCCAGAGAAGTGTCGAACTGTATATAACTGGTGCGGGATCGAAGCAAATCATGCAAGGAATCCAAATATACAAGTCCTATAATTTATAGAATTTTATAGGAATTTCTATGGATTTCTGAAGGTGAATCCTTCACGTTTTCACGAGAGAAGTGGCGGCGCTGTGTATTTGAAGAGCGGAAGGGAAAAGTTTAGGGTTTAGAAACATTGTAGGGTATTTATAGAAAGGTTTTTATATTTTTTTATTGGATTATTATATTTATTTTTAAGCAAACGTTGTTGATATTTGTCCTTTGAAATTCCTGTAATCATGCATGACATCCAAAAATCACGAAACTGGACATGCACCTTCAGTTCGAGATTACGGTCCCAATGAAACTGGTTTCGTCGAATTCCGACTCTGTTTGCTCACACAACATATTTTTAAAGGTCAACTTATCGACTGTATTTCACATTAAAATCGCCCACAGCCACATACTGACTTCAAAAATCACGGAAATTGAAATCTAACAATGATTTGACATTGCGGATCCAACAAAATTGGCTTCCTCGAATTCTGAGGTCGTTTGCAAAACTGGCTATTTTTAAAGCTCAAAATAAACCATTTAAATATATAAATATATTTAAAAACATTTAAATTTAATATAAATAAATTAATATTATCGTATATATTCACAGTGGAATACCATACAGCTCCACTGAGATCTATAACTCGATATTTCAAAATTTCCAGTTATATCGATATTCGATTTATATTTAAAAATCCATTTTAAAATATAAATAAATCGATATAAATTATAAAGGAATTCCACAGCGACTTTTCGAAAATTTGATTTGGACATAACTAAAAATCTAGACGACGAAATCTCGATTTTTCTCTTCCACTAGAAAAATATCCTTCACCAGCTCCTAACGTTTCTTGTTTCACAGAAATCCGATTTAAAATGGACCCTGTACATTCAGTTGAAGTTCAAATCGCCAAAAAGCGAACTACAGCGCCATTTCGAGCTCGATTATAATTATATTATAATTATACGTTCAAACTGTCATTCAAATAATGTATTCGTTATTCTAATTCAATTCTAAACTGAATTAAATATCACCGACGATCCAATTCACACCATTTTGTGAATTCCACTATTTCTGACTATTTCAGAAATTAAATATATTATTATATTATTTATTTTAATTAATTATTCAATATTATTTAATTCTGGTCATTTTAAATAATCAAAACCATTATTTAAATAATTAAATAAATTATTTATATCGCTGAAAAATGCGGATCGTTAAAACTGAGCCTCTTGACTTTGAGTTGTTGAGTTATTTTGATTTGCCATGACCTTCAATAAAAATATTTTGTTATGGTCACGGATGAAATACATCTTTAGTTATAAAGAATATCTAAATATACTCAAGTCATGGACACACAAACATATTATATTACTTATAACCCTTATTTACAAACAAAAATTGGGTGTTTATCCACAACCTTCCCAAACTACAGATAGTCATCCACACTACTTGATATATTATCTAATTCTTAACTTCCTATTTCATTCTTAATCCATCGCTATTATTTCCTTTGATGAAGAAGGGCCCGTTTCCTCCTTTGCTGCTCGAGAAGGACCAGTGACTTCTTGAGAGTAATCATTTGAGCCAACTGTCTTAGACTCCTCTTCATCATATTGTTCCACTATTTTATTTGGAAGTCGTTTACGTCTTATATTCCCTCCTTGTGGTGGTAATGCTCCTTCTTGCCTTAGATATTCTAAAGCATCTCCATAGTTAGTACATTCTGCCAGTTTAATTGCTATTGCAAAGGGTTTCATCTTCTGGCGCAGACGATAAAAAACAAAATCTCTTTTTAGACCGTCTTCATAATCGTTAGCCCTATTATAAACTTCATATATCTCATCAAGGAGAATCATCCTTGCTCTCCTCTTAAGCACAAGCTTCTCTGTTGTGCGACTTGAAGCAACTAATCGTTCGTTTGGTGTGGTGGTGCACTTAACACCACCCCATGTATCCCCCATACACCATGTTCTGTTGCTAGCCATAACTTATAACTGCAAATAGTCATAAAGATGTCAATAATTGTATAAACTTCCTATTCCAACAAATTAAATTGTGATACTGTAAAGTTTCCAAAAGCACCCCTTAAACCTTGGCTCTGATACCAACTCTGTAACACCCCCACTCCGATGTACTTATTCAGAAGTGGTGATGCTACATATAAGCCATGGTGCTAATAGAACAGTATCACAACTTAACAGAAACTTGTTGGAACATAAAATCATTCTTAGTACATGATTTTAAACGGAAGAGCTATTATACAATCATCCCATCATAGAATATGGTTACAAAGATTCACGAGTCTAATAATTAAACATATGAGTACATAAAAAGATAATCTACATAATGTAATCTTCACTTCAAAGCATCCAACTAACCATCTAAACCTGAAAAGTTTCAAGTGTAGCATCATGAGCAACACAAACCCAGTGAGATAGTTATTTAAGCTAAGTTTTCACATCATTTCTTAGTGGTTTGTATTATAGTTTCATCATGACTCTTTACTTTGAAGGTTTCATCAATCCAAAGTTTAAAACAAAAATCATGGAAGACTTCGAAATACTAAATCAAACAAATTTTTGATAACTTCCTTTCATCAAAACTCATATTTTATCCAATTTATAGTTATAAATCTAAACCACTCCCTCAACTTGGTTAGATGTTAGAATATGTTCTCCCATTGCGGTCGGCATCCAGTCATCAAATAGGATGTACTCTACTCGGCTCGATACCAACATAGATTAATAGTGCACTACCCAAGATCTATTGTCTTATACCGCACCACATCGAAGAAATATAATCAAGAAAATGATTCTCAAAAGTAATCTTAAATTACTTTTCTTTAGTATTGAATAAAGTTCTAAATTATTTCTAAATTCAAATCATTTCAAATTAAATTTGAATTAACCTTCCCGTCCGTCGGATCAGTTAGGGATAGCCACGGAGAGCAGGAAGTTATATTTTCCAAACTCAAGCCTAGACACTATCCTCTCTGTCACCCTAGAACGTTCCAGTCATTCATTTTGAAAGATACTTTATAAATATATGTGTATTCGTGCAACAATTAGGGTATTATATTGGTAATAGGCAAATCTCCTACTTTTAAATTCATGCTTTTTAAGGGTTTAAGACAAAACCAAACTATCTCAAATTATTCCAATCTATGTTAAGAAGAACCTCGAAACTACTTGAAACAAAGAAAAGTAGCATTTAAAAAGTACTATAAAAAGTTTCAGCATCATAAAATAAAAACTGCAGCGTTTTAAATGTGTTACGACAAGTTTCAGATGGTTTTAGGCTCAAAACAACTATCTACAGCGTTTCAGGCATTCTATGAAAAGTTCTGGGTGGTTTATAATAGTTTTAGACCAAATTCAGCTACTACAGCATTTCTGCTCGCTATAAAAAGTTCCGGTCGTGTTCAAGGCTTTATAATCAATTCAGTGGAAAGATAGCGCTTTAGAAGTGCGATAGAAAACTCTGTTTTGATACACTTCAACGTTAGAAACATTCATAAGCGTTTCAATTTTTCAAAGTGTTTCAAATTTCTGAAAATCGGCTTTTTTTTCCAGTTTTTGGGTGAAATGTTTGACGCTGTTTTTCTATGATAAAAATAGATTTTGACTCCACATTTTTTACAAAAAGAAGCTATCTTTGTCTACTTAATTATAATAAAAAGAAACCCTAAATTATTCGTCTATTCAATAATAAAATTCAACAATACAAGGCGTTTTTAACATGTCTAATTCGGGCTGATTTTTACCTTACTTTGCATCCAGTTTTTGGGTATGTAAACGGACAAATTAGAAAAAAGTGCCTAGGTAGCCCTTTGAATTAGCTTTCCAAATTGACAGAGAAGTCGTAATTTCATTAAGAATTGCAAAAGTTATGCCTAAAATACCGAACATCATTTTCAGGGGTTCACATCCAGACATTCATTCATAAATTTCTCAACTTTTCTTCAAAATATGAAATGAATACATGAACTTAAATAGTTTTTCTCACCTTAGACTTGTATCTTGATCTTCTAATTATCCTCTTTGCTTCTCCTAAGCTTCTTCTTTTTATTTTATCTTATTTTTGTTTTGTGAATGTATGAAATGAAGTGAACATTTCATCCCTTTATATAGTTGTTTTTAAGGCTAGTTTTGTAATTTAGTTTTGGACACTTGTCCACTACATCTTTATGTATTCTTTAGGTTGTAGACACATGCCCTCTTATGTGTCTTAAAAGGTTTCTACACATGGACACTTAATGTGTGTATGTGTCTTAACCTTATTTACTTATAAGACATGTGTTCCTTCCATTTGATGACATGTGTCCCTATCATTTTAAGCCATTTATCTCATTATAAAATTTGTACACATATATCATTTGTAAACTATGTATTATGTATATATTTATACATACATATATCATATATATATACACATATATATGTATGTATTTATCATACTTAAATATTTGAATCGGATTGAAAAAAATTAGAAACTTTTTCATACCCGGATTTTTTTTTGAGTTAGGGTGTTACACAAAACCTTGGGGAATGCAGCAGTAGGTAGGGTTTTGCTGGAGTTGGGTATATCTGTGTGTTATTTATTTTCCGCATTTACTTTGATTATTATTTGTGATAGGTATTATTTAATTATTCTACGAAAATCTGCGATAAACCTTATTCAACCCCCTCTAGGGTTAATTTAGACCCTACATAATCTTCATTTTTGTAGCCCAAACTATTTATTATGACTCATATTTGTCTCCGTACAATTATTATAATAGATTCCAATCAATTCTAATTTACCAAGTGTTTAATATGATTTCTTACTTATTTTCTTTACGTAACATCTTTCAGTTATGTTACCCTTTTCCCGTCTTTGTAATTTATTCTATAGGATTTTAGGCCTATTCCTAATTGATTTGTTACCAAAACTATATAAAAAATTATTTCTATAGTTTAGGTAATCACTGCAGCAGAAACCCATAATTGCAAGAGGTTCCTTTTTCAGAAGTTTTAGGTTATTGAATTAGAGCACAACACAGCCAAATCCTTATTCCGTACTAATTCCTATCTTTACTTCTTTTCATGTTTGCAATTATGTGTCCTATTTTTCCCACTGACCAACTATGCAAATATATCCCCCTTTTTAGTTACCAATTAATATAGGTTATTCCTAACCCTCCATTTTATAGATATACGTGAATTCCTATTTTCCACTTTCTAATTTCAACCAATATTCCCTTTTTATTACAATTTGACATATATGTTCATTTAACCTCAAATCCTCTCTTATTCATAATTCCAACTGGATTCTATTTTTCTAGTGTGTGCAAATAGAAAGATTTATAATCAGTCACATACTTTATGCACACAATTTAGTTGTATATATTTTCCAATATTACAAAGTTATACATATTTTTCGCATAACAAAAATTTAACATAAAACTGTAAAATCCGACATAAAAAGGGGGAAAAAGGACGGAGAGAACGCATTGTAAATTTTATAGGAAACAAACGATATCATATACCATTAAATAAAAAAATTAAATCCATTCATTTTGCAATTTGCACTCTAAATTCTTAATCTGATTCATATATAGGCTTATTATCTGTTTAAATAGCAAATCTGGATATCTAAATCTTGAATCCATTGCTTTTGCCTCCAAATCTCAAATCAAATAACCTAAATCTAATCGATTTTGTTTTTGAAGTGTATGGAGGAGAATAGAAATGGCAAATCTCCAGCTCCCTCTAAGAAAATATGAGTTCAAGAGCTAGGCCTAGTAGCTTTATTTATAGATGTCCAGACAAACCATGTTCGTTGGATTTATATTAAAATAAATCCAATCGCAAAATCAACTTCAATTCGAAACCGAGAAGAAAAAAAAACTTCGCTCACTATTATGGGCTGCCCCAGCCACTATTTGGGTCGACCCATATGATTTATTTTAAATCATGGGTCGTTTTTTCGTGCATGATTTAATTTTTGCTCCGTTTGATTGATTGTGTACTTATTTCTGTAATAACCCGGAAATCTGAGCCAATTTAAAAATTTTATTTTGGCAAGTTTAGTGAATTTTGAATATTTAAAATGAATTATTTTAAATGTAAACGACGAGAAATTTATTTTGAATAGAAATAGAACGTATATATTTATTTGAATCGTCGTTAGAATATAAATATTTACTTTAAATTATAAAAGGAATTGAAAATGGCGCGGTAGTTCGAAAATTCGATTTCAAATTTCAAATGAATGTACAGGATTCAAAATAAATCGGATTTTAGCGAAACCAAAAATATTTGAATTTATTTGATAATATCTTTCCAACGAATCCGAAAAATTGAAATTTCATAGCGGGAATCAAAAGTTATGTCCAGTTGAATTTTCAGAATAGTCGCTATGGAATTCTGGCCCTTAAAAATGGAAATTTTGCAAATGACCTCGGGTTTCGACGAAACCACTTTTGTTGGATCTGTGATGTCAAGTTATTGCAAGGTTTCAAAATTCGTAATTTTTCGAATCAATATGTGAGCGTGGCAAAGGAAAATGCGTTTGACCAGTTTCAGTTGATTTTAATCGACTAGAAAATGGCCATTTTCAAACGGTCTCAGAATTCGATGAAATTGGTTTTGTTAGGACCGTATCGTCAATATGAGGCTAGAAAATATTTTTCGGGAATTTTTAGAGTTCGTATGTGACCCCAGTAAATTGAAATGTGCGTTCAAATTCAATATATAGAGTTATATTTTGATTTTGACGAAAACTAATCGAAACAATCGAATTGGCCTACGATACATATCCCATTGTGTTCGGAATGGGGTAATTAGCTAGGGGCAACAGTCGTTGGGTCTCATTTGGGGGTTGAATAAAAAGATTGACTTTTCGAGAATAAAATATTAATTAAATAAATTATATAATTAAATCCCCTTCCTTTTATCTCTCATTCCCATTCAGATCTCCAATATTAAAAAAAAGCCACGCACGACGGAACCTCGCACCCCCTCCAGCACTCGTCGTCGATGCCTCCGGGGGGACCGCCTCGCCTGCTCCGTCATTACCCCTCCACCTCGACAACGACTAGCACCCCCCTTCTCTCGAAATCCTGATCGACGCCCCCTTCCCCAAAATGCTGACGCCACCGGAAAACCCCAAATCCGCCTAACCCTAGCCGCCTCTGGCCACTAACTCCGACCTCCGCGCGTCAGTCCTCCGTCCTCCCCCAGTCTAGGGCAGACTAGCGATCCCTTGAGGGGTGAGCACGAGTTTAAACGACGGGTTCGAGCGATTTCTGGAGATGAAGACCAATGGGGAAGACAACGCCGAGGAATTCTTCTTGATTAACAGTGGGCATGTTTTTATATTTTCTTTCCGGATTTTTATTTAGAATAAAAATGAAATGATTTGATTTTCTTTGATTTTTATTGTTTGAATAATACATAAAAATTTGATTTTCATTTAGATGAATAACACATAAAAAATTGATCTTTATATATGATTTTTATATTATAAAAAGAATAAAAATATGATTTTTATATTATAGAAAGAATAAAAATATGATTTTTATATTATAGAAAGAATAAAGATATGATTTTTATATTATAGAAAGAATAAAAATATGATTTTTATATTATAGAAAGAATACAAATATGATTTTTATATTATAGAAAGAATAAAAATATGATTTTTATATTATAGAAAGAATAAAGATATGATTTTTATATTATAGAAAGAATAAAAAAATGATTTTTATATTATAGAAAGAATAAAAATATGATTTTTGTATAATATAAAGAATAAAAATATGATTTTTATTGTATAGAACATCATATTAAAAATGTGATTTTAATATGAACAGCGTGGAGGAGACTGCGTTGGAAGCACAGGCAGATCCAGACTGTTCTGAATTTCAGAAATAAATAATGGAGGAGTGGAACCCCACGGTGAGAACTTCTCACTTTAAATCTTGTTTTCTAGTTAAAAATATATACTAGGATGAAGACGTTGCTTAGCAGCACCCGACACCCGTCGTCCACAGACCATGGACGACTTGTATGCTTGTTTGATGTGTTTTGAAGTTTGTTTGTGATGTTGATGTGAAATGATAATAAAACATTCATGTGTTGAAATAAATTAATTATCGTTAAAAATATAATTTTTAACGTGAATGTGAATAAATAAATATTCAGTTACAAACCAGACGGTTTGTTTATGTACACCTATTCGAAGGACATTGATTGGGACGATAAATTTTACACGTCGCCCAACTGCACAATAAAAATCTGTATTTGTTGATTTGAAACCTACACGGGTATTGGGATGAGATTTGACGTACACTAATCCCGATTGTTTAGTTTTATGTCAATCGATGGATTGACAGACTGTGTAAGCGTTAATTATTTATATTTAATGCTTATGCAGTTGTGTGGTGCACTCTGGATAATGGTTGATTATTTATCGTTGCTATTATATACATGTGTTGTAGAAAATCCATATAATTAACATTATATGGTAATTGATTGGGCCTCATTCCAATATAGAAAATAAATTCATGTGTTGAATAGAAAATAAATTCATGTGTTGAATTGAAAAATATTCATGTGTTGAATAGAATAAACATTCATGTGTTGAATAAAAGCCATGTTGATTAGATTGACGCCATTTTGACGTGAACGATATTTATATCGATTTTATTCATTTTTCAATGAATATTGAAAGTGATTTCAAAATTCGAATTAAATTGAAATAGATTTGAAATTCGAATTACACTGAAATGAATTGAAATTCGAATTAAATTGAAATGAATTGAAATTCGAATTAAATTGAAATTGAATTGAAATCGATTTGAAATGAAGTTAAAACGAATTTATATTGAAAAAATCAATCTTTATTTGAATTCGAAAAGGAAGTTGAAATCATTTTGAAAACGAATTTAAATCGATTTATAAAATACGTTTTGAAAGGAAATCGATGAAATATAATATATATATATATATATATTATATAATGGCCTGAATAGAACGCGCCGCGCCGCGGGAGTTCGCGAATTTCGACCATTGACTTCGAATTGACGTTGCAGGAGATCCGACCTTCGGATTCTCCTAAAATCGGAACCGTTGGGTTCGTATCAAAAAGAGCTTTCTAACGAATATTAGAGATTTGAAATCTAACGGTTGGATTTGGAATTATGTCTAAATCAAATTTGGAAAAGGTCGTTGTAAGTGCAGTTCGATGGCCGTTGATGGAAATCGACTGTACGGACCTTGATAAAATTATTAAAAATAGTAATAATTTGTGTAAAATCATAAGAAATGATTTGTGAAGAATGGGATGAAAATTCCCATATTTGAAAAGATAAAAATAGATTTTTATCGAAATGAACTAGAATTATAATCCCTTTTATTTGTGAAATAAATAAAGTGGATTTGAAATGGTTTTGAAATTAACCAGAATTTCCAATATATAAAGTGGAAATGGATTTGAATCGAAATTGTCTTTGGAATACTTCGATGTTGGATTTTGTGATTATACAAATATTGTTATGGAAATTTGAAAGATATATTTATATCATTATTTCCAATACGATATTTGTTGGTCGTAGAATTTGATATTGAATATAAGCCGATATATTTTTTATTCAGAGCCTTGTATTTAATATCAAATGTGATTTGGATTTGTCGTGAATGGTGTCTTCATTAACACTGTTCTTAAACCCAGTTGAGAAAAAGATTAAATATTTTTATTTAGATTTAATGAAGTGTAACAATTAAATGGTATTTAATTGGATTTGAATTTGAATTGATTTTTGGGTTTATCGTAAACGGTGTTTTAAATAACACTTGTTCTTTAACCCGATAATTAATGGAATGTGATTTTGGGTTGTCGTGGACGGTATCTTCAATAATACTGTTCTTAGACCCAATTGAGTTAAGAAAATCAGAAACTAACTGGAGATTAGTTAAGTTGAATGGTTTCTTGGGTATTGATCTGATGTTGGTTTCGGCCTTCGGGGTTAATACTTAGGGAATTGCTCACTTGCTATTTTACGGTTAAAGGCTGATAGAATGGAATGTGATTTTGGATTTATCGTGAATCGTGTTTTAAATGACATTGATTCTTTAACCCAGTTAAAGACAGGAAGATTAAAACCAAGTGGAGTTTTAATGAATCTTTAATTAGATTGAAAAGATCGAGAATGGAGTATCACCAGTTTTGGTCCAGGCGATTGTTAAATCTTTAATTAGATTTGAACGTGAAATGGTAATTGAATTTATCGATAACACTGTGGTGTTAGATATATAGTATGACCAGTTTTACATCACGGGATGATTAATTTGGGATTGGGAAATTAAAACAAATGATTACTTCGGTAAGGTTCGTTAATCCCGACTAGTTGAATTGATATTCAAAAGAAGATTAAAAAATAAATTTGAGGAATTTATCTTTGATAAAATTAATGGGAACCTATCCCTAAGAATGTGAAATTTAGCAACTAACTGAAGATTAGTTAAGATGAATGGTTTCCTAGGTATTGATCTGATGTTGGTTTCGGCCTTCGGGGTTAATATTTGGGGAATTGTTCCCTTACTAATTCACGGTTAGTGACTGATGAATTGGAATGAGGCGTATGTTGTGTTTGTGTAACACTTGTTTATTATATACGCGAGTTATTCGGAAAGACCGAGTTTATCCCATTCTAAATAACTGATACAACGATAAGTCGAAGATGAAGACGGTGGTTCAAGACCGGAGGTCTTCACGTCGTTCGGGTAATTACTGATGATCTTGATTGGGCCGTACACCCAAAAGGAGCGAATCAGTTAGTGATCGTCCAAACGTACTTGGAGATCAATGGATATGCGAGGAAAGTGCCTTCGGTTTCGTTCAGACCCAGAACGAACTTGTAAATGGACTGTGTGTCTGACATTGGATATCATTCTGTGTAATTGATGAATATCGGTTGCATGGAGTGGTTTGCCTGTGTGGCATGCTAAGATGCAAATGATCAAGGCTTCTGTTGAAAAGCAGAGTCTTGTGGTTGATGATCAAAGCACAACCTGTGTGGCACAACTTTGTGTAGCGTTGGTTCGCGAGCCTCACACCCCAGTTGTGAACCAGAAACGGGAGAGGACATCAGGGAGGACATGCATTTCTTTCTAGTTAAAAGTGGCGTCGGTGGTTTTACACGCCCTGACGAGTTTGACTTATGTAGTTGTTGCTGTTGCGAGGCGCCTCGGATATATCAGTGACTATGTGAAGCCGATGGAGTCATTCGTTGGCTCATTTACACCCCCATAGGGTGAGGAAACGTAGTGTTCAGGCATAATAATCCACATCAGTGGACCGACCCTGACGATCCAAGGCTTGCATGCGCGCTTTCCTGAGGGGCGGACTAGAGCGTCTCGAATTCGGTGAGGACTATCTTTTGCCTCGGTTCACAGATGGAAATCCAACTTCCGATACGTGACTTTGCGGTTTTGATTGTATACCTATATATGGTGACATAGTGGGATGGGGCACTTATGCCGTCTATGATTGCTACTTATGATTCGAAGTTGTTTTATACACTATACACTTATAGCAATAATAAAACATGAAATTTCACGTACCAAGCATTCTTGGCTATTATAAGGTAAAAACCCTATCCTCCGGCTTGCGTTGCAATGTGCGATGGGACCTGGGTCTTATAAAAGCTTCATTTTTCTTTATTTAGCATTGCGCTGTTGTTTTATGCACTGGTATTCTTGGGAGGAAACCCGTTCCGTGTTATACGGCGTGGTCCCTTGATTTACCTAACTTTAAAATAAAAATTTATAACTATTTTAGTTCTCACACCAGTCACATGACTGACCTGGAATTTATTGTTTTAACCTAAACTCTGGGTGCCCTTATTTTGACATGGGCAGCTAGTAGTTTTGGTTTTGCAGATTTATATTCACAGGATCCTGGTTTACAACTGGAACGATACTCGGAAAGCTCTGTATCCGTGTGTTGCTTCTAGTTGTGTATTGTATTATTTTCCGCTGTTATGTAATGTATAGTAATCTCTGATATTTTCTGTGTAATATTTATTCATACTCTGTATATTCTTGTATTCTGATGGAATTGTTGTAATATACAATGAAATGTTCTTCTGTTTGCGTTATTTTGTGTGTTGTTCTCAAAGTATCCGCTCTTTCCTTACCGGGGAAGTTATGGGTTATCATAGTTGGTATCAGAGCTTTGGTTTACAAAGCTCAGAGAACAAGACACATTAGAACCATACGAAAGAATTCATCAGAAATTGGATTAGTAATATCCAATAAGAATGACTCGTTAGAGATAGGATCAATAGTATCCTAGAACGAGTGTAAAGAGTGTTGTTTTGAAAAATAAAAGTGAAAACAATTTTTGTTTTGAAAATTTAAATCAATCCTTCGTATTTGATTATTTATTTTATATTGAATTTGGACAATCCAGTATATAAATACGTTGCATATACGTCTGATCCACGTGTATTCGAAGTTTTAATATACTGTATAGATATAGAATCACACTCTAGTTGCCTGGAGATGATGCTGATAATGACCATGGCATCATCAGTGTTGTGTTTGAGTTTCGAAAGTGGGATTTCTATATATTTCCAATTGACTGGTGTGAGAACCAAAATTAGATAGGGCCTATTGTTGTGATTTGGCATCAAAAATGTGATTTTTGACTATGTATCAAAATTATGAATTTGAAAAGCTAATCAACTAATTGATTGCTGGTTGTGTTGTTTGATTATTGTTTGATTAATTAAATGTTGAACCTTTAGCCCAATTGAACCAAATAGTGGATTGTATTGAAAATTCGTCGCATTTGCATATGTATACATGTACTTACATTGAACAGGTCAATGCAAGGAGGCTAGAGAAGAGGAATAAAATTGTTTGCCCGACAAATAGGTACATGTTTATTGTATTTCTTGGGTTTTGGATGATTTTACGAGCCGATTGACTAGCCGCTTGGCTTTTTCTTTTTCTTTTGGATTGAAGAAGGTCATGGGAGGCTATATGAAATTTCCCAAGTCCCCGGTGCAGGGGAGGTTATGGAGAAATTTTTCGAAAATTTAGGGTGTTAGCCAAATTTTTGAAAAATTTGAAAAGTTCTTAGAAACTAAAAAGTTGAAGAACTTAAGCCGTAAAGAAAATAATGAAAGTTGAGTTGATTTGTGAAACAACTTTCGGCTTCGTTCCATTTCGGGGACGAAAAGTTTTAAATGGGGGAGATTGTAATAACCCGAAAATCTAAGCCAATTTAAATTTTTTATTTTGGCAAGTTTAGTGAATTTTGAATATTTAAAATGAATTATTTTAAATGTAAATGACGAGAAATTTATTTTGAATAGAAATAGAACGTATGTATTTATTTGAATCGTCGTTAGAATATAAATATTTATTTTAAATTATAAAAGGAATTGAAAATGGCGCAGTAGTTCGAAAATTCGATTTCAAATTTCAAATGAATGTACAAGATTCAAAATAAACCGGATTTTAGCGAAACCAAAAATATTTAAATTTATTTGAGAATATCTTTCCAACGAATCCGAAAAATTGAAATTTCATAGCGGGAATCAAAAGTTATGTCCAGTTGAATTTTCAGAATAGTCGCTATGGAATTCTGGCCCTTAAAAATGGAAATTTTGCAAACGACCTCGGTTTTTGACGAAACCACTTTTGTTGGAACTGTGATGTCAAGTTATTGCTAGGTTTCAAAATTCGTAATTTTTTGAATCAATATGTGAGCGTGGCAAAGGAAAATGCGTTTGAGCAGTTTCAGTTGATTTTAATCGACTGGAAAATGGCCATTTTTCAAATGGTCTCAGAATTCGATGAAATTGGTTTTGTTAGGACCGTATCGTCAATACGAGGCTAGAAAATATTTTTTGGGAATTTTTAGAGTTCGTATGTGACCCCAGTAAATTGAAATGTGTGTTCACATTCAATATATAAAGTTATATTTTGATTTTGATGAAAACTGATCAAAACAATCGAATTGCCCTACGATACATATCCCATTGGGTTCGGAATGGGGGTAATTAGCTAGGGGCGACAGTCGTCGGGTCTCATTTGGGGGTTGAATAAAAAGGTTGACTTTTTGAGAATAAAATATTAATTAAATAAATTATATAATTAAACCCCCTCCCTTTTATCTCTCATTCCCATTCAGATCTCCAATATTAAAAAAAGAAGCCACGCACGATGGAACCTCGTGCCCCCTCGAGCACTCGTCGACGCCTCCGGGGGGACCGCCTCGCCTGCTACGCCCTTACCCCTCCACCTCAACAACGACTAGCACCCCCTTCTCTCGAAATCCTGATCGACGCCCCCCTCCCAAAAACGCTGATGCCACCTGAAAACCCCAAATCCGCCTAACCCTAGCCGCCTCTGGCCACTAACTCCGACCGCTGCGCTTCAGTCCTCCTCCAGTCTAGGGCAAACCAGCGATCCCTTGAGGGGTGAGCACGAGTTTAAACGACGGGTTCGAGCGATTTCTAGAGATGAAGACCAATGGGGAAGACAACGCACAGGAATTCTTCTCGATTAACAGTGAGCATGTATTTATATTTTCTTTCCGGATTTTTATTTAGAATAAAAATGAAATGATTTGATTTTCTATGATTTTTATTGTTTGAATAACACATAAAAAATGATTTTCATTTAGATGAATAACACATAAAAATTTGATCTTTATATATGATTTTTATATTATAGAAAGAATAAAATATGATTTTTATATTATAGAAAGAATAAAAATATGATTTTTATATTATACAAAGAATAAATATTTGATTTTTATATTATAGAAAGAATAAATATATGATTTTTATATTATAGAAAGAATAAAAATATGATTTTTATATTATAGAAAGAATAAAAATATGATTTTTATATTATAGAAAGAATAAAGATATGATTTTTATATTATAGAAAGAATAAAGATATAATTTTTATATTATAGAAAGAATAAAAATATGATTTTTATATTATAGAAAGAATAAAAATATGATTTTTATTGTGTAGAACATCATATTAAAAATGTGATTTTAATATGAACAGCGTGGAGGAGACTGCGTTGGAAGCACAGGCAGATCCAGACTGTTCTGAATTTCAGAAATAAATAATGGAGGAGTGGAACCCCACGGTGAGAACTTCTCACTTTAAATCTTGTTTTCTAGTTAAAAATATATACTAGGATGCAGACGGTGCTTAGCAGCACCCGACACCCGTCGTCCACAGACCATGGATGACTTGTATGCTTGTTTGATGTGTTTTGAAGTTTGTTTGTGATGTTGACGTGAAATGATAATAAAACATTCATGTGTTGAAATAAATTAATTATCGTTAAAAATATAATTTTTAACGTGAATGTGAATAAATAAATATTCATTTACAAACCGGACGGTTTTTTTATGTACACCTATTCGAAGGACATTGATTGGGACGATAAATTTTACACGTCGCCCAACTGCACAATAAAAATCTGTGTTTGTTGATTTGAAACCCTACACGGGTATTGGGATGAGATTTGACGTACACTAATCCCGATTGTTTAGTTGTATGTCAATCGATGGATTGACAGACTGTGTAAGCGTTAATTATTTATATTTAATGCTTATGCAGTTGTGTGGTGCACTCTGGATGATGGTTGATTATTTATCGTTGCTATTATATACATGTGTTGTAAAAAATTCATATAATTAACATTATATGATAATTGATTGGGCCTCATTCCAATATAGAAAATAAATTCATGTGTTGAATAGAAAATAAATTCATGTGTTGAATTGAAAAATATTCATGTGTTGAATAGAATAAACATTCATGTGTTGAATAAAAGCCGTGTTGATTAGATTGACACCATTTTGACGTGAACGATATTTATATCGATTTTATTCATTTTTCTATGAATATTGAAAGTGATTTCAAAATTCGAATTAAACTGAAATAGATTTGAAATTCGAATTACATTGAAATGAATTGAAATTCAAATTAAATTGAAATGAATTGAGATTCGAATTAAATTGAAATTGAATTGAAGTCGATTTGAAATGAAGTTAAAATGAATTTATATTGAAAATTACAATCTTGATTTGAATTTGAAAAGGAAGTTGAAATCATTTTGAAAATGAATTTAAAACGATTTAAAAAATACGTTTTGAAATGAAATCGATGAAATATATATATATATATATATATATATATATGTAATGGCCTGAATAGAACGCGCCGCACCGCGGCAGTTCGCGAATTTCGACCATTGACTTCGAATTTACGTTGCGGGAGATCCGACCGTCGGATTCTCCTAAAAATGGAACCGTTGGGTTCATATCGAAAAGTGCTTTCTAATGAATATTAGAGATTTGAAATCTAACGGTTGGATTTGGAATTATGTCCAAAACAAAATTGGAAAAGGTCGTTGTAAGTGCAGTTCGATGGCCGTTGATGGAAATCGACTGTACGGACCTTGATAAAATTATTAAAAATAGTAATAATTTGTGTAAAATCATAAGAAATGATTTGTGAAGAATTGGGATGAAAATTCCCATATTTGAAAAGATAAAAATAGATTTTTATCGAAATGAACTAGAATTATAATCCCTTTTATTTGTGAAATAAATTAAGTGGATTTGAAATGGTTTTGAAATTAACCAGAATTTCCAATATAAAAAGTGGAAATGGATTTGAATCGAAATTGTCTTTGGAATACTTCGATGTTGGATTTTGTGATTATACAGATATTGTTATGGAAATTTGAAAGATATATTTATATCGTTATTTCCAATACGATATTTGTTGGTCGTAGAATTTGATATTGAATATAAGCCGATATATTTTCTATTCAGAGCCTTGTATTTAATGTCAAATGTGATTTGGGTTTGTCGTGAATGGTGTCTTCATTAACACTGTTCTTAAACCCAGTTGAGAAAAAGATTAAACCTTTTTATTTAGATTTAATGAAGTGTACCAATTAAATGGTATTTAATTGGATTTGAATTTGAATTGATTTTTGGGTTTATCGTGAACGGTGTTTTAAATAACACTTGTTCTTTAACCCGATAATTAATGGAATGTGATTTTGGGTTGTCGTGGATGCTATCTTCAATAATACTGTTCTTAGACCTAATTGAGTTAAGAAAATCAGAAACTAACTGGAGATTAGTTAAGTTGAATGGTTTCTTGGGTATTGATCTGATGTTGGTTTCGGCCTTCGGGGTTAATACTTAGGGAATTGCTCACTTGCTATTTTACGTTTAAAGGCTGTGTAACACCCCGAATTTTAGCTAATACTAAAATTCTCTAATCATAGGATAAATAGTCTCAGATGTGGGAATTGGGGGTAACGGGCTGCGTCATTGCGTTCGTCTCGGAAAAATACGCGAAATAGAGTCCGAGTTTTCGAGAATCGGAGTCCGTATGGCCCGGTTATGGCCCAATGAAGTTTGCAGAAAAATTAAAGCTTAAAAACAGATTTAGAAATTTAAATTCGGATTTCAAATTAGAACCAGCGGGGCCAGGCGGGAAAATTCCCGCCCTGACCATGTCGACAGGGCTGTCTACAGGCCTGTCGACAAGGGGAGTCGACTTGCCTGTCGACTTGCCTGTCGACACGGCGTCTTGAGCCAGAAGGTTGGGTGCACCAGATTTGGTTTTCTGGCTAGGGCTGGGCTGGGTTCTAGAGATTTCCTAAATCTAACGGACCTAATCTAATTTAGGGTTAATCTAAGGGCCTAAAACACTCTCCTAATCTATAAATACACCCTAAACCTACCCTAATCCATACTAAAAATAGAAATGATGGCCTCATGCCGCCAAATTAAATCTTAGAAGGAGCCTCCACTTGTTTATGAAGGAAGTTGCAAGCTAATCACTCTCTAATCAATCTCTAATCATCACCATCTTCATATTTAGCAACTAATTCCACTTCATAAGTTTGCTAATCTTGGTTTTGGTGAGTTTCTATCACTTTAACATCAATTGTTAAAGTAAGTAGATTGGGTGTAATGAGACTTATGGTCTTAGATGCGGATTAGTGAGTTTGAATCATTTGTAATGATATGCTACTCTATGTTTTTCTATGTTTATGCATAATTAATAAGTGAGTTTATGCATGTTTGACAAGTTGGTTTATGCATGCTTAACAAGTTGGTTTATGCATATTTAACAAGTGGATTTATGCATGTTTAACAAAGTGAGTTATGCAAGTTCATATGCAAGTCATGTGTATGATGTTATGTAAGTTATGTGTAGGTTGATATGCAAGTTCATATGCAAGTTGTGTATATGCTTAAATGCAAGTTTAACATGATATGCAAGTTATGCATGCTTATGCAAGTATGTGAATGCTTATGCAAGTATGTGAATGCTTATGCAAGTATGTGAATGCTTATGCAAGTTATGTGTATGCTTAAATGCATGTTTAACATGTTATGCAAGTTATGAGAATGCTTATATGCAAGTTCAACATGTTATGCAAGATATGTGTATGATAATATGCAAGCTCATATGCAACATGTTATGCAAATCATGTGTATGATAATATGCAAGTTTGGGTTAAATGTAGTTGGGTTAATATATGCTCATATATGCAAGTTGACATCCTCTTAACCCATGACAAAGTTGTATGCTAAACCCATGATATTTGTGATGATCTTCCCCTTTATTATGTCATGAAATGAGAACGATTTACGTGGGGAACGATGGGGTTGGTAAATATGTTAATAAAAGTATGGTTGGGGTATGATTAAGCATACCATAAAAATAAATTAACATAAGTGGGAATTTACCTATTGAGTTAGGTCTACCCCATGGGAATTTACCTATTGAGTTAGGTCTACCCATGTTATGAAAAACTTGATATTAATTAGGGATAATTAATATGGGGGTGATTAATTAGGTGTAATTAATCGACTAAGACACGAGGTTGGACTCATTTGTAGTGTAAAACTGCCCGGACCCGACTGGCCTAACCAGTTGCTACAAATGTCAGCCCAATGTGAGAGGTCTTGGCCATAAATTAAATACGTGATTAAAGTAAAGACACGAGGTTAGACTCTGTTATGACGTAAGACTGCCCGGACCCTACCGGCTTAACCAGGCGGTTATAACAGCCAGTCTAATGTGGGAGGTCTTTATGGGAGATCACGGTCTTAATTAATTAAGAAACACTTAACCATATTAGCATGTAGTGGGACATGAGGGGTTAAGTGGGTGCCTTGGGTGGCATGTGGAAATTTAATGGTTGCCTTGGGTGGCATGTGGAATCTAGTGGGTTGCCTTGGGTGGCAATAGAAAATACGATTAGAATACTTAACCAAGTGAAACATGTAATTAAACATGATTAAAGGGTTAAGTGGGATACACTAGATAAGTGACAAGCTTAGGTGGGTAGCTTGTGGGGGCCCATTTCAACCAATATCCCAAACGTATCTTTGTGGGCTCGACCCATGTCGAGTGACGGGACACGCATATTGGGCTTGATTATAAGAGGCCAAAACGGGTTAGCGGTGGCAACGCAAGTCCAACGGGTTTCATATGCGTGTGTGGGCCCGGGCTGGTAGATAAGCCGTTGTTGCATCGTGTAGATATAAAGCCGTGCACCGTCGATATTATCAGGTGGCCACTTTAGGGGAGTGATACACCCCACTGTGGGACCAGCACGGGTATCTACGGTAGGGAGCCGATCGCTGGGAGTAGTGGGTACACCTAGTAAAGATAGGGGCAGACGGCACCTATGTAGGGGTACACGAAACTACTGGGTAAATTTACTAAGTACACCTAGTGGAGATAGGGGCAGACGGCACCTATGTAGTGGCTAGGAGTACAAGAAACTACCGGGGAAATTTTTTAAGTCCTTGGGAGGGATCAACCTTTAAGTAGGAATGACTGGTGTGGTGCAGATAGTAATTATCCTTGGGTGGGTAGATGAGTCTTTATAGTTATCTTAGTTTATCCTAAGTCTATCAAGCTGCTTAGTGTAGCCATTCATCCCCAGACATTACCGTGGGTCAAGTTTATATCCTCTCTGGTTACTTTAATGATTGTATTGTTAAAGTTATAGGACTCGCTCAGACTTATGTCTGACCCCGTTGTTTTTATCTTTTTCCCAACCCTCAGGTCCTACGGTGGATCCTAGCAGTAGTGGAGCTTGATTGGATTGCTGTTCCAGTCTTTAGGAGCTTGGATAGATGTAAAGCTCCAGTTACCCAGTTATCTTTTCTTTTGTCTTGGCTATTGTATTGAGAGTGGGATTATGTACTTCTTTATTTTGATGGATATTGTACTTGACTTTTATTGTGGTTTTATGATGTAACCAGACATGTTTACTTCCGCTGTTATGAGATGATGTTTTAAATTTCAAGTACTATTTATATCTGTCTTGTTGTAATTTTTCTGTTCTATATTCACTAAAATACTCCACCGATGCTATGGCATTCCCTTAGTGAGTGATCATAGCGGGCTTGGGGTGTTACACGTGGTATCAGAGCAAAGGTTACCGGAACAGATAAAATTTTTAGAAAACTATTTTTCTAAAACATTTTTGGAAGAGATATTTTCAAAAACATGTCTTTAAAGAGAAAGGTTTTTGAAGGAAAAGCATAATCCCCAATAGCCATATCTATATCCTTCGAATTCTCCGTTTTGAATCTTTCCTTTTTCGTTTCAGCATGGCCGAGAATCTTAACTTTCCGGAGGGTGTGACGGTACCAGTATGGTATAGGAGATTGATGGAGGCTAGGGCCACCACTACGGGTCCAGCAAATGTTCCTCCACCAACCGTAGCACCCGATCTTCCTCCTCCCCCTCCTCCTCGCACGGATACTTTTGCTAAGACTTGCAAGGAATTTAAAGCTATGGGAGGGAAACCTTTTCAAGGATCTGAAACTTTTGTGGAGGCTAGAGATTGGCTGAAGGAGGTGGAAGAATTGATAGATATCTTTGAGATGGAAGAAGGGAAGAAAGTCAAGTTAGCTGCTTGGTTAATGAAAGGAGAGGCCTCATTCTGGTGGGAGGTCACTAATGGAGAACGCCCCGTTGACTCTTGGGCGGATTTTAGGCAAAGATTTGTGGCAAAGTTTCTCTCAAGGGCGGAGGAAAACTTGTATATGGAAAGATTCTTGACTCTAAAGCAAGGAAATCTCTCGGTGAAGGAATATGTCAACAAGTTTAATCAATTGGCAAGGTTTGGCCTAGACATGGTGAATACACCGGAGAAGAAGGCTTTGAGGTTCGTGAAAGGCTTGAATGAACCGATGCATGGGTTGGCTATGACTCATATCCCTATGGGGGCCACCTTTGAGAAGCTAGTTGACATGGCACTCATGTATGAAGAAGAGAAGGGTCCCAATGCTAATAGGGCACCCGAGATGAAGGGAGATCAAAAGAGACCTCGGCAACAACAGCAAAATAAAGGTGGGAAAGGCAACGGTGGCAAGGGCAAGAAGAAGAAGTGTTTCAACTGTGGGACACCTGGCCACCTAAGCAAGGATTGTCGCAAGAAGAAGAAGACTGGCTGCTTCCACTGTGGCGAAGCAGGGCACCTAGTGAAAGATTGTCCTAAGAAGGGGCAAAGGACGGGGTCTACCTCAGGAGGACAGGTACAAGCTCTTATGGCACCGAGTCAGGCTAGGGGGCAAGTACAGGCTCTCGCAGTCCCACCAATTCAGGAAAGAGGTAGAACTATCTCCGTTGAAAGTCTGGTTTTTCTATTTGATCATCCTGTCCGTACATTGTTTGATTCAGGCACATCCCATTCGTTTATCTCATCATCATTAGTTGAGTCACTGCACTTAGACACCAGTCTGGTAGATGATCCCTTGGTTGTTTCAAACCCAATTGGGGGCTCCACTTATTTGTCCATGATATGTTTGGGTTTGAAGATTTCTATACTTAGCATTGAGTTTAGATGTGATGCTTTTGTGTTGGGCTTCACGGGCTATGGGTTGATTTTGGGCATGGACTGGTTATCCAGTAATGGTGCCGTTCTTGATTGCGAAAGGAGAGTTGTTAGGCTCATGACCCGCTTGGGTAACACTCTCGAGATTTCTTGTAATCCCAGGGACTCTGTTATGCTAAGTTATCTTGAATCGCTTGATGCCTCGGTCGAGAGTTTGCAATCTGTTAGAGTGGTCCGGGAATATCCGGATGTGTTTGAGGAGGTGAAGGGCTTACCTCCGAAGCGGGAGATTGACTTCCGAATATATCTGGTGGATAATGCTAAACCTGTATCTTTACCAGTGCGCCACATGGCTCCTCGTGAGAGGAGGGAACTCCATAAGCAAGTAGGGGAGTTGCTTGAGAAGGGGTTCATAAGACGAAGTATATCGGAGTGGGGTGCTCCAGTAGTATTTGCTACGAAGGCGGATGGGTCCCTCAGACTTTGTGTAGACTATAGAGAACTCAACAAGCTCACAAAGAAGAATAGACACCCATTGCCGAGGATTGATGATCTTTTTGATCAGTTGGTTGGCGCTTCAGTATTTTCTCAGTTGGACTTAGCCACGGGGTTTCATCAGTTGAGGGTGGCTGAGGATAGCATAGACAAGACTGCCTTTAGGACTCCAGATGGTTTCTATGAGTGGCTAGTGATGCCATTTGGGTTGACGAACGCCCCTGCATACTTTGTTGATTTGATGAGTAGGGTGTTCAGGGAGTTCCTTAATAAATTCGTGGTGGTCTTTGTGGATGATATCTTAGTATTTTCTAAGAGTGAAGAAGAGCATGCCTTACATCTTGGGGAGGTATTGAAGACTCTTCGAGCACATACCCTTAAGGCTAAATTCTCTAAATGTCACTTCTGGAGGAAAGAGGTGCGGTTCTTGGGGCACGTGGTCTCCAAGGAAGGGATAGCTGTGGATCCCGCGAAGGTAGTATCAATTCAGGATTGGAAGGTTCCGAAGAATGCTACCGAAGTAAGAAGTTTCTTGGGGTTGGCGGGTTATTATAGGAAGTTTATTAAAGACTTCGCGAAGATATCAGCCCCATTAACCCGCTTAACGAAGAAGAATCTTGTTTTCGCATGGGACGTAGATTGTGATGATGCGTTCCGACGGTTAAAGAGAGCTTTAACCACTGCTCCAGTTTTAGTGTTGCCAGATGGGAGTAAGCCATTTGTTGTCTATACTGATGCTTGTGGGACAGGGCTGGGCGCAGTCTTAATGCAAGAGGGAAGGGTGATAGCCTATGGTGGAAGGCAGTTGAGGGCACATGAGAAAAATTACCCTACCCATGATTTAGAGTTGGCCGCTATTGTTTTTGCGCTTAAGATTTGGCGCCATTATCTTCTTGGTGAGAGATTCGAATTGTTTACTGACCACAAATCATTGAAGTACTTGTTTTCTCAGAAGGATTTGAATCTGAGACAGCAAAGGTGGATGGAATTCTTAGCATCCTATGATTTCGAGATAGCATATACCCCTGGCAAGGGTAATGTGGTGGCGGACGCCTTGAGCAGGAAGAGGTTGTCCTTGAGTCCATTGTTCGTGGAACAACGAAGCTTGGAATTTATCTCGATGTTTGATTTCAGACCTTCCGTCGATTATGTACCCGGTTTGCTAGCTTCCTTGGAGGTTAGACCTACTCTTTTGGGGGCGGATTGGAGAAGCACAGAGAGACGACCCACAGTTGGTTGAGTTGGTGGGGAAGCTCATAAGGGGGGAGTCGTCCAGCCATTTGAGTACGTATATCCTAGACGATAGGGGGTGCTTGCGTAGAGATGGTAGACTTTGTGTACCGCAAGACGAGGGTTTGAGGAAGGTTATTCTTGATGATGCACACCGTTCTAGGATGACTATTCATCCCGGTGGGGACAAGATGTACCAAGACATGAAGAGGGTTTTCTTCTGGGCCGGTATGAAGAAAGATGTGGCCGAGTATGTCGCTCGATGCTTGGTGTGCCAACAAGTGAAGGCGGAGCAAAAGAAACCTGGTGGGTTGCTTCACCCATTGGAAGTTCCGCAATGGAAGTGGGATAGCGTCTCGATGGATTTTATTGACGGGTTACCCAGATCGAGGAAGGGTAATACGGGAATTTGGGTGGTGGTAGACAGACTTACTAAGAGCGCCCATTTCATACCTGTGAAGAGCAAGAGGACCGCTCCATGGCTAGCTTCTGTATATCTTCGAGAGATAGTTCGATTGCATGGGGTACCCTCTAGCATAGTGAGTGATCGAGATCCTATCTTCACTAGCGAGTTCTAGAGAAGTTTGCAAGAAGCAGTGGGGACTCAATTGTGTCTGAGCACCGCATATCATCCTCAGACAGACGGCCAGACTGAGAGGGTGAATCGTGTTCTAGAAGACCTTTTGAGGCTTTGTATCTTAGATTTTGGAGGTACATGGGAAGAGCATCTTCCATTGGTGGAGTTCGCATATAATAACAGCTTTCAGTCCAGTATTGGTATGGCTCCTTTCGAAGCTCTCTATGGAAGGCCTTGTCGATCACCTACATGTTGGTGGGAATCTACGGATAAGATCTTGCTTGGGCCTGATATGATTAGGGAGACTTCGGAGAAGATTGACTTGATTCGAAGAAGGATGAAAGCAGCGCAGGATAGACAAAAATCTTATGCGGACAAGAGAAGGACGGATCTTGAGTTTGAGGTTGGGGACATGGTTTTTGTCAAAGTATCTCCGTTGAGAAATGTTGTTCGCTTTGGATCCGTTGGGAAGTTAGCACCGAGGTTTGTTGGGCCGTTTCCTATTAAGGAAAGGATTGGACGGATGGCATATAGGGTGGAGTTGCCCGACAGACTTAGTGGTTGTAACGACACGGATTTCGCCCGGACCTAATCGATCGTTAAACCGACCAAGACCGTTCGAATCCCGCATACGCTAACTTTGGGTATACAACACATCAGAACAAATAACAGAAGACTTCAATAAACATCATAATAATGTTACATCAGAGTACAGAATATCAGAGTATATCGAAATATAATACACAGCGGAAGATAAATTTACATAAATGTAAAACAGTGCACAGCGGAAATATAAACTACACAGCGGAAGACTGTAAATGTCTGGACACAGCTTAAAGCTTCAATCCAGAATCCTGCTCAAAACATCTGCAAAATAAAACTACTCGACTGCCCGTGTGGAAAATAGGGGCACCCGAGTTCGCAAGGGAAAAGCAAACTACAGGTCAGTCATGGGACTGGTGTGAGAACTCAAAAACAGTTGTTAACTTTGTTCAAAAATAAGGCAAATCACGGGACCACGCCACTTTCGCGGAACGGGTTTACCCCCATGAAAGCCAGTGTATAAACAACAATCAATATAGATATATGGATCTACTATGCATCAATCAACATGCAATATCCCAATCTACCCATTTAGATTAATCACCACACTTAGATTTTCCAAATCCAATTCAATTTACAGAAATTATTCCTTTGGATTTTATTCCCGATTTCTTATTTCAAATCATTTGAAATACATATCTAACTTTCTATATCAAAGTAGATTTCACTTCGGGATCTCAAATCAAATCATTTGGAAATATGAATTCCAAAACATAACAATGCATACAAACAAGTATGCAACCAAATATCGTGCTCCCCATCGACAAGGCAAAGGGTACGCACCTCGCAACTCGATATATATATGTGCACCTACCCCACATAGGAGTAGGCTACACCGACGATGCACCTCCCACTCAGGAGAGCATACACCGCCCTCTCACCCATACTTTTAGTCTCAGGGTTACCCGAATCTTTAGTCACATACTAAATCATTTCATATCCCGAAGTAGGGAAAATCATTTCACAACATAATAATCACAATGTAACATATAATACATTTCTAAATCACTTTAGAAATCATCGGGTTTTGGGCCTCGAAATCCTTTCTGTTTTATAAAACATTTTTATAAAACATTCCCTGTCCAAAATCGGGAATACATTTCTTTTCACTTAAGAAAAATATCATTTCACAATCATTCGTTAAATTTGAAATGAACACAACATCGCTAAACACCTTATCGTCAAATCGTGAAGTGTTTCACAAGGCGTTAGCACACAGATATTTTCAACCCAACCCAATGCTAAATGTAAAAGCATATTCTGCTCATAAACTGGTCGAGCACAATCCAAACCATCAATCAATCAAATTTAACATACGCCTCATTCCAATTCATTAGTCACTAACCGTAAATTAATCAAGAGAATAATTCCCCAAATATTAACCCCGAAGGCCGAAACCAACATCAGATCAATATCCAGAAAAACCATTCTGCTTGGCTAACCGACAGTTAGTTTCTAAATTTCACGTTCAAATCTAATTAAAGATTTAACTATCGCCTGGAGCAAAACTGGTGATACTCCATTCTCGATCTTTTCAATCTAATTAAAGATTCATTAAAACTCCACTTAGTTTTAATCTGTGACTGGGTTAAAGAATCAGTGTCATCTAAAAACACGGTTCGCGATAAACCCAAAGTCACATTCCATTAATTATCGGGTTAAAGAACGAGTGTTATTTAAAACACTGTTCACGATAAACCCAAAAATCAATATCAATTCAATTCCAATTAAATATTATTTAATTGGTACACTTCATTAAATCTAAATAAAAAGATTTAATCTTTTCTCAACTGGGTTCAAGAATAGTGTTAGTGAAGACACCATTCACGACAAACCCAAATCACATTCGATATTCAATACAAGGCTCTGAATAGAAAATATATCGGCTTATATTCAATATCGAATTCTACGACTAACAAATGTCGTATTGGAAATAACGATATCAATATATATCTTTCAAATTTCCATAACAACACCTGTATAATCACGAATTCCAACATCGAAATATTCCGAAGACAATTTCGATTCAAATCCACTCCAATGCAATCATTGGAAATTTTGGTTATTTTTAAAACCCTTTTCGAATTCAATTTATTTATTTAAAAATAAATAGAATTATAATTCTAGTTCAAAACTAGTTCATTTCGATAAAAATCTATTTTTATCTTTTCAAATATGGAGTTTTTCATCCCAATTCTTTCTAAATCATTTCTTATGATTTTACACAAATTATTACTATTTTTAATAATTTTATCAAGGCCCGTACAGTCGATTTCCAACAATGGCCATCGAACTGCACTTACAGCGACCTTTTTCGAATTTGATTTGGACATAATTCCAAATCCAACCGTTAGATTTCAAATTTCTAACATTCATTAGAAAGCTCTTTTCGATACGAACCCAACGGTTCCGGTTTTAGGAGAATCCGACGGTCGGATCTCCCGCAATGTCCGTTTGAAATAAATGGTCGAAATTCACGAACTGCCGCGGCGCGGCGCGTTCTATTCAGGCCATTATATTATATATATAATATATATAATATATAGTTCGTCGATTTCTATTTAAAACGAATTATATAAATAGTTTTGAATTCGTTTCAAAAACATTTTCAACTTCCTTTTCAATTCAAATCACAATTGAATTCTTCTTTATAGATTCGTTTTAAAATTCATTTCTATTCAATTCAAATTTCAATTCAATTCGAATTCGTTTTCAATTCAATTCATTTCGAATTCATTTTCTATTCAATTCAATTCGAATTCGTTTTCTATTCAATTCAATTCGAATTCGTTTTCTATTCAATTCAATTCGAATTCGTTTTCTATTCAATTCAATTCGAATTCGTTTTCTATTTAATTCAATTCGAATTCGTTTTTTATTCAATTCAATTCGAATTCGTTTTCTATTCAATTCAATTCGAATTCGTTTTCTATTCAATTCATTTCGAATTCGTTTTCTATTCAATTCAATTCGAATTCGTTTTCTATTCATATATATATTTCATATACATCGTTTTCAATTCATATATATATTTCATATACATCGTTTTCAATTCATATATATATATATATATATATTCACCTTTCACTATATACGATATTTTCATTTTCAATACATACGATATATTCATTTTTCAATATATACGATATATTCATTTTCAATATATTCGATATATTCATTTTCAATATATTCGATATTCACTTCGCTATATATATAAACTTCACTCTTCATATATATGTTATTTCACTTCGCTATATATATAAATTTCACTCTTCATATATATGTTATTTCACTTCGCTATATATATAAATTTCACTTTTCATATATATGTTATTTCACTTCGCTATCAATCAATTTTCACAACAATTTCAACCAATAAATATCGTCCATGGTTTGTGGACGAGGGGCGTATATATATATATATAGATATTTATATATAGCAATTCACTTCCACTTTCAACACATATATATAAAATTTTAAAAAGAAATTGAAGAGTGAGAAATCCTCACCAATAGCTATCCACTCACACGACTCTTCCTTTATAGAAATCTTCGCCTATTTGTCGCTTTCACCCGTATTCTCTACATATGTAAAAATCGAACTTTTACGATGCTATTCAATATATAAAAATCGAATTTTTACTTCGACTTTCGATATATAAAAATATGATTTTTATAACCCTACTATATAGATAAAAATTATATTTTTATTACTCTATTTTCTATATAAAGATTTCGCCTTTTTAAATTTAAAGTTTTCGCCTTTATATAAAAAAAAATAAAGTTTTCGCCTAAAAAAAATCACCACTTTATCTCAACGTATATAAAATAAAAATCAGATTTTTATTTCGTTACATACACAAAGATGATATCTTTATATCCTCTATCCTATAAAGATTATATTTTTAATACTTTAAAAATATAAAAATCATATTTTTATATTTGCTTCATACATTTAAAAATCGAATTTTTACTTTGCTATTTAATATAAAAAAAAAATCGAATTTTTATATTTCTAACTTCCTGATAAAGATCTTATTTTTATATTTTACTCTTCATGATAAAAATCAAATTTTTATACTCTTCTCTTTGTTTATCAATATAATGCTATTTTTATTTTCTATTTTTAAAATCAAAATGTCATCACAATGTTATTATATAAAAAAAAAAAAAAAAAATATTCTAAACAATGAAATTTATATATAAAATCAGATTTCAAAGAACAATGCAATGTGTAAAAATAAAAAGGTAAAAACTCACTGTCTTCCTCGTTTACACGCTCAGACCTGTGCTCCACCTTGCGTCAAAACTAGGGCGGAGATCTGCGTTGCCAACAGTGACTTTGATGATGATCGGCGGCCACCATCAACTCCGCCTCGGAGAGCCGCGTCTCCAGCCACCCACGGCGTCGAGATCGACACCCCCCCTGGCCAGAAATTCCCTGCGAGCGGCGGCACCTTCTGACCGGAATTTGGTCACCCCCGGCGATGGTAGGACATCACCGCCGTTGATTGAGTCAGGCTCTTGAGGCGAAGGGTTTTACTGTTGGAGATTTCGGAGATGGGGGTTGGGATTGGAAGATCGGAGGGGGTCGAGCTCTGGAAGAAATCGCCCGTCCAATTTAGACGACGGCTGAAATCTGTGTAGTTAGGGTTTAAAAGAAAACGATTTTATATTTATATTTTTTTTTTTTTTTTTTAATTCTATAAATTCCAATTTTTGCTTGTCTATCCATTCGGACTTCAAATCAAACCCAACGACTGTCGCCCCTAGCTAATTACCCCTATTCTGAACTCAATGGGATATGTATCGCAAGTTGATTCGATCGTTTGAATCAGTTTTCGTTGAATTTACATTTAAATCACTATATTGAATTTTAAACGTACATTTCAAATTACCGGGGTCACATACTAACTCTAAAAATTCCAGAAAAATATTTTCTAGCTTCGTATCGACGATACGGTCCTAACAAAACTAGTTTCGTCGAATTCTGAGACCGTTTGAAAAATGACCAATTTCCAGTCGATTAAAATCAACTGAAATGGTCAAAACACGTTTTCCTTTACCACGCTCACATATTGATTCGAAAAATTATGAAATTTGAAATCTAGCAATAACTTTACACTGCGGACCCAACAAAAGTGGTTTCGTCGAAATCCGAGGTCATTTGCAAAATGTCCATTTTTAAGGGCCTGAATTCCATAGCGACTATTCAGAATTTTCAACTGGACATATCTTTTGATTCCCGATATGAAATCTTGATTTCTCGGATTCGTTGGAAAGATATTCACTATTAGATTCCATTATTTTTGGTTTCACTAAAATCCGGATTGTTTTGCACCCGGTACATTCAATTGAAGTTTGAAATCGAATTATCGAACTACCGCGCCATTTTCAATTCTATTTATAATTATATATAAATATTTATATTCTAACGACGACGCGTATAATATATACGTTCGAATTATATTCAAAATAAATTCTCGTCGATATTATTTAAAATAATTCATATTAAATAATCAGAATTCGCTAAAATTGTCAAAATAAAAATTTTAAACTGGCCCAGATTTTACGGGTTGTTACAATCTCCCCCACTTAAAACTTTTCGTCCCCGAAAAGGAACAAAGTCGAAAGTGGTTTGATAATTCAACTCTACGCTCGACCTGGCTTCCATTCTCCAACTTTTCAGTTTCTGAGAATTTTCAAAATTTCAAAAATTTGGCTAACACCCTAAATTTTCGAAAAATTTCGCCATAACCTCCCCTGCAATGGGAGCATCGGGAAATTGCAAATAGCGTTCCCGGTCCTTCAGATCTCAAAAAGAAAAAGAAAAAGCCAAGCGGCTAGCCAATAGGCTCACAAAATCATCATCACCCAAACAAAACAGGAAATTATGTAGTAAACATGTACCTATTTGTCGGGCAAACAAATTTTATTCTCGGCTCTAGCCTCCTTGCTATGACCTGTTCAATGATATACATGTATATGCAAGCAAATGCGACCAAATTTCAATACAAGTCAATATTTGATACCATTAGGCATTATGGTTCAAAATTATCAAACAATTAAACAAACAACACAAACATCAATCAATTAATTGATTATATTTTCAAATATATAATTTTATATATTTAAAATCATATTTTCTAAAATCAGATTATATATATAATCACAAATACGTTATTTATAAACAAATAACTCTCGACTCATTCTGGGGCATTTCTAACCCCATCTCTAACGAGTCACTCATCCTAGAATGCTACTGATTCTATCTCTAATGAGGATTCTTTTATAGGACATTACTAATCCTACCTCCGATGAGTCTTTTGTTCAGTTCTAACGAGTTGTACCCCAAAGATTTGAGTTTAACCAAAGCTCTGATACCACGTTGTAACGACACGGATTTCGCCCGGACCTAATCGATCGTTAAACCGACCAAGACCGTTCGAATCCCGCATACGCTAACTTTGGGTATACAACACATCAGAACAAATAACAGAAGACTTCAATAAACATCATAATAATGTTACATCAGAGTACAGAATATCAGAGTATATCGAAATATAATACACAGCGGAAGATAAATTTACATAAATGTAAAACAGTGCACAGCGGAAATATAAACTACACAGCGGAAGACTGTAAATGTCTGGACACAGCTTAAAGCTTCAATCCAGAATCCTGCTCAAAACATCTGCAAAATAAAACTACTCGACTGCCCGTGTGGAAAATAGGGGCACCCGAGTTCGCAAGGGAAAAGCAAACTACAGGTCAGTCATGGGACTGGTGTGAGAACTCAAAAACAGTTGTTAACTTTGTTCAAAAATAAGGCAAATCACGGGACCACGCCACTTTCGCGGAACGGGTTTACCCCCATGAAAGCCAGTGTATAAACAACAATCAATATAGATATATGGATCTACTATGCATCAATCAACATGCAATATCCCAATCTACCCATTTAGATTAATCACCACACTTAGATTTTCCAAATCCAATTCAATTTACAGAAATTATTCCTTTGGATTTTATTCCCGATTTCTTATTTCAAATCATTTGAAATACATATCTAACTTTCTATATCAAAGTAGATTTCACTTCGGGATCTCAAATCAAATCATTTGGAAATATGAATTCCAAAACATAACAATGCATACAAACAAGTATGCAACCAAATATCGTGCTCCCCATCGACAAGGCAAAGGGTACGCACCTCGCAACTCGATATATATATGTGCACCTACCCCACATAGGAGTAGGCTACACCGACGATGCACCTCCCACTCAGGAGAGCATACACCGCCCTCTCACCCATACTTTTAGTCTCAGGGTTACCCGAATCTTTAGTCACATACTAAATCATTTCATATCCCGAAGTAGGGAAAATCATTTCACAACATAATAATCACAATGTAACATATAATACATTTCTAAATCACTTTAGAAATCATCGGGTTTTGGGCCTCGAAATCCTTTCTGTTTTATAAAACATTTTTATAAAACATTCCCTGTCCAAAATCGGGAATACATTTCTTTTCACTTAAGAAAAATATCATTTCACAATCATTCGTTAAATTTGAAATGAACACAACATCGCTAAACACCTTATCGTCAAATCGTGAAGTGTTTCACAAGGCGTTAGCACACAGATATTTTCAACCCAACCCAATGCTAAATGTAAAAGCATATTCTGCTCATAAACTGGTCGAGCACAATCCAAACCATCAATCAATCAAATTTAACATACGCCTCATTCCAATTCATTAGTCACTAACTGTAAATTAATCAAGAGAATAATTCCCCAAATATTAACCCCGAAGGCCGAAACCAACATCAGATCAATATCCAGAAAAACCATTCTGCTTGGCTAACCGACAGTTAGTTTCTAAATTTCACGTTCAAATCTAATTAAAGATTTAACTATCGCCTGGAGCAAAACTGGTGATACTCCATTCTCGATCTTTTCAATCTAATTAAAGATTCATTAAAACTCCACTTAGTTTTAATCTGTGACTGGGTTAAAGAATCAGTGTCATCTAAAAACACGGTTCGCGATAAACCCAAAGTCACATTCCATTAATTATCGGGTTAAAGAACGAGTGTTATTTAAAACACTGTTCACGATAAACCCAAAAATCAATATCAATTCAATTCCAATTAAATATTATTTAATTGGTACACTTCATTAAATCTAAATAAAAAGATTTAATCTTTTCTCAACTGGGTTCAAGAATAGTGTTAGTGAAGACACCATTCACGACAAACCCAAATCACATTCGATATTCAATACAAGGCTCTGAATAGAAAATATATCGGCTTATATTCAATATCGAATTCTACGACTAACAAATGTCGTATTGGAAATAACGATATCAATATATATCTTTCAAATTTCCATAACAACACCTGTATAATCACGAATTCCAACATCGAAATATTCCGAAGACAATTTCGATTCAAATCCACTCCAATGCAATCATTGGAAATTTTGGTTATTTTTAAAACCCTTTTCGAATTCAATTTATTTATTTAAAAATAAATAGAATTATAATTCTAGTTCAAAACTAGTTCATTTCGATAAAAATCTATTTTTATCTTTTCAAATATGGAGTTTTTCATCCCAATTCTTTCTAAATCATTTCTTATGATTTTACACAAATTATTACTATTTTTAATAATTTTATCAAGGCCCGTACAGTCGATTTCCAACAATGGCCATCGAACTGCACTTACAGCGACCTTTTTCGAATTTGATTTGGACATAATTCCAAATCCAACCGTTAGATTTCAAATTTCTAACATTCATTAGAAAGCTCTTTTCGATACGAACCCAACGGTTCCGGTTTTAGGAGAATCCGACGGTCGGATCTCCCGCAATGTCCGTTTGAAATAAATGGTCGAAATTCACGAACTGCCGCGGCGCGGCGCGTTCTATTCAGGCCATTATATTATATATATAATATATATAATATATAGTTCGTCGATTTCTATTTAAAACGAATTATATAAATAGTTTTGAATTCGTTTCAAAAACATTTTCAACTTCCTTTTCAATTCAAATCACAATTGAATTCTTCTTTATAGATTCGTTTTAAAATTCATTTCTATTCAATTCAAATTTCAATTCAATTCGAATTCGTTTTCAATTCAATTCATTTCGAATTCATTTTCTATTCAATTCAATTCGAATTCGTTTTCTATTCAATTCAATTCGAATTCGTTTTCTATTCAATTCAATTCGAATTCGTTTTCTATTCAATTCAATTCGAATTCGTTTTCTATTTAATTCAATTCGAATTCGTTTTTTATTCAATTCAATTCGAATTCGTTTTCTATTCAATTCAATTCGAATTCGTTTTCTATTCAATTCATTTCGAATTCGTTTTCTATTCAATTCAATTCGAATTCGTTTTCTATTCATATATATATTTCATATACATCGTTTTCAATTCATATATATATTTCATATACATCGTTTTCAATTCATATATATATATATATATATATATTCACCTTTCACTATATACGATATTTTCATTTTCAATACATACGATATATTCATTTTTCAATATATACGATATATTCATTTTCAATATATTCGATATATTCATTTTCAATATATTCGATATTCACTTCGCTATATATATAAACTTCACTCTTCATATATATGTTATTTCACTTCGCTATATATATAAATTTCACTCTTCATATATATGTTATTTCACTTCGCTATATATATAAATTTCACTTTTCATATATATGTTATTTCACTTCGCTATCAATCAATTTTCACAACAATTTCAACCAATAAATATCGTCCATGGTTTGTGGACGAGGGGCGTATATATATATATATAGATATTTATATATAGCAATTCACTTCCACTTTCAACACATATATATAAAATTTTAAAAAGAAATTGAAGAGTGAGAAATCCTCACCAATAGCTATCCACTCACACGACTCTTCCTTTATAGAAATCTTCGCCTATTTGTCGCTTTCACCCGTATTCTCTACATATGTAAAAATCGAACTTTTACGATGCTATTCAATATATAAAAATCGAATTTTTACTTCGACTTTCGATATATAAAAATATGATTTTTATAACCCTACTATATAGATAAAAATTATATTTTTATTACTCTATTTTCTATATAAAGATTTCGCCTTTTTAAATTTAAAGTTTTCGCCTTTATATAAAAAAAAATAAAGTTTTCGCCTAAAAAAAATCACCACTTTATCTCAACGTATATAAAATAAAAATCAGATTTTTATTTCGTTACATACACAAAGATGATATCTTTATATCCTCTATCCTATAAAGATTATATTTTTAATACTTTAAAAATATAAAAATCATATTTTTATATTTGCTTCATACATTTAAAAATCGAATTTTTACTTTGCTATTTAATATAAAAAAAAAATCGAATTTTTATATTTCTAACTTCCTGATAAAGATCTTATTTTTATATTTTACTCTTCATGATAAAAATCAAATTTTTATACTCTTCTCTTTGTTTATCAATATAATGCTATTTTTATTTTCTATTTTTAAAATCAAAATGTCATCACAATGTTATTATATAAAAAAAAAAAAAAAAAATATTCTAAACAATGAAATTTATATATAAAATCAGATTTCAAAGAACAATGCAATGTGTAAAAATAAAAAGGTAAAAACTCACTGTCTTCCTCGTTTACACGCTCAGACCTGTGCTCCACCTTGCGTCAAAACTAGGGCGGAGATCTGCGTTGCCAACAGTGACTTTGATGATGATCGGCGGCCACCATCAACTCCGCCTCGGAGAGCCGCGTCTCCAGCCACCCACGGCGTCGAGATCGACACCCCCCCTGGCCAGAAATTCCCTGCGAGCGGCGGCACCTTCTGACCGGAATTTGGTCACCCCCGGCGATGGTAGGACATCACCGCCGTTGATTGAGTCAGGCTCTTGAGGCGAAGGGTTTTACTGTTGGAGATTTCGGAGATGGGGGTTGGGATTGGAAGATCGGAGGGGGTCGAGCTCTGGAAGAAATCGCCCGTCCAATTTAGACGACGGCTGAAATCTGTGTAGTTAGGGTTTAAAAGAAAACGATTTTATATTTATATTTTTTTTTTTTTTTTTTAATTCTATAAATTCCAATTTTTGCTTGTCTATCCATTCGGACTTCAAATCAAACCCAACGACTGTCGCCCCTAGCTAATTACCCCTATTCTGAACTCAATGGGATATGTATCGCAAGTTGATTCGATCGTTTGAATCAGTTTTCGTTGAATTTACATTTAAATCACTATATTGAATTTTAAACGTACATTTCAAATTACCGGGGTCACATACTAACTCTAAAAATTCCAGAAAAATATTTTCTAGCTTCGTATCGACGATACGGTCCTAACAAAACTAGTTTCGTCGAATTCTGAGACCGTTTGAAAAATGACCAATTTCCAGTCGATTAAAATCAACTGAAATGGTCAAAACACGTTTTCCTTTACCACGCTCACATATTGATTCGAAAAATTATGAAATTTGAAATCTAGCAATAACTTTACACTGCGGACCCAACAAAAGTGGTTTCGTCGAAATCCGAGGTCATTTGCAAAATGTCCATTTTTAAGGGCCTGAATTCCATAGCGACTATTCAGAATTTTCAACTGGACATATCTTTTGATTCCCGATATGAAATCTTGATTTCTCGGATTCGTTGGAAAGATATTCACTATTAGATTCCATTATTTTTGGTTTCACTAAAATCCGGATTGTTTTGCACCCGGTACATTCAATTGAAGTTTGAAATCGAATTATCGAACTACCGCGCCATTTTCAATTCTATTTATAATTATATATAAATATTTATATTCTAACGACGACGCGTATAATATATACGTTCGAATTATATTCAAAATAAATTCTCGTCGATATTATTTAAAATAATTCATATTAAATAATCAGAATTCGCTAAAATTGTCAAAATAAAAATTTTAAACTGGCCCAGATTTTACGGGTTGTTACAGTGGTGTTCATGATGTATTCCATGTATCACATCTGAGGAAGTGCTTACATGAGACGGCAGAGGTGGTAGAGCCGAGCTTGCTTAGAGATGTAGAGGTAGAGCGTGATGTGACTATTCGACGAGCTCCTACTCGCATCCTTGGGTCAGAGACTAGGAAGTTGAGAAACAGAGAGGTTCAACTAGTCAAAGTGCAATGGGGAGAAGATGAGAGCAACGCAACTTGGGAGACGGAAGCGAAGATGCGTTCATTGTACCCATTTCTTTTTGAGGGTATGTCTTTACTTTCTCCTCTATCGTTGTCTAGTACTTATCTTATCTTTAGTATATCCTCTCGTTAGTACTGATTGACCTTTAGATAGGGTAAACCTATGGTTGAAACATGTGTTTGAGACATGTTATGGTTGATGGATGCAAGTGGATGCAAGTGGTTGCTAGTGGTTGCTCGTGGATGCATGTACACACACTCTAGGCACTAGATCGGCTCAATCACTTCATATTGCATATTGCATAAAATTGTGTGTATGAAGCTATATTTATGGATGTATAATGATTGTGTTATCATATGGATGATGCATTTTGGTGAATGATTGTGCACTCATGTAGATATTGTATGTGTCGATAGGGTTCTCTCGCATACATAATGGATGCATGACACTATCATGGTTTGCATATGTTCATACATTAGATAGGGAACATATACACACACTTTTTGCATATGCTCATACATCATTAGAAATTGTTTTAAGGACAATGGATGCCCGTGTTTTGATGGATTGAGTAGATGGTTGTTTGGATGGTAGGATATGCATTCTCCTTAGCTTAGAGATTTCGGGGACGAAATCCTTAAAGGAGGGGAGAATGTAACACCCCGAATTTTAGCTAATACTAAAATTCTCTAATCATAGGATAAATAGTCTCAGATGTGGGAATTGGGGGTAACAGGCTGCGTCATTGCGTTCGTCTCGGAAAAATACGCGAAATAGAGTCCGAGTTTTCGAGAATCGGAGTCCGTATGGCCCGGTTATGGCCCAATGAAGTTTGCAGAAAAATTAAAGCTTAAAAACAGATTTAGAAATTTAAATTCGGATTTCAAATTAGAACCAGCGGGGCCAGGCGGGAAAATTCCCGCCCTGACCATGTCGACAGGGCTGTCGACAGGCCTGTCGACAGGGGGAGTCGACTTGCCTGTCGACTTGCCTGTCGACACGGCGTCTCGAGCCAGAAGGTTGGGTGCACCAGATTTGGTTTTCTGGCTAGGGCTGGGCTGGGTTCTAGAGATTTCCTAAATCTAACGGACCTAATCTAATTTAGGGTTAATCTAAGGGCCTAAAACACTCTCCTAATCTATAAATACACCCTAATCCATACTATAAATAGAAATGATGGCCTTATGCCGCCAAATTAAATCTTAGAAGGAGCCTCCACTTGTTTATGAAGGAAGTTGCAAGCTAATCACTCTCTAATCAATCTCTAATCATCACCATCTTCATATTTAGCAACTAATTCCACTTCATAAGTTTGCTAATCTTGGTTTTGGTGAGTTTCTATCACTTCAACATCAATTGTTAAAGTAAGTAGATTGGGTGTAATGAGACTTATGGTCTTAGATGCGGATTAGTGAGTTTGAATCATTTGTAATGATATGTTACTCTATGTTTTTCTATGTTTATGCATAATTAATAAGTGAGTTTATGCATGTTTGACAAGTTGGTTTATGCATGCTTAACAAGTTGGTTTATGCATATTTAACAAGTGGATTTATGCATGTTTAACAAAGTGAGTTATGCAAGTTCATATGCAAGTCATGTGTATGATGTTATGTAAGTTATGTGTAGGTTGATATGCAAGTTCATATGCAAGTTGTGTATATGCTTAAATGCAAGTTTAACATGATATGCAAGTTATGCATGCTTATGCAAGTATGTGAATGCTTATGCAAGTATGTGAATGCTTATGCAAGTATGTGAATGCTTATGCAAGTTATGTGTATGCTTAAATGCATGTTTAACATGTTATGAAAGTTATGAGAATGCTTATATGCAAGTTCAACATGTTATGCAAGATATGTGTATGATAATATGCAAGCTCATATGCAACATGTTATGCAAATCATGTGTATGATAATATGCAAATTTGGGTTAAATGTAGTTGGGTTAATATATGCTCATATATGCAAGTTGACATCCTCTTAACCCATGACATAGTTGTATGCTAAACCCATGATATTTGTGATGATCTTCCCCTTTATTATGTCATGAAATGAGAACGATTTACGTGGGGAACGATGGGGTTGGTAAATATGTTAATAAAAGTATGGTTGGGGTATGATTAAGCATACCATAAAAATAAATTAACATAAGTGGGAATTTACCTATTGAGTTAGGTCTACCCCATGGGAATTTACCTATTGAGTTAGGTCTACCCATGTTATGAAAAACTTGATATTAATTAGGGATAATTAATATGGGGGTGATTAATTAGGTGTAATTAATCGACTAAGACACGAGGTTGGACTCATTTGTAGTGTAAAACTGCACGGACCCGACCGGCCTAACCAGTTGCTACAAATGTCAGCCCAATGTGAGAGGTCTTGGCCATAAATTAAATACGTGATTAAAGTAAAGACACGAGGTTAGACTCTGTTATGACGTAAGACTGCCCGGACCCTACCGGCTTAACCAGGCGGTCATAACAGCCAGTCTAATGTGGGAGGTCTTTATGGGAGATCACGGTCTTAATTAATTAAGAAACACTTAACCATATTAGCATGTAGTGGGACATGAGGGTTTAAGTGGGTGCCTTGGGTGGCATGTGGAAATTTAATGGTTGCCTTGGGTGGCATGTGGAATCTAGTGGGTTGCCTTGGGTGGCAATAGAAAATACGATTAGAATACTTAACCAAGTGAAACATGTAATTAAACATGATTAAAGGGTTAAGTGGGATACACTAGATAAGTGACAAGCTTAGGTGGGTAGCTTGTGGGGGCCCATTTCAACCAATATCCCAAACGTATCTTTGTGGGCTCGACCCATGTCGAGTGACGGGACACGCATATTGGGCTTGATTATAAGAGGCCAAAACGGGTTAGCGGTGGCAACGCAAGTCCAACGGGTTTCATATGCGTGTGTGGGCCCGGGCTGGTAGATAAGCCGTTGTTGCATCGTGTAGATATAAAGCCGTGCACCATCGATATTATCAGGTGGCCACTTTAGGGTAGTGATACACCCCACTGTGGGACCAGCACGGGTATCTACGGTAGGGAGCCGATCGCTGGGAGTAGTGGGTACACCTAGTAAAGATAGGGGCAGACGGCACCTATGTAGGGGTACACGAAACTACTGGGTAAATTTACTAAGTACACCTAGTGGAGATAGGGGCAGACGACACCTATGTAGTGGCTAGGAGTACAAGAAACTACTGGGGAAATTTTCTAAGTCCTTGGGAGGGATCAACCTTTAAGTAGGAATGACTGGTGTGGTGCAGATAGTAATTATCCTTGGGTGGGTAGATGAGTCTTTATAGTTATCTTAGTTTATCCTAAGTCTATCAAGCTGCTTAGTGTAGCCATTCATCCCCAGACATTACCGTGGGTCAAGTTTATATCTTCTCTGGTTACTTTAATGATTGTATTGTTAAAGTTATAGGACTCGCTCAGACTTATGTCTGACCCCGTTGTTTTTATCTTTTTCCCAACCCTCAGGTCCTACGGTGGATCCTAGCAGTAGTGGAGCTTGATCGGATTGTTGTTCCAGTCTTTAGGAGCTTGGATAGATGTAAAGCTCCAGTTACCCAGTTATCTTTTCTTTTGTCTTGGCTATTGTATTGAGAGTGGGATTATGTACTTCTTTATTTTGATGGATATTGTACTTGACTTTTATTGTGGTTTTATGATGTAACCAGACATGTTTACTTCCGCTGTTATGAGATGATGTTTTAAATTTCAAGTACTATTTATATCTGTCTTGTTGTAATTTTTCTGTTCCATATTCACTAAAATACTCCACCGATGCTATGGCATTCCCTTAGTGAGTGATCATAGCGGGCTTGGGGTGTTACAGGCTGATAGAATGGAATGTGATTTTGGGTTTATCGTGAATCGTGTTTTAAATGACATTGGTTCTTTAACCCAGTTAAAGACAGGAAGATTAAAACCAAGTGGAGTTTTAATGAATCTTTAATTAGATTGAAAAGATCGAGAATGGAGTATCACCAGTTTTGCACCAGGCGATAGTTAAATCTTTAATTAGATTTGAACGTGAAATGGTAATTGAATTTATCGATAACACCGTGGTGTTAGATATGAAGTATGACCAGTTTTACTTCGTGGGATGAATAGATTGGGATTGGGAAATTAAAACAAATGATTACTTCGGTAAGGTTCATTAATCCCGACTAGTTGAATTGATATTCAAAAGAAGATTAAAAAATAAATTTGAGGAATTTATCTTTGATAAAATTGATGGGAACCTATCCCTAAGAATGTGAAATTTAGCAACTAACTGAAGATTAGTTAAGATGAATGGTTTCCTGGGTATTGATCTGATGTTGGTTTCGGCCTTCGGGGTTAATATTTGGGGAATTGTTCCCCTTGCTAATTCACGATTAGTGACTGATGAATTGGAATGAGGCGTATGTTGTGTTTGTGTAACACTTGTTTATTATATACGCGAGTTATTCGGAAAGACCGGTTTTATCCCATTCTAAATAACTGATACGACGATAAGTCGAAGATGAAGACGGTGGTTCAAGACCGGAGGTCTTCACGTCGTTCGGGTAATTACTGATGATCTTGATTGGGTCGTACACCCAAAAGGAGCGAATCAGTTAGTGATTGTCCAGACGTACTTGGAGATCAATGGATATGCGAGGAAAGTGCCTCCGATTTCGTTCAGACCCAGAACGAACTTGTAAATGGACTGTGTGTCTGACATTGGATATCATTCTGTGTGATTGATGAATATCGGTTGCATGGAGTGGTTTGCCTGTGTGGTATGCTAAGATGCAAATGATCAAGGCTTCTGTTGAAAAGCAGAGTCTTGTGGTTGATGATCAAAGCACAGCCTGTGTGGCACAGCTTTGTGTAGCGTTGGTTCGCGAGCCTCACACCCCGGTTGTGAACCATAAACGGGAGAGGACATCAGGGAGGACATGCGTTTCTTTCTAGTTAAAAGTGGCGTCGGTGGTTTTACACGCCCTGACAAGTTTGACTTATGTGGTTGTTGTTGTTGCGAGGCGCCTCGGATATATCAGTGACTATGTGAAGCCGATGGAGTCATTCGTTGGCTCATTTACACCCCAAAGGGTGGGGAAACGTAGTGTTCAGGCATAATAATCCACATCGGTGGACCGGCCCTGACGATCCAAGGCTTGCCTGCGCGCTTGCCTGAGGGGCGGACTAGAGCGTCTCGAATTCGGTGAGGACTATCTTTTGCCTCGGTTCACAGATGGAAATCCAACTTTCGATACGTGACTTTGCGGTTTTGATTGAATACCTATATATGGTGACATAGTGGGATGGGGCACTTATGCCGTCTATGATTAATACTTATGATTCGAAGTTGTTTTATACACTATACACTTATAGTAATAATAAAACATGAAATTTCACGTACCAAGCATTCTTGGCTATTATAAGGTAAAAACCCTATCCTCCAGCTTGCGTTGCATTGTGTGATGGGACCTGGGTCTTATAATAGCTTCATTTTTCTTTATTTAGCATTGCGCTGTTGTTTTATGCACTGGTATTCTTGGGAGGAAACCCGTTCTGTGTTATACGGCGTGGTCCCTTGATTTACCTAACTTTAAAATAAAGATTTATAACTGTTTTAGTTCTCACACCAGTCACATGACTGACCTGGAGTTTATTGTTTTACCCTAAACTCTGGGTGCCCTTATTTTGACACGGGCAGCTAGTAGTTTTGGTTTTGCAGATTTATATTCACAGGATCCTGGTTTACAACTGGAACAATACTCAGAAAGCTCTGTATCCGTGTGTTGCTTCTAGTTGTGTATTGTATTATTTTCTGCTGCTATGTAATGTATAGTAATCTCTGATATTTTCTGTGTAATATTTATTCATACTCTGTATATTCTTGTATTCTGATGGAATTGTTGTAATATACAATGAAATGTTCTTCTGTTTGCGTTATTTTGTGTGTTGTTCTCAAAGTATCCGCTCTTTCCTTACCGGGGAAGTTACGGGTTATCACAATTTCGGGACTGGTTTTTTTGTTTATATACTCTTATTAATTTCTTTTTTGATTTTTACATGCGTTTAAATTCAAACATGTAATTAATATGCGCATGTACAATGAGATTTATTCACGTATATTTATGAAAGAGTCTATGCAGCGGTAGGATTGTATAATATAGAGTATAAGCAGAGTAATGTGCAAATAGCAGAATATCAGTAATAAATAAAAGTGACACCGAGATTTTATACTGGTTTGAACCTTCGTTCTACGTCTAGTCCCAGACTCCCTTCTGGAATTTCACTACTAACAACCCTCACTTAACTCGAAGGAATAGGTCTACAACTACCCGAACGGTCGAACGGGATTTCTTGCCTCAACCGCAGAAGAGGACTATGGCAATACAAAAGTTTTTGTTGACCACTCGTGTTCTAAATAACATTGATATGTCAAATTTAAGCACACCCTTCCTATAATCTTTCTTTGATGATAATAGTGTAGTTCATGAAAAAGAATGGAAGATTGAAAATGATTTGTAATCACAAAAATGTAGAAATAGAGTGTGCTTGCAAGTATGATTGCAATAGATTAGATAGAGAGAATTAGAATGAATTAGGTGAAGTAAACATTTGTTTGAAACTCTATTTATAATATACAGATAGTTGCAATCATTCACGAAGAGATTCGATGATTAAATATGAACCAAGAGTTATGAAGCTCTATTTATAATATACAAATAGTTGCAATCATTCACGAAGACATTCAATGATTAGATATGATTTAAGAGTTCTGACTCTTCACTGGAAAGTTGCATCTATTTGTATTCAGACATTTGAAATAAAAATTCAGACATTTGTTTTTAAATAAATAAAAAAACAACAGGGAAATAGGCTATTTCGGTAGAGATTCAGACGTCTGAATATTATGCTGAACATAATTTTTGTTTCAGCAGATAGATGTCTGGATTAAAAATTTAAGGCATCTCTTTGTTGTAACATGCCTATATCTTGTGCATGTCTAATAGAAATTCTTATAATTAAAAACATGCCTGTGTGTGTATCACCAAGGAAGATTTTTACAAAATCCATACTAATACATAGAGACTCTAAACAAATATAATCTTCAGTTGAGCTCTTGAATTTGTTTGTAGAGTTTCTTCTTGAAAAACAAAGTTAATCGATACATATGTACATGTATAGTTGTCATAATCAAAACGCTATAAAGCCAGATCCAACATTCTCTCCCTTTTTGATAATGACAACGATATATGTAACTCCATCTGTCAATATGCATATATTTTCTCCCCCTTTGCCATTGACAAAAAGGAGATATAATGAAAACGCAATACACACGAATATGCACAACACACAAACGATAACATACACAACAGAAGCATAAGCACAAATATTCACATACAAATATTCAGATGTTCACCACCATAGCAAGCATATGGTAGAGTTTTATGCTAAATAGGCCAAAGTACCAAAAAAAATATTACAAACCATAGGAATAAAGAGTTTGATGCAAAATTACCAAAAAGATCATACCAAGTTTACCAGCTTTTTATAGCAGTCATGCTTGGACCAACACTAGTATCACCACCCTTTGGATCATCATGACCAGAGCTTGAGTCCATTGCTTCTTCGTCATTAGAATTATAAGGCCATTGAAATGGAGCAGGATCATGAGATTGAGAAGACTGTGGTATAATACACAACATTTTATCCCAAATTTTATTAAGAAATCCTTTCAGAGAGTCAAGCTTCTTATTGGTCTTATGCTTAAATGTCTTAAATCTTTGTGAAGCTTAGATTGGTTCCGAGATAGCACAACCAATGCTTGTTTTGGTGGAAGATTAGGAGTTACAATTTGAATATCCTCTTCTTCTTCTTGTATAAGCCAACGACGATGACGAGAGGATGATTCCCTATTGTTGTTTCCGGTTGCGATGCAACGTGTTCTTGCTAAGTTAGAAAGGACATGTATTTTAATGTTGATGGGTTGGGATCAATATCCATAAGCTTCAAGGTTTTTGGACCAATCTCTTTGATACTCAAGCTAGTTGTATCGGGTATCTCAACTCCGGTTTCAAGAAGTATGCGAGTTATATAAGCACCGTAATGAATCGTCTTATGCTTCCGCTTATACGTAATATCCACCCATTCATCAAGTATGATCTTAGCCCAATTAACTTGCTTGTTGGAGTAAAGGGCATATAATGTTGAAAATCACACTTATATACTTTCTCATAACTTCCTTTCCTTGGTTTTATAGTTCGGACTAAAATAAGATTCAAGAGACATGCTTGGGGATGGAGATGAGTGGGCGTAAGTATTCGGTATCATCACAAAATTAGTAACAGTATTTCATGAATTTCAACCCATAACTACAGGATTTATGCAATTAAACAGATAAAAGGGGGCATACCAAAAACCACTATTGAATAGTGGTTTTATTACAGCGCACAAATAATTTGAGTGAAGATGAGCCTAAAAATAAATTAAGTGTGCTTAGTAGCCTCGGAAATCTAAGCGACTCTACCCAGAGGTCAGAATCTAAGGAGGGTATGTCTCGTAGCCTTGAAATCGAGATTGAATATCGATATCACATTGAAAAAGAATCCTTACAAGATTTGATGTAGGGTAATTCGGAACTAGTATAAAAATCCTAGAGTATACTTCCTTTTACTTCACTGGATATATTTTTATCTACATCTTGATTCTATGACATTTTCTGTGATTGTTGATTGCATTAATCTGAGTATAATTCTATTAAAAGTTTAAAAAGATTCGTATAATTAAGAAAATGCTATTTATCTACATTTAGTGTTAAATAAACCTTAAAATGCGTAATCCTATTCTAACATTATTCATAATAATATAAATAGTTGCAACTTTAATCATTGAAGATATAACAACCTATCCACGTTTAGATATAAATTATATTATGTTGCATAACTTCAAATCATTCATTATATGACATTTTTAAGTTTCCACCTTTTCTTATAAGAATGTTATTTCATATTCGCTAGTGTGAATTCCTATAGGATTACACGTATGTGTATCTTTTTTTAATGAATTTACTTCCTACTAATCTATCTACCTCGACAAGCCCATACAATCTCTTTCACGCGCTACTTCTGACTAGTTGCAAGTGCACTTCACATGATCCCTTTGTTGGACTTTCCCTTCCAGCATTTGACAGTTTGTTGTATGCCTTATCCGTGCTATAGACCATTTCAAGTTTCCACCTAGTGGAGTTATTTCTATTTGTTTGCATTACGTTTCACACAATGTTTAACTTATTCATTTGTATGTGCAAAAGATCATTTAGACGTACTGATAATGGATAAGCTTTTCATGGTCCGAGTTGCGACCCTCGAACGAGCCTGCTAGGATAGACACTAGTGTCTATTATACATAATCCTATGTTGTTCTCGTCTAATGTTAAATATACTAAATTTCAAAATATTTGACATTTAATTATTAACTATTCTTAATGACATTATATCTCAAATTCATTAGATAAATGTCATGGAAGTGTGTCATTATACTATAGCATCAATGGATGAAACTATATTTATGACATATTAAAAGATAAACGTAACTTAAAGTCAAATTCAAACAAGCATCTATTGTATAACATGCTTCCCCACTTCTTTAAATCATTGATCAAATAAATTTTAACTTAAATTTCCATTAAAACGCCTTTATTTCATTTAAAAACAATTTAAATTCAATTTAATCGCACATATTAATGGGTTAAGATGTCTAAAGGTTCATTTATACATCTAAATATAATCAGATGTCTGACATGTATGTTTAGACATTGAATGAGAATTTAAATGTATGTTAGGGGTTTTCAGACAATCGACTCTCCGAGGCCACTTCATATCGATTCCTTTCTCGAATTAAAAATAATAATTAATTCAAAATTTCAAAAAAAATTGTAATATTATAGAATTTATGCTAAGAGATCACACATAAAACAAAGAGCAAACACACGAAAATGGAACCAATCGACAAACATAGCAGTGGTTCAAATGTTTAAACCATTAGGTTAGATGTATGACCTGTTACTTCTACAGGTAGTAAACACCAAGCATAGAAAAATGACAAGCATCCATTGATGATGACTCCTTCAGGCTTTGTGTTATCTATCTTAGGGTGCCCTAGATGCTTAAATTTGGACTCATACCATACCCTACTTCATTTAGACTTGATTTTAGATTCATGTTTCTATGAATTTATTTTGAATTCATGACTTATTTATTTTGTTCACAATTTTAAGTAATTAGTACTAGATCAAAATATTCATTTCAGCTAGCACTATGATTTTTTTCCATATTCTAAATTTATTGGCTCATAACATTCATTCATAAGCTACACTTTAATCAAGCATGTTTAACATCATGTATGTGTTGGTATCTTCATCACTTGCTTCAAGTTAATAACCTAACCAAAATTTTCCACTTTTGTAATTAGTTTTAGTTATATATGTAATCAAAACAACTCAAATTATATGATCTCATAAACACAATTGATCCAAATGAAGTATAGATCAATATCAAACTTCTACTTAACATCATAAAGCATCTTAAGGGACAATATTGTTATTTTCCAAAATTTGATATAGGCATAGAAATATTATTTGAGTGATTAGTGATTTAAATCAAGATACAGTCAATTCTAAAACTTTTAAACAAAAAAATTTGCTTTGTGACATCATAAATCATCTTAACTCATAGTTCATTTCTTTATAAACATTGTATTTGCTTTAGAACTCGTACTAAAGCATGATAGCAGAACATGTATTCACTTTCTAAGCTTGTTTTTTATAATAATGACCCGCATTTTACGTATCGAAGGATCGTAAAATATTTTTATTTAATTCTCTAAGGGTCGGATCATTCTCAATTTTTTATATGTTGTTTATGGGGATGTGAGACATGTCCATGATTTTTATCAATTTCATTTGTAACCATTTTTCCCCTATTAGTTTTATAAAGGGAATAAATTTTGACTAGAATCAAATCAGGTGTTGGGATTGCTTTCATTGAATCAGAAATGGTGTTTACAATTCCGTAGAGTGGTCACATTAAAGATTTGGCTGAGCGATTTGGAAGGATTCGCTGTTTTAGTGTTACACATTTTCTGGACAGGCTAATTAGTCATTAATGGGCTGATTAGTGAGGCCCATTAAGGCTAGGGGCTGTTGGTTATAAATAGAGGGGTAGAGGTATGGAGAATGGTTTAGTATCTTCATTCTCTCATTTGGTTGGGTGACTGTGATTCTCCTACTAAACCAAATACACCTCCACTTCATTTAATTCATAGATCTACATAAGAAGATTGAATATCAACATCGAAGAAGGGTATATCGCATAAAATTGATTGATTCGGAGGCTGGTCTTCGCCGTTTGTTCAGATTAGATATTCATTGACTTCAAGCTATTTTGTGGATTTGGTGAGTGATAAGCATCTCTCACACGGATTCAATCAAGTATATGACTTTGTTTGATCTTAATTTCATCATTTCGAGTCATTTTCACGTAAATGTAATCAAAGTAAGTGTTCCAGTTTGAATCGCCATAGGATTTAATCTAGCAATATTATAATGGTAAATTCATATGTTAATTCTATGTTTATGCAGGTTTAGATCCATTTATTGATTCAATCATTGTTTTATCATGATTTGGTGAATTTCGTATGATTGAATGATGTTTATTTGATCTGTTAATGATTGTTGATGATTAATTTGTTGTGTTATTGATTGTTTATATGAAATTAGTCGATTTGAATGAGCTGTGTGCATAGATGTTCGTTGTTGATGGTGAATCGAGTATGGATCAGCTCACAAAACAGTAGATCTAGGATGGATCGCACATAACGAAGATGGATCGGTGCAAGATGACATGGAAGCATGGATCGGCTGGATTGTTGCATAAGAAATGGATAGTCAGTCGGAACATAGCATAAAGCTTGGATCGACCGAAATGTGATGGGAGCTTGGATTATGGATCGGCATGCGTTGTGACTGATGGATTGGGTCGTTCTGGTGCATGGACTGGCTTAGGACTTGAAGATAGATCAGGTCGGTGCTAAAATAAGTGGTAACACGATAGGTCGGCCTGCGTATGATGGGTCGGTGGATCGCTCTGGATCAGATGGATTAGTGGATCGGATTGAAGGCATGATAGGAGTGGACAGGCTATGATGGATCGTGCAAGGATGGATCGTGAGGCCTGGGTTGTTCAGACTTTACGAAGTGAAGCATTAAGACTTGGATCGCATGGATCATTGAGCATTGATGGACCGCATGGGACGTCGTGTGTTGATGGACCCTAGGGCTTGGGTGGATCGGCTTAGGCATGGTGAAGTGATGGACCGAACGTGTGATTTGTGGATCAGTTGCGATCCAAAGGGTGTGCGGTCCATTATAAAGTGGCTAAATGATGATGTTTATTTTGGTCTGACTATGGGCGTAGATTTGATGTAAATTCAGATGGAATGTTCGAAGCGAAGTGTTCGTTGATTGATGAAATGCAACGAAGTAGGAAGACGACTCGACGATGTTTGAGCTCATGGATAATGCTTTCTCGAGAAGGTGCTTGAGCTTGTGGATAGTCATCAAGATGGATGGCTAGTCTTATTAAAGGCCGAGAGATTATCATTAGTCGAAGGTTCTAGCAGACTCAAAGTAGGGGTATAATGGGGCGCCCAAAAGACCAGATGGATCGAATACCCTGAGTATCGATGAAAGGCCTAGATATGAGTCACGATGCCATATGGAATTTTGCTAGAACCAGAGTTACCATTATCCCTTGACGGATGGAAAGTTGGGCCAGTCATACGATTAATGATGGTTTCAAGGCAAGATAGGCAGTGATAGTCAGAGTCATGGATGCTATTGTTTGTATCATCTTGTGCGGATTTCCAACTTCAAAGGAGATATCTCTTGGGTTCTTGTCTGATGTTGGTTTAGGCCTTCGGGGCTTGTGCTTGAGAGATGTTGAACTCGATTAGGATGGTCTACGCTAGATAACTCGTTGCTATGGATGTACTGTTTGTTTCCTCTCTAATTCTTTGTGAAAGGCTATCACTGTCGGTTGTGGAGGAGATGAGTTGGGGTTCTTCTCTGTTGATGCGTTGGTAGATTGGATGATTGATCTACCTACTTCTCATATACTTTATTGATGATATTAGATAGCCATTTTATCTCTTACTAACACTATTGTCTGACTCAAGGTTTTATGTTTCCCTCTTATTACCTTGGGTTGTTCATCCATGTTGTGGATGGATATACTAGGTATAGGTAGTAGATTTTGATGAGGATGATGCTGTTGAGCGACGAGCTGGAGGCTGATGTATTATTTTTCCTACTATACATACTTGTTGTTTCCGAATTTATGTTTGATGTATGCTACTCTGAGTGGACTTGTAGTGATGCTTCTTATATAGACCCTAATGATGTAATCCGTTGATATATGGATATTTTCATGATGATATGGAAAGTTTTAGTTTTTTCTCAATTAAGCTTCACTATTTCTGCCTGTTGTGTATGTTTTATTATATTTTATCGTTGTGCTATGAGTTATACTTCCGCTTATGTTTTCTTCTGCTGATGATCGTCTCGTATCAGCTTGGAACGTCATACAACGCACTTATCCTTGGTTTGTGCATAAGGTACGGGGCGGTCGTCACATTTGGTATCAGAGCTTTTGGCTAATCAGTTTTATCCAAAGCTCGTGGGCATAAAGGCGTATGAGAGACATATTTGGTTTTTCTGATGGATGTATACTATATTATAGAGTATAGTATAGTAGCGCTTGAACTCCATTGCAGTTTTTCTTATTTGTAGACTAATCATTCTATTTTCATATTTAGAATGAGTTGTTGATCTTCAACACATACTGCTAGAGTGGAGACTGTTCCTAGGGGGGAGATGGGGGTAACCAGATTACCCAGCTATGTTCGAGGCCATAGTGGCAGCGATCATAAGGAGGGTACCCGCTCCAGAAGCAGCCGAGGTAGATGTTGGTGTTCATGTGCAAGTGCCTAGGATGGTTGATTTTGCTAAGTTGTGTAAGGACTTCACCTCCCTTGGTGGGAAGCCGTTCAAAAAGACAGAGCCGACTATAGATATTCAAGAGTGGCTTGATAATTACATTCAAATGTTTGGGGACTTGGACATTGACGATGCGGCTAAAAGGAAGCTTACGTCGAGGCAGCTACAAGGCAGAGCTATGGATTGGTGGAACTCTATCACTTTAGAGACTCAGAAGATGAGGTCACTTGGGATCAGTTCCGTATCAAGTTCAAGACGAAGTTCATTTCTATCGTTCAGAAGTCTTTTCTGTTCAAGAAGTTTGTGCAGCTAAAGCAGAATGGTCGACCAGTGTTGGAGTAGTTTTTGATTTTGAAGCTTTGTCCAAGTATGCTCATTCGTATATCGAGACTCATTACCAGAAGAACGAGATGTTCGTCATGGGCTTGGATAAATATCTTGGGAATCAGCTGGTTGATCATTTGGATAACACTCATGAGAAGATAGTCGAGAAAGCTTTGAGGCAAGAGAGTTTGTTTCCCAAGGACGAGGCTGTTATTGTAGTTAAAGAGGAACCGAAACCACAGCAGGGTGGTAATAAAAAGAAAAGGAAGCAACAACAACATAAATGAAAGCATGGCCAGAAGAAGAATAAAGGCAAGGTGGTTTGCTTCAACTACTAGCAGAAGAGCCAATTTTACAAGGATTGCAAGAATCCAAAAGTTGAAAGGAAGTGTTATAGCTGTGGTAAGCCTGGGAATAACAAGAAGGATTGTCCAGAACTGTCAAAGGGTGAGCAGATAGTAAAGGCATATGTTATGGTTGCTATGTTGTCTTCTACGAGAGCTCCTACGATTGAAAAGAAAGGGAAGAGTGTTGTTGTTCATGGTACGTTTTCTATCGGAGATGTTTTAGTTCAAGTGTTTTTTGATACTGGAGCATCGTATTCTTTCATTTGCAATGAGCTTGTGCGCCACTTGGGTTAGAAACCCGAGATTTGTTATAGACCATCGATTGTGACTAATCCAGTAGGGGGTTCGTCTAATTTGTGTATGATTTTCCATGGTCTGGTGTTGTCGAGTCATGGTTGCTCTTTTGTGTGTGATTGCTTTGTTTTGAACTTCGCTAGGTTTGGAATCATTTTGGGTATGGACTGGCTCAAGAGGTATGCGGCTTAAGTGCATTGCGAGAAACCCAAGGTGACAGTCCGTAATGTGGAAAGGGAAAATGGTTGTGATTTGATGTAAGCCATAAGAAGGGGTCTTCGTAAGCTTTTTATATTCGCTTGTGATTCCATGGGAAGACTTGTCATCCATGCCGATCGCTAGTGAGTTTGATGATGTCTTTGAGGAGGTCAAAGGTTTGCTGCCGCATCAGGTGTTTTCACAAATGGATTTGGCAACCGGATGTCACCAGTTTAGGGTGACGAAGGATAGTGTGCCGAAGACAGCTTTTAGGACACCATCTAGTTTCTTTAAGTAGCTGGTGATGCCATTTGGACTGACCAACAAACCAGTGTATTCTGTGGATCTTATGAATAGAGTGTTCAGAGATCTATTGAATAATTTCGTGTTTGTGTTCGTGGAAGATATTCTGGTTTACTCCTGAAATGAGGAAGAGCATAAGACGCACTTGCGAGTTGTTTTGGAAATCTTGCGAAAGCATTAGCTAAGAGCTAAGTTTTCGAAGTGCCACTTCTAGAAGAATGAAGTGAGGTTCTTAGGCCATGTTGTTTCTGGAAATGGTATAGTGGTGGATCCCGCTAAGTTGGCAAGAACCTAGGACTGTGATATACCTAAGAGTGCAGCGGACGCGAGGAGTTTCCTTAGGTTGGCGGGATATTATCATCGTTTTATCAAGGATTTCTCCAAGATAGTTGCACCATTAACAGGATTGACGAAGAAGAATCAAGTGTTCACATGGGATGCGAAGTGTGAGCAAGCTTTTGAAATCCCGAAAGAGAGACTGACGAGTGCTTATGTTTTTACAATTCCAGGTGGGAATGAAGACATGGTTGTGTACATCGATGCATATGGACTGGACTTGGAGCAGTGTTGATGTAGAAGGATAAAGTTGTGGCCTATGCGAGTTGACAACTGAAGCCGCACAAAAGGGATTATCTGACTCATGATTTGGAGTTCGCAGCAATTGTGTTTTCTCTGAAGATGTGGAGACATTATCTGTTGGAAGTTTGTTTTGAGCTATTTACGGATCACAAGTCGTTGAAGTATCTATTATCCCAGAAGGATTTGAATCTTCAGCAGCAACGGTGGTAAGAGTATTTGGCATCTTATGATTTTGGTATTTCCTTTACTTCTGGTAAAGGTAACACGGTGACCGGTGCGTTAAGTCGAAGACATGCAAGTTTGGGAGCAATGTTTTCAAAATGGAAGCACATCGAGTACTTGGTGGGATTTCATTTCAGGCCTAGGTGCAGTTAGAGCCTGAGATGTTGGAAAGCTTATCGATAAGTCCTACTCACATCGAAAGGATTGGTGAGAGCCAAAAGTGCGATGCAAAGCTTGTCGAGATTATCCAGAAGCTAGAAGTGAATGCAGAACCAGAAAAGGATAAAGACTTTAAGGTTGATCGAGATGGTTGGCTTCAGAAGAAAGGACGACTGGTTGTTCCTGATATTGATGGATTGAGAGATGAGGTTCTTAGGGAATGTCATCATTCAAAATGATGATTTATCCTAGTGGTAATAAAATGTATTGGGACATGAAGTAAGCATACTACTGGGAAGGGATGAAGAGTGATGTTGGAAATTTTATTTCTAAGTATATGAACTATCAGTTGGTGAAAGATGAACAGAAGAAGCCGAGTAGATTTCTTTAGCCATTGGAAGTTCCTACGTGGAAATGGGAGCAAATATCAATGGACTACCTAGGACCGGGGCAGGAAATGAAGGAATTTGGGTCATAGTGGATCGCTTGACCAAGAGTTCAAGGTTTATTCCTGTCAGATTGACTAGGACAACATCGAAGTTGTATGAGCTATATATAAAATGGATAGTTCGATTCCATATATCCCGAAGCGCATAGTAAGTGATCGAGTTGTTCACGAGTGGATTTTGGAAGAGTTTGCAAGAGACTTTGGGAACCGAGTTATGTGTGAGTACGACTTATCATCCCAAGACTGATGGTCAAGCTGAAAGAGTTAACCTAGTGTTGAAAGATCTCCTTATAGCTTGCGTATTGGACTTCGAAGGATCATGGGAATAAAATCTACATTTGGTTGAGTTTGCTTACAACAACAGCTACCAGTAGAGCATTGGGATGACACCATACGAGGCGTTGAATGGTCGACCGTGTAATTCTCCGGCATGTTGGATAGAGACTGGAGATAAGCCAATACTTGGGCCTAAGATGATAAGAGAAACATCGGATTGTATTGAGATCGTTCGGAAATGAATGAAGACAACACAAGATCGTCAAAAGAGTTATGCCGATAAGCGTCAAAAGGATTTGGAGTTTGATGTGGGTGTATGGTTTTCGTGAAGATTTCACCGTTGAAGCATGTTGTTCGTTTCGGAAATAAAGGGAAGTTAGCTCCAAGGTTCGTTGGCCGGTTTCCGATAGTCCAGCGCATTGGAAAGCTCATGTATAGATGGAATTTACCCAAAAAGGTGTCCAGTATGCATAATGTTTTTCATGTGTCTTTTCTACGGAAGTCGTGCACGATTCAATTGTGGTGGTATCCCTGGATCAGTATAAAGACCTAGACGTTGAGTTCGTAGTTTCTAGACCTCGTAAGCCGCTTCATGTTGTGGGGAATGACACGGAACAACTTAGGAGGAAGACAGTTAAACTAATCAAAATGCAATGGAGTGAGGATGATGACGATTGTACGCAGGAAACGAAAGATAGTATGAAGAGGATCCATCCAGAAGTCTTCGTTGATATGACCCATTGATGTCGTGTCACCTTACACCATTGTAACTTGTGATATTCTTATAATTCCGCATACTAGGTTAAGGCTATGGATGCATGGCTTGATGGATGCTAGTTTGGGTAGTAGATTAGCTGCTTGTGGATGGTAGACATGCATAATGGTTTGGTTGCTTGAGGATTTCGGGGGTAAAATTCCTAAAGAGGGAAGAATGTAACAACCCACGTATTACGTATCAGAGGATCGTAAAATATTTTTATTTAATTCTCCAATGGTCGGATCATTCTCAACTTTTGATATGTAATTTATTGGGATGTGAGACATGTACATATTTTTTATCAATTTTATTTGTGACCATTTTTCCCTGTTAGTTTTTTATAGGGAATAACTTTTGATTGGAATTGAATCAGGTACTGCGATCGATTTCATTGGACTGAAAATGGTGCTTACAATTCCGTAGAGTGGTCACATTAATGATTTGTCTGAGGGGTTTGGGAGGATTCGTTGTTTTAGTGTTACACATTGTCTGGACATGCTTATTAATCATTAGTGGGCTGATTAGTGAGACCCATTAAGGCTTGGGGTTGTTGGCTATAAATAGAGGGGTAGACGTATGGAGAATGGTTCAGTTTCTTCATTCTCTCATTTGGTTGGGCGAATGTGATTCTTCGACTCAACCAAATACACCTCCACTTCATGTAATTCATAGATCAACATAAGAAGATTGAATATCAGCATCGAAGAAGGGTAGATCGAATAAAATTGATTGATTTGGAGGCCGTTTTTCGTTGTTCGGATTAGATATTCATCGACTTCAAGCTATTTTGTGGATTTGGTGAGTGATAAGCATCTCTCACATGGATTCAATCGAGTATATGAGTGTGTTTGATCTTAATTTCATCATTTCGAGTCATTTTCACGTAGATTTAATCGTGGTAAGTGTATTTTCAATTTGAATCACCATAAGATCTAATTCAGCAAGTTTATAACCGTAAATTCATATGATAATTCTATGTTTATGCAAGTTTAGATCCCTTTATTAATTCAATCATTGTTTTATCATGATTTGGTGAATTTCATATGATTGAATGATGATTATTTGATCTGCTAAAGATTTTTGATGATTGATTTGTTGTACTGTTGATTGTTTGGATGAAATTGGTCGATTTGGATGATTTGTAAGGATAAATGTTCGTTGTTGATGGTGAATTGTGTATGGATCGGCTCGCAAAAGGGTAGATCTGGGATGGATCGCACGTAACGAAGATGGATCGGTGCATGATGACATAGAAAGCATGGATCGGTTGGATTGTTGTACAAGAAATGGATGGATCGGTCGGAACATGGCAGAAAGCTTGGATCGGTCGAAATGTGATGGGACTTTGGATGATGGATCGGCTTGCGTTGTGGTTGATGGATCGAGTCGTTCTGGAGCATGTACCGGCTTAGGACTTGAAGATGGATCAGGTCATTCTGGGCACGGATGCTTTGGGAGTTTTCATAAGAGCGGGGTGCGGAGCCGAGATCGATCCTCCTTTGTTCCTTGCGCGATTGCCCTTCTTGAACCAAGGGCACTCGTCCTCTTGCTGCCTTTGCATGGTGCCGCTTGGCTTTATGGTTATACTACGAGGTTGCTCTAGCTCGTGCAAAGCGGGTGACCTGTCTTATTTTAGCGCCTGAGCGGTTCTCCGGATGTGCAGCCTTCATCTTTGCCGAGTCGCGCTTCTCATGGCCCGGTCGCACTGTGTAACACCCCGTAATTCTGTAACGCTAAGATTCACAAATCAAGGCAGAATTAAAAGTTAAAATTAAAATCAAGGGAGACGGGCTGCGCCATTGCGTTCGTCTCGGAATTCTACATGAAAACGAGTCCGATTTTGCGTAAATCGGAGTCCGTATGAGGAAGATATGGCCTCCGGAAGTTTCAGCAAAGTTCAAATTTCAAAATAGACTCAGAAGCGGGCTGGGCGGGAAATTTCCCGTCTAGGACCCAGGTCGACTGGGTAGTCGACCCCCCCCAGGTCAACTGGGGAGTCGACCCCCCCCCCCCCCGGCTTTTTCCAGCTTTCTGAACCTGATTCGTTTCTCTGTATCCGGATGCCATTCTGACCAGATTCGTTGACTTCTACACTATATAAACAGCCCTGGTCTCCTTCTCTATTCACAATTCTTTTCTATCCTTATGCTGCCTCTGAGAAAAATATATAAATAAATAATATGTAAAATAAACCAAGACGAGGGAGTGCTGCTCAAGTTGTCAAGAGGAGGTTCGAATCAAGATTAAGGCTTCAGAATGAGAATCAAAGTGCTAATTCAAACGATTTCGAGCAACGTCGCACGAATCATAGCATCGCGATCTTTCTATTCTAATCTAATCTCTGTAAGTCAGTTACTTTTTAGATTTGAATGTTTTTCTCTGTTCGTGACATGAAATGAAAGGATTAAAAGAATATGCCAAATCTCTCTCTCTCTATTCGAATCAGTGCCTATACTCTTGAACCTAATTAAGAACCGTTATGATTCGAGGACAAATAAGACCGTGACTATGAAACTATGGACCTTAAAACCACATGCCTATGACTATGAACATTTGCCTATGACTATGAACATTGCCTATGACTATGGACATTGCCTATGACTATGAACATTGCCTATGACTGTGACTGTGACTATGAGGATTATTTCCTTGACTAAGCCTATGCCTTTGATTAGGAAATATAAACTATTGCCTATGACATAACAAGGACATCTGTGATTAAACACCTGTGATTCATGACTAGGAAAGTGTTGCTTAAGTTTTGTGACTATGAAATTGGGTCTAAACCCGATTATCTATTCTGTCTATTCTTGGTTATCTTTAGTTTTAGACCTTGGGAATTTACCTATTAAGTTAGGTCTACCCATATTCTTGAACCTACGTCTCTATTCTGTCTATTCTTGGTTTTCTTTGGTTTTAGACCTTGGGAATTTACCTATTAAGTTAAGTCTACCCATGTTCTTGAACCGACGTCGTTATTCAACCCTTTTTATGCCAGTTAGTATGTCTATCTTTTGCATAGCATCTTTGGTTTATTCCCTATTTTCTACGAACCTAGCTTTATTTATAATCTAGACTGAATCACGATTATACGAACGGTGGGAATGCGGTTTGGGCAAAATATGAAATTTACTAAAAACATAGTTTAACTTGGAAATTGGCATAAATTGGGAACATGTATTATGGCATGTTCATAGAAATTAAAATTGGATAAATTTGACATGAATTATAAGATGTGTAATTTGAATCTAGTATTGACGTGTAAATCTAGCATTTACATGAATAGTGAACTAGAGTAATAAGTCTAGTTTGACGTGAATTAGAATGTTGAATCGGAATTGGATTAGCTAATTTGGCACGGTAAGTATATTGGCATAAATGTGAAATTGGCCATAATTGGGAATAACTATCAGGTTTAGCAAAATCATGGTTAGTGACACTTAATTTGGTATAGTTTACATACCAAAAGGGCATAAATATGATATAGATGGGAGAATGGGCCATAAGAATAAATGTTGACAATTCACATTAAAAGAGTAATTAGGAAATAAGTAAATTAGGAATAATTTACTTGTAGATTTTGGCCTAAATGAGGAAATGTAAATTTAGACAAATTAAAGGTTTGTTAACGACATCTCTTTTAATAACACACCAGAAAGTTCTAGGGTGACAGAGAGGATAGTGTCTAGGCTTGGGTTTGGAAAATACAAGTTTCCTGCTCTCCCTGGCTATCCCTAACTGATCCGACGGACGGGATGGTGACTTTCAAAACCTGATTTGAAAACTAATCAAAACCATTTGAACTTAGAAAACACGAATATGCCTAACTCGAGGTTATACTGAGTTGCGATGTAAACTTGCCCGGAACCAACCGGCACATCCAGTATTCGCAACAATATTTGTCTAATGTGAGTGGTCACGGCTTTAATCTATTTAATTAAAGCTAGAACAAGAATGGTAGGGTTAAGTTAACTAAGACACTTAACCAGTTCAACATGATAACTAAACCGATGGGTGGAGGTTTGGTTCAGACTGACACTTAACGCAGTTAAGCTAGAATGGGAGGGTTAAGTCCATAGGAACACTTAACCAACTTAACACAGTTAAGCTGGAATGGGAGGGTTAAGTCCATAGGAACCCTTAACCAACTTAACACAGTTAAGCTAGAATGGGAGGGCTAAGTCCATAGAGACACTTAACCAAACTCAAGGTAGCAAGACAAGATTTGTAGGGGTTAAGTAAAGTTAATACACTTAGCCAAATTAACATGTTAACTAGACTAGAGGTTGAGGTTAAGTAAAATCTAATACACTTAGCCAATTTGATATGTTAGCTGGGCTAGACCATAGGGTTAAGTAAACCTGAACACTTAGCCATCAGGTTGTGATAAAGGAATGGGGTTAAGTCTAAAACATGAAGGGATAATACTTAACCATTAATAATAACATGTTAGTTAAAATAGACGGGCAAGGTCAAGTAAAAAGGAACACTTAACCAATACAGGGCGAATGGGTAGGGTTAAGTAATAAGAAATACTTAACCAATATAACTTGGTTTGTGGAAGGGTTAAGTCAACATGAATTACTGATAACACTTAACCAGTTTAACGGGATAAATGAAGAGGGTTAAGTTAGCTTGAATTGACTAATGACACTTAACCGATCCAAATTGACGGAAAAGAGAACTAAGTAGTAATTCTTAGTATAACACGGGAAGGAGCGAATGTCCGTCTGAAAAAAAAGGAGGCTCCAACGAATTGGGTTACGAAGCCCGAGGCTTCGAGGGGACGTGAGGGTACTCTTGGTATCCCTCTGTGAGGCTGCAGATGATCCTCCTGGGCTCACAGAGGTTAAGGTCTGCATAGAAGAACCAGGGGTATGCCTTGGTTGCAATATATGGCAACTTAAAGACTAGGATGGACCGGTGTGATTCGGCGAGAAAACGTTAGCCCTGTGATAGCAACTCGTCGTCTACCATCCATCTTGAGTCAATCGAGATACGTGAAGCGGAAAGGCGGAGAACTCCAAAAGACCATATACTTGCTATCTAGTTATGGGTGAGGATGGCCATAGGATAGTAGGGCACCGGGGGCCTGCGTATAGTTCTCATTTTTCAAGGTGTGCCTTTCATTAGTTGAGGGAGGGGTCAAGTGGGACCATAGCCACTGGAATAAAAACAGACCTTAGCATCTGCATCGGCAGATCTCTAAAGCTCCCGACCGAGTTCTGTATTCCTTGATTTGCCCTGCCATAGGACTCGGAATGCACATTACAAGACATGTGCATCTAGACAAGCGATAACAGTTCGCGATACATGCGTAGGGAAGTATAGGAACATATACCACTTTAGGTAGTGTGTCCTAGACTTGGGGGCATCAATTGGAATAGGGGGCATAAACCCTGAATCCGAGAAGCGTTCAGCAGATGGCGTAAACTCTAGTTGAAACTAGAAAGCATTTGATAGAAAACCCTAGATTAGATCTAGGTAACAAATAATAAATGTATGCCTGAAGGCAATGGAAACTACAGGGATTGGGATCACGTTATCGTTACTAGTTGGGACACTAGTTAGGCGGTGCAGAGATGTATATAGAAACCAGTATAACAAGGAAATAGCGAAGCGGCGAAAGTATTAGAGCATATCCAGTTTATCTTAGCTTAGCATATCTTGTGTTAATCTTGTCTAATCTTGCAAACCCTATCATCATGGTGTTATCTTGTATTCAGTTAATTCATGTCGTTTTGTTGTTCCATGTTCATATGCTAGAAGTTACTGAACTTACTCAGGCTTTATGTCTGACTCTGTTTTTCTTTCGTCTTCTTTTCTTCCGTTCCCCCCCCCCCCCATGTAGTAAAGGAGGGAATAGTATAGCTCAGGTTAAGTTGGATTGTCACTCTTTCCCAGCTTGAAGATTTGTCGAAGTCTTGCTTGGATTCTCTTTCCAGATGTTATGGCTGGCTCTTGCTACATTGGGGAATATAAATGTTGTTTTATGCTTCTTTATTTTGTAAGACAGATGATACTCTGATATTGTAAAGAAATCATTGTACAAAATATTTTATCAATAAAGCAAAGTTTTATTTTCCGCTGTTTAATTTCTGTCTGTCTTGTAATTTATCTGCATCTTTTACCCTAAATGCTCCACAGAACTTAGTGCATTCCCTTTGTGAGTGACACTAACGGATGTGGGGTGTTACACGTGGTATCAGAGCTGAAGGTTACCGGATCAGATAAAAGATTTGAAAAATTGTTTTCAAAACGATTTTAAAAGAAGCATTTTCAAAAGAAAAGATTTGTTTTAAAGGCATATTCCCCAAAAGCCATACGCACTATCTTCTCTTCCTCTGTTTGAATTCTTGTCTCCTTCTTTCTTGAGTCTCTGGGGCTCCTGGCTTTCTGGGAGGTAACCTCATCGAAGGGCGAAGTAGTACCCGACTTCCATCTAGGGCTGTGGTTGTTTCACCTACGGCCAGTTTTCTTTCAAAGCTTATAGGATTTTCCGTACGATGGAGGCAGCTTCCGAGAGATTTGTCAACATGACTACACACGGAAAGGGATGAGGAGTTTGGCTAAGGAGCACAACCCTAGGATGAGGAATTCATGGATGTAGATTTAGCTCACGAAGGAGGAAGAAATTATAAAACCTAAGACAAGAGGAAGTATCTTTACTAGGATATGATAGGGTATATAATTAAGGATAAGGGCAAGAACGAGGAACAAGATTTTCAGAAGGGCAAGTACTTACTTTCACCACCAAGCATACCTAGGAGAAAGGTAGTAAAGTTCTGTTGGAAGAGTCTAGTTTTGCTGTTCGTACTCTTTCCTTTGGTTTTAGCGCTTCACGTTTGTTCATATCCACTTCCATAGTTGAGTCTCTGCACCATAGTACTTGTATAGTAGAAAGATCCCACTAGAGTCTCAAATCCAATTGGTGGTCCGACCAGTTTTTTTTTTTTTTTTGAGAATAGCTATCGAGTTTGCTTATATCATCTCACGTAGATCGTCTAAATTCGGAGGAGATATTCCTTGGGTGCTTGTCTGATATTGGTTTAGGCCTTTGGGGCTTGTACTTGAGGAATGTCGAGTTCGACTAGGATGGTTTCCGTGAGAGATGAATAGTTGTGGCAGGCACTCCAAAAAAGCACGTAGTGACCTTTCGACCCTTATAGTTATGGCATGGTGGATAAGAGAGAGACCTCAAACCATCTTAGTACATATACTTGGTACCGTGATTGACATCTGTTTATTTTGGAATTGGAGGTCAGAAACATCACAATCGTGAAGTTAAATTAGCTAAGATACAGTGGAGTAAAGCTCAAGAAGGCTAGATACTAGCATCATACCCTTTTTCCTTAAGGGTGCATCCTTGGTTTCTTTGTTTAGGAGCTTTACGCATATTTGTTTCTCTCTTTCCAAAGTATATCCTCTAGGTCGTATCTTCGATCTTTAGGTAGAAGCCAATGGACGTAAACATGTATTTGAAACATGTTATGGTTGATGGTTGCAAGTGGTTGCTAATGGTTGCTCGTGAATACATATGCATACGTATTAGGCACTAGATCAATTCGGACGCTTTCATATTGCATTTACAGATATGTATTTGTTTATAAGTTGAGCCTGATACGTTATCATATGGATGTTGCATATGGATGAATGGCTGTGCACACATGTAGTATTTACATAACTAGGGATGCTTACATACATGATTGGACGCACGACACTGACATGATTCGCATTAAGGAGGTCAACTGAATCAGTAGACCACCTGATTTTGCATTAAATAAAGGCATATACACACACTATGCATATAAACATGAAAGCATTAGAAATCCTTTAAGGACAGTGAATGCATGTGATTGGATGGTTGAGTAGATGGGTGATTGGATGGTAGGACACATTCTTCCTAATTTGAAGATTTCGGGGACGAAATCCTTTTAAGTGGGGGAGAATGTAACACCCCGTAATTCTGTAACGCTAAGATTCACAAATCAAGGCAGAATTAAAAGTTAAAATTAAAATCAAGGGAAACAGGCTGCGCCATTTCGTTCGTCTCGGAATTCTGCATGAAAACAAGTCCGAGTTTGCGTAAATTAGGGTCCGTATGAGGAAGATATGGCCTTTGGAAGTTTCAGCAAAGTTCAAATTTCAAAACAGACTCAGAAGCGGACTGGGCGGGAAATTTCCCGCCCAGGACCCAGGTCGACTGGGTAGTCGACCCCCCCTCAGGTCGACTGGGGAGTCGACTGGGTAGACAACCCCCCCCCCGGTCGACTGGGTAGTCGACCCCCTCCCTCCCTCCCCCCCCCCCCCCCCCCCCCGCTTTTTCCAGCTTTCTGAACATGATTCGTTTCTCTGTATCCGGACGCCATTCTGCCCAGATTCGTTGACTTCTACACTATATAAACAGCCCTGGTCTCCTTCTCTATTCACAATTCTTTTCTATCCTTATGCTACCTTTGAGAAAAATATATAAATAAATAATATGTAAAATAAACCAAGACGAGGGAGTGCTGCTCAAGTTGTCAAGAGGAGGTTCGAATCAAGATTAAGGCTTTAGAATGAGAATCAAAGGGCTAACTCAAATGATTTCAAGCAACGTTGCACGAATCATAGCATCGCCATCTTTCTATTCTAATCTAATCTCTGTAAGTCAGTTACTTTTTAGATTTGAACATATTTCTCTGTTCGTGACATGAAATTAAAGGAATAAAAGAATATGCCAAATCTCTCTCTCTCTCTTTATTCGAATCAGTGCCTATACTCTTGAACCTAATTAAGAACTGTTATGATTCGAGGACAAATAAGACCGTGACTATGAAACTATGGACCTTAAAACCACATGCCTATGACTATGAACATTTGCCTATGACTATGAACATTGCCTATGACTTTGGACATTGCCTATGACTATGAACATTGCCTATGACTGTGACTGTGACTATGAGGATTATTTCCTTGACTAAGCCTATGCCTTTGATTAGGAAATATAAACTATTGCCTATGACATAACAAGGACATCTGTGATTAAACACCTGTGATTCATGACTAGGAAAGTGTTGCTTAAGTTTTGTGACTATGAAATTGGGTCTAAACCCAATTATCTATTCTGTCTATTCTTGGTTATCTTTGGTTTTAGACCTTGGGAATTTACCTATTAAGTTAGGTCTACCCATATTCTTGAACCTACGTCTCTATTCTGTCTATTCTTGGTTTTCTTTGGTTTTAGACCTTGGGAATTTACCTATTAAGTTAGGTCTACCCATGATCTTGAACCGACGTCGTTATTCAACCCTTTTTATGCCAGTTAGTATGTCTATCTTTTGCATAGCATCTTTGGTTCATTCCTTATTTTCTACGAACCTAGCTTTATTAATAATTGTAACACCCCGTAGTTCTGTAACACTAAGATTTACAAATCAAGGAAAAATTAAAAGTTAAAATCAAAATCAAGGGAAACGGGCTGCGCCATTGCATTCGTCTCGGAATTATGCATGAAAATGAGTCCGAGTTTGCGTAAATCGGAGTCCGTATGAGGAAGATATGGTCTCGGGAAGTTTCAGCAAAGTTCAAATTTCAAAACAGACTCAGAAGGGACCCAGGTCGACTGGGTAGTCGACCCCCCCCCCCAGGTCGACTGGGGAGTCGACTGGGTAGTCGACCCCCCTCAGGTCGACTGGGTAGTCGACCCCCCCCCCTCCCCCGCTTTTTCCAGCTTTCTGAACCTGATTCGTTTCTCTGTATCCGGACGCCCTTCTGACCAGATTCGTTGACTTCTACACTATATAAACAGCCCTGGTCTTCTTCTTCATTCACAATTCTTTTCTATCCTTATGCTACCTCTGAGAAAATATATAAATAAATAAAAATAAGAAGATAATACGAAAATCCAAGACAAGGTTATGCTGCTCAAGTTGTCTAGAAGAGATTCAAAGCTTCAAGATAAGGATTAAAGGCTAAACGTCGCACGAATCATAGCAACGCCTCCTTTCTATTCTAATCTAATCTCTGTAAGTCGGTTACTTTTTAGATTTGAACGTTTCTCTCTGTTCGTAACATGAATTAAAGGAATAAAAGAATATGCCAAATCTTTCTATTCGAATCTGTGCCTACATCTTTGGACTTAATTAAGAACTGTTATGATTCGATGACCGATAAGACTGTGACTATGAAACTATGGACCTTAGAACCATATGCCTCTTTGACTATGAACATTTCCTATAACTATGAACATTTCCCATGACTATGAACATTGCCTATGACTATGGACATTGCCTATGACTGTGACTGTGACTATGAGAATTATTTCCATGACTATGAACACAAGCCTATACCTTTGATTAGGAAGCAAAACTATTGTCTATGACATAAATGGGACAACTGTGATTAAGCACCTATGGTTCATGACTAGGAAAGTGTTTAAGTTTTGTGATTGTGAAATTGGGTCAAAACCCAATTATCTATCCTGTCTGTTCTTTGTTTTCTTTGGTTTCAGACCTTGGGAATTTACCTATTAAGTTAGGTCTACCCATGTTCTTGAACCTACGCCTTTATTCTGTCTATTCTTGGTTTTAGACCTTGGGAGACCTATTTAGTTAGGTCTACCCATGTTCTTGAACCAACATCGTTATTCAACCCTTTTTATGACAGTTAGTATGTCTATCTTTTGCATAGCATCTTTGGTTCATTCCCTATTTTCTACGAACCTAGCTTTATTTATAATCTAGAATGAATCACGATTATACGAACGGTGGGAATGCGGTTTGGGCAAAATATGAAATTTAATAAAAACGTAGTTTAACTTGGAAATTGGCATAAATTGGGAACATGTATTATGGCATGTTCATAGAAATGCAAATTGGATAAATTTGACATGAATTATAAGATGTGTAATTTGAATCTAGTATTGGCATGTAAATCTAGCATTTACATGAATAGTGAACTAGAGTAATAAGTCTAGTTTGACATGAATTAGAATGTTGAATCGGAATTGGATTAGCTAATTTGGCATGGTAAGTATATTGGCATAAATGTGAAATTGGCCATAATTGAGAATAACTGTCAGGTTTAGAAAAAAAATCATGGTTAGTGACACTTAATTTGGTATAGTTTATATACCAAAAATCATAAATGTGATTTAGGAAGGGAAATGGGCCATAGAAATAAATGTAGACAATTTACATTAAAAGAGTAATTGAAATAAATAAATTAGGAATAATTTACTTATGGAATTTGTTCTAAATGAGAAATGTAAACTTAGACAAATTAAAGGTTTATTAAACGACATCTCTTTTAATAATAAGCCATAAAGTTCAAGGGTGACAGAGAGGATAGTGTCTAGGCTTGAGTTTGGAAAATACAAGTTTCCTACTCTCCCTGGCTATCCCTAACTGATCCGACGGACGGGATGGTTACTTTCAAAACCCGATTTGAAAACTAATCAAAACCCCTTTGAACTTAGAAAACACGAATATGCCTAACCCGAGGTTAGACTGAGTTGCGATGTAAACCTGCCCGGAACCAACCGGCACATCCAGTATTCGCAACAATATCTGTCTAATGTGAGTGGTCGCGGCTTTAATCTATTTAATTAAAGCTAGAACAAGAATGGTAGGGTTAAGTTAACTAAGACACTTAACCAGTTCAACATGATAACTAGACTGATGGGTCGGGTTAGGTTCAGACTGACATTTAACACAGTTAAGTTAGAATGGGAGGGTTAAGTCCATAGGAACACTTAACCAACTTAACACAGTTAAGCTAGAATGGGAGGGTTAAGTCCATAGGAACACTTAACCAACTTAACACAGTTAAGATAGAATGGGAGGGCTAAGTCCATAGAGACACTTAACCAAACTCAAGGTAGCAAAACGAGACTCGTAGTGGTTAAGTAAAGTTAATACTCTTAGCCAAATCAATATGTTAACTAGACTAGAGGTTTGGGTTAAGTAAAATTTAATACACTTAGCCAATTTTGATATGTTAGCTGGGCTAGACTGTAGGGTTAAGTAAACCTGAACACTTAACCATCAGGTTGTGATAAAGGAATGAGGTTAAGTCTAAAACATGAAGGGATAATACTTAACCATTAATAACATGTTAGTTAAGACAGACGGGCAAGGTTAAGTTAAAAAGGAACATTTAACCAATACAGGGTGAATGGGTAGGGTTAAGTAATAAGAAATACTTAACCAATATAACTTGGTTTGTGGTGGGGTTAAGTCAACATGAATTACTGATAACACTTAACCAGTATAACAGGATGAATGAAGAGGGTTAAGTTGGCTTGAATTGACTAATGACACTTAATTAATCCAAATTGACGGGGAAGGGAACTAAGTAGTAAACCTTAGTTAAGAAAACAACGATTCTGGAAACTAAGTGGTAAATCTTAGTTAGTAAAACTAAGTAGTAATTCTTAGTATAACACATGAAGGAGCGAACGTCCGTCTGAGTAGAAAGAAGGCTCCAACGAATTAGGTTACGAAGCCCGAGGCTTCGAGGGGACATGAGGGTACTCTTGGTATCCCTCTGTGAGGCTGCAGATGATCCGCCTGGGCCCACAGAGGTTAAGGTCTGCGTAGAAGAACCAGGGGTATGCCTTGGTTGCAATACATGGCAACCTAAAGACTAGGATGGACCGGCGTGATTCGGCGAGCAAACGGTAGCCCTGTGATAGCGACTCGTCGTCTACCATCCATCTTCAGTCAATCGAGATACGTGAAGCGGAAAGGCGGAGAACTCCAAAAGACCATATACTTGCTATCTAGTTATGGGTGAGGATGGCCATAGGATAGTGGGGCACCGGGGGCCGGCGTATAGTTCTCATTTTACAAGGTGTGCCTTTCATTAGTTGAGGGACGGGTCAAGTGGGGCCATAGCCACTGAAATAAAAACATACCTTAGCATCTGCATCGGCAGATATCTGAAAGCTCCCGACCGAGTTCTGTATTCCTTGATTTGCCCTGTCACAGGACTTGGACCGCACATTACAGGACATGTGCATCTAGACAAGCGATAACGATTCGCGATACATGCGTGGGGAAGTATAGGAACATATACCACTCTAGGTAGTGTATCCTAAACTTGGGGGCATCGTTCGTTAGGTAGCGTAATCCCTAGTTGAACTAGGTGGCATAAATCCTGAATCCGAGAAGCGTTCAGCGGACAGCGTAAACTCTAGTTGAATCTAGAAGGCACTTGGTAGAAAACCCTAGATTAAATCTAGGCAACAAATAAATAAATGGATGCCTGAAGGCGATGGAAAATACAGGGATTGGGATCACGTTAGCGTTACTAGTTGAGACATTAGTTAGGTGGTGCAGAGATAATAGAAATCCGTATAACAAGGAAATGGCGAAGCGGCGAAAGTATTAGAGAACGTCCAGTTTATCTTATCTTAGCATATCTTGTGTTGACCTTGTCTAATCTTGCTGACCCTGTCATCATGGTGTTATCTTGTATTCAGTTAATTCATGTCGTTTTGTTTTTCCATGTTCACATGCTAGAAGTTACTGAACTTGCTCAGGCTTTATGTCTGACTATGTTTTTCTTTCGTCTTCTTTTCTTCCGTTTCCCCCCTCCCCCAGGTAGTAAAGGAGGGAATAGTTTAGCTCAGGTTAATTGGACTGCCACTCTTTCCCAGCTTGAAGATTTGTCGAAGTTTGCTTGGAATCTCTTTTCAGATGCTATGGCTGGCTCTTGCTAAATCGGGGAATATAAATGTTGTTTTTATGCTTCTTTATTTTGTAAGACAGATGATACTCTGATATTGTAAAGAAACCATTGTACAAACTAATTTATCAATAAAGCAAAGTTTTATTTTCCGCTGTTTAATTTCTGTCTGTCTTGTAATTTATCTGCATCTTTTACCCTAAATGCCCCACAGAACTTAGTGCATTCCCTTTGTGAGTGACACTAACGGGTGTGGGGTGTTACAATAATCTAGACTGAATCACGATTATACGAACGGTGGGAATGCGATTTGGGAAAAGTATGAAATTTACTAAAAACGTAGTTTAACTTGGAAATTGGCATAAATTGGGAACATGTATTATGGCATGTTCATAGAAATGAAAATTGAATAAATTTGACATGAATTATAAGATGTGTAATTTGAATCTAGTATTGACGTGTAAATCTAGCATTTACATGAATAGTGAACTAGAGTAATAAGTCTAGTTTGACGTGAATTAGAATGTTGAATTGGAATTGGATTAGCTAATTTGGCATGGTAAGTATAATGGCATAAATGTGAAATTGGCCATAATTGGGAATAACTATCAGGTTTAGCAAAATCATGGTTAGTGACACTTAATTTGGTATAGTTTACATACCAAAAGGGCATAAATATGATATAGAGGGGAGAATGGGCCATAAGAATAAATGTTGACAATTCACATTAAAAGAGTAATTAGGAAATAAGTAAATTAGGAATAATTTACTTATAGAATTTGGCCTAAATGAGGAAATGTAAATTTAGACAAATTAAAGGTTTGTTAACGACATCTCTTTTAATAACACACCAGAAAGTTCTAGGGTGACAGAGAGGATAGTGTCTAGGCTTGGGTTTGGAAAATACAAGTTTCCTGCTCTCCCTGGCTATCCCTAACTGATCCGACGGACAGGATTGTGACTTTCAAAACCTGATTTGAAAACTAATCAAAACCCTTTGAACTTAGAAAACACGAATATGCCTAACCCGAGGTTAGACTGAGTTGCGATGTAAACCTGCCCGGAACCAACCGGCACATCCAGTATTCGCAACAATATTTGTCTAATGTGAGTGGTCGCGGATTTAATCTAATTAATTAAAGCTAGAACAAGAATGGTAGGGTTAAGTTAACTAAGACACTTAACCAGTTCAACATGATAACTAAACCGATGGGTGGAGGTTAGGTTCAGACTGACACTTAACACAGTTAAGCTAGAATGGGAGGGTTAAGTCCATAGGTACACTTAACCAACTTAACACAGTTAAGCTAGAATGGGAGAGTTAAGTCCATAGGAACCCTTAACCAACTTAACATAGTTAAGCTAGAATGGGAGGGCTAAGTCCATAGAGACACTTAACCAAACTCAAGGTAGCAAGACAAGATTTGTAGGGGTTAAGTAAAGTTAATACACTTAGCCAAATTTACATGTTAACTAGACTAGAGGTTGAGGTTAAGTAAAATCTAATACATTTAGCCAATTTAATATGTTAGCTGGGCTAGACCATGGGGTTAAGTAAACCTGAACACTTAGCCATCAGGTTATGATAAAGGAATGGGGTTAAGTCTAAAACATGAAGGGATAATACTTAACCATTAATAATAACATGTTAGTTAAAACAGACGGGCAAGGTTAAGTAAAAAGGAACACTTAACCAATACAGGGTGAATGGGTAGGGTTAAGTAATAAGAAATACTTAACCAATATAACTTGGTTTGTGGAAGGGTTAAGTCAACATGAATTACTGATAACACTTAACCAGTTTAACGGGATAAATGAAGAGGGTTAAGAAAGCTTGAATTGACTAATGACACTTAACCAATCCAAATTGACGGAAAAGAGAACTAAGTAGTAATTCTTAGTATAACACAGGAAGGAGCGAATGTCCGTCTGAGAAAAAAAGGAGGCTCCAACGAATTGGGTTACGAAGCCCGAGGCTTCGAGGGGACGTGAGGGTACTCTTGGTATCCCTCTGTGAGGCTGCAGATGATCCTCCTGGGCTCACAGAGGTTAAGGTCTGCGTAGAAGAACCAGGGGTATGCCTTGGTTGCAATATATGGCAACTTAAAGACTAGGATGGACCGACGTGATTCGGCGAGAAAACGGTAGCCCTGTGATAGCAACTCGTCGTCTACCATCCATCTTGAGTCAATCGAGACACGTGAAGCGGAAAGGTGGAGAACTCCAAAAGACCATATACTTGCTATCTAGTTATGGGTGAGGATGGCCATAGGATAGTAGGGCACCGGGGGCCTGCGTATAGTTCTCATTTTTCAAGGTGTGCCTTTCATTAGTTGAGGGAGGGGTCAAGTGGGACCATATCCACTGGAATAAAAATAGACCTTAGCATCTGCATCGGCAGATATCTGAAAGCTCCCGACCGAGTTCTGTATTCCTTGATTTGCCCTGCCACAGGACTCGGACTGCACATTACAGGACATGTGCATCTAGACAAGCGATAACGGTTCGCGATACATTCGTGGGGAAGTATAGGAACATATACCACTCTAGGTAGTGTGTCCTAGACTTGGGGGCATCGATTGGACTAGGGGGCATAAACCCTGAATCCGAGAAGCGTTCAGCAGATGGCGTAAACTCTAGTTGAAACTAGAAAGCACTTGATAAAAAACCCTAGATTAGATCCAGGTAACAAATAATAAATATATGCCTGAAGGAAACGGAAACTATAGGGATTGGGATCACGTTATCGTTGCTAGTTGGGACACTAGTTAGGCAGTGCAGAGATATATATAGAAACCAGTATAACAAGTAAATAGCGAAGCGGCAAAAGTATTAGAGCATACCCAGTTTATCTTAGCTTAGCATATCTTGTGTTAATCTTGTCTAATCTTGCCAACCCTATCATTATGGTGTTATCTTGTATTCAGTTAATTCATGTCGTTTTGTTGTTCCATGTTCGTATGCTAGAAGTTACTGAACTTACTCAGGCTTTATGTCTGACTCTGTTTTTCTTTCATCTTCTTTTCTTCCGTTCCCCCCCCCCCCAGGTAGTAAAGGAGGGAATAGTATAGCTTAGGTTAAGTTGGATTGTCACTCTTTCCCAGCTTGAAGATTTGTCGAAGTCTTGCTTGGATTCTCTTTCCAGATGCTATGGCTGGCTCTTGCTACATTGGGGAATATAAATGTTGTTTTATGCTTCCTTATTTTGTAAGATAAATGATACTCTGATATTGTAAAGAAATCATTGTACAAACTATTTTATCAATAAAGCAAAGTTTTATTTTCCGCTGTTTAATATCTGTCTATCTTGTAATTTATCTGCATCTTTTACCCTAAATGCTCCACAGAACATAGTGCATTCCCTTTGTGAGTGACACTAACGGATGTGGGGTGTTACACACTGGTAGACTTGACCTGCATTGGGTTTGATATTTGGATCCTGCTTAGTGCAATTGTGTTATGTACGACCGACACTGGTAAGACCCGCCTTGTACCCCTTTACCCAACGTGCGTATGGTTTTTTAGGGATTAACACTTGCCCCTCGAAGTCTGTGATTTCTTTTTGGTAAGGAATTACGGGCTTCAATATATTTGATCGCACATTGAGTGGTAGGTTTATCCTGACTTGGTGAGAAGTCGTTCGTGCAAGGGCTGAGGCCTCTTTGTTGTAGCTGACTGGCATTGTCTTTCCCTGTAGGCGAAGGCTCGTTGTACTTTCTTGATTACTGTGCGAATGGCTGAATCTTGGGATGCCAATTCGGACCTGATGAGACACTTTCGTATAGTCAGATACTAGGCTGACGTAGCGTAAATTCTCTGGATGAATGCCCTTAGGTCTTCTTTATTCACGTTTAACCTGCTTTATTTCATTTTTGCATCTCAAAAGAAATCTTTGGTCATGACTGCGCTTCCTTGATGGTTTTTCAATCAGGTAATCTATGCCTGGCATTTCTGCCTTGATTCTTCTTCAAAAGGCTTTGGCTTTCTCATTTTACCACTTTGCTCTTTGCCTGCAGTAACATCTGTTTATCTTGAGTGATCTTCTCCGAGAAGCCATTATCCTTCTAGGTAAAAATTTATAAAGCGCGAATACCTTTTCTGTACTTATCTTTAAAAGACATGGGCCATCCGGCGCTTTTCTTTGGAATACCGACGCTTGGTATTTGTTCATAAATTGTTTGGCGAAATGCCCCAGGTTTCTCTGGTTGAAACATTTCATCTATGCTTGAGTCTGACCAAGTTGTTTCTCTTTCCATAGTTGTTATTTGTGTCCGTACAGATCTTTTCTGAAGCAGGTCTCCCAAGGATGGAATTTCTTATGTCTAGGAAGCTCAGAAAGAAAACGGCGAGGAGGGCTGGTAGCAAAAAGATGTCCCGGGGTAAGGAGATCTCAAGTGTGAACGGTGCTCATAGTTATTGTTCGCTGAACGGACTTTCTGACTCAGATATGCAGACTGTTGCTAGTCGCATGGTCTCTTCATCCATCACGTTGGATCCTGCATCTGTACCGGAGCCTCTTCCTGTTCCCAACCCTTATCATCCTGATCTTGTAGAGGACTTTGTGGCCCAGTGTCCATCTAGTTCGCGCTCTGGTGTGTACATAGACCCCTTTGACAGATGGATTATTGCAGGTAAGATGGATGTCATGAAGGATACCATATTGGTCGAATTCAATCAGCTGGAACCACGTCTGCATCTGGTTGAAGGTCTCATCGTGACAGTCAGAGACTACATTGTGGAGCAAATGGGTGGTTGGAACTCCCTGGTTGAAAATCTTCAGCAGTCAAATAGGGAGTATCTTGAACGACTTCATGCTTTGGAGGAAGATAGGCACAAACTTGTCAAGGCCCTGGAGTCTAGGGATAGGATCATTTCCTATCTTATATGAGTATTTGTGGCCTGCCAATTCTTCACCTGTTCGGTTACTTTGATTTTGATTTTCAGTTGATACTTTTTAGTCTGGCTTGTATATGCGGGAGCCAGTCTCGCTTATTCTCGTACATTTTAGTTCGTGACTCTTTTAGGTTTTTTTTTGGACTTTATCGTAATACGGTTCTCTGCCATGGAATTTGTTTATCTACGCGCGGGTGCGTCATACGTTGCACCTTTGTTTTCTGATTTACACATTCGCGCGGGCGCTTTGTTAATCGTTCGGTTGCGCCCGATTTTCTATTGTTATTATTATGGTTAGGATTTAGTTAATCTTTTAGGTTTGTCACTTATCGAAGGCTGTTGCGCATTTGTGTTATTATAAGCGCGTTCGATGTCTTTTATTTATTAGTATTCAATCCCGAGATTGGTTTTGAATACGTGCCCCCGAGGAGGGCTTGGATTAAAAAAAATTGATCAATTTTAGGCCCCATTTGATTATTTTAGTTATTCAAATGGGTTCTAGAAAGGATACCCCCGCATGGCTAGGATTTCTGATACCCCCTTTCGGCTAGGATTTCTGATGTTGTAGTCCATCCTTGGCCTTGTTTGACTTGGTTAACAACAAAGATGGCCACCTTCCTTTCGGTCGGGTTTTTGTTTTGTGGTGGTCCTTCCAGCATGTTTAATCCTTCCCCATTTTATGCTTCATTCGAGGAACGGACACTAATTTATCTCATCGAGCTTTCGACTCGGAGGGAAGAATACGTGTTTTTACCTACCAAGGTAGGCGCCCTTTGAAATCGGCAATTTTTCCGTTTCGGGACATGTCGGTTTTTCTGACTTTTTGCCTTACCTTAGGACGTAGACATTGGTTTACCTCATTGAGTTTTTTTTTCTCAAGTTGGAAACTCGTGTCCATCAGCTAGGAAGGTCACCTAAGAAGGTGCTTCTTCGGTGGGCTTAGCAATTTAACCGTGGGACTTTTTGAGTTGCTCCCTCTTCAATGTTGATTCCTTGGAGATGGGCATCAATCCTTGCTACTGAATTTAGCTCCAGTTTTAAGGAATTCATGTCCTGTTCCTAGGAGAACACTTCTTTGGGATTAGCAACCTCATCCAAGGGACAAATTTGGTGATTTTTCTGTATCTTCAAAGTGGTCTGGTGGCAGCGCTTTGAATGAGTGTTTGCCAAGTATTCAGCATATTCCATAATAAGAGGCGCATTCCTTCGTTTGGCCGTTTGTCTTAGAACAACTGGTTCCCTTTGAGGCAATGAACCTATTCCTCTCGTTTGACTCTGCTTGACGTTTGCGATTCCCGAACTGCTTCGTTTAGTGCATGACCTGGGATTTTTTGCTATAGCCCCACTGTGTATGGCGGATTGCTCCTACTTCACCTACATTTCGAGGAATTATTCTTCCTTTAGCATAGATCAATAAGTATGTCATTCAAGTAGGCGCATAATTAATTTCTGATGCACACAATTTTTGTAGGTAAACCATTGCTCAACATGGACATAGTGATCAATAAAGCAAGTTAAAAAAGTTTCGATAACAAGATAAAATTAGGGAAATGAGGTAAGATAATGAGAGCTTTAGTTTAACACTCCATTGTTGAGGTATTAGCGGTTGGTCCCTCTGATGAGCATCCTCCTTGAATTGGTCTGGGCCCTTTCCTTTCTAAGGTGTGCTGCCCCTTGTTTGAGAAGAGTCGGGATAGCTCTTATGATCTCGTACATATTGTTGCAACCGGCCCTTCCTGATCAGCCCCTCGATTACCAATTTTAAGTGTCTGCATTCATTAGTATTGTGCCCCAGCTGTTTGTGGAAATAACAAAAATTTCCTGACTTCATGGCGGCATTTTTGACGGGTCTTTGTTTCGAGACCGGATATCTTTCGGTGCCTCCAATTGCCATGAATATATTTCCCACAGAATCTTTAATGGGAGGAGGGTGAATTCAGAGTTCTTGAAAAAGCGTAGCTTCTTCCTTGCTCGACCGTCTTCTTCTTCGCTGCTCCTTTTTTGATTATCCGAGTTGCCTTGGACCTTTCCATTCTTCTCTGCATGTGCGTTTCTCTCTTCAGTACTTGCATATTTTTCAGCTTTGCTAAGTAACCGTTCGAGTGTACTTGGTTTCTTTATCTTGGTCCATCGTCCTAACTTGGTTTTCCTGCATATGCCCTTTTTGAGAGCCATTAAGATCATGCTGGGTTCGGGATCCTTGACTTTAGCCAATGCAATATCAAAGCGAGTGAGAAAAACTCTGATGGGATCTCCTGGTCTTTTCTGTAGTCCGCTTAGATCTGTAGCATCCTGAGCTTCTAACGCCTGGGATCTGAAATGCTCATTGAATAGCCTAGCCAACGTCACGAAATTGTCCACAGACCGCGGTGGCAGCTTTGTGAACCAAAGATAAGCCACTCTTTCTAGGCAGGTTGGAAAATATAGGCATTTGATTTCGTCAGTAGCGCATGCTCCATTCATGTACTGGTCATATTTACACAGAAATATATCGGGTCAGTTGTCATGTTGTAAGGCTGCAACGATGGAGGTTCGAACCTTCGTCGGTATAAAGTTTTCTTAATCCTCTCGGTGAGTGGGGTTTTAGCTGGGAAAGATTCCCATTCTTTCAGGTCATCCTTCCTCTTTAGGCTTTCTTCCACAATTGCTTGCACCATTCCTGAGATGAACTCTCGTTTGTTGGTCGGATCCATCAGTTGACCACCTTTTTCACCATCAACCCTCGATCTAGATGTGCCTTCATGGACTGGGGATAAGGAATCTGGGCATCCTTCCGGCAGGGACGTCTTGATGGCAGCGGGACTGTCTTCCTGCTCCGCGATTGCATCATCAAAGTAATCGTTCGTAGGTGCTTTGCCCCTTTCGTAGTTCGGATTGGTGTGAAGCGGGGAATTCTGTTTCTGATCTGTGATTCATCCGAGTCAGCGAGGAACAAGTGGCGCTTAGAGCGGCTTTTGCGGTAGCGGCTTGGATAGCGAGTATCGACTCGAGCTTCTTCACCATCGCGTTGCTTGCGATAGTTATCTGACTCGTTAATCCTGTCACCGCTTCCTCCAACTTTTCCCTGGTTACAATCTCTTTGATTTCTGGTGGCTCCCCTTCATCGGAGTCGCCATCTAGTGGCACGACGGTGTTGATGCCGCTGCTGGGGTTGTTGGCTTCATTGACGGTTCTCCTTAGCATGCTCATGATTGTAAACATGGTGTCTCTCAGAAAATCTTGTCAAATCTGAAATGGAAAAAAGCAAAACATGGCCCCACGGTGGGCGCCAAAATGTTTACAACAAAAATGGTCTAAACACCCAAGGTACTAAACTGTACTTCACCAATTCGGTAAGAAATAAATGGAATTGTGTCTAGTTAGCAATAAAAAGTAAAAAATGCGAGAAAAAGTAAAGTAGAGACAAGATTTAGAGTGGTTCAGCCATTAACGAGGCCTACGTCCACTATGAAGATGATTTCCTGTCTTATAATGAGAATTACAAGGTACATCAACTCTTTAACCTCATACATCTCTATATCCACTCAATATACCCTTGTTTATGTATTTTGATCTAGAGAATTATACGAGAGAATAATGAAGTTTGGGGAGAAGAAGGGTGGATGAATGATTGAGAGAGAAGATGCCTTCACTCTAAGATGGTCCTTGACGCCATGGCCAGATCTGCGGTTGAGTATGAAGTTTAGCAGTACTTCGTGGTTTTTCCAGAAGTCCCCCCTTAAATGTGGGTAGTCATGGTGTATTTATAGGTGAACTCCTTTTGGTAAATGATCTGGAATCTGTTTATCCAGGTCGTGGGTCGTTCATTCTGCTAATTACGACCATGCCACTGGACAGCTGTAGCCAGCTGTCTGTGGTCGTATTCGGTGTTATGTGCGGACGACTTGCTGAGTGTCTTGAATAGCTGAGAGGGTCCTTAAGTGCGGGCATGAATGCTTTGGGAGATTTCATAAGAGCGGGGTGCGGAGCCGAGATCGATCCTCCTTTGTTCCTTGCGCGATTGCCCTTCTTGAACCAAGGGCACTCGTCCTCTTGCTGCCTTTGCATGGTGCCGCTTGGCTTTATGGTTATACTACGAGGTTGCTCTAGCTTATGCAAAGCGGGTGACCTGTCTTATTTTAGCGCCTGAGCGGTTCTCTGGATGTGCAGCCTTCATCTTTGCCGATCGCGCTTCTCATGGCCCGGCCGCACTGGTAGACTTGACCTTCATTGGGTTTGATATTTGGATCCTGCTTAGTGCAGTTGTGTTATGTACGACCGACGCTGGTAAGACCCGCCTTATACCCCTTTACCCAATGTGTGTATGGTTTTTTAGGGATTAACACTTGCCCCTCGAAGTCTGTGATTTCTTTTTGGTAAGGAATTACGGGCTTCGATATATTTGATCGCACATTGAGTGGTAGGTTTATCCTGACTTGGTGAGAAGTCGTTCGTGCAAGGGCTGAGGCCTCTTTGTTGTAGCCAACTGGCATTGTCTTTCCCTACAGGCGAGAGGCTCGTTGTACTTTCTTGATTACTATGCGAATGGCTAAATCTTGGGATGCCAATTCGGACCTGATGAGACACTTTCGTGTAGTCAGATACTAGGCTGACGTGGCGTAAATTCTCTGGATGAATGCCCTTAGGTCTCCTTTATTCACGTTTAACCTACTTTATTTCATTTTTGCATCTCAAAAGAAATCTTTGGTCATGGCTGCGCTTCCTTGATGGTTTTTCAATCAGGTAATCTATGCCTGACATTTCTTCCTTGATTCTTCTTCAAAAGGCTTTGGCTTTCTCATTTTACCACTTTGCTCTTTGCCTGCAGTAGCATCTGTTTATCTTGAGTGATCTTCTCCGAGAAGCCATTATCCTTCTAGGTAAAAATTTATAAAGCGCGAATACCTTTTCTATACTTATCTTTAAAAGACATGGGCCATCCGGCGCTTTTCTTTGGAATACCGACGCTTGGTATTTGTTCATAAATTGTTTGGCGAAATGCCCCAGGTTTCTCTGGTTGAAACATTTCATCCATGCTTGAGTCTGACCAAGTTGTTTCTCTTTCCATAGTTGTTATTTGTGTCCGTACAGATCTTTTCTGAAGCAGGTCACCCAAGGATGGAATTTCTTATGTCTAGGAAGCTCAGAAAGAAAACGGCGAGGAGGGCTGGTAGCAAAAAGACGTCTCGGGGTAAGGAGATCTCGAGTGCGAACGGTGCTTATAGTTATTGTTCGCTGAACGGACTTTCTGACTCAGATATGTAGACTGCTGCTAGTCGCATGGTCTCTTCATCCATCATGTTGGATCCTGCATCTGTACCGGAGCCTCTTCCTGTTCCCAACCCTTGTCATCCTGATCTTGTAGAGGACTTTGTGGCCCAGTTTCCATCTAGTTCGCGCTCTGGTGTGTACATAGACCCCTTTGACAGATGGATTATTGCAGGTAAGATGGATGTCATGAAGGATACCATATTGGCCGAATTCAATCAGCTGGTACCACGTCTGCATCTGGTTGAAGGTCTCGTCGTGACAGTCAGAGACTACATTGTGGAGCAAATGGGTGGTTGGCACTCCCTGGTTGAAGATCTTCAGCAGTCAAATAGGAAGAATCTTGAACGACTTCATGCTTTGGAGGAAGATAGGCACAAACTTGTCAAGGCCCTGGAGTCTAGGGATAGGATCATTTCCTATCTTATCTGAGTATTTGTGGCCTACCAATGATTCACCTGTTTGGTTACTTTGATTTTGATTTTCAGTTGATACTTTTTAGTCTGGCTTGTATATGCGGGAGCCAGCCTCGTTTATTCTCGTACATTTTAGTTCGTGACTCTTTTAGGTTTTTTTTTTGGACTTTACCGTAATACGGTTCTCTGCCATGGAATTTGTTTATCTTCACGCGGGTGCGTCGTACGTTGCACCTTTATTTTATGATTTACACATTCGCCCGGGCGCTTTGTTATACATCTTGTCTCCGCCTGGGTGTATGGTCAGTTTAAAATGGTGTGCTTCTTCGAGAACCGTCTTCACTAACTCCCTTACTTGTGGGATGCATAGCCTTCCATCCCGTCTCAACCTACCCTTATCGTCGATGGAGTATCTATTGAGGGGACTAGAATTCTCAGCCCTAACTAGCTTATCCATCATATCAACTAGCTAAGGGTCTTCTCGTTGCGCGGTTCCTATTATTTACACCAAAAATGGTCTAAACACCCAAGGTGCTAAACTGTACTTCACCAATTCGGTAAGAAATAAATGGAATTATGTCTAATTAGAAATAAAAAGTAAAAAATGCGAGAAAAAGTAAAGTAGAGACAAGATTTAGAGTGGTTCAGCCATTAATGAGGCCTACGTCCACTATGAATATGATTTCCTGTCTTATAATGAGAATTACAAGGTACATCAACTCTTTAACATCATACATCTCTATATCCACTCAATATACCCTCGTTCATGTAATTTGATCTATAGAATTATATGAGAGAATAATGAAGTTTGAGGAGAAGAAGGGTGGATGAATGATTGAGAGAGAAGATGCCTTTACTCTAAGATGGTCCTTGACGCCATGGCCAGATCTGCGGTTGAGTATGAAGTTTAGCAACACTTCGTGGTTTTTCCAAAAGTCCCCCCTTAAATGTGGGTAGTCATGGTGTATTTATAGGTGAACTCCTCTTGGTAAATGATCTGGAATCTGTTTATCCAGGTTGTGGGTCGTTCATTCTGCTAATTATGACCATGCCACTGGACAGCTGTAGCCAGCTGTCTATGGTCGTATTCGGTGTTATGTGCGGAAGACTTGCCGAGTGTCTTGAGTAGCTGAGTGGGTCCTTAAGTGCGGGCATGGATGCTTTGGGAGATTTCATAAGAGCGTGGTGCGGAGCCGAGATCGATCCTCCTTTGTTCCTTGCGCGATCGCCCTTCTTGAACCAAGGGCGCTCGTCCTCTTGCTGCCTTTGCATGGTGTCGCTTGGATTTATGGTTATACTACGAGGTTGCTCTAGCTCGTGCAAAGTGGGTGACCTGTCTTATTTTAGCGCCTGAGCGGTTCTCTGGATGTGCAGCCTTCATCTTTGTCGAGTCGCGCTTCTCATGGCCCGGTTGCACTGGTAGACTTGACCTGCATTGGGTTTGATATTTGGATCCTGCTTAGTGCAGTTTTGTTATGTACGCCCAACGCTGGTAAGACCCGCCTTGTAACCCTTTACCCAATGCGCATACGGTTTTTTAGGGATTAACACCTATTGAGTCCAAAAGAGTAGGCCGCACCTCTAGCGATGCTAACAAACCAGGTACAATTTTAGAGGAGGGTCTAAAATTAAAGTTTGCTATGTACTGCAAGCTTTGCCTTTCTACAAAGAGAGGACTCAAGGTCAGCTTCTTTCTACTCAAGGCATCTGCTACCACATTGCCCTTGCCAAGGGTATAGGAAATCTCAAAATCATATGAGGCCAGAAATTCCATCCACCTTTGTTGTCTTAAGTTAAGATCTTTCTATGAGAAATGGTACTTTAATGATTTATGGTCAGTAAACAATTCAAACCTTTCTCCTAGTAGGTATTGACGCCATGACTTTAGTGCGAAAACAATGGCAGCTAGCTCCAAATCATGAGTTGGGTAGTTCTTCTCATGTACCTTCAATTGCCTTCCCCCATAACAAACTACCTTGCCTTCTTGCATCAAGATAGTGCCCAACCCTGTACCGCATGCGTCTATGTATACGGTAAACATTTTGCTCCCATCAGGCAATGTCAGAACTGGGGATGTTATTAGAGCCCTTTTCAAACGTTGGAAAGAAATACTGCAATCCAAATCCCAGGCGAAAGTTAGGTTCTTCTTTGTCAATCTTGTGAGTGGGGCTGAGATTTTTGCAAAGTCTTTAATGAACTTTCGGTAAAAGCCCGCTAGCCCGAGAAAGCTTCGGACTTCGGTTGCATTCCATGGAACCTTCCAATCTTGCACCGCAACTACTTTTGCGGGGTCCACAGTTATCCCCTCTTTGGACACCACATGTCCAAGAAACCTCACTTCTTCTCTCCAGAAATGACATTTGGAGAATTTGGCTTTCAGCTGATGTGCACGAAGAGTATCCATGACTTCCCTTAAATGCAAAGCATGCTCTTCTTCATTCTTCAAGAAAATCAAAATATCGTCTACGAAGACCACCACAAACTTATTAAGGAACTCCCTAAACACCCTGCTCATCAAGTCAACGAAGTAAGCGGGTGCGTTTGTCAAGCCGAAAGGCATGACAAGCCATTCGAAGAAACCATCCGGGGTTCTGAACGCGGTCTTATCAATGCTGTCTTCAGCCACTCTTAGCTGATGAAACCCGGTAGCCAGATCTAGTTGGGAAAAAACCGATGCACCTACAAGCTGATCAAACAAGTCGTCTATTCTTGGAAATGGGTGCCTATTTTTCTTGGTCAGCTTGTTTAGCTCCCTATAATCAACGCATAGGCGAAGTAAACCATCCGCTTTGGTTGCGAAAACTACTGGAGCACCCTATTCAGAAATACTCTGCCTTATAAACCCTTTTTCGAGCAACTCTTTGACTTGCTTGCTGAGCTCTTTTCTCTCCCTTAGAGCTATATGTCTAACATGTAGAGCTACAGGTTTTGCATTATCAACAAGGTATAAGCGGAAGTCTATCTCCCGCTTCGGAGGTAAGCCCTTCACCTCTTCAAATACATCTGAGTATTCACGGACTACTCTAACAGACTGCAAATTTTCAACAGACGCATCAAGAGATTCTAGGTAGCTAAGCATAACAAAATGTATGGGATTACAAGAGATTTCGAGAGTGTTACCGAGAAGAGTCATAAGTCTAACCATTCTCTTTTCACAATCGAGGATGGCACCATTACTGGATAACCAATCCACGCCTAGAATCAACCCATAGCCCGCGAAGCCAAGAACGAAGGCGTTGCATTCAAACCTAACGCCCAAGATAGACACTCTCAAATCCCGACAAATCATTGAAAGATGAGCCGAACCACCAATAGGATTTGAGAATACTATGGGATCCGTAACTAGACTAGTATTTAGGTGCAGTGTTTCAACTAACGAAGCAGATACAAACAAGTGTGAAGCGCCAGAATCAAACAAAGTACGAACAAGATGATCAAACAGAAAAACCAAACTTTCAACAGAAATGTTTCTACCTCTCTCCTGTCCTGGTGCCAAGAGAGCATGAACCTGCCCTCTTGCCTAGCCTGGTGCCATGAGAGCCTGAACCTGCCCTCCAGAAGTAGACCCTGTCCTCTACCCTTGCCCTTGTCTTCTCGAGCAGTCTTTAATCAGATGTCCTACCTCACCACAGTTGAAACAGCCAATATTCTTATTCTTCCTACAGTCCTTGCTCAAATGGCCTGGTGTTCCACAATTAAAGCACCTTTTCTTTCCTTTGCTATTGTTATCCTTACCACCTTTCTTAGGTTGCCGCTGTGACTTCTTTTGATCCCCTTTTTTTTCTGGTGCCTTATTAGCATTAGCGCCTTTCTCCTCTTCATGCATAAGCGCCATGTCAACCAGTTTCCCAAAGGTAGCCCCCATAGGAATGTGGGTCATAGCCAACCCATGTAGTGGCTCATTCAAACCTTTAACAAATCTCAGGGCCTTCTTTTCAGGTGTGTTCACCAAGTCTAAGCCAAGTCTCGCCAACTGATTGAACTTGTTGACGTACTCCTTTACTGATAAATTCCCCTGCTTCAACGCCAAGATCCTCTCCATGTATAAATTCTCTTTTGCTCGTGAGAGAAATTTCATCTCGAACCTATACCTGAAATTCATCCATGTCTCCACTGGACGCTCTCCATTCGTGAACTCCCATCAAAACGAGGCTTCGTCCTTCATTAACCAAGCAGCTAATTGGACCTTCCTTCCATCTTCTATCTCGAAGATACCAAACAAATCTTCCACCTCCTTAAGCCAATTTCGAGCTTCAACAAATGTTTCTGACCTGTGAAAAGGTTTCCTGCCCATTGCCCGAAAGTCTTTGCATTTCTTCGAAAAAGTATCAACGCGGGGAGGGGGAGGAGGAGGAGCGGCAGCAGCTGGGGGAGGAGGAACGTCTGCTGGACCTACGGCGGTGGCCCTAGCCTCCAGATAACTTCTAAACCAGGTTGGTATTGGTATGCCCTCAGGTATCTCGGGTACCCCAGACATGTTGAAAAGAAAAAAAGAGATTCAAAACGAAGAATCGAAGGAAAGATATATGGCTCTTGGGGGTTATGTTTTTAAAACAAACTTTTCTCTTGAAAATACTCTCCTTAAAACATATTTTTGAAAGTATTTCTTTATAAAATGCTTTTGAAAAAAAGTTTTTCAAAATCTCTTATCTATTCTTGGTAACCTTCAGCTCTGACACCACGTGTAACACCCCACGTCCATTAATGTCACTCTCAAAGGGAATGCATTAACTTTCATGGAGTATTATTGGTGTATAGAACATAATATAACAAGACAGATACATATATAGGTACTTGAAAAATTAAAACAACTTTTATTGCAGCGGAGAAATAGTTTGGTTACAACAACATCAAAAACCAACAATAAAACCAAGTACACTTAATATCCATCTTGACAAATTATTTTCTGAGTACATAAAGTAAAAAAGCATAACCCCAACATAAGTAGCCATAAAAGAGATAAGCTGAACTTTACTTTCAGCAATCCAAGCACTTCCAAAAGAGAGAGAGAGAGAGAGGTCCAAATCAAGCTCCACTAGCACTAGTCCCACCCTGAGAACCTGGGGGGGGGGGGGGAGTAAGAAAAGAGGCGAAAACAAAGGGGGTCAGACATAAGGTCTGGCGAGTCCAATAACTTTAACAATATAATTATTAAAGTAATTAGGATAAGGCATAAACTGCTAAAACAAGGAATGACTGTGAAACAAATGGGCAAGACAAAATAAACAAAAGGAATATTCTGGCGTTAATAGCACTCCTAGTCACTATAGGATAATTACTATACTGCACCATTACCAGTCACCCAAAAAGTTGATCCCACCTACTGAACATAATAATCATAATGGTAGTTTCGTGTACCCCTAGCTGTCTTCATAGGTGCCGCCTGCCCCTATCTCAACTAGTTGTACTGTAACAACCCGGAAAATCTAAGCCAATTTAAATTTTTAATTTTGGCGATTTTAGTGAATTTTGAATATTTAAAATGAAATTTTAAATAATAACGACGAGAAATTTATTTTGAATAGAAATAGAACGTATATATTTATTTGAATCGTCGTTAGAATATAATTATTTTATTTTAATTATAAAAGGAATTTAAAATGGCGCGGTAGTTTGAAATTTCGATTTCAAATTTCAAATGAATGTACCGGGTGCAAAATAAACCGGATTTTAACAAAACCAAAAATATTTGAATCTAATTGAGAATATCTTTCCAACGAATCTGAAAAATTGAAATTTCATAGCGGGGATAAGAAGTTACGTCCAGTTGAAAATTCAGAATAGTCGTTATGGAATTTTGGCCCTTAAAAATGGAAATTTTGCAAATGATCTCGGTTTTCGACGAAACTACTTTTGTTGGATCTGTGATGTCAAATTATTGCTAAGTTTCAAAATTCATAATTTTCTGAATTAATATGTGAGCGTGGCGAAAGAAAACGCGTTTGACCAGTTTCAGTTGATTTTAATCGACTGGAAAATGGCCATTTTTCAAACGGTCTCAGAATTTGATGAAATTAGTTTTGTTAGGACCGTATCATCAATACGAAGCTAGAAATAATTTTTATGGAATTTTTAGAGTCCATACGTGGCCCCGGTAAATTGAAATGTATGTTTGAATTGAATATATATAGATTTATATTTTAATTTAAACAGAAACTGATCGAAACGCTAGAATTGAGTTACGGAACATAACCCATTGTATTTGGAATGGGGGTAATTAGCTAGGGACGATAGGCGGTGGGTCTCGTTTTGAGATGGAAATTTAAGGTTACTTTTTGGATTAAAAAATAAAAAAATATTTAATTAAATAAAAAAAGCCCCTGGCCCCCCTTTATCTCTTCAAATCGGTCAACACATCCCCTCCCCCCCCCCCCCCCCCGTTCATTACAACAGATCAAGATAAAAATAGGGGGCGCGCCCTTCTGCTCCTCCCCCATCGCGAAGCTGCCGCCGCTCATCGATGCGAGCCCTTACCCACAGCGCTGCCTCGCCGGAGAAGCCACCCCCCCTCCAGTCGCCTCTCTCATCCTCCTTTCTTCGATGCGGAAGCCCCCCCAAACCCCCTGAAGCATGTCGCCATGGACCGTAATGCTCCAGCGCCGACAATTAGAGGGACCCCGCCACCTCTCCGACAAACAATGCCGCCCCTGGCCACCCTATTCCGATCAGCGAGCCGTCCCTTCAAAAATCCATTGAACAATGAGTTTTTTTATATATTTATTCGTTTACTATTTTGTAATTAGAGAATAAACCGTAATCATATTATTTTTTTGATGAATAGGAAGAACATAGAATTAAATTTCTGATTTTTATAGGGTGGATTAGGAAATAAAAACATGATTTTTAGATTAGAAATTAGATTAACAAAAGTTATGATTTATAAATAAAGAAAGATTAAATTTTTAATTATATAAAGATGTGATTTTTATATAGTAGAAATAATAAAAATATAATTTTTATATAATGTAGATAATAAAAATATAATTTTTATATAATGTAGATAATAAAAACATAATTTTTATATAGTAGAAATAATAAAGATGTGATTTTTATATAGTAGAAATAATAAAAGTATAATTTTTGTATAATGTAGATAATGAAGATGTGATTTTTATATAGTAGAAATAATAAAGATGTGATTTGTATATAGAAGAAATAATAAAGATGTGATTTTTATATAGTGGAGATAATAAAAATTTGATTTTTATATAGTAGAAAGAATAAAAATACGATTTTTATATTATACAGATAGTAAAAATTTGATCATTATATATGTAGCGAAATAAAAATCTGATTTTTATTATATATATGTTGAAATAAAAATGTGATTTTTATAGCGATGATATAAAAATTTGATCTTTATATTAGAAGTAGATATAAAAATATAATTTTTCTATAGGAAGGAGCGTTATAAAAATATATTCTTTATTGGAAGAAAAGCGATATAAAAATATAATTTTTATATAGAGAATAGCGTGATAAAAATATGATCTCTATTATATGAACACCGTTGTAAAAATAGAATTTTTATCTATATAGTAGCGGTATAAAAATAGAATTTTTATCTATATAGTAGCGGTATAAAAATAGAATTTTTATTCATGTAGAGTAATTATAAAAATGTGATTTTTATATACATAGCAACAATATAAAAATGTGATTTTTATATATGTAGTGAATACGGGCAACGAAAGTGACAAAAGGCGAGCGCGACGAAGATATCTACATATGAAGAGTCGCGGTGTATTGGTTTAGCTAGTCGGTGAGAACTTCTCACTTTAAATCTTGTTTTCTAGTTAAAAATATATACTAGGATCCAGACGGTGCTTAGCAGCACCCAACACCCATCGTCCACAGACCATGGACGACTTGTATGCTTGTTTGATGTGTTGTGAATTTTGTTTGTGATGTTGATGTGAAATGAATAATAAAACATTCATGTGTGAAATAAATTATTTATCATAAAAATGTAATTTTTAACGTGTATGTGAATGAAATAAATATTTATAAACAAATCGAGCGAATTGTTTACATACATTGATTTGACTAATATTGATTGGGACGATAAATTTTACATGTCACCCAACTGCACAAGTAATATTCAGTGTTTGTGGATTGAAACCCCACACGGGTGTTGGGATGATATTTGGCGTACACTAATCCCAATTATTTAATTGTATGACGATCGATGGGTTGACAGACTGTGTAAGCGTTAATTATTTATATTTAATGCTTATGCAGTTGTGTGGTGCACTCTGGATGATGGTTGATTATTTATCGTTGCTATTATATACATGTGTTGTGTGGAATCCATATAATTAACATTATGGTAATTTATTGGGCCTCATTCCAATCAGGAAAATAAAGGATATTATAAAATATAGATTCATGTGTTGAACAGAATAAATAGTCATGTGTTGACGATGCTCATGTGTTAAGAATATTCATGTGTTGAAAAATAAATATTCATGTGTTGAGTAAAATATTTTAACAATAAAATTTACATCTTTATCATATATAAAATTAGAAACTAACTGGAAAATAGATAAGACGAGTGGTCTCCTGGGTATTGATCTGATGTTGGTTTCGGCCTCCGGGGTTAATACTTAGGGAATCGTTCTTTTACTAATTTACGGTTGGAGTCTGGTTAAAAATTAAACAATAGAAATCATAATTTTATAAAATATATTAAATAATATAAATAGTCATGTGTTGACAGTACTCATGTGTTGAGAATATTCATGTGTTGAAAGAAATATAGGTTCATGTGTTGAATAGAATAATTATTCATTTGTTGAATAGAATAAAGAAGTTATTGAAATATATAAAGCCGTGTTGACTAGATTGGCGCCATTTTGGTGCGAATGATATTTATATCGATTATACTCGTTTTTATAATAATTATAGAAAAGGAAGTGATTTCAAAATATAACGTTTCGAAAATATTATCATTTGTATATCGATGATGTGGAATATTCAATTTTGATTCAAAATTGAATATGAAGTTGAAATCGTTTCGAAAACGAATTTAAAATGATTTATAAAGTACGTTTTAAAAGGAAATCGACGAAATAAATAATATATATATATATATTATATATATAATGGCCTGAATAGAACGCGCTGCGCTGCGGCAGTTCGTGAATTTCGACCATTGACTTCGAATGGACATTGCGGGAGATCCGACCATCGGATTCTCCTGAAACCAGAACCGTTGGGTTCATATCGAAAATAGCTTTCCAATGAATATTAGAAAATTGAAATCTAACGGTTGGATTTCTAATAATGTCCAAAACAAAATTGGAAAAGGTCGCTGTAAGTGCAGTTCGGTGGCCGTTATTGAAAATCGACTGTACAGGCCTTGATAAAATTATTAAAAATATTAATAATTTGTGTAAAAACATAATATATGAGTTGGAAAGAACTGGGATGAAAAATTCCACATTTGAAAGGATAAAAATATATTTTTATCGAAATGAACTAGTTTTGAACTAGAATTAAAATCTAATTATTTTTAAATAAATAAAATTGGATTTGAACTGGTTTTAAAAATAATCAGAATTTCGAATACGTGAATTGGAATGGATTTGAATCGAAATTATCTTCGGAATATTTCGATGTTGGATTTCGTGATTATACAGATATGGTGGTGGAAATTTGAAAGATATATTTATATCGTTATTTCCAATACGATATTTGTTGGTTTTAGAATTTGATATTGAATATAAGCCGATATATTTTCTATTCAGAGCCTTGTATTTTCTATCAAATGGGATTTTGGGTTCGTCGTGAATGGTGTCTTGAATAACACTGTTCTTGAACCCAGTTTAGAAAAGAATAAATCTTTTAATTAAGATTTAGTGAAATTGTCCAGTTAATTTGGTATTTAATTGGAATTGAATTTAAATTGGTTTTTGGGTTTATCGTGAGCGGTGTTTTGAATAACACATGTTCTTTAACCCGATTAACAACGGAAAGTGATTTTGGGTTTATCATGAACCGTGTTTTAGATGATGTTGGTTCTTTAACCCAGTTAAAGACAGGATATTGATTTTTGAGAAGATGAAAACTAAGTGGAGTTTTAATGAATCTGTAATTAGATTGAAATGAGAATTGATAATTTTAATTATCAAATTTGGAAAGTGATCGAGAATGGATTATCACCAGTTTTGCTCTAGAGCGATTGTTAAATCTTTAATTAGATTTGAACGTGAAATAGTAATTAATTTTACCGGTAACACCGTGGTGTTAGATATGGAGTATTACCAGTTTTGCTCCATGGGATGAATAGGTTGGGATTGGGAAATAAAATAAACAATTACTTCGGTGTGGTTCGCTAATCCCGACTAGTTTGAAAACCATAATATGGTTTGAAATGATATCCAAAGGAAGATTAAAGAATAAATTTAGAAAAATTTATCTTTGATAAAATTAATGGGAACCTTTCCCTAAGAATGTGAAAAATTGAATAAAAGAATATTCTGAATTGGAATGAGCCGTATGTTGTGTTTGTGTAACATTTGTCTATTATATACGCGGGTTATTCGGAAAAGGCCGGGTTTATACTCATTCTGAATAACCGATTCGACGATAAGTCGAAGATGAAGACGGTGGTTGAAGACCGGAAGTCTTCACATCGTTTGTTATGATATGTTTTTCTTTAATTATAATTAAAAATCATTTAATTATTAAATTCAAACATACATTTTAAATTACCGGGGCCACATACGAACTCTAAAAATTACAGAAAAATTATTTCTAGCTTTGTTTTGACGATACGGTTCTAACAAGACTAATTTCGTCGAATTCTGAGACCGTCTGAAAAATGGCTATTTTCTAGTCGATTAAATTTGACTAAAATAGTCAAAACACATTTTCTTTTACCACGCTCACATATTAATTCGAAAAATTATGAAAATTGAAACTTAGTAATAATTTGAAATTCCGGTTCCAACAAAAGTGGTTTCGTCGAAAACCGTGGTCGTTTGCAAAATGACTATTTTTAAGGCCAATATATTATATTAAAATATATATAAATTCTACAGCGACTTTTCTAAATTTTAAACTGGGCATAACTTTTGATTTCTAAAGTGAAATTTCAATTTCTTACATTCGTCAGAAAGATATGATTAAATAGATTCAAATATTTCTGGTTTCGCTCAATTCTGACTTAAAATGAATCCTATACATTCAGTCAAAGTTCAAATTCAAATTTTCAAACTGCAGCGCTGTTTTAAACTTCTTTTATAATTAAATTAAATTTATTTGTTTTAAAGTAAATTTTTAGTCGTTCTTATTTAAAATAGATTATTTTAAACATTAAAATCCACTAAAATTTCTAAAATAAAAATTTTAAATTGGCCCTAAATTCTGGGTCGTTACAATCGCCCCCACTTAAAATCTTTTCGTCCCCGAAAAGGAACGTAGCTAAAAGTTGTTTAATTAACTAACTCAATTAAATTTTATTTATTGGTTTCAATAATTTTGTTTAGTTAAATTAATTATCATTTCTATAATTTTGTTAGTTAAACCAATAATCAAACATCACAACCAGCAATCAATTAGGTAATTAACTTTTCAAATATATATAACTTTTATATATAGCCAAAAATCATATTTTTAGTGCAAATCACAGCAATTGTGTACTAACTAAGTTTTGGTTCTCATACCAGTCAATGGAAATATATAGATATACCACCTTCGAAACTCGAACATAAATTCTAAAGATGGTGCACCGATCATCAGAATCATCTTCGGGCGACTAGAGTGTGATTCTATATCTATCTAGTATATTAAAACTTCGTATATCCGTTAATTACTCGTATATTCAAAATCTTTATATACTCGATTGTCCACATTAAAATATAGCAATATACTCAAATACGTATTTTAAGATAAAATTTTCAAAACAAAATTTATTTCCATTTTTATTTTAAAGTAAATAATACTCTTCACACTCGTTCTAGGATACTACTGATCCTATCTCTAACGAGTTATTCTTATTGGATATTGCTAATCCAATCTCTGATGAATTCTTTCGTTCGGTTCTAATGTGTCTTGTTCTCGAGCTCTGTAAACCAAATTTCTGATACCAACTGAAACGACCCAAACTTCCCAGTAAAGGAAAGCCTGGATTGCCTTGAGAACAACACACATCAGAACATAAACTGAAGAACATTTTATTACTGATTACAACAATTACATCAGAGTACAAGAATGTAACAGAGTCTGAATACTTATTCCATAATAGAAATACAATAATATCAGAGTTTTAAATTACATTTAAATAGCAGCGGAAAAATAATACAAATATACAACTGGAAGGAATACACGGATATAGAGCTTTCCGAATACCGCTTCAGCTATAAGCCAGGACCCTGTAAAAATCTGCAAAAAGCTACTCGACTGCCCATGTGGAAAATATGGGCACCCGAGTTTGCCAGTGAAACAAACTACAGGTCAGTCATACGACTGGTATGAGAAATCTTAACTTAACTATCTAATAATAAGGCTAATCACAGGACCACGCCGCTAACGCGGAACGGGTTTACTCCATTGGATTTCCAGTGCATAAAATAAAGTAAAACATTAGACAACGCAATGCTTTTTAGAAAAATGAAACCATTATAAGACCCAAGTCCCATCACACAATGCAACGCAAACCAGAGGATAGGGTTTTAACTTATAATGGTCAAAAGATGCTTGATACGATAAAACGGATTTAATATTAGTGTGTATATATGGGTATATATATATATTTCAAAAACAATTTCAATCATAATGTATCAATCAAAGACGGCATAGTACCCCATCCTACTATGTCGCCATACTAGTTCTACAATCAAAACCGCAAGGTCGTATTTGAAATTGGATTTCCATCATGAGTCGAGGCTAGGGGCAAGCTCCTCTCTGATTCGAGACACTCTAGCAAATGCCTCAGGATCACACCTATGGGCAACCCTTGGAGCGGTAGGGCCGGTCCCTGCCTATCGGCAGTGGATTAGTTATGCCTGAACACACGCTTCCCGGTTCCTTTGAACCTATAGTATGACCACTAACGGCCTATAAAAAATCCGAGGCGCCTCAAAATCCATCATCCACATAAGTAAAATGCCAGCCAGTTTAAGCACTGACACTACCACTAGCTAGAAAGAAACGTGTGCACTCCCTACGGTCCATTTCCCGTTTTTGACTCATACCGGGGTGTGAGGCTCGCGAAGTCACGATATACACAAAGCTATGCCGTAATAGGCTATACTTTGATCATCCCACAAGGCCCTACTTTTCAACAAAAGCCTTGACCAGTTGCATCTTGGCGTGCCACATTGACAATTCACGCCATGCGACCAATCACTATTAATATATACCAGGGTGTTAAGTAGAGAATAAATCCTCCACCACCAAACAGACATACATTAACAAAAATCGATTTAATTCACATGGAACGAAATCCAATGTCAGACACACATCCATTTACAAGTCCGTTCTGGGTCTGAACGAAACAGGAGACACCTGAGAGGTCCTCGCATATCTGAAACAATCAACAATAGTCCGAACGGCTACCACTGAAGCCCCTTCAAGGTAGCTACTCCCATCATGGGTCTCAGTAGCGACACATCCATTCGATGTGAAGATCGTCGGTCTTCAACCACCGTCTTCATCTTCGACTCTTCATCGTCGTAGTAATTATTCGGAATGGGTTAAACCCGTTCTTTCCGAATAACTCTCGTAATTTTATAATTAAAAATCGAGTACTATAAAAACACATCCAACGCCTCATTCCAATTCAGAATATTCTTTTAAATAAAATATTCAAATTATTCTATCAAAGATAAATTCTTCAAATTATTCTTAAATCTTTCTTTTAAAGATTTATTAAAACCCCAATTTGGTTTTAAATATCAAAAATCATTATTCAATGATTATTCAAATTTAAGAAATTAATCTTATTCTTAAATGGGTTAAAGAACTAATGTCATTTAAAACATAGTTCAGGGTAAACCCAAAATCGTCTTCCATAAATTATGGAATCTTCACAGAAATCAAATCAAAATATAATCGTTATAAATTTCTGTATCCGACCAATAATATAAATGGAATAACGGCAAAGCCTCTTAAATTCCATATGTAGTATCGGTCTTCTTTTACAGAAGCTTATCTCGGTTATAATTAATTCGAATTCCATCCAATTCCAATTTAATATATTAAATTGGAAAACTTGGATTTTGGAAAATTCCCATTTAAATCTTAATAAAAGATTTATATATTCCAAATCATATTTTCACTGTCAGTTGGGTTAAAGAACACATGTCACTTAAAAACATGGTTCACAATAAACCCAACTCACGTTTCATCTTATTTCAATTACTAGGTATAATTGAAAATTTTTAATAATCTTAAATTAAAAGATTATTCTTTTCATACGGGGTTTAAGAACAGTGTTATTTAAGACACTATTCACGACAGACCCAAAATCCAATTTATTTAATTTAACTTCAATTAAATCTTAACAAATTGGAAAACTTCATTAAATCTAAATTTAATGATTTAATCTAGTTAATAACTAGTTCATTTTAAATAAAATATATGTTCTAAAATATATTCTTTCTAGAATATTCTTTGTTGGAATGTGACTCAATCAACAACCATATACTGCATGAAATCAACAATCATGATGAATAATTATCAAACATCCAATTAACAACCAGAGTGGATTCTACAACTAAATATTGGGACTAGTGTAGATCAAATATCATCCCAACACCCGTGTGGGGTTTCATCCAACAATCAAATAATAGATTATTTGTACACTTGGGCAATGTGTAAAAATTATCGACCCAATCACATAAACAAGTCGAATGACTTGTAAATGGAAGTGTAGTATTTAGTTTGAATATACTAACATTATATTTAACACATCAAACATTACAACATCACAAACATCTATTTCAATTGTTTTTATTGTGTACAAAGGACAGTAAAAATCTTAACTTCTTATTTCAATACTTTTTATTGTTAACAAATGACAATAAAATATTAATTATTGACCAAAAAGTATATTTTTGGTCTCACTCATTTTGATGACAAAATGAATATTTCACTTCACCTCTTTTAAAATGACAAAAATGTATCTTTCTAATTCATCCTTTTAATATGACAAAAATGATTTTATTTTAATTTACGCTTTCTAACAGAAATGCACTTTTTATTCTAATATTCATTTTCTAGCAAAATGCACTTTTTATTCTAATATTCATTTTCTAGCAAAATGTACTTTTCATTCTAATATTCATTTTCCAGCAAAATTTACTTTTTATTCTAATATTCATTTTCTAGCAAAATGTACTTTTTATTCTAATATTCATTTTCTAGCAAAATGTACTTTTCATTCTAATATTACATTCTAATATTCATTTTCCAGCAAAATGTACTTTTTATTCTAATATTCATTTTCTAGCAAAATGTACTTTTCATTCTAATATTCATTTTCTAGCAAAATGTACTTTTCATTCTAATATTCATTTTCTAGTACTTTTCATTCTAATATTCATTTTCTAGCAAAATGTACTTTTTATTCTAATATTCATTTTCTAGCAAAATGTACTTTTTATTCTAATATTCATTTTCTAGCAAAATGTACTTTTCATTCTAATATTCATTTTCTAGCAAAATGTACTTTTTATTCTAACAAAAATTATGTTTAACTCTAATTCATTTCAATGTAAACAAAATGCCAGTTTTGTCTAGTTCATTTCAATGTAAACAGAATGAGCATTTTACTTCACTCTTTTTTAAATGATAAAAAGAATGTTTTTATTTCATTCTTTACATTTAACAAAAAAGAATGCTTTTGTCATTCTTTTACCTTTGACCAAAAATGCATAATTTAGTCTAATCCTTTCAATGTACAAAATATGATAATTTTGTATAATATTTTCAATGCAACAAATATGTGATAATTTTGTATTGTAACGACCCGGATTTTGAGCCAGTTAATTCTGAATATTTAAATTGGTTTTAAATATTTTATTTGAAATATAAAACGTTTTTATTAGGAATTTATTTAATTAAAAAAAATTAAATTAAATTGAGTAGAAGCAAAATTCTCATATCTTTGATCATCAAGTTATAGTTTCGGACATGGTATTTCCTATACAGGAATTAACGGCCCAAGATGGTTATTGTTATATCTTAAATTCTTGAGAATCAACAGTTGAATTCAAATCAACTAATTTACGTCAAATTCTGCTATTGAATATTCGAAATTTGGTATGGGAATATGCAGGATGGAGTGGTTATTTAAGTAGAACTAGGAGTTATATTGTAACCAAAATTATATCGTTAAATTATAATTAGCAATATGAGAGTAATCATTAAGAAATAGGTTACACTGAAATTTCATTATAATTCGTTTCCACTGCAACCGATGTTAAAACCAAGACCATTGGCATTTCAAATCAAAATAAAAATCTAACAGCATCACGTAATTGGGCTATTGAGGCGGGCGACATAACAGTACATCATACAGGCTTATAATTTAATGAATGCAGACTGAAATTTGATTTTTGTTTCTTGCCAACCCATAAACTACAGATACCTACAGCAAAAAGATGAAATTGCACATGCATTCTGGGTATGAACATGCTGTATCGAATCCAGCTACAGACCTACCTAGCCCATCTGTATCCATTTCTTCACTGCCAAGGTACGACTTTCGTGGGTGCAAAGTTTTTATTTTCTTTACGTGGGTACCAAGTTTTTATTTCCATGGGTGCCAAGGAATCCATATTATATATAAACCAGCATACAACCTAACCACTGGCTTCTCTTTCTTTTTATAAAATGCAGCTCCACCCTCGTTCTTAGCAGGAATGAAATAACAAAAAAAGAAGAACCCATTCCTTTCTGGATCTCTCGAAAGAAAAAATCATTCGTTCCTTCTTTGTCTCACTTGGTTTCTAAAACTCTTTGCACCTAACTCTCCTCTGTTAACTCCTCCGAAACCATCGTTCCTCACTGAAATTCATTTCCAGTCATCAACCCAACTCCTGTCGCCACCAATCTAGCTCGCGACAACCGATCTTTGACTAGGGCAGAACTTTTATGATTCTAGATGAGATTTCGAGACAAATTGGTGAGAAATTACTTGTTTTTAAGTTGAGTTCTGGTTTGAGGCATTTGAGCAGCAGCATTAGTGGATTTTTCGGCCAGTTTGGTGTGTGATAATGTCGTGACTCGTATTGGGTGCGGGTTTGCCTGAGGACCGCGATGAAGAGGAAGTTGTGAACGTTGTGGTATGGTCTGCCGGCCTTAGGTGAAGTGGAGGAGTATAGGAATGAAGTTTGTGTTGTGGAGTAACTTAGTGAAGTCTGGTTTGCGATCTAGCGAAGCATGGAAGGAGTTTAATGGGATCATGGGGTGGTCGGTTTGGAAAAAATGAGGGTGAGGAGTAGACAGGGTTTTGGAGGCTGCAGCATGCAGAGCTGTTTGTAAGATGAAGAATAGTTAGTGGATAATTAAGTGATTAAGGGGATATTTGGACCTAGAGGAAACCGTATGCTTAAATATAGGATTTGGCCGATAATAAACGTGATAAGGGAGGACCATATGGTTTTCTGGGAAACAATGTACTACTGTCGGTTATTTGTTTTGGGAGTGGGTTCAAGTTACTGTGTTGGAGATGAAGGAAAGGAAGAAAGTAAGGGTGTTGAAACTGTAGGACATAAGTGAGTATATTTACTTGGACTTGAGAACCAAAAAGAGATAAAAGCGTATGATGTGTATAACAATGGGTGTGATTTTCTTGAATGGGATGGTCTGTGATAAGAAGATGGAGAAGAGCATTTGTAGCAGTATTGGTGCATTCGAGTGGATGTGTGAATTTGCGTTGAAGTAGGATTCATTTTTGGTGATAATTGGATGCACGGGGTCATTGTTGAGGATGATGCCGAATTTACAACAATAGGGAACATGAAGGGGAACATGCCTTTAGTGGTTATCGAAGATTTTACTTGGGACGTGACTCCTAATCACGACTTACAAGATTAACCGTGATTTGTGATAAAGGAACCAACCGGAAGAGGAGCATTCGTGATTTAACCATTGAGTAAGCAATTTCCTTTTGGCTAAGTTAAACTAATAATAATATAATTATTATTATTATTATTAATGATAAATAGATTGTATAACACTCGTTAAAACAAGTAAAATGTATAACTTGTTCGTTCGTTAATAGAGTCAGATAAAACTGGTCATAATGGAATCTTAACAATGAGAGTTACATCATGAGGCCGGTTTCACTGAGGACAAAGTTGTTGGAATTTCACGATAAAATCAAATGTTGTTTGATTTTAAGGAAAACGAAGGCGGAATCATCAACCGCGAACTGAGGTGAGTAAACTCACTAAACTCTAACCCGTTTATATTTTTACATAAATGAGTTTTTAAATTTATTTTACACTGTGTGATGGTTGCTTGGTTAAATAGTTGATAAAATTGGTCGATATGATTACATCGTTGATCTATTGATGTGAAATAATATTATTGATGTTGATTAACATCTGTGGATGCAGGGAAACAGGTTGGAGGGACCCAACTGGGTTCCTCAACATTTATATTACTGTTTTTCCTTGATTTTGATGTGTGGTATGAAATATATAGTCAGTGATTGACTGTGTTGTGTTTGAGCTACCCTGGCCCTAGAATTTTAGTATTTAAATACCATAAATATTCTCGAATAGAAAATGAAATTTGAGATTTTAAAAAGAAAATATATTTTGCCAAAAAGATTGAAGTGTTATTTCAAGTATAGTTAAAAGGTAGAAACTTGTTTTATTAAAACAAGAAGTTGATTTTAAACGAGCATATAAATTAAGTAAATTAGTTATCGTTGGATACATTGAAATATAAATCCAAATATGAATTTATATGGGAAAGTGGAAATCGGTTTGAGACCAATATTTGGAAAAGGCTTAATGGACTTTGGTGGTGGTATTGAACCTAAGTTACGTTATAGCAAATAAATTTATGTTTTGAGATAGGATAAATGGATTTTCTGTAATAAAAATCCAGTTTCGTATACGAATGATATGAAAAGAAATAAAAACCAAGGGTTTTGTTTTAAATAAAAGTTACTTAAGAAAAGAAAGATTAAGTGAAGGTGAATATCAATGAAAGGAGTTTTGTTTATCCAAAAGATTCGAGAATTTGATAATGTTTTCAAAGAAATGAAACGTGAGAGGTTAGTCGAGGAAAGAATATAGAATTGATTTTTAGAATCAATGGAGTGATCTAAATGAAATGATTATAATAAATGTTTTGTAAATCCAAACAGCGATTAAAACGCTGCTGTATGATAAGGTATTGTAAATCTAAACAACGATTTTAACGCTGTTGTTATAATAAATGTTTTGTAAATCTAGATAGCAAATTTTAATGCTGCCGTTATAATAACTGTTTGTAGCGATCTTAATGCTATAATAAGTGTTCTATAATTCTAGACAGCAATTGTAACGCTGTTGTTAAAAGCAATGTTTTGTAAATCAAATATTTGGAGACAACGATTATAACGCTACCGTTATAATCAATATTTTTATGAAAAGGAGGTGTGTTCTTATATTGAATCCGGGAGTCGCGTAAGCGATGGTCTGTTTAAAGTTGTGGGCTTTGACTGTTGCAAAGTTGAGAATGTTGTTCAGTTAAGGTCTGAGAGGTAATTATACCCCAACTTGATTGACTTCATGATTAATGGAGGAATGGTTAAGGTTCGATAGTAGAATTTGGTTAAGCAATAAGGTTAGCTAATAAATGATTAGTGGGTTGAGTTATAATAACGATGTTTTATAACATAGCGTTAATTTGAAATGTTTTTCCCAAATAAAATGTGAGATATTTTCATCACATAGAAAATGACATGAATTGTCAACGAGGAATTAAGAGACAAGAATTGGGAATAATAATTTAATAAGAAGTTAAATTAAAAAGGGGCCCAGTGTGGTTTGATGCTTGGTCGGTAGAAATTTCCAATTGGAAGTAGGACCGTTGATTGTATGGATGTTCCTTTGATAGTTAAATCACCGACTATCAAAGTTTTGATTTATTTTATATCTCCGTTGTCAATATGGAGAGACCGGGATCAGATTTAATATATGGAAACCACTCTGTATTGGCATAAGCGTTACGAATCAACTTATGTTGAAGAGATTGTGAAGACGGAGAAAAGTGCAAGGGCTGTTCTGTTAACCCCAGGTAGAAATTGCCCAAGATGGATTAATAGAACGGTGCCTTCGGTTTTTCCATACCCAGGACAACTTGTATGGACGAGTGTCTGACAGAGTATTTCCAAAGGGATTACGTACGGTGGTTCCTTCAAACGTACGAAGTTGGTGGCATAGAAGGGAAACTTCTTTAGCCTAACAATCTGAGTATTTTTGTGGGAATCAAATTAGTGATTTTCGATGGATATGACGATGTGTCATTTAAAGTGAATGGTGGCCAGATGTTCTGGAAGATAATTCAAACCTCAAGCCTCACAACCGGGAATTGACAAAAATCGGGCAGGCAGCATGGCTATGTGGGTCGCACCCATTAGGATGTATAATCACCTATCTGGAGAAATTCCATTTGTTCTTTAATCTATCGATGCTATCCCTTTCGGGAGATGGTTGCTGATCCCAACCGTTGGTGATATACATTCGATACACTCAAGCGAAATGAGTGGTCAGTCATGTGAAGGCCGGGTTGCAAGACCTTCTTGTTGAACCCAGTGTATTCGTCTCTAGAGATACACTATAGGCAGGTGGTCCCATACCTTGTCATGTTGTAAATCCAATCTCCAATAAGCGCCCTGCGGTTTTTGATTTTATATTATATATGGAGCGTGAGATGAAAGCGTTCCGCTAGATTCTATTTATTTGATGTAGACATTATTATAATATCACCAGATTTTGATATCAAAAATATTTTTGGTTATCGTAAGGTAAAAACCATCCGTGTTTATGTGTGGATCAGTCTTATGATTATCTTTTCTTTCGAAAGGATTTTTAAAAGTTAAATGAATGGTTGGAGTTTACTCACACCAGTCCCATGACTGACCCAGAGTTTATTTTGTTTGTTTTCCCTAAACTCTTGGGTGCCCAAATTTGTACGGGCAGTCAAGTAGTCGGGATTTTTCAGATTCACTTGGAGGAACTCGAAGCAGGAGGCTTCACCTGTTAGCTATAGACTATCATATTTTCCGCTGTGTACTATGTTGTATATGGAAACAGGGGTTTATAACTGTTCCAGGAATAGCTGTTGTGCTCTGATGATGGTATGTATATATACAAATACTGATTTGTGTTTCAAAATTTATGTTATCTAATATATTTTATTCGTTCCGCTGTGAGTTTGTGATCTTCGTTTTCTTCTATTCTAATACTTCTTTCTTTCTATTTCTCATCCTCTAACTTATTTCTAATAATGATTCGTATTTCTATGCAATTTGGGTTGGACGTGTGGTGTTATTAGTCGACTCAAAGGGTACGGAAGTCCGGGTCGTTTCAGTTGGTATCAGAGATGAAGGTTGAGAAGTAACCTTGGCTCTGTGGCGTGACTCAGTAGAGATGGGGTTAGCAATACCCTGGATTGAGTTTGAGTGCATATATATGAGCGCGTATTTGTAAATTTGATGTGAAAATTGTTTTATATTGTGTTGACTGGTTTGTTGAGTGGTTTATGAATTCTGGTCGATACAGGATGTACAACTGTATTCGATAAATGTTTCTAAACTCTCGAACAAAACAATTCGACAAAGTATTGTTTTAAAGTGGGTAAATGAAATAATTTTGCCCCAAAAAAATATATTTTGATATGAAAAGGATAATTTCTGAATTATTATAGTATATGAATGCGTTGATTGTTATTACAATCAAATGAAATTATCAAATTATAAAATGGTGATATAATTTGTATATGGATAACATATACAAATGAGATAAACCAAGATTAAGTTTAAACCAGAATTGGAATTCAAATTCCGGGTGTTTAGAAAATATTTTCTAAAATATTATAAAGTTATATAACGTTACTTTAAAGTATTTTTGAATAAGAATGGTTTAAATGGATTTTAAAAGTGATTAAGCATTGAAATCACTTCAGGGGCGAGAAAATAGTACTGATAATGGGTCGCGACATTATCGGTATTCATTTACAAGTTTCTGAGTGATGAATTGCTACCATAGTAATTTGGGAATGAAAATTTGTTTGAAAATGACAAGATATTTTAGAAATTCAAAAGTTTTGAATTGGGTTGATTATAAATATATGGGTATAAATATATATGATTTCAAACGAATTTGAATTAAAACCCGGGAATTTGAATCCTGAAATTTAAGTTTAACTTGTGTAAGTTAAATAAATTGAAATGGTAAAAGAGAATAAAATTAACCTAAGTTAAATAAAATTGGATTGGATTAAAAATAATCCATAATGAATAAGCAAGTTAAATGTTGGATGTTAATTGAAATTGAATTGTGATAGATTTGGACTCAAGTATAATAAGTGGATTGACTTGAATAGAAATCAGACTTGAATTGATATAATGGAAGTAAACTAAGCAGAAATTGATTAGAGTGTAAAATATTGGAAGCTGGATTGATTTGAAACCAACTAGAAATGGATATATGTATGCTGAGCAGATATTCAATGGAAGCAAAGCAAGAGATAGAATTTCTGCCCAACAAAAAGGTACATGTTTACAAAATTACTTGGGTTTGACGGTTTTATGAGCCTATGGGTAAGCCGCTTGGCTTTTTGATTTTCTTTTGGATAGGAGAAGACCTAGAAATGGCGAGTTGTGGTTGTACCGATTAAGCCGTGCAGAGGAGATGCTGCCGAAATTTTTCAGAATTTAAAGTGTTAGAAAATTTTCAGAATTTTTGAAATTTTTTGTTAGTAAGAATAAATTAATATTTTGATCGAAATAATTTGGTCCAGTTAAACTGAAGTTAAGATGTGAACAAAAAGGAATTTTGGACCTAGTTAATAGGGTATGTAGCATCTTTTCTTACCTTAGCAATTTCGAGGACGAAATTATTTTAAGGGGGAAGGAATGTAACGATCCGGATTTTGAGCCAGTTAATTCTGAATATTTAAATTGGTTTTAAATATTTTATTTGAAATATAAAACGTTTTTATAAGGAATTTATTTAATTAAAAAAAAGATTAAATTGAGTAGTAGCAAAATTCTCATATCTTTGATCATCAAGTTATAGTTTCGGACATGGTATTTCCTATACAGGAATTAATGCCCCAAGATGGTTATTGTTATATCTTAAATTCTTGAGAATCAACAGTTGAATTCAAATCAACTAATTTACGTCAAATTCTGCTATTGAATATTCGAAATCTGGTATGGGAATATGCAGGATGGAGTGGTTATTAAAGTAGGACTAGGAGTTATATTGTAACCAAAATTATATCGTTAAATTATAATTAGCAATATGAGAGTAATCATTAAGAAATAGGTTACACTGAAATTTCATTATAATTCGTTTCCACTGCAACCGATGTTAAAACCAAGACCATTGGCATTTCAAATCAAAATAAAAATCTAACAGCATCACGTAATTGGGCTATTGAGGCTGCCGACATAACAATACATCATACAGGCTTATAATTTAATGAATGCAGACTGAAATTTGATTTTTGTTTCTTGCCAAACCATAAAGTACAGATACCTACAGCAAAAAGATGAAATTGCACATGCATTCTGGGTATGAACATGCTGTATCGAATCCAGCTACAGACCTACCTAGCCCATCTGTATCCATTTCTTCACTGCCAAGGTACGACTTTTGTGGGTGCAAAGTTTTTGTTTTCTTTATGTGGGTACCAAGTTTTTTATTTCCGTGGGTGCCAAGTAATCCATATTATATATAAACCAGCATACCACCGAACCACTGGCTTCTCTTTCTTTTTATAAAACGCAGCTCCACCCTTGTTCTTAGCAGGAATGAAATAACAAAAAAAGAAGAACCCATTCCTTTCCGGATCTCTCGAAAGAAAAAATCATTCGTTCCTTCTTTGTCTCACTTGGTTTCTAAAACTCTTTGCACCCAACTCTCCTCTGTTAACTCCTCCGAAACCATCGTTCCTCACTGAAATTCATTTCCAGTCATCAAACCAACTCCTGTCGCCACCAATCTCGCTCGCGACAACCGATCTTCGACTAGGGCAGAACTTTTATGATTCTAGATGAGATTTCGAGACAAATTGGTGAGAAATTACTTGTTTATAAGTTGAGTTCTGGTTTGAGGCATTTGAGCAACAGCATTAGTGGATTTTTGGGCCGGTTTGGTGTGTGATAATGTCGTGACTCGTATTTGGTGCGGGTTTTCCTGAGGACCGCGATGAAGAGGAGGTTGCAAATGTTGTGATAGGGTCTGCCGGCCTTAGGTGAAGTGGAGGAGTATAGGAATGAAGTTTGTGTTATGGAGTTACTTAGTGAAATCTGGTTTCCGATCTAGCGAATCATGGAAGGAGTTTAATGGGATCATGGGGTGGTCGGTTTGGAAAAAATGAGGGTGAGGAGTAGACAGGGTTTTGGAGGCTGCAGCATGCAGAGCTGTTTGTAAGATGAAGAATAGTTAGTGGATAATTAAGTGATTAAGGGGATATTTGGACCTAGAGGAAACCGTATGCTTAAATATAGGATTTGGTCGATAATAAACGTGATAAGGGAGGACCATATGGTTTTCTAGGAAACAATGTACTGCTGTCGGTTATTTGTTTTGGGAGTGGGTTCAAGTTACTGTGTTGGAGATGAAGGAAAGGAAGAAAGTCAGGGTGTTGAAACTGTAGGACATAAGTGAGTATATTTACTTGGACTTGAGAAACAAAAAGAGATAAAAGCGTATGATGTGTATAACAATGGGTGTGATTTTCTTGAATGGGATGGTCTGTGATAAGAAGATGGAGAAGAACATTTGTAGCAGTATTGGTGCATTCGAGTGGATGCGTGAATTTGCGTTGAAGTAGGATTCATTTTTGGTGATAATTGGATGCACGGGGTCATTGTTGAGGATGATGCCGAATTTACAACAGTGGGTAACATGAAGGGGAACATGCCTTTAGTGGTTATCGAAGATTTTACTTGGGACGTGACTCCTAATCACGACTTACAAGATTAACCGTGATTTGTGATAAAGGAACCAACCGGAAGAGGAGCATTCGTGATTTAACCATTGAGTAAGCAATTTCCTTTTGGCTAAGTTAAACTAATAATAATATTATTATTATTATTATTAATGATAAATAGATTGTATAACACTCGTTAAAACAAGTAAAATGTATAACTTGTTCGTTCGTTAATAGAGTCAGGTAAAACTGGTCACAATGGAATCTTAACAATGAGAGTTACATCATGAGACCGGTTTCACTGAGAACAAAGTTGTTGGAATTTCGCGATAAAATCAAATGTTGTTTGATTTTAAGGAAAACGAAGGCGGAATCATCAACCGCGAACTGAGATGAGTAAACTCACTAAACTCTAACCCGTTTATATTTTTACATAAATGAGTTTTTAAATTTATTTTACACTGTGTGATGGTTGCTTGGTTAAATAGTTGATAAAATTGGTTGATATGATTACATCGTTGATCTATTGATGTGAAATAATATTATTGATGCTGATTAACATCTGTGGATGCATGGAAATAGGTAGGAGGGACCCAACTGGGTTCCTCAATATTTATATTACTGTTTTTCCTTGATTTTGATGTGTGGTGTGACATATATAGTCAGTGATTGACTTTGTTGTGTTTGAGCTACCCTGGCCCTAGAATTTTAGTATTTAAATACTGTAAATATTCTCGAATAGAAAATGAAATTTGAGATTTTAAAAAGAAAATATATTTTGCCAAAAAGATTGAAGTGTTATTTCAAGTATAGTTAAAAGGTAGAAACTTGTTTTATTAAAACAAGAAGTTGATTTTAAACGAGCATATAAATTAAGTAAATTAGTTATCGTTGGATACATTGAAATATAAATCCAAATATGAATTTATATGGGAAAGTGGAAATCAGTTTGAGACCAATATTTGGAAAAGGCTTAATGGACTTTGGTGGTGGTATTGAACCTAAGTTACGTTATACCAAATAAATTTATGTTTTGAGATAGGATAAATGGATTTTCTGTAATAAAAATCCAGTTTTATATACGAATGATATGGAAAGAAATAAAAACCAAGGGTTTTGTTTTAAATAAAAGTTACTTAAGAACAGAAAGATTAAGTGAAGGTGAATATCAATGAAAGGAGTTTTGTTTATCCAAAAGATTCGAGAATTTGATAATGTTTTCAAAGAAATGAAACGTGAGTGGTTAGTCGAGGCAAGAATATAGAATTGATTTTTAGAATCAATGGAGTGATCTAAATGAAATGATTATAATAAATGTTTTGTAAATCCAAATAGCGATTATAACGCTGCCGTATGATAAGGTATTGTAAATCTAAACAATGATTTTAACGCTGTTGTTATAATAAATGTTTTGTAAATCTAGATAGCAAATTTTAATGCTGCCGTTATAATAACTGCTTGTAGCGATCTTAATGCTATAATAAGTGTTCTATAATTCTAGACAGCGATTGTAACACTGTTGTTTAAAGCAATGTTTTATAAATCAAATATTTGGAGACAGCGATTATAACGCTACCGTTATAATCAATATTTTTATGAAAAGGAGGTGTGTTCTTATATTGAATCCGGGAGTCGCGTAAGCGATGGTCTGTTTAAAGTTGTGGGCTTTGACTGTTGCAAAGTTGAGAATGTTGTTCAGTTAAGGTCTGAGAGGTAATTATACCCCAACTTGATCGACTTCATGATTAATGGAGGAATGGTTAAGGTTCGATGGTGGAATTTGGTTAAGAAATAAGGTTAGCTAATAAATGATTAGTGTGTTGAGTTATAATAACGATGTTTTATAACATCGCGTTAATTTGAAATGTTTTCCCCAAATAAAATGTGAGATATTTTCAACACATAGAAAATGACATGAATTGTCAACGAGGAATTAAGAGACAAGAATTGGGAATAATAATTTAATAAGAAGTTAAATTAAAAAGGGGCCCAGTGTGGTTTGATGCTTGGTCGGTATAAATTTCCAATTGGAAGTAGGACCGTTGATTGTATGGATGTTCCTTTGATAGTTAAATCACCGACTATCAAAGTTTTGATTTATTTTATACCTCCGTTGTCAATATGGAGAGACCGGGATCAGATTTAATATATGGAAACCACTCTGTATTGGCATAAGCGTTACGAATCAACTTATGTTGAAGAGATTGTGAAGACGGAGAAAAGTGCAAGGGCTGTTCTGTTAACCCCAGGTAGAAATTGCCCAAGATGGATTAATAGAACGGTGCCTTCGGTTTGTCCAGACCTAGGACAACTTGTATGGACGAGTGTCTGACAGAGTATTTCCAAAAGGATTACGTACGTTGGTTCCTTCAAACGTACGAAGTTGGTGGCATAGAAGGGAAACTTCTTTAGCCTAACAATCTGAGTATTTTTGTGGGAATCAAATTAGTGATTTCCGATGGATATGACGATGTGGTATTCAAAGTGAATGGTGGCCAGTTGTTCTGGAAGATAATTCAAACCTCAAGCCTCACAACCGGGAATTGACAAAAATCGGGCAGGCAGCATGGCTATGTGGGTCACACCTATTAGGATGTATAATCACCTATCTGGAGAAATTCCATTTGTTCTTTAATCTATCGATGCTGTCCCTTTCGGGAGACGGTTGCTGATCCCAACCGTTGGTGATATACATTCGATACACTCAAGCGAAATGAGTGGTCGTTCATGTGAGGGCCGGGTTGCAAGACGTTCTTATTGAACCCAGTGTATTCGTCTCTAGAGATACACTATAGGCAGGTGGTCCCATACCTTGTCATGTTGGAAATCCAATCTCCAATAAGCGCCCTGCGGTTTTTGATTTTATATTATATATGGAGCGTGATATGCAAGCGTTCTGCTAGATTCTATTTATTTGATGTAGACATTATTATAATATCACCAGATTTTGATATCAAAAATATTTTTGGTTATCGTAAGGTAAAAACCATCCGTGTTTATGTGTGGATCGGTCTTACGATTACCTTTTCTTTCGAAAGGATTTTTAAAAGTTAAATGAATGGTTGGAGTTTACTCACACCAGTCCCATGACTGACCCAGAGTTTATTTTGTTTGTTTTCCCTAAACTCTTGGGTGCCCAAATTTGTACGGGCAGTCAAGTAGTCGGGATTTTTCAGATTCACTTGGAGGAACTCGAAGCAGGAGGCTTCACCTGTTAGCTATAGACTATCATATTTTCCGCTATGTACTATGTTGTATCTGGAAACAGGGGTTTATAACTGTTCCAGGAATAGCTGTTGTGCTCTGATGATGGTATGTATATATACAAATACTGATTTGTGTTTCAAAATTTACGTTATATAATATATTTTATTCGTTCCGCTGTGAGTTTGTGATCTTCGTTTTCTTCTATTCCAATACTTCTTTCTTTCTATTTCTCATCCTCTAACTTCTTTCTAATAATGATTTGTATTTCTGTGCAATTTGGGTTGGACGTGTGGTGTTATTAGTCGACTCAAAGGGTACGGAAGTCCAAGACGTTTCATGTATAATCTTTTCAAGGTATAACAATGTTCGCTTTTATCTAATTCTTTTCAAAGTATAAAAATATTCATTTTTGTATAATTCCTTTTTAATGTACAAAATATCGAGTTTTGCATAATTCCTTTTTAATGTACAAAATATGATACTTTTGTCTAATTCTTTTAAATGCAACAGAATATGATAATTTTGTTTAATCTTTTTCAATGTTAATAAGTGACACTAAAAATATTAATTTAATTCCAATCCTTTCTATTGTTAACAAATCGACAATAAAAATATTAACTTTTATTTCTAATCTTTTATGTAATCCTTTTTCAATGACCAAAAATGAATATTTTGGTGAAATCCTTTTTAAGTGACCAAAAGTGAATATTTCGGTGAAATCCTTTTTAAAGGACAAAAATGAATATTTTTAAATATCACATAGAAATGAAATCTTTTAATCCTATTTATTTTATGAGGATAATATTTCATAAAAATGTATGTTCTTAATTCACTCATTTTAAATTACCAAAGATGCCTATTTTTAATTCATTCTTTTTAAATGACAAGAATGTCCTTTTTATTTTAATTCCCATTTTCTAATAGAAATGTACTTTTCTCTACTGCAACATTTAAGGATAGACATGTTAATTTCTCAAATGTAACATTTAAAAAAAACAAAGTGTTAATCTCATCTAATGTAACATTTAAAAATAAAAGGAATGTTAATTTCATCTTATAGGACAATTCATAACACAAATGCTACTTTCATTACTATAATCATGTTTTGACAAAAATGTTACTTCTATTTTTATAATCATGTTTTGACAAAAATGTTATTTTTCTTTCACAAAACAAGTTTAACAAAAATGATTTTTATTTCACTAAACAAGTTTTAACAAAAATGTGATTTTTGTTTCATTCCTTATAAATGACAAATTGTGTATTTCTACTTCATTCTTTTTAATGTGACAAAAGTGTCCATTACTAATTCATTCTTTTTAATGTATAAAAATATACATTTTCTAATCATTATTTTTAATGTATAAAAATATACATTTCATATTCATTCCTTTTTAATTGACAAAATGTCCATTCCATCATATTTAACATTCCTAAACAAAAGTGTCCTTTTTATTCCCATAACAAATTTCTAATCAAAAATGTCATTTTGATTTGCATGATATATTTCAAATAAAAGGGTTGTTTTTGTTTGCATAGCCAATTTCTTAATCATAAATATTGTTTTGATTTGCAAAACATATTTCAAATAAAAAGGTTGCTTTTATTTTCATAGCCAATTCCTTAATCAAAAATGTTATTTTATTGCAAAGTAACATTCATAAGGAAATGTTATTTTATTTTCAAAGTAACATTCATAAGAAAATGTTATTTTATTTTCACAAATCATGTTTGATCAAAAATGATTATCTTGTCTAATTCTCCTATGCAAACAAAATATAATAATTTTGTTAAATTCTTCTATGTAAACAAAACATAATAATTTTGTTTAATTCTTCTGTGTAAACAAAACATGATAATTTTGTTTAATTGAACCTTATAAGTTAGATCAATATTTATAGATCTAAAATAAAAATATGATTTTTATTTCAGATCTAAATCTAATCAAACGAATACCACAACAATCATCATCATCAACAAGCAGCAAATAAAATATCATACACCACATATCTGAATTAAATTAACATACATATATGGATTTTCACTAATTAAGGATAATTAAATTTTTAGTTATTTTAAAATATAGAAATCTCACCAAGCCTTGTAATTCAGAACAGTTCAGATTCAAATTTTCCTCAATTTCCAATGTCCTCTGTTTACGCTCTAGTCAGTTCCACCGCGTAGATCTCGGGAAGGTGATTCCAACGCATTTCGTTTCATTAAGTTTCGATTCTGTATGAACAAGTTACGCAATTTTATACATTCATACTTTAATAAATTAATTAATTAATTTACACAAATTACATCTGTTAATCTCCTCCTCCTTCCATCGTTATCTCCTGGAAAGCAAGAACCATTTGAACCCATTAGCATCGAACATAGGGTTCGATTTTTCCATCGCCTGGAGCCGTCGGTCCCTGATCGGGTCTCGCCACCATCTAGCGCCTTCCACCACCCCTCCACGGCCGGAGCATCGCCCAGCTCGGTGGGCCCCTTGCCACCCAAATCAACTTCGAAACGCCTCCCTTTGCACGCAGAAAACTCATGAATCATACAACGGTTTTTGATCATACCCGAACAGAACGGAAGCTCTCACATTTCTCTTGCAATTTGCTTTTGATTCCATGTTTTAATTGGCTTTAGATTATGAGGATTTAAGAAATCAAAATCGACTATTATCGGTCATTGAAAAGAGCCCAGCGACGGCTGTATAGGAATTAGGGTTTTGTATTTGGAACCGTATTTATAGTGTATTTATAGGCGTATTTTCCTATTTTATTTATTTATTTAATTCAAAATTCATGTTTATCAATACGAACACCAAATCGAACCCAACGAGTGTCGTCCCTAGCTAATAACCCCTGTCCCGGACACAATGGAATATGTTTCGTAACCCAATTTGGCTGTTACGATATGTTTTTCTTTAATTATAATTAAAAATCATTTAATTATTAAATTCAAACGTACATTTTAAATTAACGGGGCCACATACGAAATCTAAAAATTACAGAAAAATTATTTCTAGCTTTGTTTTGACGATACGGTTCTAACAAGACTAATTTCATCGAATTCTAAGACCGTTTGAAAAACGGCTATTTTCTAGTCGATTAAATTTGACTGAAATAGTCAAAACACATTTTCTTTTACCACGCTCACATATTAATTCGAAAAATTATGAAAATTGAAACTTAGCAATAATTTGACATTCCAGTTCCAACAAAAGTGGTTTCTTCGAAAACCGAGGTCGTTTGCAAAATGACTATTTTTAAGGCCAATATATTATATTAAAATATGTATAAATTCTACAGCGACTTTTCTAAATTTTAAACTAGGTATAAGTTTTGATTTCTAAAGTGAAATTTCAATTTCTTACATTCGTTAGAAAGATATGATTAAACAGATTCAAATATTTATGGTTTCGCTCAATTCGGACTTAAAATGAATCCTATACATTCAGTCAAAGTTCAAATTCAAATTTTCAAACTATAGCGCTGTTTTAAACTCCTTTTATAATTAAATTAAATTTATTTATTTAAAAGTAAAGTTTTAGTCGTTCTTATTTAAAATAGATTATTTTAAACATTAAAATCCACTAAAATTTCTAAAATAAAAATTTTAAATTGGCCCCAAATTCTGGGTCGTTACAATCGCCCCCACTTAAAATCTTTTCGTCCTCGAAAAGGAACGTAGCTAAAAGTTGTTTAATTAACTAACTCAATTAAATTTTATTTATTGGTTTCAATAATTTTGTTTAGTTAAATTAATTATCATTTCTATAATTTTGTTAGTTAAACCAATAATCAAACATCACAACCAGCAATCAATTAGGTAATTAACTTTTCAAATATATATAACTTTTATATATAGGCAAAAATCATATTTTTAGTGCAAATCACAGCAATTGTGTACTAACTAAGTTTTGGTTCTCATACCAGTCAATGGACATATATAGATATACCACCTTCGAAACTCGAACATAAATTCTGATGATGGTGCACCGATCATCAGAATCATCTTCGGGCGACTAGAGTGTGATTCTATATCTATCTAGTATATTAAAACTTCGAATATCCGTTAATTACTCGTATAATCAAAATCTTTATATACTCGATTGTCCACATTAAAATATAGCAATATACTCAAATACGTATTTTTAGATAAAATTTTCAAAACTAAATTTGTTTCCATTTTTAGTTTAAAGTAAATAATACTCTTCACACTCGTTCGAGGATACTACTGATCCTATCTCTAACGAGTTATTCTTATTGGATATTGCTAATCCAATCTCTGATGAATTCTTTCGTTCGGTTCTAATGTGTCTTGTTCTCGAGCTCTGTAAACCAAAGCTCTGATACCAACTGAAACGACCCAAACTTCCCAGTAAAGGAAAGCCTGGATTGCCTTGAGAACAACACACATCAGAACGTAAACTGAAGAACATTTTATTGCTGATTACAACAATTACATCAGAGTACAAGAATGTAACAGAGTCTGAATACTTATTCCATAATAGAAATACAATAATATCAGAGTTTTAAATTACATTTAAATAGCAGCGGAAAAATAATACAAATATACAACTGGAAAGAATACACGGATACAGAGCTTTCCGAATACCGCTTCATCTGTAAGCCAGGATCATGTAAAAATATGCAAAAAGCTACTCGACTGCCCGTATGGAAAATATCGGCACCCGAGTTTGCCAGTGAAACAAACTACAGGTCAGTCATGGGACTGGTATGAGAAATCTTAACTTAACTATTTAATAATAAGGCTAATCACAGGACCACGCCGCTAACGCGGAACGGGTTTACTCCATTGGATTGCCAGTGCATAAAATAAAGTAAAACGTTAGACAACGCAATGCTTTTTAGAAAAATGAAACCATTATAAGACCCAAGTCCCATCACACAATGCAACGCAAACCGGAGGATAGGGTTTTACCTTATAATGGTCAAAAGATGCTTGATACGATAAAACAGATTTAATATTAGTGTGTATATATGGGTATATATATATTTATTTATTTCAAAAACAATTTCAATCATAATGTATCAATCATAGACGGCATAGTACCTCATCCTACTATGTCGCCATACTAGTTCTACAATCAAAACCGCAAGGTCGTATTTGAAATTGGATTTCCATCATGAGTCGAGGCTAGGGGCAAGCTCCTCTCCGATTCGAGACACTCTAGCAAATGCCTCAGGATCACACCTATGGGCAACCATTGGAGCGGTAGGGTCGGTCCCCGCCTATCGGCAGTGGATTAGTTATGCCTAAACACACGCTTCCCGGTTCCTTTGAACCTATAGTATGACCACTAACGGCCTATAAAAAATCCGAGGCGCCTCAAAATCCATCATCCACATAAGTAAAATGCCAGCCAGTTTAAGCACTGACACTACCACTAGCTAGAAAGAAACGTGTGCACTCCCTACGGTCCATATCCCGTTTTTGACTCATACCGGGGTGTGAGGCTCGCGAAGTCACGATATACACAAAGCTATGCCGTAATAGGCTATACTTTGATCATCCCACAAGGCCCTTCTTTTCAACAAAAGCCTTGATCAGTTGCATCTTGGCGTGCCACATTGACAATTCACGCAATGCGACCAATCACTATTAATATATACCAGGGTGTTAAGTAGAGAATAAATCCTCCACCACCAAACAAACATACATTAACAGAAATCGGTTTAATTCACATGGAACGAAATCCAATGTCAGATACGCATCCATTTACAAGTCCGTTCTGGGTCTGAACGAAACCGGAGACACCTGAGAGGTCCTCGCATATCCGAAACAATCAACAATAGTCTGGACGGCTACCACTGAAGCCCCTTCAAGGTAGCTACTCCCATCATGGGTCTCAGTAGCAACACATCCATCCGATGTGAAGATCGTCAGTCTTCAACCACCTTCTTCATCTTCGACTCTTCATCGTCGTAGTAATTATTCGGAATGGGTTAAACCCGGTCTTTCCGAATAACTCTCGTATTTTTATAATTAAAAATCGAGTACTATAAAAACACATCCAACGCCTCATTCCAATTCAAAATATTATTTTAAATAAAATATTCAAATTATTCTATCAAAGATAAATTCTTCAAATTATTCTTAAATCTTTCTTTTAAAGATTTATTAAAACCCCAATTTGGTTTTAAATATCAAAAATCATTATTCAATGATTATTCAAATTTAAGAAATTAATCTTATTCTTAAATGGGTTAAAGAACTAATGTCATTTAAAACATAGTTCACGGTAAACCCAAAATCGTCTTCCATAAATTATGGAATCTTCACAGAAATCAAATCAAAATATAATCGTTATAAATTTCTATATCCGACCAATAATATAAATGGAATAACGGTAAAGCCTCTTAAATTCCATATGTAGTATTAGTCTTCTTTTACAGAAGCTTATCTCGGTTATAAGTAATTCGAATTCCATCCAATTCCAATTTAATATATTAAATTGGAAAACTTGGCTTTTGGAAAATTCCCATTTAAATCTTAATAGAAGATTTATATATTCCAAATCATATTTTCACTGTCAGTTGGGTTAAAGAACACATGTCACTTAAAAACATGGTTCACAATAAACCCAACTCACGTTTCATCTTATTTCAATTACTAGGTATAATTGAAAACTTTTAATAATCTTAAATTAAAAGATTATTCTTTTCATACGGGGTTTAAGAACAGTGTTATTTAAGACACTATTCATGACAAACCCAAAATCCAATTTATTTAATTTAACTTCAATTAAATCTTAACAAATTGGAAAACTTCATTAAATCTAAATTTAATGATTTAATCTAGTTAATAACTAGTTCATTTTAAATAAAATATATTTTCTAAAATATATTCTTTCTAGAATATTCTTTGTTGGAATGTGACTCAATCAACAACCATATACTGCATGAAATCAACAATCATGATGAATAATTATCAAACATCCAATTAACAACCAGAGTGGATTCTACAACTAAATATTGGGACTAGTGTAGATCAAATATCATCCCAACACCCGTGTGGGGTTTCATCCAACAATCAAAGAATAGATTATCTGTGCACTTGGGCGATGTGTAAAAATTATCGACCCAATCACATAAACAAGTCGGATGACTTGTAAATGGAAGTGTAGTATTCAGTTTGAATATACTAACATTATATTTAACACATCAAACATTACAACATCACAGACATCTATTTCAATTCTTTTTATTGTGTATAAAGGACAATAAAAATCTTATCTTCTTATTTCAGTACTTTTTATTGTTAACAAATGACAATAAAATCTTAATTATTGACCAAAAAGTATATTTTTGGTTTCACTCATTTTGATGACAAAATGAATATTTCACTTCACCTCTTTTAAAATGACAAAAATGTATCTTTCTAATTCATCCTTTTAATATGACAAATATGATTTTATTTTAATTTACGCTTTCTAACAGAAATGTACTTTTTATTCTAATATTCATTTTCTAGCAAAATGCACTTTTTATTCTAATATTCATTTTCTAGCAAAATGTACTTTTCATTCTAATATTCATTTTCTAGCAAAATGTACTTTTTATTCTAATATTCGTTTTCTAGCAAAATGTACTTTTTAATCTAATATTCATATTCTAGCAAAATGTACTTTTTATTCTAATATTCATTTTCTAGCAAAATGTACTTTTTATTCTAACAAAAATTATGTTTAACTCTAATTCATTTCAATGTAAATAAAATGTCAGTTTTGTCTAATTCATTTCAATGTAAACAGAATGAGTATTTTACTTCGCTCTTTTTAAATGATAAAAAGAATGTTTTTATTTCATTCTTTACATTTGACAAAAATGAATGCTTTTGTCATTCTTTTACCTTTGACCAAAAATGCATAATTTAGTCTAATCCTTTCAATGTACAAAATATGATAATTTTGTATAATATTTTCAATGCAACAAAAATATGATAATTTTGTATAATCTTTTCAAGGTATAACAATGCTCGCTTTTATCTAATTCTTTTCAAAGTATAAAAATATTCATTTTTGTATAATTCCTTTTTAATGTACAAAATATCCAATTTTGCATAATTCCTTTTTAATGTACAAAATATGATACTTTTGTCTAATTCTTTTAAATGCAACAGAATATGATAATTTTGTTTAATCTTTTTCAATGTTAATAAGTGACACTAAAAATATTAATTTAATTCCAATCCTTTCTATTGTTAACAAATCGACAATAAAAATATTAACTTTTATTTCTAATCTTTTATGTAATCCTTTTTCAATGACCAAAAATGAATATTTTGGTGAAATCCTTTTTAAGTGACCAAAAGTGAATATTTCGGTGAAATCCTTTTTAAAGGACAAAAATGAATATTTTTAAATATCACATAGAAATGAAATCTTTTAATCCTATTTATTTTATGAGGATAATATTTCATAAAAATGTATGTTCTTAATTCACTCATTTTAAATGACCAAAGATGCCTATTTTTAATTCATTCTTTTTAAATGACAAGAATGTCCTTTTTATTTTAATTCCCATTTTCTAATAGAAATGTACTTTTCTCTACTGCAACATTTAAGGATAGACATGTTAATTTCTCAAATGTAACATTTAAAAAAGCAAAGTGTTAATCTCATCTAATGTAACATTTAAAAACAAAAGGAATGTTAATTTCATCTTATAGGACAATTCATAACACAAATGCTACTTTCATTACTATAATCATGTTTTGACAAAAATGTTACTTCTATTTTTATAATCATGTTTTGACAAAAATGTTATTTTTCTTTCACAAAACAAGTTTAACAAAAATGATTTTTGTTTCACTAAACAAGTTTTAACAAAAATGTGATTTTTGTTTCATTCCTCATAAATGACAAAATGTGTATTTCTACTTCATTCTTGTAATGTGACAAAAGTGTCCATTACTAATTCATTCTTTTTAATGTATAAAAATATACATTTTCTAATCATTCTTTTTAATGTATAAAAATATACATTTCATATTCATTCCTTTTTAATTGACAAAATGTCCATTCCATCATATTTAACATTCCTAAACAAAAGTGTCCTTTTTATTCCCATAACAAATTTCTAATCAAAAATGTCATTTTGATTTGCATGATATATTTCAAATAAAAGGGTTGTTTTTGTTTTCATAGCCAATTTCTTAATCATAAATATTGTTTTGATTTGCAAAACATATTTCAAATAAAAAGGTTGCTTTTATTTTCATAGCCAATTCCTTAATCAAAAATGTTATTTTATTGCAAAGTAACATTCATAAGGAAATGTTATTTTATTTTCAAAGTAACATTCATAAGAAAATGTTATTTTATTTTCACAAATCATGTTTGATCAAAAATGATTATCTTGTCTAATTCTCCTATGCAAACAAAATATAATAATTTTGTTAAATTCTTCTATGTAAACAAAACATAATAATTTTGTTTAATTCTTCTGTGTAAACAAAACATAATAATTTTGTTTAATTGAACCTTATAAGTTAGATCAATATTTATAGATCTAAAATAAAAATATGATTTTTATTTCAGATCTAAATCTAATCAAACGAATACCACAACAATCATCATCATCAATAAGCAGCAAATACAATATCATACACCACAGATCTGAATAAAATTAACATACATATATGGATTTTCACTAATTAAGGATAATTAAATTTTTAGTTATTTTAAAATATAGAAATCTCACCAAGCCTTGTAATTCAGAACAGTTCAGATTCGAATTTTCCTCAATTTTTAATGTCCTCTGTTTACGCTCTAGTCAGTTCCACCGCGTAGATCTCGGAAAGGTGATTCCAACGCATTTCGTTTCATTGAGTTTCGATTCTGTATGAACAAGTTACGCAATTTTATACATTCATACTTTAATAAAATAATTAATTTATTTATTTACACAAATTACGTCTGTTAATCTCCTCCTCCTTCCATCGTTATCTCCTGGAAAGCACGAACCATTTGAACCCATTAGCATCGAACATAGGGTTCGATTTTTCCATCGCCTGGAGCCGTCGGTCCCTGATCGGGTCTCGCCACCATCTCGCGCCTTCCACCACCCCTCCACGGCCGGAGCATCGCCCAGCTCGGTGGGCCCCTTGCCACCCAAATCGGCTTCGAAACGCCTCCCTTTGCACGCAGAGAACTCATGAATCATTCAATGGTTTTTGATCATACCCGTACAGAACGGAAGCTCTCACATTTCTCTTGCAATTTGCTTTTGATTCCATGTTTTAATTGGCTTTAGATTAGGAGGATTTAAGAAATCAAAATCGACTATTATCGGCCATTGAAAAGAGCCCGACGGCGACTGTATAGGAATTAGGGTTTTGTATTTGGAACCGTATTTATAGTGTATTTATAGTCGTATTTTCCTATTTTATTTATTTATTTAATTCAAAATTCATGTTTATCAATACGAACACCAAATCGAACCCAACGAGTGTCGCCCCTAGCTAATAACCCCCGTCCCGGACACAATAGAATATGTTTTGTAACCCAATTTGGCTGTTACGATATGTTTTTCTTTAATTCTAATTAAAAATCATTTAATTATTAAATTCAAACGTACATTTTAAATTACCGGGGCCACATACGAACTCTGAAAATTACAGAAAATTTATTTCTAGCTTTGTTTTGACGATACGGTTCTAACAAGACTAATTTCGTCGAATTCTGAGACCGTCTGAAAAATGGCTATTTTCTAGTCGATTAAATTTGACTAAAATAGTCAAAACACATTTTCTTTTACCACGCTCACATATTAATTCGAAAAATTATGAAAATTGAAACTTAGCAATAATTTGACATTCCGGTTCCAACAAAAGTGGTTTCGTCGAAAACCGAGGTCGTTTGCAAAATGGCTATTTTGAAGGGCAATATATTATATTAAAATATATATAAATTCTACAGCGACTTTTCTAAATTTTAAACTAGGCATAAATTTTGATTTCTAAAGTGAAATTTCAATTTCTTACATTCGTTAGAAAGATATGATTAAACAGATTCAAATATTTATGGTTTCGCTCAATTCGGACTTAAAATGAATCCTATACATTCAGTCAAAGTTCAAATTCAAATTTTCAAACTGCAGCGCTGTTTTAAACTCCTTTTATAATTAAATTAAATTTATTTGTTTTAAAGTAAATTTTTAGTCGTTCTTATTTAAAATAGATTATTTTAAACATTAAAATCCACTAAAATTTCTAAAATAAAAATTTTAAATTGGCCCCAAATTCTGGGTCGTTACATATAATAGCTTCATTTTTCTTTATTCAGCATTATGCTGTTTGTTTTATGCACTGGTATTCTTGGGAGGAAACCCGTTCCGTGCTATACGGCGTGGTCCCTTGAATTACTCTCTTTTAAAGTAAAGTTTTAAATAACTGTTTTAGTTCTCACACCAGTCACATGACTGACCAGGAGTTTATTGTTTTATCCTGAACTCTGGGTGCCCCTATTTTCCACACGGGCAGCTAGTAGTTTTGGTTTTGCAGATTTATTTTCACAGGATCCTGATTTACAGCTGGAACGATGCTCGGAAAGCTCTGTATCCGTGTATTACTTTCAGTTGTGTTTTGTATTGTTTTTCCGCTGCTATGTAATTTATTGTAATCTCTGATATTTGTCGAATGTATATTTATTCAAACTCTATATATTCTTGTATTCTTATGGAATTGTTGTAATAAACAATGAAATGTTCTTCTGTTTGCGTTCCAATTTGTCTTGTACTCAAAGCGATCCGTGCTTTCCTTACCGGGGAAGTTACGGGTTACTACATTTGGTATCAGAGCTTTGGTTTACAGAGCTCGAGAACAAGACACATTAGAACCATACGAAAGAATTCATCAGATATTGGATTAGTAATATCCAATAAGAATGACTCGTTAGAGATGGGGTCAGTAGTATCCTAGAACGAGTGTGAAGAGTATATTTTTAAAATAAAACAAATTTTGTTTTGAAAATTAAATTCAAATATTTGTATTTGAATATTTATTTGTATTGAATTTGGACAATCCAATATATAAAGATTTTGCATATACGCGTCATAAACGTATATTCGAAGTTTTAATATACTAGATAGATATAGAATCGCACTCTAGTCGCCCGAAGATGATACTGATGATTGAGATCTCATCATCAGTGTTTATGTTCGAGTTTCGAAAGGTGAGATATCTATATATTTCCATTAGATTGGTGTGAGAACCAAAACTTCATAGATATATTGTTGTGATTTGGCATCAAAAACATGATTTTCTGTATGTATATCAAAATTATGAATTTGAAACGATAATCCACTAATTGATTGATGGTTGTGTTGTTTGATTATTGGTTTGAAATATTGAACCATTTAGCCTAATGGAACCAAATATTGAACTGTATTGAAAAATGATTACAAATGCATGCATATACATGTACTTGCATTGAACAGGTCATAGCAAGGAGGCTAGAGCAGAAGAATAAAATTGTTTGCCCGACAAATAGGTACATGTTTATTGTATTTCTTTGGGTTTGGATGATTTTATAAGCCGATTGGCTAGCCGCTTGGCTGTTTCTTTTTCTTTTTTGATTGATGAGGGCCATGGGAGGATATTTGAAATATCCCGAAGTCCCTGGGGCAGGGGAGGTTATGGAGAAATTTTTCGAAAATTTAGGGTGTTAGCCAAATTTTTGGAAAATTTGAAAAGTTCTTAGAAACTGAAAAGTTGAAGAACTTAAGCCTTAATTAAAATAATGGAAGTTGAGTTGGTTTGTAAAACAACTTTCAGCTTCGTTCCTTTTTGGCGACGAAAAGTTTTAAGTGGAGGAGATTGTAACAACCCGGAAAATCTGAGCCAATTTAAAATTTTTATTTTGGCGATTTTAGTGAATTTTAAATATTTAAAATGAAATATTTTAAATAATAACGACGAGAAATTTATTTTGAATAGAAATAGAACGTATATATTTATTTGAATCGTCGTTAGAATATAATTATTTTATTTTAATTATAAAAGGAATTGAAAATGGCGCGGTAGTTTGAAATTTCGATTTCAAATTTCAAATGAATGTACCGGGCGCAAAATAAACTGGATTTTAACGAAACCAAAAATATTTGAATCTAATTGAGAATATCTTTCCAACGAATCCAAAAAATTGAAATTTCATAGCGGGGATAAGAAGTTACGTCCAGTTGAAAATTCAGAATAGTTGCTATGGAATTCTGGCCCTTAAAAATGGAAATTTTGCAAACGACCTCGATTTTTGACGAAACCACTTTTGTTGGATCCGTGATGTCAAATTATTGCTAGGTTTCAAAATTCATAATTTTCTGAATTAATATGTGAGTGTGGCGAAAGAAAATGCGTTTGACCAGTTTCAGTTGATTTTAATCGACTGGAAAATGGCCATTTTTCAAACGGTCTCAGAATTTGACGAATTTAGTTTTGTTAGGACCGTATCGTCAATACGAAGCAAGAAATAATTTTTCTGGAATTTTTAGAGTCCATACGTGGCCCCGGTAAAATGAAATGTACGTTTGAATTGTATATATATATATATATATATATATATTTATATTTTAATTTAAACAGAAACTGATCGAAACGCTAGAATTGAGTTACGAAACATATCCCATTGTGTTCGGAATGGGGGTAATTAGCTAGGGACAATAGGCGGTGGGTCTCGTTTTGAGATCGAAATTTAAGGTTACTTTTTGGATTAAAAAATAAAAATATATTTAATTAAATAAAAAAAAGCCCCTAGCCCCCCTTTATCTCTTCAAATCAGTCAACACATCCCCCCCGTTCATTACAACAGATCTAGATAAAAATAGGGGGTGCGCCCTTCTGCTCCTCCCCCATCGCGAAGCTGCCGCCGCTCATCGATGCGGGCCCTCACCCACAACACCACCTCGCCGGAGAAGCCACCCCCCTCCAGTCGCCTCTCTCATCCTCCTTTCTTCGATGCGGAAACCCCCCAAACCCCCTGAAGCCTGTCGCCGCGGACCCCAATGCTCCAGCGCTGACCATTAGAGGGACCCGCCACCTCTCCGACCTACAACGCTGCCCCTGGTCACCCTATTCCGATCAGCGAGCCCTCTCTTCAAAAATCCATTGAACAGTGAGTTTTTATATATATTTATTCGTTTATTATTTTGTAATTAGAGAATAAATCTTAATCATATTATTTTTTTGATGAATAGGAAGAGCATAGAATTAAATTTCTGATTTTTATAGGGTGGATTAGGAAATAAAAACATGATTTTTAGATTAGAAATTAGATTAGCAAAAGTTATGATTTATAAATAAAAAAGATTAGATTTTTAATTATATAAAGATGTGATTTTTATATAGTAGAAATAATAAAAATATAATTTTTATATAATGTAGATAATAAAAATATAATTTTTATATAATGTAGATAATAAAAATATAATTTTTATATAGTAGAAATAATAAAGATGTGATTTTTATATAGTAGAAATAATAAAAATATAATTTTTATATAATGTAGATAATAAAGATGTGATTTTTATATAGTAGAAATAATAAAGATGTGATTTTTATAGAGTAGAAATAATAAAGATGTGATTTTTATATAGTGGAGATAATAAAAATTTGATTTTTATATAGTAGAAAGAATAAAAATACGATTTTTATATTATATAGATAGTAAAAATTTGATCATTATATATGTAGCGAAATAAAAATCTGATTTTTATTATATATATGTTGAAATAAAAATGTGATTTTTATAGCGATGATATAAAAATTCAATCTTTATATTAGAAGTAGATATAAAAATATAATTTTCCTATAGGAAGGAGCGTTATAAAAATATATTCTTTATTAGAAGAAGAGCGATATAAAAATATAATTTTTATATAGAGAATTGCGTGATAAAAATATGATCTCTATTATATGAACACCGTTGTAAAAATAGAATTTTTATCTATATAGTAGCGCTATAAAAATAGAATTTTTATCTATATAGTAGCGGTATAAAAATAGAATTTTTATCCATGTAGCGTAGTTATAAAAATGTGATTTTTATATACATAGCAACAATATAAAAATGTGATTTTTATGTATGTAGTGAATATGGGCAACAAAAGTGACAAAAGGCGAGCGCGACGAAGATTTCTACATATGAAGAGTCGCGGTGTATTGGTTTAGCTAGTCGGTGAGAACTTCTCACTTTAAATCTTGTTTTCTAGTTAAAAATATATACTAGGATGCAGACGGTGCTTAGCAGCACCCGACACCCGTCGTCCATAAACCATGGACGACTTGTATGCTTGTTTGATGTGTTGTGAATTTTGTTTGTGATGTTGATGTGAAATGAATAATAAAACATTCATGCGTGAAAAAAATTATTTATCGTAAAAATATAATTTTTAACGTGTATGTGAATAAAATAATTATTTATAAACAAATCGAGCGATTTGTTTATATACACTAATTTGACTGATATTGATTGGGACGATAAATTTTACATGTCGCCCAACTGCACAAATAATATTCAGTGTTTGTGGATTGAAACCCCACACGGGTGTTGGGATGATATTTGGCGTACACTAATCCCAATTATTTCATTGTATGTCGATCGATGGGTCGACAGAAAATGTAAGCGTTAATTATTTATATTTAATTCTTATGCAGTTGTGTGGTGCACTCTGGATGACGGTTGATTATTTATCATTGTTATTATATACATGTGTTGTGTGGAATCCATATAATTAACATTATATGGTAATTGATTGGGCCTCATTCCAATCGGGAAAATAAAGAATATTATAAAATATAGATTCATGTGTTGAATAGAATAAATAGTCATTTGTTGACAATGTGAGACGACCCGATTTCCCGTTCTCACGGAAACAAGGTTATCTTTGGAATATAACACAGAAACATATAATAGCAGAACAGAATTAAATAAATACACCAGAATGAACAACAAAATATACTGGATAAAAGTAATCATCAGAGTTACACAGTATACAGGATCTTACTTAGTACAAATACAGTTCAGCTATACATAAATGTCTACAGCGGAAATAAACAAAATATGTACAATAGGAGCTGAACAGCATAAAAAGAAATAAATGATAGAATCCATCTTCAGCTCCAGCTATCCAGAAAGAACCAGCTAAACCTGAATACAAGGCTGCCCGTGTAGAAAAAGGGGCACCCGAGTTTGAGAGTGAAACAAACTACGAGTCAGTCATGGGACTGGTATGAGAAATCCACTCAACACATATATAATTGGCTAATCACAGGACCACGCCACTTTCGTGGAACGGGTTTACTCCATTGGATTGCCAGTGCTTTAAAACAAATCTTTCTTTTAAACATCGTTATGCTTTTTATAAAAATGAAGCCGTTATAAGACTCAGTTCCCATCACACAATGCAACGCAAACCGGAGGATAGAGTTTTTACCTTATAACGGCCAAGATATGCTTGATACGAATAAAACAAAGGCATTTGATATTATTGCTAGTGTTTATATGTTTCGAAAACAATTTCAAATCATAACTATCAATCATAGACGGCATGGGTACCATATATCATGTCGCCTTATATATATACAATCAAAACCGCACGATGTCGTATTTGGAAATTGGATTTCCGTCATGAACCAAGGCAAAAGATAGTCCTTACCGAATTCGTGACTCTCTAGCCCGAGCCACAGGATCAGAACGCATCAACCCTTTAGATCGTCAGGGCCGGTCCACCGATGTGGATTATTATACCTGAACACTACGTCTCCCCGCCCTTTGGGGCGTAAACGAGCCAACGAATGACTCCATCGGACCCGGATCGTCCGATCAAACCGAGGCGCCTCGCAACAGCAACAACCACATAGGTGAAAAGTATATAAATGTCAGGGCTGGTAGGTCACTGACACCACCCTAGCTAGAAAGAAACGCAGGCCCTCCCTGATGTCCTCTCCCGTTTTAGGTTCATACCGGGGTGTGAGGCTCGCGAATTCACGTTATACACAAAGCTACGCCACACAGGCGGTGCTTTGATCATCACCACAAGACTTTGCTTTTCAACAGAAGCCCTGATCACTGCATCTTAGCATGCCACACAGGCAATTCACACCGTGCAACTGATGGCTATCAATCACACAGAACAAATTCCCATGTCGGACACACAGTCCATTTACAAGTCCGTTCTGGGTCTGAACGAAACCGGAGGCACTAAATACCTCGCAAACCCATCGATCCACACGTACGTCTGAACGATCACCACTCATTATCCATATTTCGGGATGCCTCCCAATCAGGACCTCGGTTACCATCCAAACGAGGTGAAGATCTCCGGTCTTCGACCATCGTCTTCATCTTCGAATTTCAATCGTCGGTCGATTATTCGAAATGAGAATTAACTCGGCCTTTTCAAATAATTCACGTATATTTAGAATTTCAAATCGATTTATTTCAATGGTTAAATTATTCGACAACACCAATTGTGTTCTTTATATAGTTTTCGCACCAAACACATTCAACCATCAAACATCACATAAATCAAGCAAATTCAGTTTATTTCCATTCCATATCGCTTACGATATTTTATAACTATTTATCGCTATTTTTATTTATTTTAAAATAGCCATTTTATTCAAAACGACGCTTCGGGCCATAAGGCGGCCGTGGCGCTGTTTTTCTTCAGATTTGATTTACACATATCTGAAAATCTAACCGTTGGATCTTCACAAAATTTACATCATTAGAAAGGTCTTTTCAAAACGAATCCAACGGTTCCAGTTTCGGGAAAATCCGACGGTCGGATCTCCCGGTACAATCGTTTGAAGTTTCGATTTCAAAATACGAACTGCAGCGTCGTTATTCGATTAAATATAATTATATTTATATATATAAATAAATATAATCGTTTCTGGCGCTGTTTTTCTTCAGATTTGAATTAAACATTCCAGACAATCCAACCGTTGGATTTTTACAAGGTTGGTGCCGTTGGAAAGATTATTCCAAGGCGATCCTGACGGTTGAGGTTTCGGGAAAATCCAATGGTCGGATTTCCCGTACTAGTCGTTTGAAATCACGGTTTCGAAATACGAACTGCACGGCCTCGTTTCGTTTTAATTTTATTTATATTTATATAGTTATATAAATATAGTTCATTCAAGGATTTCTATATCGTTTTCACTTCAAAAAAATTTTCTAACACCTTAAATTTTGGAAAAATTTCGCCATAACCTCCCCTGCACCGGGAGCGTCGGGAAATCGCAAATAGCGTCCCGGTCCTTCTAATCTCAAAAAGAAAAAGAAAAAGCCAAGCGGCTAGCCAACAGGCTCAAAATCATCACCCAAACAAATCAGTAAATGTGTACCTATTTGTCGGGCACAAATTTTATTCCTCTTCTCTAGCCCCTTTGCTATAACCTGTTCAATGAATATGCATGTACATATATATACAGTTCATATCATTTTTCATTTTCTATTCAACTTCATATTTGATTTCTATTTGGTTTAAAAAACACCATTCATTCTAACGTTACATAATTAGGCGTAAATCATTTCATTAGTTAATTAATGAATATTTCAACTCGTATATGTTTATTTTGAACAAGTGGCTATTTTTAACACTTCACATTTCAACGATTTATGCATACAATAAAAATGTGATTTTTATTGTAAAACAATTCATTTCAAAGACACTATTTTTCTATATCGTTCATATAAGTGATAAAAAAAAAATAGGATTTTTATCATAAAACCATTTCTTTTGAAACCAGATTATTTTACACGTTTCAGATAGTCGATAAAAGGCGATTTCTACCATCAAACAATTTATTTGAAAATATGAATACCATTCAACACATGAATTTCTAAACAACGAATGAATATCAATTCAACACATGAATGTTTTCAATAGTTTTTATATATAGATAAAAATGTGATTTTTGTTATCGAACAATTTATTTCAAAATATGAATACCATTCAACACATGAATTTCTAAACAACGAATGAATATCAATTCAACACATGAATGTTTTCAATAGTTTTTATATATAGATAAAAATGTGATTTTTGTTATCGAACAATTTATTTCAAAATATGAATATCATTCAACACATGAATTTCTAAACAACGAATGAATATCAATTCAACACATGAATGTTTTCAATAGTTTTTATATATAGATAAAAATGTGATTTTTGTTATCGAACAATTTATTTCAAAATATGAATATCATTCAACACATGAATTTCTAAACAACGAATGAATATCAATTCAACACATGAATGTTTTCTATAGTTTCTATATATAGATAAAAATGTGATTTTTATTATCGAACTATTTATTTCAAAATATGAATACCATTCAACACATGAATTTCTAAACAACGAATGAATATCAATTCAACACATGAATGTTTTCTATACAATGAATAAATATAGTTTAAGCATATGAAAATAATTCAAACACACAAATATTATTCAAAATTTCGGCAGCATAACGACAGGGTAGTTACACCGGCACCGTCCCTAGTACGGCTCCTCGCTCTACCTTAAAACCTCGCGGTTTTTGACAATGGGAATCATGCATCTAGTTCGCACGCAGGCGGCATGTATATATTTATTTCATTTCCACAAACTAATCCTATGTGGTTTCAACCAAATATTTCTCAACCACAAATGGGTATTTTTCAACCACAATCAACCAATATCAATCACAAACAATCCCAAACAATCATTCAATTTTCACCACAATTTCAACCAATAAATATCGTCCATGGTTTGTGGACGAGGGGCGTATATATATATATATATATTTATATATAGCAATTCACTTTTACTTCACACGTATATATATATAAATTTTAAATCAGAAATCTCACCAATAGCTATCCAACTTCAAGACTCTTCTTAATAGAAATCTTCGCCTATTTGTCGCTTTCACCCGTATTCTCTGCATATGTAAAAATAGAATTTTTACAATGCTATTCAATATATAAAAATCGAATTTTGACTTCGCTATTCAATATATAAAAATATGATTTTTACTTTTGCTTTCAACATATAAAAATATGATTTTTACTTTTGCAAGTTCAAATCTTTTTCTACTAAAAGATTAAACATTTTTCCTATTTTAAAGTTCAAAATAAAATCAGTTTTTCTCTTTTTATAAAAATGCAGTTTTTAGTTTCCTTTTTAAAAAAAACAGTTTTTAAAATCTTTTAAAAATTCAGTTTTAAAGTTCTAACAAATCAGTTTTTAAAATTATAAAAATCAATTCAGTTTTTATCTTTATAAAAATCAATTCAGTTTTAATCCTTTTAAAAACAAAATCAGTTTTAATCTTTATAAAAACAAAATCAGTTTTAATTTTTTAAAAAAAAATCTGTTTTATTACTTTATAAAATCTGTTTTAATCTTTTTAAAAACAGAATCAGTTTTAATCTTTTTTTTTAAAAAAATCTGTTTTAATACTTTTATAAAAAAATTCAGTTTTAAAATCTTTTAAAAAAAACAGTTTTTCTCTTTTAAAAATTTCAGTTTTTAAACCTTTAACAAAATCAGAAATTAATTTTCAGTTCTATAGAACTTAAAAATAAAAATAAGGATAAAATACTTACAGAGGAGCGGGGGGCGAAAGGAGATCGGAGGCGCTCGCTTCGAGGTATGGACGGCGGCTTCTGCGTCGTCAGCGAGGGGGGCTTCGTCGGAGTTCGTGCGATGGGGGGGGAAGGCTTCGTCGGCGTTCGTGCGATGGGGGGGGAAGGCTTCGTCGGCGTTCGAGGTTAGGGGGGGGGCGGCAGCGATTCGATTGCTAGGGTTTTTTTTTTCTTTTGAATCGTTTAAATGAATCGGGGGGGGCAAGCAGAAGATAAGAGGGAGGGAGGGATTAAAATATTTTTTTTTTTTATTTAATTATTTAATTTAGCAAAGAGTTGACTTTTACATACGACCTCGAAACGAGGCCCACCGCCTGTCGCCCATAGCGTTTTACCCCCATTCCGAACACAATGGGATATGTATCGCAAGCTGGTTTGATCGTTATAATCAGTTTCCGTTGAATTTACATTTAAATCACTATATTGAATTTTAAACGCACATTTCAAATTACCGGGGTCACATACTAACTAGAAAAAATCTAGAAAAATATTTTCTAGCTTCGTATCAACGATACGGTCCTAACAAAACTAGTTTCGTCGAATTCTGAGACCGTTTGCAAAATGGCCAATTTCCAGTCGATTAAAATCAACGGAAACTGGTCAAACGCGTTTTCTTTTGCCACGCTCACATATTGATTCGAAAAATTATGAAATTTGAAACCTAGCAATAACTTGACACTGCGGATCCAATAAAAGTGGTTTCGTCGAAATCCGAGGTCATTTGCAAAATGTCCATTTTTAAGGGCCTGAATTCCATAGCGACTATTCAGAATTTTCAACTGGACATATCTTTTGATTCCTTCTATCAAATTTCGATTGGTCGGATTCGTTAGAAAGATATCATCAATTAGAACCTAATGTTTTTGGTTTCACTAAAATCCGGATTGTTTTGCATCCGGTATATTCAATTGAAGTTTGAAATCGAATTATCGAACTACCGCGCCATTTTCAATTCTATATATAATTATAATTAATTATATTGGTTTTCAAATGTCGATTTCAACTCAGTTTTCATCGCTATTATTTAAAATATTTATTTTAAATATTTAAAATCCATTATTTTAGCCAATTTAAAAATTTTAAATTGGTTCAGATTTTCTGGGTCGTTACAATCTCCCCCACTTAAAACTTTTCGTCCCCGAAAAGGAATAAAGTCGAAAGTGGTTTGATATCTCTACAATCCCACAATACAACAACCAATTTGTTTTTAATATTCTGAGTATAGAATAAACAATGCACATCCATGGGAAGAAAATAGCAACAGAATAGAGAACTAAAAGGTAATGCAAAGTAGGTTAAATGTACCTTGCACCAGAGTCAATCAGAGATATCTACTCGGCATCTAGGATAAGCTTTCTGAATGCTCTCCTCTGTTTCCCAAGTACAATCTCGCGGATCTCCACTCCATTGCACCTTGACTAAGTGAACCTTCTTGTTTCTCAGCTCTTTGGTTTCTTTGCCGATAATCTTTAGTGGCTCTCGCCTCACAGCTAATTCTGGAGTAATTTCAATATCCTGCTGAGCTGCTTCTTCCACGATCAAGTCTGGATCATGAACGTGCTTTCGAAGTTGAGATATATGAAATACATCATGCACACCAGGCAACCAGTCAGGCAGTTTGACCCTATAAGCGAGAGTTCCAATCCGTTCCAGAATAGGAAACGGACCAATAAATTTAGGCGCTAACTTTCCAGTTTTACCGAACCTGATAACTCCTCTCATCGGCGATACTTTCAAATATACATAGTCGCCAACTTCAAAGGATATATCTCTTCTTCTTTTATCGGCATAGCTCTTTTGTCGGCTTTGAGCGGCGAGCAATCGTTTCTTAATAAAATCGACTTTGTCGGCCGCTTCTCGAATCATATCGGGACCCAACACAAGTCTATTTCCAGGCTCGACCCAACAAGCAGGAGATCGGCACGGTCTACCATATAATGCTTCGAATGGCGACATTGTCAGGCTCGCCTGGTAGCTATTGTTATAAGAGAACTCAGCCAAATGTAGATTGTCTTCCCATGATCCACCGAAATCTATAACACAAGCCCGCAATAGATCTTCTAGAATGCGATTCACCCTCTCAGTCTGACCGTCTGTCTGAGGATGATAAGCGGTGCTCAAGTTTAACTTCGTCCCCAGCTCGACTTGAAATGCTTCCCAGAATTTGCTAGTGAATATTGTATCTCTATCACTTACTATACTGAGCGGCACTCCATGCAGTCTAACTATTTCCCTGAAGTATATCTGCGCCAGACTCTGAGCAGTTCTGTTTGATCTGACAGGTATAAAATGGGCGGTCTTCGTGAAACGATCTACGATCACCCAGATACTGTCATTTCCTTTTCTGGTCCTGGGCAGACCATCAATGAAATCCATGGAGATATGCTCCCACTTCCAACCAGGAACTTCTAGCGGTTGTAACAATCCAGCCAATTTCTGTTGATCACTTTTTACTAGCTGGCAGGTGGGGCATCGGCTTACATATAAAGAAATGTCCCTTTTCATTGACTTCCACCAGAAAGTGCGTTTGATGTCATTATACATTTTGTTTACTCCCGGATGGATACTGAGTTTTGACTTGTGGCACTCATCCAGTACTTCCTTTCGAAGTTCAGGAATGTTAGGAACGCATATTCGACCTTTGAGCCTTAGAATCCCATCCTTATCAACTTAAAAACTCGAGGGTTCGCCTTGTTGAATTATCCCTCTGATCTTCTGAATGAAGTGATCATTTTCCTGAAGAGTAGAAATCTTATCTAGCAATGAAGTCGTGATGATAAAACTGGCTATCATTACATTCTTTCGGCTTAATGCATCGGCCACGACATTGGCTTTTCCTGGAGTATATATAATTTCAAAGTCATATGCTGCAAGAAACTCCAGCCAACGCTGTTGCCTCAAATTCAGGTCTTTCTGAGTGAACAGATACTTTAACGACTGGTGATCTGTAAACAGTTCAAATCTCTCGCCCAGAAGATAGTGTCTCCAGATTTTCAAAGAGAATATGATAGCCAATAACTCAAGATCATGAGTTACATAGTTTTTCTCGTGTGGTTTCAGTTGACGGCTAGCATAAGCAATTACTTGGCCTCTTTGCATTAATACTGCGCCCAGGCCCTCTCTAGAAGCATCAGTCCAGACTTTTAAATCTTGGTTGCCATCGATGATGGTTAACACTGGAGCTGTCGTTAATCTTAACTTTAGCTCTTCGAAAGCCTCATCGTTTTCTTGAGTCCATTTGAACTTAGAATGCTTCTTTGTAAGCTTCGTTAAGTGGCCAGATATCTTAGAAAAGTCTTTAACGAACTTCCGATAATAGCTAGCCAATCCGAGAAAACTGCGGACTTCAGTGGGAGTACTGGGCTGCTTCCAGTTCTGAATAGCTGTGATTTTGCTTGGATCCACAGCGATTCCATCTTTCGATACGACATGGCCCAGAAATTTCACTTCATCTTGCCAGAATATACATTTGGAAAATTTGGCTTTTAATACATTCCGTCTCAGAATCTCTAGAACCTGTTCCAAATGTTTTTCATGTTCGGCCTTTGATTTAGAGAAGATTAGAATATCGTCAATAAAAACCAGAACAAATTTATTCAAAACCCCTCTGAATACTCTGTTCATCAGATCGACGAAGTAAGCTGGAGCGTTACATAAGCCGAACGGCATTACTAACCACTCGTAGAATAGGTCGGGACCTCTGAACGCTGTCATTGGAACACACTCTTCGGCAATTCGAAGTTGATGGAAGCCCGTAGCTAGGTCCATTCGTGAGAATACTTGTGCTCCATTTAATCGATCCAACAAATCATCAATCCGCGGCAATGGATATTTGTTCTTTATTGTCTGCTTGTTCAGATCTCGATAATCCACACAAAGACGTAAAGTACCGTCAGATTTTGGGACAAATACCACTGCTGCACCCCAATCAGAGAAACTAGGCCTAATCAGACCTTTCCATACTAGCTGTCTTGTTTGATTGTCTAATTCTTCCTTCTCTTTCAAGGACATTCTTCGAATAGCGTGAACTACCGGCCTTGCATTCGGAATTAAAGCAATTTTGAAATCTATTTCTCTCTGCGGAGGTAAGCGAACAACTTCTTCGAACACATCCGCATAGTTCTTGACGACAGGAATATCTTTAATAAGGTCCGGAATATTCTCTGTGACTTCAGGAACATTTTCAATTTGGGCTGGAGAAACATTCAAAGCTGCCCAGAAGTCTTTTCTATTAGCATTCTGACCTTCACACGGTATGGTTATATAACCTCCTGATTTAATCTTAGCTCTAACGACTCTCTCGGCGCATCTAACCTCTGCTTCATATTTGGTTAACCAATCCAATCCCAAAATAAGATCGAATTCATCAAAATTCATGACGACAGAGATAATAGGGAATTTATAGCAAGAAAAAGAGACGGGTACTGCACAAACCCAACTGAGATTGATGGATCCTCCAACTGGATTTCGGACAGTCATTGGCTTTTTAAGCTTCTTCAAATTCAAATCTAATTTCTTGACTGCACTCTTTGCAATAAAGCTTCGTGACGCGCCAGTGTCAAACAGTACTTTAACTGGAATGTTCTTGACATTGAGCGTGCCTTCTAAAACGTCAGACCTTTCCTGGCTAGCTGAGGGCTCAGAAGTTTCTGCCACTTCATTCACTTGAACTATTTCAGTCTTTTTCAACTGCCAGCAATCCTTTGCGAGATGACCAGTCTGCTTGCATTTACTGCAACCTCTTTTCTCTTGGAAATTCTTCTCTGATTTAGATCCACCCTTGATTCGTTTCTTTAGAGATCTGCAACTTATCGAGAGATGTCCTTGCTTATTGCAGTTAGAGCATACAGTTGCCGTTACTGGTTTCTTCTCAGTTTTGGCCCTTTTCCTCTTGGCACTGGGCTTCTTACTGATCTCCGACCTTGTACTGGTTTCAGGAATATCAGTTTCCGAATTTTCTTTGTCACTAGAACAGACTTCTTCTTCGTCGCGTAACATTCCTTTCTTATGAAGATCTTCATATTGATAAGCCATATAAATCATTTCTGAAAAAGGAAGCTTCACATGCCCCAATACTTTATTCTGGTATTTCCTTTGAAGCCCGTGAATAAATCTCATATTTTTACTCTTCGGATTTTGAATTAGATGAGGAGCAAAGTGAGCTAGTTCGTTGAATTTCTTATGATATTCGGGAATTGTCATGTCTCCTTGTATCAGATAAGAAAATTCGTCGCATAGTCGCTCGGTCGCTTCGGGAGGAGTAAATCTTTCTAAGAAAATCACTTTGAATCTATCCCAGGTGATATCACCTTCTGGATTATTCTGTATAACCGAATCCCACCAGAACAAAGCTTCGTCTTTGAGAGCCCAGGAGGCCAGTGATCTCTTCTGGTTATCCCTCAGCTTTAATGCTTCGAAGATTTTCTCAGCCGAACGAATCCAAGCTTGTGTCTTCATAATAGATTCTTCACCAGAGAACGGTATTCCACCCATATTTCGATATTTGATTAATAGGGCCTCAATATCCGGTTCTGCATTCCTTCTGCTTCTGACACTCATTTTTCTAGTACTTCTGCAAATGGAAGATCAAGTGTCAGGTCAACAGAAAAGATATTTCAAAATATAGAGACAAATACTTCAAATGTAAATGTGTCTATCAAGGTGTAATTTCATTCTGCTTTACTCATACTAGGATATTGCTGATCCTATCTGTATAGAGTTACCCGTCCTAGAACACTACTGGTTCTATTTCTGACGAGTTCGTTCAAATGTTATATTCCAGAACTAAGCTTAACCAAAGCTCTGATACCACGTTGAGACGACCCGATTTCCCGTTCTCACGGAAACAAGGTTATCTTTGGAATATAACACAGAAACATATAATAGCAGAACAGAATTAAATAAATACACCAGAATGAACAACAAAATATACTGGATAAAAGTAATCATCAGAGTTACACAGTATACAGGATCTTACTTAGTACAAATACAGTTCAGCTATACATAAATGTCTACAGCGGAAATAAACAAAATATGTACAATAGGAGCTGAACAGCATAAAAAGAAATAAATGATAGAATCCATCTTCAGCTCCAGCTATCCAGAAAGAACCAGCTAAACCTGAATACAAGGCTGCCCGTGTAGAAAAAGGGGCACCCGAGTTTGAGAGTGAAACAAACTACGAGTCAGTCATGGGACTGGTATGAGAAATCCACTCAACACATATATAATTGGCTAATCACAGGACCACGCCACTTTCGTGGAACGGGTTTACTCCATTGGATTGCCAGTGCTTTAAAACAAATCTTTCTTTTAAACATCGTTATGCTTTTTATAAAAATGAAGCCGTTATAAGACTCAGTTCCCATCACACAATGCAACGCAAACCGGAGGATAGAGTTTTTACCTTATAACGGCCAAGATATGCTTGATACGAATAAAACAAAGGCATTTGATATTATTGCTAGTGTTTATATGTTTCGAAAACAATTTCAAATCATAACTATCAATCATAGACGGCATGGGTACCATATATCATGTCGCCTTATATATATACAATCAAAACCGCACGATGTCGTATTTGGAAATTGGATTTCCGTCATGAACCAAGGCAAAAGATAGTCCTTACCGAATTCGTGACTCTCTAGCCCGAGCCACAGGATCAGAACGCATCAACCCTTTAGATCGTCAGGGCCGGTCCACCGATGTGGATTATTATACCTGAACACTACGTCTCCCCGCCCTTTGGGGCGTAAACGAGCCAACGAATGACTCCATCGGACCCGGATCGTCCGATCAAACCGAGGCGCCTCGCAACAGCAACAACCACATAGGTGAAAAGTATATAAATGTCAGGGCTGGTAGGTCACTGACACCACCCTAGCTAGAAAGAAACGCAGGCCCTCCCTGATGTCCTCTCCCGTTTTAGGTTCATACCGGGGTGTGAGGCTCGCGAATTCACGTTATACACAAAGCTACGCCACACAGGCGGTGCTTTGATCATCACCACAAGACTTTGCTTTTCAACAGAAGCCCTGATCACTGCATCTTAGCATGCCACACAGGCAATTCACACCGTGCAACTGATGGCTATCAATCACACAGAACAAATTCCCATGTCGGACACACAGTCCATTTACAAGTCCGTTCTGGGTCTGAACGAAACCGGAGGCACTAAATACCTCGCAAACCCATCGATCCACACGTACGTCTGAACGATCACCACTCATTATCCATATTTCGGGATGCCTCCCAATCAGGACCTCGGTTACCATCCAAACGAGGTGAAGATCTCCGGTCTTCGACCATCGTCTTCATCTTCGAATTTCAATCGTCGGTCGATTATTCGAAATGAGAATTAACTCGGCCTTTTCAAATAATTCACGTATATTTAGAATTTCAAATCGATTTATTTCAATGGTTAAATTATTCGACAACACCAATTGTGTTCTTTATATAGTTTTCACACCAAACACATTCAACCATCAAACATCACATAAATCAAGCAAATTCAGTTTATTTCCATTCCATATCGCTTACGATATTTTATAACTATTTATCGCTATTTTTATTTATTTTAAAATAGCCATTTTATTCAAAACGACGCTTCGGGCCATAAGGCGGCCGTGGCGCTGTTTTTCTTCAGATTTGATTTACACATATATGAAAATCTAACCGTTGGATCTTCACAAAATTTACATCATTAGAAAGGTCTTTTCAAAACGAATCCAACGGTTCCAGTTTCGGGAAAATCCGACGGTCGGATCTCCCGGTACAATCGTTTGAAGTTTCGATTTCAAAATACGAACTACAGCGTCGTTATTCGATTAAATATAATTATATTTATATATAAAAATAAATATAATCGTTTCTGGCGCTGTTTTTCTTCAGATTTGAATTAAACATTCCAGACAATCCAACCGTTGGATTTTTACAAGGTTGGTGCCGTTGGAAAGATTATTCCAAGGCGATCCTGACGGTTGAGGTTTCGGGAAAATCCAATGGTCGGATTTCCCGTACTAGTCGTTTGAAATCACGGTTTCGAAATACGAACTGCACGGCCTCGTTTCGTTTTAATTTTATTTATATTTATATAGTTATATAAATATAGTTCATTCAAGGATTTCTATATCGTTTTCACTTCAAAAAAATTTTCTAACACCTTAAATTTTGGAAAAATTTCGCCATAACCTCCCCTGCACCGGGAGCGTCGGGAAATCGCAAATAGCGTCCCGGTCCTTCTAATCTCAAAAAGAAAAAGAAAAAGCCAAGCGGCTAGCCAACAGGCTCAAAATCATCACCCAAACAAATCAGTAAATGTGTACCTATTTGTCGGGCACAAATTTTATTCCTCTTCTCTAGCCCCTTTGCTATAACCTGTTCAATGAATATGCATGTACATATATATACAGTTCATATCATTTTTCATTTTCTATTCAACTTCATATTTGATTTCTATTTGGTTTAAAAAACACCATTTATTCTAACGTTACATAATTAGGCGTAAATCATTTCATTAGTTAATTAATGAATATTTCAACTCGTATATGTTTATTTTGAACAAGTGGCTATTTTTAACACTTCACATTTCAACGATTTATGCATACAATAAAAATGTGATTTTTATTGTAAAACAATTCATTTCAAAGACACTATTTTTCTATATCGTTCATATAAGTGATAAAAAAAATAGGATTTTTATCATAAAACCATTTCTTTTGAAACCAGATTATTTTACACGTTTCAGATAGTCGATAAAAGGCGATTTCTACCATCAAACAATTTATTTGAAAATATGAATACCATTCAACACATGAATTTCTAAACAACGAATGAATATCAATTCAACACATGAATGTTTTCAATAGTTTTTATATATAGATAAAAATGTGATTTTTGTTATCGAACAATTTATTTCAAAATATGAATACCATTCAACACATGAATTTCTAAACAACGAATGAATATCAATTCAACACATGAATGTTTTCAATAGTTTTTATATATAGATAAAAATGTGATTTTTGTTATCGAACAATTTATTTCAAAATATGAATATCATTCAACACATGAATTTCTAAACAACGAATGAATATCAATTCAACACATGAATGTTTTCAATAGTTTTTATATATAGATAAAAATGTGATTTTTGTTATCGAACAATTTATTTCAAAATATGAATATCATTCAACACATGAATTTCTAAACAACGAATGAATATCAATTCAACACATGAATGTTTTCTATAGTTTCTATATATAGATAAAAATGTGATTTTTATTATCGAACTATTTATTTCAAAATATGAATACCATTCAACACATGAATTTCTAAACAACGAATGAATATCAATTCAACACATGAATGTTTTCTATACAATGAATAAATATAGTTTAAGCATATGAAAATAATTCAAACACACAAATATTATTCAAAATTTCGGCAGCATAACGACAGGGTAGTTACACCGGCACCGTCCCTAGTACGGCTCCTCGCTCTACCTTAAAACCTCGCGGTTTTTGACAATGGGAATCATGCATCTAGTTCGCACGCAGGCGGCATGTATATATTTATTTCATTTCCACAAACTAATCCTATGTGGTTTCAACCAAATATTTCTCAACCACAAATGGGTATTTTTCAACCACAATCAACCAATATCAATCACAAACAATCCCAAACAATCATTCAATTTTCACCACAATTTCAACCAATAAATATCGTCCATGGTTTGTGGACGAGGGGCGTATATATATATATATATATTTATATATAGCAATTCACTTTTACTTCACACGTATATATATATAAATTTTAAATCAGAAATCTCACCAATAGCTATCCAACTTCAAGACTCTTCTTAATAGAAATCTTCGCCTATTTGTCGCTTTCACCCGTATTCTCTGCATATGTAAAAATAGAATTTTTACAATGCTATTCAATATATAAAAATCGAATTTTGACTTCGCTATTCAATATATAAAAATATGATTTTTACTTTTGCTTTCAACATATAAAAATATGATTTTTACTTTTGCAAGTTCAAATCTTTTTCTACTAAAAGATTAAACATTTTTCCTATTTTAAAGTTCAAAATAAAATCAGTTTTTCTCTTTTTATAAAAATGCAGTTTTTAGTTTCCTTTTTAAAAAAAACAGTTTTTAAAATCTTTTAAAAATTCAGTTTTAAAGTTCTAACAAATCAGTTTTTAAAATTATAAAAATCAATTCAGTTTTTATCTTTATAAAAATCAATTCAGTTTTAATCCTTTTAAAAACAAAATCAGTTTTAATCTTTATAAAAACAAAATCAGTTTTAATTTTTTAAAAAAAAATCTGTTTTATTACTTTATAAAATCTGTTTTAATCTTTTTAAAAATAGAATCAGTTTTAATCTTTTTTTTAAAAAAAATCTGTTTTAATACTTTTATAAAAAAATTCAGTTTTAAAATCTTTTAAAAAAAACAGTTTTTCTCTTTTAAAAATTTCAGTTTTTAAACCTTTAACAAAATCAGAAATTAATTTTCAGTTCTATAGAACTTAAAAATAAAAATAAGGATAAAATACTTACAGAGGAGCGGGGGGCGAAAGGAGATCGGAGGCGCTCGCTTCGAGGTATGGACGGCGGCTTCTGCGTCGTCAGCGAGGGGGGCTTCGTCGGAGTTCGTGCGATGGGGGGGGGAAGGCTTCGTCGGCGTTCGTGCGATGGGGGGGGAAGGCTTCGTCGGCGTTCGAGGTTAGGGGGGGGCGGCAGCGATTCGATTGCTAGGGTTTTTTTTTTCTTTTGAATCGTTTAAATGAATCGGGGGGGGCAAGCAGAAGATAAGAGGGAGGGAGGGATTAATTTTTTTTTTTTTATTTAATTATTTAATTTAGCAAAGAGTTGACTTTTACATACGACCTCGAAACGAGGCCCACCGCCTGTCGCCCATAGCGTTTTACCCCCATTCCGAACACAATGGGATATGTATCGCAAGCTGGTTTGATCGTTATAATCAGTTTCCGTTGAATTTACATTTAAATCACTATATTGAATTTTAAACGCACATTTCAAATTACCGGGGTCACATACTAACTAGAAAAAATCTAGAAAAATATTTTCTAGCTTCGTATCAACGATACGGTCCTAACAAAACTAGTTTCGTCGAATTCTGAGACCGTTTGCAAAATGGCCAATTTCCAGTCGATTAAAATCAACGGAAACTGGTCAAACGCGTTTTCTTTTGCCACGCTCACATATTGATTTGAAAAATTATGAAATTTGAAACCTAGCAATAACTTGACACTGCGGATCCAATAAAAGTGGTTTCATCGAAATCCGAGGTCATTTGCAAAATGTCCATTTTTAAGGGCCTGAATTCCATAGCGACTATTCAGAATTTTCAACTGGACATATCTTTTGATTCCTTCTATCAAATTTCGATTGGTCGGATTCGTTAGAAAGATATCATCAATTAGAACCTAATGTTTTTGGTTTCACTAAAATCCGGATTGTTTTGCATCCGGTATATTCAATTGAAGTTTGAAATCGAATTATCGAACTACCGCGCCATTTTCAATTCTATATATAATTATAATTAATTATATTGGTTTTCAAATGTCGATTTCAACTCAGTTTTCATCGCTATTATTTAAAATATTTATTTTAAATATTTAAAATCCATTATTTTAGCCAATTTAAAAATTTTAAATTGGTTCAGATTTTCTGGGTCGTTACACAATGCTCATGTGTTGAGAATATTCATGTGTTGAAAAATAAATATTCATGTGTTGAAAGAAAAATAAAGATTCATGTGTTGAAAGAAAAATAAATATTCATGTGTTGAAAGAAAAATAATTATTCATATGTTGAGTAAAATATTTAAATAATAAAATTTACATCTTTATCATATATAAAATTAATACTTAGGGAATCGTTCTTTTACTAATTTACGATTGGAGTCTGGTTAAAAATTAAACGATAGAAATCATAATTTTATAAAATATATTAAATAATATAAATAGTCATGTGTTGACAGTACTCATGTGTTGATAATATTCATGTGTTGAAAGAAATATAGATTCATGTGATGAATAGAATAATTATTCATTTGTTGAATAAAATAACGAAGTTATTGAAATATATAAAGTCGTGTTGATTAGATTGGCGCCATTTTGACGCGAACGATATTTATATCGATTATATTCATTTTTATAATAATTATAGAAAAGGAAGTGATTTCAAAATATAACGTTTTGAAAATATTATCATTTGTATATCGATGATAAGGAATATTCAATTTTGATTCGAAATTGAATATCAAGTTGAAATCGTTTCGAAAACGAATTTAAAACGATTTATAAAATACGTTTCTAAAAGGAAATCAATGAAATATATATAATATATATATATATATTATAAATAATGGCCTGAATAGAACGCACCGCGCTGCGGCAGTTCGTGAATTTCGACCATTGACTTAGAACGGACATTGCGGGAGATCCGACCGTCGGATTCTCCTGAAACCGGAACCGTTGGGTTCGTATCGAAAAGAGCTTTCCAAAGAATATTAGAAATTTGAAATCTAACGGTTGGATTTGGAATTATTGCCAAATCAAAATTGGAAAAGGCCGCTGTAAGTGCAGTTCGGTGACCGTTATTGAAAACCGACTGTACAGGCCTTGATAAAATTATTAAAAATATTAATAATTTGTGTAAAATCATAATATATGAGTTGGAAAGAAGTGGGATGAAAAATTCCACATTTGAAAGGATAAAAATATATTTTCATCGAAATGAACTAGTTTTGAACTAGAATTAAAATCTAATTATTTTTAAATAAATAAAATTGGATTTGAACTAGTTTTAAAAATAATCAGAATTTTGAATACATGAATTGGAATGGATTTGAATCGAAATTATATTCGGAATATTTCGATGTTGGATTTCGTGATTATACAGATATGGTGGTGGAAATTTGAAAGAAATATTTATATCGTTATTTCCAATACGATATTTGTTGGTTTCGAAATTTGATATTGAATATAAGCTGATATATTTTCTATTCAGAGCCTTGTATTTAATATCAAATGGGATTTTGGGTTCGTCGTAAATGGTGTCTTGAATAACACTGTTCTTGAACCCAGTTTAGAAAAGAATAAATCTTTTAATTAAGATTTAGTGAAATTTTCCAGTTAATTTGGTATTTAATTGGAATTGAATTTAAATTGGTTTTTGGGTTTATCGTGAGCGGTGTTTTGAATAACACCTGTTCTTTAACCCGATTAACAACGGAAAGTGATTTTGGGTTTATCGTGAACCGTGTTTTAGATGACGTTGGTTCTTTAACCCAGTTAAAGACAGGATATTGATTTTTGAGAAGATTAAAACTAAGTGGAGTTTTAATGAATCTGTAATTAGATTGAAATGAGAATTAATAATTTAAATTATCAAATTTGGAAAGTGATCGAGAATGGAGTATCACCAGTTTTGCTCCAGAGCGATAGTTATATCTTTAATTAGATTTGAACGTGAAATGGTAATTAATTTTACCGGTAACACCGTGGTGATAGATATGGAGTATTACCAGTTTTTCTCCATGGGATGAATAGGTTGGGATTGGGAAATAAAATAAACAATTACTTCGGTGTGGTTCGCTAATCCTGACTAGTTTGAAAACCATAATATGGTTTGAAATGATATCCAAAGGAAGACTAAAGAATAAATTTAGAAAAATTTATCTTTGATAAAATTAATGTGAACCTTTCCCTAAGAATGTGAAAATTTGAATAAAAGAATATTCTGAATTGGAATGAGGCGTATGTTGTGTTTGTGTAACATTTGAAACACCCCACCTCCGTTAGGGTCACTCTAAAAGGGAATGCCCTAATTTTGGTGGAGGTTTATAAGTATAAATCACAGATATACAAGACAGATATAATAACACATATTTTTGAACAGCGGAAAACAACAACTTTTATTTCATTAAAATACGTGTTACACCAACCATACCATAATTGTCTTACAATACTTCCAAAAACATAACATCTTCATAACTGTCTTGATTACATTATTTAAAGAAGCATAAAGAAAACATAAATAAACTGCAAAAGTCCCATAATTGCTGTCCAAAGCCAAAGTCCAAAATGAAAAGATCCAAGCAATACATTCTTTCTCTTCAAGCTGGATATGAAGACTGGTCAAGCTGCGGTATTCGCTCCCTGTGGACCTGGGGGGGAACGGAAGAAAAGAAGACGAAAGAAAAGTAGAGTCAGACATAAAGCCTGAGTAAGTCTAGGACTATTCAGTCTATGAACAAAGAACTGTGTGTGATAAGTATAAACTAGAAATGGGAAAGCACCATAAACTAAGTTAAGTTGTCTAGGGTCGAATATACTATCGTACCCCATATTAATTTCTGTACCCATATAAACTAGTTCCCAACAGGCACCCCATAGTCAGGGTGAAGTGATCCATTTTATGATGATCGGCTCCTACTCGCATAGTTACATGTGTCTTACGGCCCCCGATGTTGTAGTTACCTATGCTGGTCCCGCCATGGGGTGTATCAAGTCCCATGGTGGCGGCCCGACACAATCCTAGAATGCACAGGTATGCTACTGGTGCCCAGTGCCTTATTTTTCTGCGCCGGAGTGTGTGCACGCCCGCACCCCGTTAGAACCTACACTGCTGCACCACCGCCGTCGATTTGACCTCTTACAATCAGCCCAGTAATCGTGCCCCACCCTGCCTAGTTTCAGGGTATCATGATACCTTGTAGGGTTACTGCTGAAAAGGGTCCCCCGCTACTAGGTTTTTCTATTTCTAGCCAACATGCTAAGTTGGTTAAGTGTTTTATAAACCTAACCCCCAATCAGTCTATTTAGTTTAGCATGTTCTATTTTGATTAAGTCTTAATTCACTTAATCCTATCAATCCTGACTCAGCCTTAATTGTCTTATTAAAGCCTTGACCTCTCACATTAGACAGGTATTGTTGTGGCTGCCTGTTGCCGGTTGGGTCCGGGCAGTCTTACGCCACAACTCAGTCTAACCTCGGGTCCTTATTGGGCTCTTTGTTTAACCACCCACATTGGATAGGTATTGTTGTGACTACTGGACAGCCGGGCGGTTTCGGGCAGGTTTACATCACAACTCAATCCAACCTCGGGTTAAACACATCGTATTTTCTATATTTACATATTTTGTCTCTTTTCTTTTTTATATGTAAATATTTGCGGCCCATTATTCAAATTCATCTTTATTGATTAAGATTTACTTATGCTACTTAATTGTTTTTCAAGGTTGTTGGCATGCATCAAACATGCCAACACATATGTTCTATATTTTAGCCCAAACGTCATTACCCCCGTTTTATACGTTCGCTCCAATGTAAGGTGTGTTGGGTTTAACACTTAAACCCAATTTAGCCATATGTAAAGGGGAGGCTTATAACATGGTGTTTATCAGGTAACATGAAAGAGGGGAGTGTGAACGCATGAACTTGCAACGAACGATTCAATTAACATAAAGTAGGCACATGTGAACTTGTAATTGTAACATCATATAATCATGGCATAACATGAATCATTTTATCCATATAATTATAGCATAAACAATACTTAAATGTGAATCATTCTATTCATATAATTATGGCATAGGAAATACTTAAACATGAACCATTTTAATCATATAATTATGGCATAATCATAATTGAACATGAGTCCTTCTATTCATATAGTCATGGCATAAACATAATTGAACATGAATCCTACTATTCATATAATCATGGTTTTTATCCTATCTATGTAACTTGTAAGTGGGATGTAATTCTAGTGTAATTCTAATGTAACTTATGTGTCAAATATATTATCATATGATTATGATAGCAACATAATCCTAAAAACATGTTTCAACTAGGCATAATAACAAACATAGTTTAGTCATGTTCATAAAATTAATACAAGCTTACAAAGACGCTTGCTTTTGTCACTATCACAAAATCATGATTTTTATACTTGAACTATGATGCCAATTCCAACATAACCTTCATATGAATCATAATACTTAAGTGGATCAAATTACACTAAAGATGACCATTGAATTATACATCATGTTGGCATAACAATAAATCATAGACTTGCATGAATTTCAAACAAACTATTACAACATATAGTTGTTATTTTCAACATGAATCATATACTTGCAATTATCAAATGGGTGTTGTAAATAACTACCACAAACATGTAGTTTTCAATATGAATCATATGCTTGCATGAATCCCAATTAAAATTCCACAACATGTGGTTGTCAACATAAACCATATACTTGTATGAATCCAATCGTACACCATAGCATTGCCAAATCGTTTAGAATCAAAATAACATACAAATATAGGTTATTATTGCCACAATTCCATTTCGTTGTTAACTTCCAATGCAAATCGCATACTTGCAAATATCCAATCGTATACCATAATATTCCCAAATCGTTTAGCATCAAAGCAACGTACAAATATAGATTATTATCGCCACAATTCCATTTCTTACTTTACACAAATCAACACAATTATTTAATTCATATCGAAATAGCACTCTACTTACAACGTATGACGAATCTTCAATTCAGGAATCTAAATTCTGAATTTGGAGATGCTATCCTTTGTTGTAGGCGTTGCTTTGATTTGATTAACGTTGCTTTAAGCTTTGAATTATCTCCTAATTGTCTCTCTATTTCTGACGGCTATCCTCAGTCTCTCCTCAGCAGCATGATGGTCTCATCTCCATTTTAGTTTATGTGAATTAGGGTTAGTCTTAGGTCCTTTTTATAGAGTTTGTGAGTTGATTTAGACCGTCGATGAAGCTTGGTTCAATAATAGCCGTTCGTTCGAAGGAGAGACCAACCAGGAGCTGACACCTAGCCCTAGTGACAAGGCAAGGCTCAGAAAATCGACTAAACACAGACCAGGCCAGCCAGGGTGGGCTGGGTTCGACCTGGCTCTCGGGCCAGGTCGACTCCCCAGTCGACCCCCAGGTCGACTCTAGAGTCGACCTGCCTGGGGCAGGTCGACACCTAGGTCGACTCCCAGGTCGACCTGGCCTGGAATGTCGACCCTAGGGTCGACCCCCAGGTCGACCTGGTGGGTTTGGGCGGGAATTTTCCCGCCTACTCTGATTGGGCTGAAATTCAAATCTGTTTTCGAAATTTGAATTTTCTTAAACTTCATCGGGCCATAATTTGGTCATACGGGCTCCGTTTTTCGAAAGCTCGGACTCTATTTCGTGTATTTTTCCGAGACGAACGCAATGGCATATCCCGTTTCCCTTAATACTTTGATTTGAAATTTATTATATTTTAATTCGTGAATTTCACTGTTATAAAATACACGGGGTGTTACATTCTCCCCCACTTAAAAGGATTTCGTCCCGAAATCTTCAAGTTCAGGAAGAATGTACATCCTAACATCTAAACATCCATCTACTCATCCATCAAGCACGAGCATCCATTGTCCTTAAAAGACTTCTAATGCTTCATGATAATATGCGAAGTGTGTGTGTACATGTACTTATCTAATGCAAAATCAGGCGGTCTACTGATTCAGTTGACCTCCTTAATGCGAATTATGTAAGTGCCATGAATCCATTATGTATGCAAATCCTCCTATTCATGATTCTACATGAGTGCACAATCATTCATACAAATGCAACATCCATATGTCAACACATTAAAGTTCAACCATATACGAATGCAAACATATATGCATATGCAATATGAAGTGATTGAGCCGATCTAAAACCTAGATTGTGTGTGTATATGCAACCACGAGCAACCACTAGCAATCACTTGCAACCACTTGCAACCATCAATCATAACATGTCTCAAACACATGTTTTCATCCAAAGAGTTTCTACCTAAAAGATAAGGTCGAGGAGATATACCTAAAAAGATAGATAAAAGCGCAACTTAAGGAAAAAGAAAGATCAAAGATGTACCCTCGAAAAGGAAAAGGGTAGGCAGCGCGTATTCTAGCTTCAGTTTCCCAAGTTGCATCTTCTTCGGCGTCGCTCCACTGAACTTTGACGAGCTTGACTTCGCGGTTGCATAGCTTCTTCACTTCCATTCCTAATATTCGAGTTGGAACTTTCCTTATGGTTGCTTCGCGTTCCACTTCAGCTTCTTCTAGGATATTTGGCTCTACCACTTCAGCAGACTCATGTAGACATTTTCGGAGATGTGAAACGTGAAAGACGTTGTGAACTCCGACCAATTTTTCGGGTAGCTCTAATCTATAGGCCATTTTCCCAATTTTCTCGATGATAGGGAATGGCACTACGAACCTTGGTGCTAGCTTTCCTGTGGTTCCAAAACGAACAACGTTCCTTAGCGGAGATACCTTAAGAAAAACTCTGTCTCCAACCTCAAATTCAAGGTCGGTCCTCCTCTTGTCGGCGTAGGACTTTTGTCTGTCTTGGGCCGTCTTCATCCTTCTTCGTATTAAGTCTACTTTCTCTGAAGTCTCTCGGATCATATCTGGTCCAAGTATGAGCTTATCAGTAGACTCCCACCAACAAGTGGGTGATCGGCACAGTCTTCCATATAAAGCTTCGAAGGGCGCCATTCCAATGGTTGCTTGATAGTTGTTGTTGTAGGCAAATTCCACCAAAGGAAGATGGTCTTCCCATGTCCCTCCGAAGTCAAGGACGCACAGTCTTAGAAGGTCCTCCAAAACTCTGTTCACTCTTTCTGTTTGGCCGTCGGTTTGGGGATGATAGGCTGTGCTCCAGCATAACTGTGTGCCTACCGCTTCTTGCAGACTCCGCCAAAACTCACTGGTGAAGATAGGGTCTCGGTCGCTAACAATGCTGGATGGTATTCCATGGAGTCGAACGATTTCCTTGAGGTAAAGAGATGCTAGGGATGAGGCAGTTCTTTTACTTTTGACAGGTAAAAAGTGGGCGCTTTTAGTAAGCCTATCCACTATTACCCAAATGCTAGTGTTGCCTCTCCTAGACCTAGGCAGCCCATCGATGAAGTCCATTGAGATGCTATCCCACTTCCACTGCGGGACCTCTAGAGGATGTGGCAGACCGCCAGGCTTTTTCTGTTCAGCCTTAACCTGTTGGCACACCATACACTTAGAAACGAATTCTGCCACGTCCTTCTTCATGCCGTTCCAAAAGAAAGTTCTTTTTATGTCCGTGTACATTTTATCTCCGCCTGGGTGTATCGTCATCTTGGAGTGATGTGCTTCCTCGAGAACCTTCTTCACTAAATCCCTTGTCTGTGGGACGCATAGTCTTCCGTCTCGCCTTAGCCAACCCTTATCGTCGATGGAGTATCTATTGAGGTGACTTGAAGTCTCACCCCTAATTAGCCTATCAATCGTCTCCACAAGCTGAGGGTCCTCGCGTTGTGTTGTCCCTATCGAGTCCACTAAATTCGGGCGTACTTCGAGAGATGCTAGCAAGCCTGGTACAAAATCGGAGGAAGGCCTAAAGTCGAAGCTGGCTATAAACTCTAGGCTTTGTCTTTCAACAAACAGCGGGCTTAGGGTCAGTTTCTTTCGGCTCAACGCGTCTGCCACTACGTTGCCTTTGCCCGGAGTATAGGAGATCTCGAAATCATACGAGGCAAGAAACTCTATCCACCTCTGTTGCCTCAAGTTAAGATCTTTCTACGAGAAAAGATATTTCAACGATTTATGGTCAGTGTAAAGTTCAAACTTCTCACCTAGGAGATAGTGTCGCCAAGACTTGAGTGCAAAGACGATGGCAGCTAACTCAAGATCGTGGGTCGGGTAGTTCTTTTCATGCACTTTCAATTGTCTCCCGCCATAAGCTACTACCCTTCCTTCTTGCATTAAGACGGCGCCCAACCCTGTCCCACATGCATCTGTATAAACGGTGAATATCTTGCTTCCATCTGGCAATGTCAAAACTGGGGCTGTTGTAAGAGCCCTTTTTAGTCGCTGGAAAGCAAACTCGCAATCCAAGTCCCAATTGAACACTAGATTCTTCTTGGTCAACTTTGTGAGTGGAGCTGAGATTTTCGCAAAATCCCTTATGAACTTTCGATAGAAACCTGCTAGTCCTAGAAAACTTCGGACCTCAGTTGCATTCCTTGGTGTCTTCCAATCCTGTACCGCTACTACCATAGCAGGATCCACTGCTAACCCTTGTTTGGATACTATGTGCCCAAGGAACCTCACTTCTTCTCTCCAAAAGTGGCATTTGGAGAATTTGGCTTTTAGCTGATGGGCTCGTAGAGTTTCCATGATTGCCCTTAAGTGCTGAGCATGTTCCTCTTCACTCTTTGAGAAGATAAGGATATCGTCTATGAAGACCACTACGAACTTATTGAGGAAATCTCTGAATACCCTACTCATCAGGTCCACGAAGTAAGCAGGTGCATTTGTCAAGCCGAAAGGCATGACAAGCCATTCAAAGAAGCCGTCTGGGTTTCTGAATGCCGTTTTATCGATACTATCTTCAGCCACCCTTAGCTGATGAAAACCGGTCGCTAAATCGAGTTGGGAGAAAACAGACGCTCCTACAAGCTGATCAAATAGATCGTCAATTCTGGGGAGAGGGTGCCTATTCTTTTTTGTTAGCTTATTGAGCTCCCTATAGTCAACACATAGACGGAGTGAACCATCCGCCTTTGTAGCGAACACCACTGGAGTGCCCCATTCTGAAATACTCCTCCTAATGAACCCCTTTTCTAGAAGCTCTTTAATCTGTTTACTAAGCTCTTTCCTTTCCCGTGGAGCCATGTGTCTAGCGGGCAACGCAACGGGCTTTGCATTATCTACAAGGTATATGCGGAAGTCTATCTCCCGCTTCGGCGGCAAGCCCTTCACCTCTTCGAAGACATCCGGATATTCCCGGACTACTCTAACTTATTGCAAATTTTCAACGGAGGCATCTAGCGATTCAAGGTAACTAAGCATAACCGCATACGAGGGATTACAAGAAATTTCCAAAGTATTACCGAGCTGGGTTAGGAGCCTAACAACCCTTTTCTCACAATCGAGGATGGCCCCATTACTGGATAGCCAATCCATGCCCAAAATCAAACCATATCCCGAAAAGCCCAAAACAAAGGCACTACATTTAAATTCTACGCTTAGAATAAAAATTTTCAATCCCAAACAGATCATAGACAAATGAGTTGGGCCCCCAATTGGGTTTGAAACAATTAAGGGGTCCTCTACCATACTAGTTTTTAGGTGCATAGATTCTACTAAAGCAGACGAGATAAAGGAGTGTGATGCGCCAGAATCAAATAAAGTGCGAACGGGGTGATCATAAAGGTAAACTACACTTTCTACAGAAGTATTTATACCTCGCTGTTGCAGAGGTAGCGCCTCTAGCACATGAACATGTGCCCCTGAGGTGGATCCAGCCCTCTGCCCCTATCCTCGTTTCTTTGGGCAGTCCTTAGCCATGTGGCATGTCTCACCGCAAGAAAAGCACCCACCATTCATCTTGGCCTTCTTTTTCCGGCAATCTTTTACTAAGTGCCCCACTTTGCCATAGAAATTACACTTCCTCTTCTCTTTGTTTCCTTTCCCGCCCTTCTTAAAGTCTGTCTTCTTAGGCTGCAAACCTTCTTTCTTCCCTTGAGAGTTTTCTGCCTTTGTCTCCTTCTTGCCCTTATCCTCTTCGTTCAGCAACGCCATCTGTACCAACCTTTCATACGTAGCTCCCATGGGTATATGGGTCATGGCCAAACTGTGTAATGGCTCATTCAACCCTTTGACAAAACAGAGAGCCTTCTTGTGCGGGGTGTTGACTAGGTCCAGTCCGAACCTAGCCAGCTCATCGAACTGATTAACATACTCTTTGACTGTCTTGTTCCCTTGCTTAAGAAATAAGAATTTTTCCAACTGCAAACTCCTTTCCGCATCTGAGAGAAATTTAGCCTCAAACCTTGCCCTAAAGTCCTCCCATGTTTCCAATGGTCTTTCTGCATTAGTGACTTCCCACCAGTAGGAAGCCTCGCCTTTAAGTAGCCATACTGCCAGTTGTACTTTCTGTCTATCCTCTACCTCAAAGATGATGAATAAGTCCTCGGTTTCTTTCATCCAATTTCTAGCTGCCACGAAGGACTCAGTTCCATGAAAATCCTTTCCTCCCATAGCTTTAAAATCTTTACATATCTTAGCAAAGGTGTTTCCCTGCGGAGGAGGTGGAGGAAGAGGTGCTGCTGCAGCTGGATGATTTCCTGCAGCTGGGGGAGGAGGAACGGTAGGACCTGGCTGAGTGGCCCTTGCTTCTAAGAACCGTCTAAACCAACCAGGTATTGGTACACCCTCTGGCAAGTTAAGTTCTTCGGACATGCTGAAACAAAAAGGATAGATTCAAAACGAAGGATAAGAGATAGTTCCTATGGCTTTGGGGGGACTTTGCCTTTTAAAATAAAATAATATTTTATCTTTTAAAAATGCTTCTTTAAATTTCCTTTTTGAAAATAAATTTTCAAAACTTCTTATCTTATCTGGTAAACCTATGCTCTGATACCAAGTGAAACACCCTACCTCCGTTAGGGTCACTCTAAAAGGGAATGCCCTAATTTTGGTGGAGGTTTATAAGTATAAATCGCAGATATACAAGACAGATATAATAACACATATTTTTGAACAGCGGAAAACAACAACTTTTATTTCATTAAAATACGTGTTACACCAACCATACCATAATTGTCTTACAATACTTCCAAAAACATAACATCTTCATAACTGTCTTGATTACATTATTTAAAGAAGCATAAAGAAAACATAAATAAACTGCAAAAGTCCCATAATTGTTGTCCAAAGCCATAGTCCAAAACGAAAAGATCCAAGCAATACATTCTTTCTCTTCAAGATGGATATGAAGACTGGTCAAGCTGCGGTATTCCCTCCCTGTGGACCTGGGGGGGGGGGGGGACGGAAGAAAAGAAGACGAAAGAAAAGTAGAGTCAGACATAAAGCCTGAGTAAGTCTAGGACTATTCAGTCTATGAACAAAGAACTGGGTGTGATAAGTATAAACTAGAAATGGGAAAGCACCATAAACTAAGTTAAGTTGTCTAGGGTCGAATATACTATCTTACCCCATATTAATCTCTGTATCCATATAAACTAGTTCCCAACAGGCACCCCATAGTCAGGGTGAAGTGATCCATTTTATGATGATCGACTCCTACTCGCATAGTTACATGTCTTACGGCCCCCGATGTTGTAGTTACCCATGCTGGTCCCACCATGGGGTGTATCAAGTCCCATGGTGGCGGCTCGACACAATCATAGAATGCACAGGTATGCTACTGGTGTCCAGTGCCTTATTTTTCTGCGCCGGAGTGTGTGCACGCCCGCACCCCGTTAGAACCTACACTGCTGCACCACCGCCGTCGATTTGACCTCTTACAATCAGCCCAGTAATCGTGCCCCACCCTGCCTAGTTTCAGGGTATCATGATACCTTGTAGGGTTACTGCTGAAAAGGGTCCCCCGCTACTAGGTTTTTCTATTTCTAGCCAACATGCTAAGTTGGTTAAGTGTTTTATAAACCTAACCCCCAATCAGTCTGTTTAGTTTAGCATGTTCTATTTTGATTAAGTCTTTATTCACTTAATCCTATCAATCCTGACTCAGCCTTAATTGTCTTATTAAAGCCTTGACCTCTCACATTAGACAGGTATTGTTGTGGCTGCCTGTTGCCGGTTGGGTCCGGGCAGTCTTATGCAACAACTCAGTCTAACCTCGTGTCCTTATTGGGCTCCGTGTTTAACCACCCACATTGGATAGGTATTGTTGTGACTACTGGACAGCCGGGCGGTTCCGGGCAGGTTTACATCACAACTCAATCCAACCTCGGGTTAAACACATCGAATTTTCTACATTTAAATATTTTGTCTCTTTTCTTTTTTATATGTAAATATTTGCGGCCCATTATTCAAATTCATCTTTATTGATTAAGATTTACTTATGCCACTTAATTGTTTTTCAAGGTTGTTGGCATGCGTCAAACATGCCAACACATATGTTCTATATTTTAGCCCAAACGTCATTACCCCCGTTTTATACGTTCGCTCCAATGTAAGGTGTGTTGGGTTTAACACTTAAACCCAATTTAGCCATGTGTAAAGGGGAGGCTTATAACATGGTGTTTATCAGGTAACATGAAAGAGGGGAGTGTGAACGCATGAACTTGCAACGAACGATTCAATTAACATAAAGTAGGCACATGTGAACTTGTAATTGTAACATCATATAATCATGGCATAACATGAATCATTTTATCCATATAATTATAGCATAAACAATACTTAAACGTGAATCATTCTATTCATATAATTATGGCATAGGAAATACTTAAACATGAACCATTTTAATCATATAATTATGGCATAATCATAATTGAACATGAGTCCTTCTATTCGTATAGTCATGGCATAAACATAATTGAACATGAATCCTACTATTCATATAATCATGGTTTTTATCCTATCTATGTAACTTGTAAGTGGGATGTAATTCTAGTGTAATTCTAATGTAACTTATGTGTCAAATATATTATCATATGATTATGATAACAACATAAGCCTAAAAACATGTTTCAACTAGGCATAATAACAAACATAGTTTAGTCATGTTCATAAAATTAATTCAAGCTTACAAAGACGCTTGCTTTTGTCACTATCACAAAATCATGATTTTTATACTTGAACTATGATGCCAATTCCAACATAACCTTCATATGAATCATAATACTTAAGTGGATCAAATTACACTAAAGATGACCATTGAATTATACATCATGTTGGCATAACAATAAATCATAGACTTGCATGAATTTCAAACAAACTATTACAACATATAGTTGTTATTTTCAACATGAATCATATACTTGCAATTATCAAATGGGTGTTGTAAATAACTACCACAAACATGTAGTTTTCAATATGAATCATATGCTTGCATGAATCCCAATTAAAATTCCACAACATGTGGTTGTCAACATAAACCATATACTTGTATGAATCCAATCGTACACCATAGCATTGCCAAATCGTTTAGAATCAAAATAACATACAAATATAGGTTATTATTGCCACAATTCCATTTCGTTGTTAACTTCCAACGCAAATCGCATACTTGCAAATATCCAATCGTATACCATAATATTCCCAAATCGTTTAGCATCAAAGCAACGTACAAATATAGATTATTATCGCCACAATTCCATTTCTTACTTTACACAAATCAACACAATTATTTAATTCATATCGAAATAGCACTCTACTTACAACGTATGACGAATCTTCAATTCAGGAATCTGAATTCTGAATTTGGAGATGTTATCCTTTGTTGTAGGCGTTACTTTGATTTGATTAACGTTGCTTTAAGCTTAGAATTATCTCCTAATTGTCTCTCTATTTCTGACGGCTATCCTCAGTCTCTCCTCATCAGCATGACGGTCTCATCTCCATTTTAGTTTATGTGAATTAGGGTTAGTCTTAGGTCCTTTTTATAGAGTTTGTGAGTTGATTTAGACCGTCGATGAAGCTTGGTTCAATAATAGTCGTTCGTTCGAAGGAGAGACCAACCAGGAGCTGACACCTAGCCCTAGTGACAAGGCAAGGCTCAGAAAATCGACTAAACACAGACCAGGCCAGCCAGGGTGGGCTGGGTTCGACCTGGCTCAGGGGCCAGGTCGACTCCCCAGTCGACCCCCAGGTCGACTCTAGAGTCGACCTGCCTGGGGCAGGTCGACACCTAGGTCGACCTGGCCTGGCAGGTCGACCCTAGGGTCGACCCCCAGGTCGACCTGGTGGGTTTGGGCGGCAATTTTCCCGCCTACTCTGATTGGGCTGAAATTCAAATCTGTTTTCGAAATTTGAATTTTCTGAAACTTCATCGGGCCATAATTTGGTCATACGGGCTCCGTTTTTCGAAAACTCGGACTCTATTTCGCGTATTTTTCCGAGACGAACGCAATGGCATATCCTGTTTCCCTTAATACTTTGATTTGAAAATTATTATATTTTAATTCGTGAATTTCACTGTTATAAAATACACGGGGTGTTACAACATTTGTCTATTATATACGCGGGTTATTCGGAAAGGCCGGGTTTATACCCATTCTGAATAACCGATTCGACGATAAATCGAAGATGAAGACGGTGGTTGAAGACCGGAAGTCTTCACATCGTTTGGATGATTATTGATGATCTTGATTGGGCTACACACCCAAGAGGAGGGAATCAGTTGATGATCGTCCAGACGTACTTAGAGATCAATGGATATGCGAGGAAAGTGCCTCCGGTTTCGTTCAGACCCAGAATGAACTTGTAAATGGACTGTGTGTCTAACATTGGATTTTGTTCTGTGTTGATTGATCTCTATTAAATATATATATGTTTGGCGGTGGAGAATTTATTCTCTTGCTTAACGCCCTTCTCTGAGACGTACGAGCTTAGAGGTTATATATCGATAGAAATCAGTCGCATGGAGCGAATTGCCTGTGTGGCATGCCTAAGTGGAAAATGATCAAGGCTTCTGTTGAAAAGCAAAGTCTTGTGGTTGATGATCAAAGCACGGCCTGTGTGGCGCAGCTTTGTGTATAGCGTTAATTCGCGAGCCTCACACCTCGGTATGAGTCAAAAACGGGATAGTGACTACAAGGAGAGCACGACGTTTCTTTCTAGCTAGTGGTGGTGTCAGTTCTTAAACTGGCTGACATTTATATACTTTTCACCTGTGTGGTTGTTTGAATGCGAGGCGCCTCAAATATATGGTCGATAACTGGCACTATGTAAGGCGACGTACAGACCATTATATAGGTCCTATAGGACCGAGAAACGTGTGCTCAGCAATTGCCAATCCTCAAAAGTAAGAGAGGACCGACCCTGAAGATCCAAGGATCGCTGTGTGTGGTCCTGAGACATTTGCTAGAGTGTCTCGAACGGAGAGGAGCTTGCCCCTTGCATCGACTCATGATGGAATCCAATTTCCAGTATGTGATATTTCGGTTTTATTTGTAGAGCCTAGTACGGCGACATAGTGGTATAGGTCACTTATGCAGTTGATGATTTATACATTATGATTGAAGTTGTTTTCTTCACTTATAGTAATAATAAAATATGAAATTTCACGTACCAAGCATTTTTGGCTATTATAAGGTAAAAACCCTATCCTCCGGCTTGCGTTGCATTGTGTGATGGGACCTGGGTCTTATAATAGCTTCATTTTTCTTTATTTAGCATTGCGCTGTTTGTTTTATGCACTGGTATTCTTGGGAGGAAACCCGTTCCGTGCTATACGGCGTGGTCCCTTGAATTTCTCTCTTTTAAAGTAAAATTTTAAACAATTGTTTTAGTTCTCACACCAGTCACATGACTGACCTAGAGTTTATTGTTTTAACCTAAACTCTGGGTGCCCTTATTTTCCACACGGGCAGCTAGTAGTTTTGGTTTTGCAGATTTATATTCACAGGATCCTGATTTACAGCTGGAACGATGCTCGGAAAGCTCTGTATCCGTGTATTACTTTCAGTTGTGTTTTGTATTGTTTTTCCACTACTATGTAATTTATTGTAATCTCTGATATTTTTCGAATGTATATTTATTCAAACTCTGTATATTCTTGTGTTCTGATGGAATTGTTGTAATAAACAATGAAATGTTCTTCTGTTTGCGTTCCGATTTGTCTTGTACTCAAAGTGATCCGTGTTTTCCTTACCGGGGAAGTTACGGGTTACTACATTTGGTATCAGAGCTTTGGTTTACAGAGCTCGAGAACAAGACACATTAGAACCATACGAAAGAATTCATCAGATATTGGATTAGTAATATCCAATAAGAATGACTCGTTAGAGATGAGATCAGTAGTATCCTAGAACGAGTGTGAAGAGTATATTTTTAAAATAAAACAAATTTTGTTTTGAAAATTAAATTCAACTATTCGTATTTGAATATTTATTTGTATTGAATTTGGACAATCCAATATATAAAGATTTTTCATATATGCGTCATGAACGTATATTCAAAGTTTTAATATACTGGATAGATATAGAATCACACTCTAGTCGCCCGAAGATGATACTGATGATTGAGATCTCATCATCAGTGTTTATGTTCGAGTTTCGAAAGGTGAGATATCTATATATTTCCATTAGACTGGTGTGAGAACCAAAACTAGATAGATTTATTGTTGTGATTTGGCATCAAAAACATGATTTTCTGTATGTATATCAAAATTATGAATTTGAAACGATAATCCACTAATTGATTGATGGTTGTGTTGTTTGATTATTGGTTTGAAATATTGAACCATTTAGCCTAATGGAACCAAATATTGAACTGTATTGAAAAATGATTACAAATGCATGCATATACATGTACTTACATTGAACAGGTCATAGCAAGGAGGCTAGAGCAGAAGAATAAAATTGTTTGCCCGACAAATAGGTACATGTTTATTGTATTTCTTTGGGTTTGGATGATTTTATGAGCCGATTGACTAGCCGCTTGGCTGTTTCTTTTTCTTTTTTGATTGATGAGGGCTATGGGAGGCTATTTGAAATATCCCGAAGTCCCCGATGCAGGGGAGGTTATGGCGAAATTTTTCGGAAATTTAGGGTGTTAGCCAAATTTTTGGAAAATTTGAAAAGTTCTTAGAAACTGAAAAGTTGAAGAACTTAAGCCATAATTAAAATAATGGAAGTTGAGTTGGTTTGTAAAACAACTTTCAGCTTTGTTCCTTTTCGAGGACGAAAAGTTTTAAGTGGGGGAGATTGTAACAACCCGGAAAATCTGAGCCAATTTAAAATTTTTATTTTGGCGATTTTAGTGAATTTTGAATATTTAAAGTGAAATATTTTAAATAATAACGACGAGAAATTTATTTTGAATATAAATAGAACGTATATATTTATTTGAATCGTCGTTAGAATATAATTATTTTATTTTAATTATAAAAGGAATCGAAAATGGCGTGGTAGTTTGAAATTTCAATTTCAAATTTCAAATGAATGTACCGGGTGCAAAATAAACCAGATTTTAACGAAACCAAAAATATTTGAATCTAATTGAGAATATCTTTCCAACGAATCCGAAAAATTGAAATTTCATAGCGGGGATAAGAAGTTACGTCCAGTTGAAAATTCAGAATAGTCGCTATGGAATTCTGGCCCTTAAAAATGGAAATTTTGCAAACGACCTCGGTTTTCGATGAAACCCCTTTTGTTGGATCTGTGATGTCAAATTATTGATAGGTTTCAAAATTCATAATTTTCTGAATTAATATGTGAGCGTGGCGAAAGAAAACGCGTTTGACCAGTTTCAGTTGATTTTAATCGACTGGAAAATGGCCATTTTTCAAACGTTCTCAGAATTTGATGAAATTAGTTTTGCTAGGACCGTATCGTCAATACGAAGCTAGAAATAAATTTTCTGGAATTTTTAGAGTCCATACGTGGCCCCGGCAAATTGAAATGTACGTTTGAATTGAATATATATAGATTTATATTTTAATTTAAACAGAAACTGATCGAAATGCTAGAATTGAGTTACGAAACATATCCCATTGTGTTCGGAATGGGGGTAATTAGCTTGGGACGATAGGCGGTGGGTATCGTTTTGAGATCGAAATTTAAGGTTAATTTTTGGATTAAAAAATAAAAATATATTTAATTAAATTAAAAAAAAGCCCCTGGCCCCCCTTTATCTCTTCAAATCGGTCAACACATCCCCCCCCCATTCATTACCACAGATCAATATAAAAATAGGGGGGCGCGCCCTTCTGCTCCTCCCCCATCGCGAAGCTGCCGCCGCTCATCGATGCGGGCCCTCACCCACAGCGCCGCCTCGCCGGAGAAGCCACCCCCCTCCAATCGCCTCTCTCATCCTCCTTTCTTCGATGCGGAAGCCCTCCAAACCCCCTGAAGCCTGTCGCCATGGACCCCAATGCTCCAGCGCCGACCATTAGCGGGACCCCGCCACCTCTCCGACCTACAACGCCGCCCTGGCCACCCTATTCCGATTAGCGAGCCCTCTCTTCAAAAATCCATTGAACAGTGAGTTTTTTTATATATTTATTCGTTTATTATTTTGTAATTAGAGAATAAATCGTAATCATATCATTTTTTTGATGAATAGGAAGAGCATAGAATTAAATTTCTGATTTTTATAGGGTGGATTAGGAAATAAAAACATGATTTTTAGATTAGAAATTAGATTAGCAAAAGTTATGATTTATAAATAAAGAAATATTAGATTTTTAATTATATAAAGATGTGATTTTATATAGTAGAAATAATAAAAATATAATTTTTACATAATGTAGATAATAAAAATATAATTTTTATATAATGTAGATAATAAAAATATAATTTTTATATAGTAGAAATAATAAAGATGTGATTTTTATATAGTAGAAATAATAAAAATATAATTTTTATATAATGTAGATAATAAAGATGTGATTTTTATATAGTAGAAATAATAAAGATGTGATTTTTATATAGTAGAAATAATAAAGATGTGATTTTTATATAGTGGAGATAATAAAAATTTGATTTTTATATAGTAGAAAGAATAAAAAAGCGATTTTTATATTATATAGATAGTAAAAATTTGATCTTTATATATGTAGCGAAATAAAAATCTGATTTTTATTATATATATGTTGAAATAAAAATGTGATTTTTATAGCGATGATGTAAAAATTCGATCTTTATATTAGAAGTAGATATAAAAATATAATTTTTCTATAGGAAGGAGCGTTATAAAAATATATTCTTTATTGGAAGAAGAGCGATATAAAAATATAATTTTTATATAGAGAATAGTATGATAAAAATATGATCTCTATTATATGAACACCGTTGTAAAAATAGAATTTTTATCTATATAGTAGCGGTATAAAAATAGAATTATTATTTATATAGTAGCGGTATAAAAATAGAATTTTTATCCATGTAGCGTAGTTATAAAAATGTGATTTTTATATACATAGCAACAATATAAAAATGTGATTTTTATATATGTAGGGAATACGGGCAACGAAAGTGACAAAAGGCGAGCGCGACGAAGATTTCTACATATGAAGAGTCGCGGTGTATTGGTTTAGCTAGTCGGTGAGAAATTCTCACTTTAAATCTTGTTTTCTAGTTAAAAATATACACAAGGATGCAGACGGTGCTTAGCAGCACCCGACACCCGTTGTCCACAGACCATGGACGACTTTATGCTTGTTTGATGTGTTGTGAATTTTGTTTGTGATGTTGATGTGAAATGAATAATAAAACACTCATGTGTGAAATAAATTATTTATCGTAAAAATATAATTTTTAACGTGTATTGAATAAAATAAATATTTATAAACAAATCGAGCGATTTGTTTATATACACTGATTTGACTGATATTGATTGGGACGATAAATTTTACACGTCGCCCAACTGCACAAATAATATTCAGTGTTTGTGGATTGAAACCCCACACGGGTGTTGGGATGATATTTGGCGTACACTAATCCCAATTATTTAATTGTATGTCGATCGATTGGTCGACAGACTGTGTAAGCGTTAATTATTTATATTTAATGCTTATGCAGTTGTGCGGTGCACTTTGGATGATGGTTGATTATTTATCGTTGCTATTATATACATGTGTTGTGTGGAATCCATATAATCAACATAATATGGTAATTGATTGGGCCTCATTCCAATCGGGAAAATAAAGAATATTATAAAATATAGATTCATGTGTTGAATAGAATAAATAGTCATGTGTTGACGATGCTCATGTGTTGAGAATATTAATGTGTTGAAAAATAAATATTCATGTGTTGAAAGAAAAATAAATATTCATGTGTTGAAAGAAAAATAAATATTCATGTGTTGAGAAAAATATTTAAATAATAAAATTTATATCTTTATCATATATAAAATTAGAAACTAACTGGAAAATAGATAAGATGAGTGGTCTCCTGGGCATTGATCTGATGTTGGTTTCGGCCTCCGTGGTTAATACTTAGGGAATCGTTCTCTTACTAATTTACGGTTGGAGTCTGGTTAAAAATTAAACGATAGAAATCATAATTTTATAAAATATATTAAATAATATAAATAGTCATGTGTTGACAGTACTCATGTGTTGAGAATATTCATGTGTTGAAAGAAATATAGATTCATGTGTTGAATAGAATAATTATTCATTTGTTGAATAGAATAACGAAGTTATTGAAATATATAAAGTCGTGTTGATTAGATTGGTGCCATTTTGATGCGAACGATATTTATATCGATTATATTCGTTTTTATAATAATTATAGAAAAGGAAGTGATTTCAAAATATAACGTTTTGAAAATATTATCATTTGTATATCGATGATGTGGAATATTCAATTTTGATTCGAAATTGAATATGAAGTTGAAATCGTTTCGAAAACAAATTTAAAACGATTTATAATATACGTTTTAAAAGGAAATCGATGAAATATATATAATATATATGTATATATTATATATAATGGTCTGAATAGAACGCGCCGCGCTGCGGCAGTTCATGAATTTCGACCATTGACTTCGAATGGACATTGCGGGAGATCCGACCGTCGGATTCTCCTGAAACCAGAACCGTTGGGTTCGTATCGAAAAGAGCTTTCCAATGAATATTAGAAATTTGAAATCTAACGGTTGGATTTGGAATTATGTCCAAATCAAAATTGGAAAAGGTCGCTGTAAGTGCGGTTCGGTGGCCGTTATTGAAAATCGACCGTACAGGCCTTGGTAAAATTATTAAAAATATTAATAATTTGTGTAAAATCATAATATATGAGTTGGGAAGAACTGAGATGAAAAATTCCACATTTGAAAGGATAAAAATATATTTTTATCGAAATGAACTAGTTTTGAACTAGAATTAAAATCTAATTATTTTTAAATAAATAAAATTGGATTTGAACTGGTTTTAAAAATAATCAGAATTTCCAATACGTGAATTGGAATGGATTTAAATCGAAATTATCTTCGGAATATTTCAATGTTGGATTTCGTGATTATACAGATATGGTGGTGGAAATTTGAAAGATATATTTATATCGTTATTTCCAATACGATATTTGTTTGTTTCAGAATTTGATATTGAATATAAGCCGATATATTTTCTATTCAGAGCCTTGTATTTAATATCAAATCGGATTTTGGGTTCGTCGTGAATAGTGTCTTGAATGACACTGTTCTTGAACCCAGTTTAGAAAAGAATAAATCTTTTAATTAAGATTTAGTGAAATTGTCTAGGTAATTTGGTATTTAATTGGAATTGAATTTAAATTGGTTTTTGGGTTTATCGTGAGCGGTGTTTTGAATAACACCTGTTCTTTAACCTGATCAACAACGGAAAGTGATTTTGGGTTTATCGTGAACCGTGTTTTAGATGACGTTGGTTCTTTAACCCAGTTAAAGACAGGATGTTGATTTTTGAGAAGATTAAAACTAAGTGGAGTTTTAATGAATTTGTAATTAGATTGAAATGAGAATTGATAATTTAAATTATCAAATTTGGAAAGTGATCGAGAATGGAGTATCACCAGTTTTGCTCTAGAGCGATAGTTAAATCTTTAATTAGATTTGAACGTGAAATGGTAATTAATTTTACCGGTAACACCGTGGTGTTAGATATGGAGTATTACCAGTTTTGCTCCATGGGAAGAATAGGTTGGGATTGGGAAATAAAATAAACAATTACTTCGGTGTGGTTCGCTAATCCCGACTAGTTTGAAAACCATAATATGGTTTGAAATGATATCCAAAGGAAGATTAAAGAATAAATTTAGAAAAATTTATCTTTGATAAAATTAATGGGAACCTTTCCCTAAGAATGTGAAAATTTGAATAAAAGAATATTCTGAATTGAATGAGCCGTATGTTGTGTTTGTGTAACATTTGTCTATTATATATGCGGGTTATTCGGAAAGGCCGGGTTTATACCCATTCTGAATAACCGATTCGACGATAAGTCGAAGATGAAGACGGTGGTTGAAGACCGGAAGTCTTCACATCGTTTGGATGATTATTGATGATCTTGATTGGGCTGTACACCCAAGAGGAGGGAATCAGTTGGTGATCGTCCAGACGTACTTGGAGATCGATGGATATGCGAGGAAAGTGCCTCCGGTTTCGTTCAGACCCAGAATGAACTTGTAAATGGACTGTTTGTCTGACATTGGATTTTGTTCTGTGTTGATTGATCTCTATTAAATATATATCTGTTTGGCGGCGGAGAATTTATTCTCTTGCTTAACGCCCTTCTCTGAGACGTACGAGCTCAGGGGTTATATATTGATGGATATCAAACGCATGGAGTGAATTGCCTGTGTGGCATGCCTAAGTGGCAATTGATCGAGGCTTCTGTTGAAAAGCAAAGTCTTGTGGTTGATGATCAAAGCACGGCTTGTGTGGCGCAGCTTTGTGTATAGCGTTAATTCGCGAGCCTCACACCTCGGTATGAGTCAAAAACGGGATAGTGACTGCAGGGAGAGCACGACGTTTCTTTCTAGCTAGTGGAGGTGTCAGTGCTTAAACTGGCTGACATTTATATACTTTTCACCTGTGTGGTTGTTGGAATGCGAGGCGCCTCGAATATATGGTCGATAACTGGCACTATGTGAGGCAATGTACAGACCATTATATAGGTCCTATAAGACCGGGAAACGTGTGCTCAGGAATTGCCAATCCTCAAAAGTAAGAGAGGACCGGCCCTGAAGATCCAAGGATCGCTGTGTGTGGTCCTGAGACATTTGCTAGAGTGTCTCGAACGGAGACGATCTTGCCCCTTGCCTCGACTCATGATGGAATCCAATTTCTAATACGTGATATTTCGGTTTTATTTGTAGAGCCTAGTACGGCGACATAGTGGTATGGGTCACTTATGCCGTCTGTGATTTATACATTATGGTTGAAGTTGTTTTCTTCACTTGTAGTAATAATAAAATATGAAATTTTACGTACCAAGCATTTTTGGCTATTATAAGGTAAAAACTCTATCCTCCGGCTTGCGTTGCATTGTGTGATGGGACCTGGGTCTTATAATAGCTTCATTTTTCTTTATTTAGCATTGCGCTGTTTGTTTTATGCACTGGTATTCTTGGGAGGAAACCCGTTCCGTGCTATACGGCGTGGTCCCTTGAATTACTCTCTTTTAAAGTAAAGTTTTAAATAACTGTTTTAGTTCTCACACCAGTCACATGACTGACCTGGATTTTATTTTTTTAACCTAAACTCTGGGTGCCCCTATTTTCCACACGGGCAGCTAGTAGTTTTGGTTTTGCAGATTTATATTTACAGGATCCTGATTTACAGCTGGAACGATGCTCGGAAAGCTCTGTATCCGTGTATTACTTTCAGTTGTGTTTTGTATTGTTTTTCTGCTGCTATGTAATATATTGTAATCTCTGATATTTGTCGAATGTATATTTATTCAAACTTTGTATATTCTTGTATTCTGATGGAATTGTTGTAATAAACAATGAAATGTTCTTCTGTTTGCATTCCGATTTGTCTTGTACTCAAAGCGATTCGTGCTTTCCTTACCGGGGAAGTTACGGGTTACTACATGTACCCACTACCCCCATGCGATCGGCTCCCTAACTCGTAGATACCCGTGCTGGTCCTACAATGGGGTGTATCACTCCCCAAAGTGGCAACCCGATACCACTATAGATGCACGACTTATATCTACACGATGCAACAACGTCTTACCTACCAGCCCGGGCCCGTGCACGCACATGACCCCGCTGGACTTGTGTTGCCACCGCTAACCCGTTTTGACCTCTTACAATCAAACCCAGTAAGCGTGTCCCGTCCTCGATCTAACTCGAGCTCACAAAGATACTTAATGGGTTACTGGTTTGAAAAGGCCCCCCCATACTTGACACAAGCTTTCCACCTATGCTTGGTCCCCACTAAGATTTCCCACTTAACCCCTTCTTATTCATGTCTTCTTACATGTTTCAATTTGGTTAAATGTTTCTAATCGTATTTCACATGTCACCCATGTCACCCACTTAACCCCCATGTCCCACCACATGTTTATCTTGGTTAAGTGTTACTTAATTCGTTATAACCGTAACCTTGTAAGACCTCCCACATTAGACTACCGTTTGCGGTTGCTGGATTTGCTGGGCAGGTCCGGGCAGTCTTATACCGCAAACGAGCCTAACCTCGTGTCTTTACAATTGTTACGCATTTAATTTATGCCTTCGACCTCTCACATTAGACTACCGTTTGTGGTTGCAAGATTAGCCGGACGGGTCCAGACAGTCTTATACCACAAACGAGTCTAACCTCATGTCTTGGGCGTTTATTATTACACATAATTATTTCACCCCAATATGAATTAATTATCCCTATCCAAATTATCAATAATTTCAAAATTAATCTATGTCTATAATTGTCACCTAAATTATGTCCATACTTTTCAGGTATATAAATTATACCAATTAGTATCTCAAATTAATTATATGCCTTTAAAGCCATTTTATGCCAATTCACAATTTGTATAATTAATATTTTCCCATTGTCCCCACGCCGTTCGTACGTTTAATATGAAATATGTTAGACTCGCAAATAGTCTAACTCATAAAATGAAAAGAAACATCACAACTTGCATAACACATAAAATAGATCTAACTTGCGAATAAGAATTATAACATAAGTTTGCATAGCCAATAACTTGCATAGGCAATGAACACATAGAACATAAATTTGCATAAACTACCATGGATCTAAATATAGATCTAAACATGAAATTGTGAACTTGCATATATTAATATGGGTTTCACCTAAACTTGCATATGTGAATATGGTTTTCACCTAAACTTGCATATGTGAATATAGTTTTCTCCTAAACTTGCATATGTGAATTTAAACATGTAAACTAATATCACATGTTTTACATATAAACTAGCATATGTATATACTTGATTCACATATAAACTTGTGTATAATTCGCACATAGACTTGCATAAGATTCACATACAAACTAGCATATGGTTTACATCCAAACATGCATATAAACTGATGTCATAAAATGAATCAAGTTAAACATATGTGATTGGACATATGGAATAGATCTACTAACATAAGTTAACAAAACTGTCATATGTTCACAAACAGACAATAACAAAGTTAAGTAACATCACATGATTCAACAGAGGTGTTCTCATAATCCCAATTATAACTCATCATAATTAATTTATTAATTATTTTGTGAAAGAAATTGTACTCACAAAGACGGATTAGAGAAGAGAATAATTCGTTCGTCGTTTGTATTAGAATCCTGACTTGCAATTCCTAAGCTTTAAGAAGAAGAACTATTCTAGCAGCAGCATGGAGGCCAAGAGATTAATTTGGTTTAGGTTTAGATCTTGAGTCTATGCGTGCTTATATAGAAGTTTAAATCAATATAGGCCGTTAGATTATCATAGGAGCAATCACAACCGTCCAGACTAGATAGAGTTATCCAGAATTGCCACCTATGCCCTAGTGACTCAGCAACAGGTTAGAAAAGACTCAGCAACAAGTCAGAATCGTCACAGTTCAGATCTTCTCGGGGGGTAGGTCGACCCCCTGGTCGACCTGTATAGGGGAGATCGACCCCCTGGTCGACCTGGCCTGGGGTGGGAAAAATCCCGCCCAGCCCGCTTCTTCGTTTTAATTCGAATTTTGAATTTTAATCTGAACTGTTTTTAGTTTATTTAAATTTCTGAAACTCTTGAGGGCCATAACTTCCTCATACGAAGTCCGATTTACGAAAACTTGGACTCTATTCCAAGCAGAATTTCGAGACGAACGCAATGGCATAACTCATTTCCCTTAATTTTCACTTTAATAATTAAGTATTCTTTAATTCGTTCTTTTAATAGTCACAGAAAATTCAGGGTGTTACATTCTAGCAGAGGTATAATGGGGATGCCTAAAAGACCATATAGGTCGAATACCCTGGGTATCAATGAAAGGCCTAGATACAAGTCACGATGGCGTATGTAGTTTTGTTATAACCAGGGTTACCATTAGCCCTTGACGGATGACAAGTTGGGCCAATCATACAATTAACGATGGTTTCAAGGCAAGATAGGCAGTGATAGCCAGAGTCATGGATGTTATTGTTTGTATCGTCTTGTGTGGATTGTCCGGCGTCGAAGGAGATATCTCTTGGGTGCTTGTCTGATGTTGGTTTAAGCCTTCAGGGCTTGTGCATGGGAGACATTGAACTCGATTAAGATTGTCCACACTAGATAACTGGTTGTTATGGATGTACTGTTTATTTCTTCTCTAATTCTCTGAGAAAGGTTATCACTCTCAGTTGTGGAGGAGACGGGTTGGGGTTCTTCCCTGTTGATGTGTTGGTAGATTGGATGATTGATCTACCTACTTCTCATATACTTTATTGATGATGTTAGACAGCTGTTATTGCTTACTAAGACTATTGTTTAACTCAATGTTTTATGTTTTCCTCTTATTACCTTGGGATGTTCATCCATGTTATGGATGGGTAGACTAGGTAGCAGGTAGTAGATCTTTATGATGACGATGCTGTTGAGCGACGACGAACTGGAGGCTGATGTATTATTTTTCCTACTATGCATACTTGGTGTTTCAGCTTTTGTGTTTGATGTATGCTACTCTGAGTGGACTAGTAGTGAGACTGCTTGTACAAACCCTAATGATGTAATCCTTTGATGTATGGATATTTTCATGATGATATGGAAAGTTTTAGATTCTGCTCAATTGTGCTTGACTACTGTTGCTTGTTGTATATGTTCTATTATATTTTATCCCTGCGCTGTGAGTTATCCGACAGGTTTCCGCTTGTGTTTTCTACTCCTGATGATCGTCCTGTATCGGCTTGGAACATCATACAACGCACTTACCCTTGGTTTGAGTAGAGGGTACGGGTTGGTCGTCACACATAGAATCTATAATTGCTCATAAAGAATGATAATAGTGTATATAGTCTATTTCTAGTTTGATGTTTGAGAAAGTACGAGATTGCCTTTGGGTGATTATAAACTTTAGCCATTGAAGTTTAGGAACGACTCTAGGTTAGTATAAGACTTTCAAATACATCAAAATAGAAATATGTTAAAATAATAATGATGCATAGGATAACGTTTTTAAACAAAGACCGTCCCTTTCATTTTTTTTTTTGTTTTTTTTTTGTTTAAAACCAATACCCATAAGCACTCTTACATCTCACTATGTACGCGCTTATTTTCTAAAATTAAATTCATATTCCTAAAAGAATGTTTTGCTTGAAAAATATGCATATCAAAAAAATTCACTTTAGACTCCGCAGTTTCTTTAGCGATAACATTTTACACCAAGAAACCACTATGCCTCTCAAAATGTAAAATTTTAAATGGGCTAATTTAGTTATTTCTAAAAAGTTTAGAACTTTGAATCTAAAATGTTTCTTCAAATTTGGAAGTATATTTTATTAATATTTTGAATTCAGTGAATTGAACTTCATACCAAAAGATTAAGATGATATTAAAACTTAATTGTACATATTAAAAATGTTATAGCCAATGATTGTACCATAACTTATTTTCTTACTATATTACGCTTAAAATTAGTGTGGTTCTAAGAGCACCCCAATTTACTTTTCCTATTACCGTTACTAAAAAATACAACAAAATTATCATTACACTCTTCTTAATGCCGCATAGGGGCTACCACATCACCGTTACCTTATTTATCTCTCGTCTCTTATTCGTTCCTCTTTCATTCCATTCTGAAACCATAATTCTCCAATCGATCGATCAACGATAAATTGTTCGACGCCGCAGCAATGCCAAAAAAGAATAAAGTTGCAGATACATCGTTGTCTCAACCTCAGCCAACTCAATCAAGTAAACTTAGGGCTTCAAACGGTATAAATTTAAATTTTCCCACAGGAAAGATGAAGTAGTCAGCTATTGTTGTTGATTAGGGTTTTCATATTAGGATTGACTGCGTGATTAGTTCGACAAATACTAGTTGAGTGAGAGATTAGAATGAAAGGGCAACGTGGTATTAGGAATGAGTTTAATTTTTTTAATTAAGGTATTAGGAAGAATATATTTGGGTGGGCTCTAGCACGTTATTAAAATTAATTAGTCAACATTTCTCACGACAATCAGATTCATAGATAAATCCATCTTCCCCCTCGTTTACGCATTCATCGCATGAGGTGATCTCTCTTCGCTGAACTAATCGTGGCGATTCAACAGTTGTAAAAAAGAGTAAATAAGTACCCAGAAAAAGGGAATATACAAATGGAAGCACCATTGTTAGGAAGAAGCGGCGAAGGTGCTACGTGGGCACAGACATTGGGGAATGTTGTAGTTTCGATAATCGGAACGGGAATATTAGGGCTTCCCTACGCTTTTCGGGTTGCGGGCTGGTTAGCGGGCTCGCTTGGAGTTGCTCTTTCTGGATTGTCTAGTTGCTATTGCATGCTGCTTCTCGTTAGCACCTTTTCTCCCTCTTTTATTTGGTTCACTCTTTTGCGATTTTTATTGTACATAAAAATTAGCACTTCGGACGTTTTGTAAAATCGAAGCATCTTCGTGTACTGTGGTTTATTGGCAATCGTGACATATATGTAAAGGGCTAGATTAACATTTGCAGGAATCGCCACTGAATTTTAAAATCATCCCTTAAGAAACTGTTTACTTCTAAAGAAGTATTTCAACAGGGATATAGAACGTGTTCACAGTAACGTCTTAAGAACATGTTGATGCTATACATTGTACTTCCCTTGGACGATTAAACTTCCATTGATTTTAAAAAGTAGCATCTATAACTAGAATCATAAAACGCAAACATATTTCTATATCATGAAGGTTCAGTCTGTCCTTTAGTTGGCAAGAGAGTATTAATGTTTATTCAATGCCAGTTTAATCAGAAAATACATGAATAAATCAATTAGGCGTGTTAGTGGATATGGAATTATGGATGGATGTGCTTTGTTTGCTTTTCAGAGCGAGCTAAAATTGATTTTTGAGATTTATTAGCTTCAATGAGAAGATGCTTAGAGGTGAGTATTTATTGGTAAAAACCGAATAAACCAACAAAACCAATTAAGTTTGATCAGTTTTGTTAATTAATCAGTTGGTTTTGGTTTTTATTTTTATATTACTTTGGTTTATTGGTCAGATTTGGTTTTCAATATCTGAAAACCGAACCAACCAATTAAACCTGCATAACAGTTTTATTTATTTAAAGTTAAAAGAATAACCCCTAACAATGCTGTCATTCACAATATTTTTATAATAACATTATTATTTTTTCAATTTAATTAATATTTTTAGGTGAAGAGTTTGTTTTTTAATATATGTGCATCATATGGACGAATTAGTTATTTTAATCGTATATCATATCAATAACTAGAAGGTTTATTTTATTTTTGATTTTACCAAATAAACCAACCAAACCAACCAAACCAAAAAAATATTTTCGGCTTGGTTGGTTTTGGTTTCAAAAAATATTGGTTTGGTTTGGTTCGCTTTATGTTTTTTGAATGCTTATTTTGGTTCTAACATTTTTAATCGATTTCAAACCAAACAAACTAATTGCTCACCTCTAAAGGTGCTTACTGAAGTATCACTTTGGACAAGACTGCAACTAGGAAAATGGATAGAATTATGTCCCCACCACCCCAAAGAGCTTAGAGGATAAATCGGGTTAACTGGTCATGTAATCCATTGACTGAATGCATCCCCATATGTCGTGTGCATGCACTCGTATGGAGGTAGGGGGTGCTAAGTGATGAAACTGCCTTCGTGAGCAGGTTCACATTTTTGCTTGGATATTTGATATTTGCATGATTTTGGGTTGCATATCTTCTTTCTCGGAAAGAAAATCATAGTTCTTTACTACTGTAATGGTAATTTAATTATTTGATGTTTGCCTCAAATTTTCTTCTCAATACCAAAACTGTCCTTGCCTATACAGACAAATAGATGTTTGGGGTTCACATTTGGAGAAGACTCCATATTTTGTCTTTTGAAATAAATGCCGAGCACTCTGCTTATCAATATTCAAATTTCAAGTCACAAATCTTTGTACAAGAGTCTTAACCAGTTTGGACAAGATGCTTGTCGTAAATCTTTCTAGTAATTATCAACATAGTTATTGAGGCGCGCGCTTAGGTGCGCCTAAGCGCAAAAAGGCTCAAGGCTTGCGCCTTTTTGCAGTTTGAGTGCGCTTTTTTGTAGTTTGAGGCTTTTTTTTTTTTTTTTTTTTTTTTTTTTTAGCTAAATTCAAAATTTTGCTTATAAATAGTTAAACAAAAAAATTAATTGTTCAATAAATTATAAAATGTGGTTTAAATTTTAAATCTTATTAATAAAATATGTAGATGATTGAATGAATTATAAAATATGGTTTAAAAATTAATTTGTAGTTAGTAAAATATCAGAACAAACTCATATAAAAGGCACGCAAAAAAGCTCAAGACTCAAAAAAGCCTCAGGCTCAATGCTTGCGCCATTTTACGCCTTAGCGTCTTGACTACTATGATTATCAATTAACCTGGGGTATGAAATATGTTTAAACAGCGTTATGGGTTTACGAGTTTAAATTGATATTTGAAAAACCGAAAAGAAGGCTGTCCAAGATTATGTAAAGTAAGACAATATGATTATGGTAGGACAGGTAGAATACATTATTGAACACCATCCAATTTGTTCTGGTCCTTTAGCCTTACAGGGCAGTTCAGAGCATCCAGACTTCTGGGATGCTTCAGGACCCATCCAGTCTTCAAACTGCAATTTTTTAGGGCATCCGACCTATTTGATATCATATAGGGCGCATGACCTCTAATGCCCAAAGATTGGTTGCTGGCTTGACTATTCCAATTCAGACGCAGGGACATGCTTTTATGTCCTATGGCCTTTTATCCATTGCATCCAACATCTTTAATGCTTTACTCATTGTGAATCCTTATTTACCGCACTTATTTATCGCACAACACTTTTCTCGTCTCCATATTTGATGCTCTCAAGCGTTTGTCACCATGATCTTATTTATTGGTTTTATTTGATTTTATTAAGGGGGGGGGGGGGGGCACTTTTTTCTTCTCCATATTTGATGCTCTCAGGTGTTTGTCACCATGATCTTATTTATTGGATTTATTTGACTAAGAAGGGGGGTGCAGTCCTATGATATGTTGAAATTTTTGGCACCCCAAAGCGTCTTCATGTGCACACACTTCGTTCAGCATAGAGGCACAACAAACTGCTGAACGAAGCTCTTTTGGTGTCAACGTTCTGATTGGATATCCCTACCATCCCACTAGTGCATACATATGTTCATGACAACAATTAATTATAACAAAAGGAATCTCTTGTTATTACATACCACAATCTCATATATACCCATATTCTTTAAGATATCCTATGATGTGGACTAATTCAAATCTAATCTATGCACCTTCTCTCATACAATGCGAGCCACACAATTCTAATGGCTAACTTTCAGCTTTCTTTAGAGTAGCAAAATTATTTACACCGATAATAAAAAGAAGGGGAAATTTACCAAATTATATATTTGACATGCTACCGGAGACTTTTCTGGATCCACATTTTTATTGAAATGCTTACAGTTCGATATAAAGCTACCAAACAACCACTCTTATAATGCCTTAGTGCTTAGGGTAGCCAGATGACACTATGAAGATACACTACAAAAAATGAGAATGAGCCAAAATCTGCTATTTCAGAACACTGGCTGATAGATCTATTTGCAAAATAAATCATATCTGTACATGTTTGTACTTTTCTTCTTTGATTTAAAGTATACAGGACATAAAATAAATATCAAATTATTCATTAACATCACAGGTTCAATGCAGAAACAAGATTGAAGAAGATGACACAGAAAACACTAAACATATAAAAAGCTATGGGGACCTAGGTGCGAAAGCCTTCGGCAATACAGGGCGCTGGATAACAGAAATGTTAGTCCTCATATCACAAGCTGGGACTGCTATAGCATTCTTAATATTCATAGGCCAAAACCTATCCTCCATCTTTATAAACCATTATCCTATTTCCCCTTCTGTTTTCATCTTTTCACTTCTTCTTCCTCTCCAAATCGTCCTCTCATTCATCCGCTCCCTCTCAACTCTTGCTCCTTTTAGTGCTTTTGCTGATGCATGCAACGTTTTAGCCTTGGCCATGGTCATTAAAGAAGATATTCAGTTGATTAAAAGCTCTAATAGAACACTACATGCTTTTAATGGTGCTTTAGGATTTGCTTTTGCAGCAGGAACGGCTGTGTTTTGTTTTGAAGGTTTTAGTTTGACATTAGCACTGGAGGCATCAATGGAAGAACGAAGGAAATTCCGGTCAGTTCTTTCTTGGGCAATTTTTGGTATTGCTTTTGGGTACATTAGTTTTGGCATTTTGGGATATGTGGCTTATGGTGATGATACATTGGATATTATTACACTTAATATGCCTGGTAATTGGTTGACGGCTACTGTCAAGGTAAAATGTTACTGCAGTTTTTTTCCTTAATGTTTTTACTTTTCTTTTGTAAGTTAAGCTGAAAACCTGCAGTTTTCTTCCAAAATTAATTGTAGACTTTTGGATTTTATGCAACAACTGAATTGTTTGCAAGCATAAGGAGACAACTGTTTGAAAAAAACCATCAATTAACTTTTTTGGCATTGGCGTAAATCCTTCCATATTGTTGAAAAACATAACATTAGTATGGATTGTAATACTTGCTCCAAAACTTTGTTAAGATTAGTTTACTTATATTATAGACTTCAATATATGCATTTTGATATACTTTTCATAGGAACTAAATTTAGTAGAGAGAGACCACAACATCAACACCATTACTTTAAGAGTGGTGCTAAATACATCAAAAAAATGTAGTTGTTTTTACCCTATCGTGAAATGTCACATTTTTTAATATTCTCTTGTTAATACCCTATATACGCCACAATCCTTGTCAACTCTGATTCAAAAAGGAAAAAAAAAAAAAAAAAAAAAAACAATAATATAAATATCGTGACTCTATAACGATGACAAATCAAATAACCTTATTATACCAGAAAAATCTATCTTTATCTACCCTACACCATAAATATGTGTCTAAACGTGTCACGACTTACAAATTATCCCAAAAAAAAAAAAGAACTCAATAATAATATCATTCAATTCTTTGTTGTTTGCTTCTTATATTAAGAGGAAATTAACCATACAAAAGTTCGAAAAATCAGACCGTGATAAGTTTTTAAATAGTGATGAAATTTAGAAGAAAAGAAAAACAAAATTGTGCAATATACCTGAAATTCATTACAAAGATCAAAATCCATTTTTAAGTAAAATTTTGACTGCGTTTAATCAGTTTTGACTTCGTGAATTTGATTGAATGAAATATCTATGTTTATATCAGTGGAAAAAGAGGAAAATGTAATGAGTTCATGTTACTAGGTATGGTGGTATTTTTAAGTCCAGAAATAAGAAAAATAAGGGGCGATAATTTTCGGGTGGTAACTAGTACTTATTTTGGTGTATGGTAACAATTTTAGCTTGTAAATACTCTACTTTAGTATGCACATATGTACCTAGTGCACATGGTAACAATTTTAGTTTGCAAATCTCAATGTTATTAGTTTATCTTGTTATTTAACATAAGTAACTTTAATTCATCAGGTTGGGTTATGCATTGCAATAGCATTCACAGTCCCACTCACGATGCACCCATGTCATGACATTGTGGAATCAAAGCTAAAGTCGAGCACTTGGTTTAATAAGATGTGCAGTAAAATACCCGGTAAACAAACATTTGGCCTAAACCTATGCCGTGCGCTAATGGTTGTTTTACTGGCTGTTCTAGCTTCATTTGTTCCTGCATTTGGAAATTTCATTTCCCTTGTCGGTAGCACTGTATGTGCCATGCTTGCCCTCGTGTTGCCGGCCACTTTTCATCTCACTGTTTTGGGAGCACAAATGAAATTATGGGAGAGGTTATTGGATTATTTTTTACTTGTTGTGGGCATTATTTTTGCTTGTTATGGGACTTACAATGTAGTCTCAGGTAAAGCTTAATGCCTGCATATTTTTTTAATGTGAATTCATAGCAATGACATGGAGAGTTTAATGTAAAAATGGTGTACCAAATATTCCTTCAAGGGGATGTTTATACTTTGTATTAACAGTAATCTTTCATACAAGGGATCCCAGTATGGGTTTTGAAGTTATTTTTCACTAATGTCACCTACTTCTCTTTGTCCATGAGTTCCTAACAAGTGTAAGGTCGTTGCTTAGGTTGAGCGGAATGTTCCCCTTTGGTATATTTCTAACAATCGCAATGCACTTGAGATTTTCTATTAGTTTAATCTATTAAATAATAGTTAAAGCATAACCTTTTAAAGTTTCTCTTCTCCTCAATTCTCTATGGATATTTTATTTATAAATCAGTTTATCGATTTACACTTATTTACTCTTCCTTCACCGTATTTTACTTCTTTCATTTTACACTTTAATATGCACATTTCAAAGTTTTCGAAAATTATTTATTTTCGGTTAGCTCCTAACATTATATATATATAAGTCCACATATTTAAATTAGTTAAAAAACCCAAAATTCAAGTAATTTAAGTAAATTTAAGCAACTAATATTTCTTTAAATGCTAAAAAGGACAAAATTAGTTTTTTGGCTCCAAATTTGCCTACACTTCAAAACTTCAAATTTTCTGTTATCATTTAAATCTAGAGTGTTACTGTTTATACATCGATTTACACTTCTGGCCACAAACTAAAACATTCCAAATATATAAAATTTCCTCTGCTGCCTACCGCATAAATTAATAACCTAAAAATGGAGAGGTCACCGACACCTTCCTCTACACGAACGCTTCCTGCCTCACTTACATAATGCATTTTATGTCTTTTGAGTCATTTGATTGAACATCTTGCATCATATTATTACAACCATCATGTTTATCATCCGATTTATCATCATTCAAATACTTCATCTATCAAACGACAAAAAAAGTTGATGTATCAATTTGTAAAAGAAGATACGTAAGTTATACGAATAAAAACCTTACAAGTTAAAACTTGCATTATCATTCTCTATTAGAACGTCGTCAAATTTAATGTCCCCCAAGTTTGAAATTTTCAACGGAGCGGAAAAATATTCTAAAACTCAATGGAAACCCTAACCATTAAAAAAAACCCTAATAGGATGTTCTATAACATAATAGAAAATAATAAAATCAAGTAATTCTAACCATTTTTTTATCTTCATCTCTCATCTCTATTAGGCACAAAAGAATATCTGCTTTTGTTAGGGTTTAGGGTTTGAAATTGTAGAGAAGTACGTATCTTTCTTAGAAGTACGGTGGTGAATAACCGAGTGAAAGAATAATATATGGTGGTCAGAAGAATATGAAAAATAATAATTTGTATTAAATTTAGAAAGGTGACCAAAAGTGTGAATAATAGCACCATAAATCTATCTCAATTCTTTTCGTAACATTCTACATTTAGTGCCATATTTTACAATTAATTACATAATATTAAAACTATTTAATAACTTTAACAAATTATAGTTCATTGGTTTGCCTAATAAATCAAATCAACATTAACCATATTCATGGTAATAAAAATGAAAAAAAAAAAATCAAATACATAAACAGGTCATGACATAACATAAATTACACACATAAATAACCATCACAAGTTCAAAGTTAAACTTATTTACGTCAATATATTTGTCATGTGTTGCATTGTAATATTAATTTCAAACGTGTACATTTTAAAATTTATTTAGTTATTTACAAAGCACTACACAATACTACTAAACACTGTATGTTTAAGTCAGTACGTTTAAATTAATTAAATGATTTTGAATTTAACAAATGAAATCAGTCAATAAATCATTGTTAGTTCATCTAATTAACGTTAAGTGTGATATTTTAAAATGTTTACCATGTTCATATCAACAAAAATGGCAAAATCGGTTTTTTCTTCCAAAAATAAAATTTAATAAGTCACACGTTTTAAATAATGTATGTAAATAATAACAAAAAACTTAATATATTATACACTTATCTCAATAAATTTATGCTAAATTGAAGTAAACAATTTCTACTTTAAATATCTACATTTCAAACATTTCTGCAGTTATTTGCTAAACCGCTTCAACTGTTTCGTGATATTTTATATTTCATTCCATAAGCCTAAACTACTCGTGAATCTTAATTTTTTTAATCATATTAATAATCTTAGACAGTATTTAAACAATCCATACGTCTAAACTACTCATGAATCTTAAATTTTAATTATTTAAATAATCTTAGATAGTATTTAATTAGTCCAATTTTCTAGTAACTCTTTAAAATATTTGTTAATTTTACAATGTATATCCATATTAAAAAAAAGTGGTTTTCCATGCAACTATAAAGATGTATAAATCACATAACATGAACTATGTATATGACAATAATGACCAAGTTAATTTGTAAATTAATTGATTCATTTATATAAAGAACTTACCATGTATTATATCATAAAATTCTTCTTGAACATCAATAACTTCACAACAAATTTAAATATTTTTTTGCAAATTTCTTTTTATTTCTTCATGCATGCTATATGTTCGTAATTTTATATTTAACTTGTTTAAACAAATTCTATTAGATAATACTGTTAATTTATCGAATAAATTACTGACATACATCAATTTCAACATGTATATGCATATTAACAAGAATGATTGAAAAAATTCTCAAAGCTATAGAACATAAATTACACACAAAGAATAATAATAATTTTAATTAATAGTTTATATATTTCACATCAAAATTTATCATATATTACACAATAAAGTTCTTATTTTAACATTAAAATAATAAATACTATTTTTAATAACATTCGTGTGCAACGCACGGGCTACACACTAGTTTCAAGAATATAACTCTGTCACCTCTCACAGTCTCACGTGTAACCGGAACACTCACTCTCGGATTCATATGCTGAAGTGCTTTAACAAGCCACAAAATTCAAATCAGACTAAAGGAAAAAAGAAAAAGAAAAACATATTTTCAGTTGGACTTTGCTTAAGTAACCGAAATAAGCAGTGAAATATAGTGGATTAGGAAATGAAGGGAAGGAAATCACGAGGGCCAAAAAATCTAACGGCTCATCCTGCTTTCGCATAAAATTACTTACGAATTTTCGGTTGTTCTAGTAATTTCGTTGTCAGTTTGTGGCTTTGATCAGAACTTATTAAAAAAACACTTTTTTTTTTTTTTTGCTAATTACGTCGTTTTATGTTTGCGCAGTCTAAATTTGCATAGGTATTTTTTTTAGGGGACAGTTTGGCTCAGGTCCTGTTAAGTTTCAAAATAGAAAAAATCTCACTGTCTAATTTTTTTATAAATTAGGTCTTTGTTTTTTCGAAAATAAACAAAAAACAACGTAAAATTTACCAAACTTCAAAAATTAATTCAACACATAATTATCATCGTATTCATACATTAAAACCACAAGTGATTCAAAAACAAAAAATTCAAAAAATGCACACTTTAGAAAATTTATGCAATTTTTTGTATAAATGCTAAAATTGCAACAATTATATCAAAAAGTTGCAGAATTTCATGTAACTTTTGCATATTTGCGTAAAAATTAAAATTTGAAGCCTATATGTGACACCCCACGTTCATTAATGTCACTCTTTATCAGAATGCATTAAGTTTTATTTCATTCCCATTAAGAGTAAGAGTGACATTAACGGACATGAGGTGTCACACTACACTTATTAAGACATTCAAGTATTGCAGGAAAATCAGCAGAAATATTAAAAAATTGCATACAAATAAAAAATATTTTATCTTTAGTAAATTGCTGCAAATGATGCAATTATTTGCTGATATTTCGGCAATTTTTATATTTTAGTTACATCAACTATAAAATAGTTGCTGATATATCAGCAATTATTTATCCGCCTTTCAAAGTATGCATATACTGTGTGAATAATTGCAGAAATGTCTGCAATTATTCATAAAAATTGCTGATATTTTAGCTTTTTTGTGCAGAATTCCTCCGTGAATATTTAGGGTTTTTTGAATTTTTTTTTTATATACAGTAGAGTGAAAAACCAAAAAAACACGTTGCTACATGAAATAGGGACCCGATTTACATTCAAATTTAGACAAGGACCCGCGTTGTATAAAGTTTGAAAATATGGATGCCTCCCAAATTTTCACATTTTTTTTATTTTCCAAAATTATATTTGCTTAAGTGGAAATTGGCACAAGGACAAACTTTAAAAAAAATTAGTCTAGAGGAGACCAAGTTTCCTTTTTAGTAGCTAGGGATGAACGCGGTTCGGTCTGGTGCGGGTCGGAGTCCAAACCGCTTCCGCACCGCATCAAGCGGTTGATCAGAAATACAAACCATTATACTAACCGTTCAAACAGTTTGGTTTTGGTGTAATACATTTCGATTTTGGTTCGGTTCGGTTTGAACCCGTATTAAATATGAAATAAAAAAAAATACGTCCATCAAGAATCAATTTATGCTCGTGTGATATTGTGTCACTTAAAGTTTAAAACACAAAGTGTTATTCAAAACAATGGTATGGAAACTTATACTGAAACTATAATATTTTCCTTTGAGATAACGATTATTATTAATATAACAACATGCGCTGAAAATACAACATATATTGTTAAAATTAAAAATTAGCTAGGAATTAGTTATATTTTTATCATAACATTACCCAATGTAGGTATGCGGTTTGGTCAAGCTCAAACCGCAACCAAACCGTATCGTTGCAAGTCGGTTCGGTTTGAGGTATTAGAGAATTCAGTTCGGTTTTTGGCACCGTATTTGCGGTCCGGTCTGGGCGTTTTCCGCATTGCGATGTGGTTTATGCCCACCCATATTTTTTAGGATAAATGACAAATTTTGAAAAATATTAGATTGAATGACAATGTTAAATACAACTAGCATTTTGTACAGTGTAAAATGAATATAATGCTAGTTGAACTAACATCGGTATAGTATAAAACTGAATATAATACTAGTTATATTTAACATTTTCCTTCAATTTATTTTTTCCAAGTTTATCCTTCAGGGTAAAAATAAAACTTAGTGTCTCTCAACCTAATTTTTTTTTTCAAAATTTATCCTTCTTCCTTGTTACCTCTTTGCTTAATTCAGAATGCGTGAACACAATGTTTTTTATGTTACACTTGCGCAATGCAAACTTGTACAACTTAAAAAAACAATGGACATTCTAAATTTGCGCAAAGCTAGATTTAGTTTTGTAATATGATCTGATGGAGGCTTAATGTTGGTCTAATTAGAAATTTTATCCAGTTTAAAATACTATTTTATCGTGGGATCAGCTTGCATATAATTAATTGGAAATACTGGTACCTGATCTGGGGATCACACTCACTTAAAAGCAAGTGTTTCTAGCAAGTCTCTTTGTGAAACCCTTATTGATATATAAGGAATCAAGGCTAGTTCTAAATATAAAATTTATAGTTCTTGATTTAGTAAATAATGCAATATAAATAAGTTGAAATAAGACAAGTATCTTGTTCAAACTGGTTAAGATATTTGGACATGTCATGTAGTATGTTATATACTATAAACTTGTTTATATAAGTACCAATTTCAAAAAAATAAGTTGAAACAATACAATACCAACAAAATTTGAAGTAAATTGCGATTCAAGGACCAATGAATACAAAACTTAACCACTTTGGTTTAAAATTTCATACTTTATTTCTTTGAAATGAGTTTTATAAATGATTTATGATGTATATGTACCTTTATCTTTTCTATAGAGTAGAAGTTTTTGCGTGAATCATTGCATATAAAGAGTAATATTGACACGCTTTCTGGTCGAAGCTGTCACACGTCAAGATTCTAGTTAGCAACCCACTCAAGCGTTAGAAACATCGTCAGAAAACACAAAAAGATTCAATCAAAGTCGTGATGTGTTCGGAAAAGGATTGAAAATGACATCGATTCGTAAAATCATCGTCAATGGACGTGAAAAAACTGGTGTAGTAAAAACACGTAATCGACACGGTCCGATCAGCCCAAAATGCTTGAGCTTTGTTGGTCCGATCACGTGGCAAAACTCATCACTAAAAAATATATGGTTTCGGCGAAAAGCAGTGTCGTGCACTCAAAAACAACTAACGACACGTGTCGATCACGAAAAATGGCTTACGCAACTCACGGCATCAAAATCTGGTAAGTTTGGCAAAAACTGGTTTGGTACATCAAAACTACCCGATCGGCACATGAAAATCGCGAAAAACAACGGTGAAAACATGGTAGCTCACTTTGGCACGTTTGGCAAAACAAGGATTTGGCATACTCAAAAAACAGTGGATCGACACGGCAAAAAAGCCTCAGATCCACATTGTAACACCCCGCCTCCGCTAGGGTCACTCGCAAAGGAATGCACTAGCTTTAGAGGGGCATTGTTGGTAAACATGCACATAAATATCACAAGACAGAACATATAAAATAGCGGAAGTAAAATCAAACTTTCATAACATGAATAAATAAGGTCTAAAGCCTTTTACATCAGAGTACATCAAAACCTGTCTTGCAATAGTAAAGAAGCATAAAGACATTTTCATAAATTATTCCCCAAGTAAAAACAGTAAAGTAGCCATTAGCCAAGAAAAGTCCAAGCCATCCATGATGACCTTCAAGCAGAAGAAGTCCGAACTAAACAACAGTATTTCCTCCCTGTAACCTGGGGGGGAAACGGAAGAAAAGAGGCGAAACAAAACGGGTCAGTCAAAAAGACTGAGTAAGCCCTATCTACTATTAGCATAAAAACTAGTAAAGTTAACTGACATGAGAAACTGAGATGAACATAAGCATGATAACAAGATAGATAAGCTAAATCAAAATAACAGGATGAACTACTGAACTCAGATAAACTAAGGTGTCATGATAAATTACGATGTCAAGATAAAACAAGGTATCACATCGTTAGGTTTCTATCAAGTATAATATCCCCAAGATATCTGTCACGTATAACGCCCCGTGATATCTATCCTGTATTTTAGCTCTGCACCTACCGTACTAGTATCCCCACCGTGTCATGTGTTAACCAAGAATGACCCTCACTCAAAAGTCGTGTAATGGTCCATGTCAACCTAATATATCGCATATATAGGTTACTCAACTTGTATGTTTTATTCCATGTAAATGTTCAGTCCCTTGCCGTAGATCATACGGGCTTTCCCATTAGATTCTATATTACTTTAACATAGTTCCATGATCCTTAAGATCGGTTTGGACTGTTACCCTAAACCTAGCTAGGGTCTTCCAACATGAATTATTGTTTGTACAACTAGGACTTATGCTACCTAGGGCTGCTAGGGATTATGCTTACCTATTGCACGTTTTCGTATCTCGGTTTGGGTTCAACCACCTAGGGCCACCAGGGATTACGCTAACCGCCAACCGCGCCCTTTTTCCCACGCATTCATCGTGAATCGCTTTTCCATGACTGTATGCACATGTATCACATCGTGCCATCCGAGTCCTGTCACAGGGCAAATCAAGAAATACAGGACTCGGTCGGGAGCTTTCGATTTATCTGCCGATGCAGATGCTAAGGTCTGTTTTTCTTATACGTGGCTATGGTCCCACGAGACCATTCCCTCAACTAGTGAAAGACAAGACAGGATAAATCCTGTATGAGAACACAACACTGGCCAACCCACATCCAAGCCTTACCGCAACCATAATTAGATAGCAATTATGGTCTTTTGGGTGTTCTCTGCCTTTCCGTACGTACACGCTTGACCAAAGATGGTAGGTAGCCTGACGAAATGCTATCTAGGGTACGACCGTGTATCGTCGACTATCCCCTATCCATCCCCGTCTTTAGGTCGCTCGTATAGCAACCAAGGCATACTCTTGGTTCTTCTAACGCAGACCTTAACCTCTCATGAGCCTAGTATAATCACCTGGCAGCTCATAGAGGGATACCAAGAATATCCTCACGTTCCCCGAAGCCGCTGCTTCGTTACCCAGTTCGCTGGAGCCTTTATCTAAATCAGATACTTGCTCCTACTCGTATACTTAAACGATGACCTACCGTATCAGGTTACTCATCTATCTATGAACTGGTCTAAATTTCCTTGACTAAGAATCATTACTTAGTTATTCTACAACTAAGGTTTACCACTTAGCATTGTTCCCGTTATCCTTGTTAACTACGGTTATCCACCTAATCCTCAGAACTAGGGTTTACATAATGGATTAAGTGTCACTTAAGTTCATGACTTAACCCGTCTACAAATCCTGTCGAAATTGGCTAAGTATCCAAGTTCAAGGCTTAACCCTACAAACCATGCTCAAGTTGGTTAAGTATATTAAGCAATTCACGACTTAACCTCGTCCAATTATCATTCTAGATTGGTTAAGTATATATTAACTTGACCCTATCAATTTACTTAGTCAAATCGGTCAAGTGTATTCAAGCGATTCATGACTTAGCCTTATCATGTTTTCATGTTATATTGGTTAAGTATTGGTTAACTTAACCACAATAAATTAACGAGTTAGATTGGATAAGTATAGGTCACTTAACCACATCAATTCATCATGTTTAGATTAGTTAAGTGTTTAACTTAACCCCATTAAACTACCAAGTGGGATTAATTAAGTCTAGGCTAACTTAACCCCATCCGATTTCCATGTTTAGACTAGTTGAGTCTAATCTTAACCCCATTCGTTAACCGTATTTTTCGGTTAAGCGTCATTAAGAAAACTTACTTAACCTTACCAAGTTATCGCGTTGGATTAATTAAGTGTTGGTTAACTTAACCCCATCCACTAGTCATATAAAAATGGTTAAGTGTCATTAGGCAAATCAAGTTACTTAACCTACCCAACCTTGTCACGTTTTGTTAAGTATCATTAGCCTAATCAAATTACTTAACCCATTTGTCCATGTCATATTTGGTTAAGAGTCATTAATCAAATTAACTTAACCCTATCATGTGGCATTAATTACTTAATGCACCTTCACCTCTCACATTAGACTTTGTTGTGGTTACTAGTTAAGCCGGTCAGTTCCGGGTAGCTTTACACCACAACTTGGTCTAACCTCGGGTTCAAGCACAACATGACCAACTTCTCACATTGGGTCCTATTGTTTGCAACTACTAGTTAGGCCGGTCGGTTCTGGGTAGTTTTACGTTGCAAACTCAACCCAACCTCGAGTTGGCCACACTTATATTATCTAAGTGTCATGTCCATCATGTTTCCCAAAACATGTTACAAGTTTTCAAGCATTTGGGTAGACCTAACTTAATAGGTAAATTCCCAAAGGGTAGACCTAACTTAATAGGTAAATTCCCAAGCTTATGTTTTTATGCATACTTACATGTCAACTTCCATGTTATATTTCAAGTCATGTTTTCAAGTTGTATTTTCATGTCATTAGAAATTACCCATAACATAACCCAACGCTTTTAAACTCGCATATACGTTCGCGACAACGTAATGGATTAAAAGAAGAGACTTGGCAAAGGCATGACAAAAATGGATATTAAGCCACAAGTTAATCATGGTGGCAAATGATGCACAAATGTGTTCATTAACTTGCATGTTACATTCTTAAGCCTCAAAACATGCATAAACCCAAACTTGGCACATAAGCGAATCATGGTGACAAAAGATATGGAATGATGACTAGTAACTCGCATATATCATCATATAAGGGTTATGACTTCATATGCAAGTTGACATAAAGGTTATGAGGGTTCTCATGTTGCCTAATGCAACATTTCAACATAAAGGTTGTAGCTTTTAGCTCACAAGATCAAGATAATGACTTCATAAACTTGCATGACATGATAGCATGTATCATACTCAATGATCAAACCCAAACTTACAACATGAACATTTAACTTCACAGTTAATATCTAAGAGTAGGGAAAGGGCTTACATTGCTATGAAGGCACAAAAGATATGACAAAGCCCTTATGCAATCAAATAGACCCAAAATGCAAGCTCTAACATAAAAACCCTTGAGCCAAAATGATCAAAACCCTTGCTTTATGATGCAAAGATAGAAACTTGACTTGAATGCAAGCTAATGACACTCATACAAGCTTGAAAACACTTGTATGCATGGAAAATCTCTCATAGAAACCATTTAGAAATTTTATGAAGAGAGTGGAGGCCATGAGAGGTAAAATTTTGCCATAGTTTAGTTGCATGAATGAATAATGAGGATTTAGGATAGGTTAGGGTCTTATTTATAGATTAGGCAAGTGTTTTAGGCCATAGGATTAAACCTAGATTCAATCCAAGCCATCAAAGCATGTCTTGGGGAAGAAGTCAAGTGTAGGAACCATCTAGGGCCTTTAGATTAAAGATGAACCATGAGAACCATCCAAATGAAAAATCTGCATTTGAGCGAATCGGCCCACGGGTTGACAGCCAAACACCCTGGATTAACCCCTAGTCGACCCAACGGGCTCGGGTCAACCTCAAAAATCGGCCGGTTCGGTTATTCCCCTCTCCCAATTCGCTGTTTTGAACATTTTTGCATATTTATTTATTTAATTTTCAATTATATATATATATATCAATATATATATATATATATATATATTTCTCTGCGCAACCCATTTCACTTAATTAAGTATACTTTAATTTGGGAATTTTTCGTGAAACTTCGCGAGGCCATATCTTGGTCATACGGACTCCAATTTTCGAAAACTCGGACTCTATTTCGCGTATTTATCCGAGACGAACGCAATGGCATAGCCCGTTTCCCTTGATTCATATTTTACAGTTTAATTCTGCCTCCATTTATGTTATAACAGGTTATTGAAAATACGGGTTGTTACATTCTCCCCACCTTTTAGGATTTCGTCCCCGAAATCTCCAAGTTAGGAAGAACATATCCTACCATCCATCATCCATCTACTCAAAACATCATCCACAAGCAACCATTGTCCTTTGATGATTTCTAATGCTGTATGAATATATGAAAAACGTGTGTGTACATGTTCCTTAGCTAATGCTAATGATCAGGCCTGAATAATCTTTCTAATGCAAAATATGTATAGTGCCATGAATCCAAAATGTATGCAAATAGTCCTAGTCATATAGATACTATATGCGTGCACAATCATTCATTCATATGCAACAACCGCATGATAATACATTCGATTTCATCCATAAACAAGTATAAATACTCGTGCATATGCAATATGAAATGTGACCGAGTCGAGCTAGTATTTAATGTGTATTCGCGCATCCACGAGCAACCACTTGCAACCACTTGCAACCATATCAATCATAACATGTTTCAAATACATGTTTACATCCATAGGGTTCTACCTAGAATTCCCTGAAACAGGGTCGAGAAGATAAACAGGACAAACTCCTTACAGGGTTTGTAACGGAGAATAGGACCGAGAGGATGTCCACAAAAGATAGCCTACAAGTAAGCTCTACAGAAAACAGGGATCAAGGATATACTCCCAAAAAGAGATATCATGCGCGTATCTAGTCTTTGACCATCAAAGTCGTCTTTTAACTTCGCGATTTTGTAGCTTCTTATTCCTGTTTCCATAACATGAGCTGGAACTCATTTCTTCGTCGCCTCTCGTTCCACTTGCACTTATCCTTTTCCTAGAATACTTGACGCAAACATGACTACGTACTCATGATCTCATGCAAGCTTTCCAAAATTCACTAGTGAATCTTGGATCTCGTTTATATACTCTAAGGCATTCCATGTAGAAGAACTTTCTCTTGAAAGTAAACAGATGTCAATCAGGTTATCATGCGCACTTACTAGGGTGATCTCTATAACCCATGCATAAATGAAGTAAACCATCCGTCTTATTGGCGAACACCACTCGATCGGGCTTCAAATTTCCAATAAAGGCATCAAGGGATTCTAAGTAACTAGTCATGACAGAACCTCAAAAAGGTTACCCGATACTTCGAGGGCATTACCAAGGCTAGTCAAAAGGTCTAACTACCCTCCTATCAAAACCGAGAGTGGCACCCCCTACTGGATAACCACTTCATCCCTAGAATCCATCCATAGCTTATAAACATAAGCATTATTTCCAAACTCAACACTTGGCATAGACATTCCCAAATCCAAACAAGTCATGTATAAATGGACTGATTCTCCAATAGGACTTTGAGACAAAAATGGGATTCTCTATTACGCTAGTACTTAAGGTGCAGAGACTCAACTATTGAAGCAGACTTAAATGATACGAACAACGAAGTCCTAACGGGATGATAGAGAAGAAAAGCTAAACCTTTAACAAGATCGTTACCCTCCTTCCGAGGTACTCTAGAAATGAGAGCATACTACTGCCCTCCCGATGATCTTGTCCTTGTCCCATAATACTTAACTATCCGCCCCGTTTTACCATGCCAAAGGTACTCTCTCGTCATGGGTTTCATTATTCATCTTTCTCCCTCCTTTGAGGACTAAGCCATACCAACAAGTTGCTCATCCTTAAGCTCGTATCCTTTATCCTTCTTTCTCACGATCCTTTCTTATAACGCGGCCGCTGGTCTCTCGAGAACCACCTCCATCGTATGGAAAGCACTTTCGTAGGTAGAAAAGACTAGTCGCAGTTAAAACTACTGTGACTACAGATGGAGGAAAGAAAGGAAAAGAGACCCAATTAAGGAAACAAGGATAGTGCTAATGGCCTTTGGGGAATAGCCTTTTTCTTTTAAAAGAAAATTTTCTTGAAAAATGCTTCTTTGTAAACAGTTTTTTTTTTCAAATAGTTTTCAGAAGGTCTTTAAAAACTTTTGCCCAGTCTGGTAACCTTCTGCTCTGATACCACGTGTAACACCCCGCCTCCGCTAGGGTCACTCGCAAAGGAATGCACTAGCTTTAGAGGGGCATTGTTGGTAAACATGCACAGAAATATCACAAGACAGAACATATAAAATAGCGGAAGTAAAATCAAACTTTCATAACATGAATAAATAAGGTCTAAAGCCTTTTACATCAGAGTACATCAAAACCTGTCTTGCAATAGTAAAGAAGCATAAAGACATTTTCATAAATTATTCCCCAAGTAAAAACAGTAAAGTAGCCATTAGCCAAGAAAAGTCCAAGCCATCCATGATGACCTTCAAGCAGAAGAAGTCCGAACTAAACAATAGTATTTCCTCCCTGTAACCTGGGGGGGGGGGAACGGAAGAAAAGAGGCGAAACAAAACGGGTCAGTCAAAAAGACTGAGTAAGCCCTATCTACTATTAGCATAAAAACTAGTAAAGTTAACTGACATGAGAAACTGAGATGAACATAAGCATGATAACAAGATAGATAAGCTAAATCAAAATAACAGGATGAACTACTAAACTCAGATAAACTAAGGTGTCATGATAAATTACGATGTCAAGATAAAACAAGGTATCACATCGTCAGGTTTCTATCAAGTATAATATCCCCAAGATATCTGTCACGTATAACGCCCCGTGATATCTATCCTGTATTTTAGCTCTGCACCTACCGTACTAGTATCCCCACCGTGTCATGTGTTAACCAAGAATGACCCTCACTCAAAAGTCGTGTAATGGTCCATGTCAACCTAATATATCGCATATATAGGTTACTCAACTTGTATGTTTTATTCCATGTAAATGTTCAGTCCCTTGCCGTAGACCATACGGGCTTTCCCATGAGATTCTATATTACTTTAACATAGTTCCATGATCCTTAAGATCGGTTTGGACTGTTACCCTAAACCTAGCTAGGGTCTTCCAACATGAATTATTGTTTGTACAACTAGGACTTATGCTACCTAGGGCTGCTAGGGATTATGCTTACCTATTGCACGTTTTCGTATCTCGGTTTGGGTTCAACCACCTAGGGCCACTAGGGATTACGCTAACCGCCAACCGCGCCCTTTTTCCCACGCATTCATCGTGAATCGCTTTTCCATGACTGTATGCACATGTATCACATCGTGTCATCCGAGTCCTGTCACAGGGCAAATCAAGAAATGCAGGACTCGGTCGGGAGCTTTCGATTTATCTGCCGATGCAGATGCTAAGGTCTGTTTTTCTTATACGTGGCTATGGTCCCACGAGACCACTCCCTCAACTAGTGAAAGACAAGACAGGATAAATCCTGTATGAGAACACAACACTGGCCAACCCACATCCAAGCTTTACCACAACCATAATTAGATAGCAATTATGGTCTTTTGGGTGTTCTCTGCCTTTCCGTACGTACACGCTTGACCAAAGATGGTAGGTAGCCCGACGAAATGCTATCTAGGGTACGACCGTGTATCGTCGACTATCCCCTATCCATCCCCGTCTTTAGGTCGCTCGTATAGCAACCAAGGCATACTCTTGGTTCTTCTAACGCAGACCTTAACCTCTCATGAGCCTAGTATAATCACCTGGCAGCTCATAGAGGGATACCAAGAATATCCTCACGTTCCCCGAAGCCGCTGCTTCGTTACCCAGTTCGCTGGAGCCTTTATCTAAATCAGATACTTGATCCTACTCGTATACTTAAACGATGACCTACCGTATCAGGTTACTCATCTATCTATGAACTGGTCTAAATTTCCTTGACTAAGAATCATTACTTAGTTATTCTTCAACTAAGGTTTACCACTTAGCATTGTTCCCGTTATCCTTGTTAACTACGGTTATCCACCTAATCCTCAGAACTAGGGTTTACATAATGGATTAAGTGTCACTTAAGTTCATGACTTAACCCATCTACAAATCCTGTCGAAATTGGCTAAGTATCCAAGTTCAAGGCTTAACCCTACAAACCATGCTCAAGTTGGTTAAGTATATTAAGCAATTCACGACTTAACCTCGTCCAATTATCATTCTAGATTGGTTAAGTATATATTAACTTGACCCTATCAATTTACTTAGTCAAATCGGTCAAGTGTATTCAAGCGATTCGTGACTTAGCCTTATCATGTTTTCACGTTATATTGGTTAAGTATTGGTTAACTTAACCACAATAAATTAACGAGTTAGATTGGATAAGTATAGGTCACTTAACCACATCAATTCATCATGTTTATATTAGTTAAGTGTTTAACTTAACCCCATTAAACTACCAAGTGGGATTAATTAAGTCTAGGCTAACTTAACCCCATCCGATTTCCATGTTTAGACTAGTTGAGTCTAATCTTAACCCCATTCGTTAACCGTATTTTTCGGTTAAGCGTCATTAAGAAAACTTACTTAACCTTACCAAGTTATCGCGTTGGATTGATTAAGTGTTGGTTAACTTAACCCCATCCACTAGTCATATAAAAATGGTTAAGTGTCATTAGGCAAATCAAGTTACTTAACCTACCTAACCTTGTCACGTTTTGTTAAGTATCATTAGCCTAATCAAATTACTTAACCCATTTGTCCATGTCATATTTGGTTAAGAGTCATTAATCAAATTAACTTAACCCTATCATGTGGAATTAATTACTTAATGCACCTTCACCTCTCACATTAGACTTTGTTGTGGTTACTAGTTAAGCCGGGCAGTTCCGGGTAGCTTTACACCACAACTTGGTCTAACCTCGGGTTCAAGCACAACATGACCAACTTCTCACATTGGGTCCTATTGTTTGCAACTACTAGTTAGGCCGGTCGGTTCCGGGTAGTTTTACGTTGCAAACTCAACCCAACCTCGAGTTGGCCACACTTATATTATCAGTGTCATGTCCATCATGTTTCCCAAAACATGTTACAAGTTTTCAAGCATTTGGGTAGACCTAACTTAATAGGTAAATTCCCAAAGGGTAGACCTAACTTAATAGGTAAATTCCCAAGCTTATGTTTTTATGCATACTTACATGTCAACTTCCATGTTATATTTCAAGTCATGTTTTCAAGTTGTATTTTCATGTCATTTGAAATTACCCATAACATAACCCAACGCTTTTAAACTTGCATATACGTTCGCGACAACGTAATGGATTAAAAGAAGAGACTTGGCAAAGGCATGACAAGAATGGATATTAAGCCACAAGTTAATCTTGGTGGCAAATGAGGCACAAATGTGTTCATTAACTTGCATGTTACATTCTTAAGCCTCAAAACATGCATAAACCCAAACTTGGCACATAAGCGAATCATGGTGACAAAAGATATGGAATGATGACTAGTAACTCGCATATATCATCATATAAGGGTTATGACTTCATATGCAAGTTGACATAAAGGTTATGAGGGTTCTCATGTTGCCTAATGCAACATTTCAACATAAAGGTTGTAGCTTTTAGCTCACAAGATCAAGATAATGACTTCATAAACTTGCATGACATGATAGCATGTATCATACTCAATGATCAAACCCAAACTTGCAACATGAACATTTAACTTCATAGTTAATATCTAAGAGTAGGGAAAGGGCTTACATTGCTATGAAGGCACAAAAGATATGACAAAGCCCTTATGCAATCAAATAGACCCAAAATGCAAGCTCTAACATAAAAACCCTTGAGCCAAAATGATCAAAACCCTTGCTTTATGATGCAAAGATAGAAACTTGACTTGAATGCAAGCTAATGACACTCATACAAGCTTGAAAACACTTGTATGCATGGAAAATCTCTCATAGAAACCATTTAGAAATTTTATGAAGAGAGTGGAGGCCATGAGAGGTAAAATTTTGCCATAGTTTAGTTGCATGAATGAATAATGAGGATTTAGGATAGGTTAGGGTCTTATTTATAGATTAGGCAAGTGTTTTAGGCCATAGGATTAAACCTAGATTCAATCCAAGCCATCAAAGCATGTCTTGGGGAAGAAGTCAAGTGTAGGAACCATCTAGGGCCTTTAGATTAAAGATGAACCATGAGAACCATCCAAATGCAAAATCTGCATTTGAGCGAATCGGCCCACGGGTTGACAGCCAAACACCCTGGATTAACCCCTAGTCGACCCAGCGAGCTCGGGTCGACCTCAAAAATCGGCCGGTTCGGTTATTCCCCTCTCCCAATTCGCTGTTTTGAACATTTTTGTATATTTATTTATTTAATTTTCAATTATATATATATATATATATATATATATATCAATATATATATATTTCTCTGTGCAACCCATTTCACTTAATTAAGTATACTTTAATTTGGGAATTTTTCGTGAAACTTCGCGAGGCCATATCTTGGTCATACGGACTCCGATTTTCGAAAACTCGGACTCTATTTCGCGTATTTTTCCGAGACGAACGCAATGGCATAGCCCGTTTTCCTTGATTCAGATTTTACAGTTTAATTCTGCCTCCTTTTATGTTATAACAGGTTATTGAAAATACGGGTTGTTACACACATGTGCGCTCCAAGAAAATCAATTAAGCAAATCGGCTTGGGCTTTGGAAAACATCACATCGTATCACCCAGGGATGCGATATCTTGCCTGATCGGCATGGTGAAATTCGTGATCAGCCCGTCTTCGCATCGCATCCCAACGATGCGAGATTTGGCTTAGCGAACAAGGGCAGCAAATCTGGCATTGGAAGAGATGTGATTTTCCCTTGATCGAATCAGTGGATGCAATGGTTGGCACGGCTTGGACACAGTAAAATGGATGCGACAATTAGGATGTGATCTGGACTTTGGCATTTGCCAAATCATTAGGCACGAAGCCTGTGCCATGCGGACCAACATTTTTTGAAGGATCCACTCATGTTTGGCTCGACTTTTCTGGATGCGAATTCCTAGAGCAAGTTGGCAAAGTAGCAAATGCCAGAAAACTTGGCACGGTGTTTTTGCAATGCGGATCACCCAATTTTGATGGATTCGCACATGATTTCAATGCAATTTTCAGGATGCGAGATTCTAGAGAAAATGCGATGCGATTTTTTTTGCACATGAGCTGGAATGATGCGATTTTTCGTAATGTAGTGCCAAATCTCACCTACACCTACCAAACCCACTAGTATAAATACCCTTAAGCTTGACATTCAAAGGGGTTGGATACTAACTGGATTTTTGGACTTCTTTGAAGCTCTCAAGCACCATTAATGGCTTCCATGTTCTTCTCTACGACTATTGGACATAACTTGGACCACTAAAACGTTGCATAAACATTTTCCACTAACTTTTGGGCATTCACAAAGACATTTACACTGCTTTTGGACTGTTTTGGATTTCTTAGACATCAAAGCTACAAATTGGACATTGTTGACCAAGTCAGCATATTTTTCACTTAACGAAGAAGAAGGACATTTTAGTCAAAGTTTAGAATTAACAATTACTTTGTTGTTCTACTGTAACGCTTTGTTCACAAATATCGTCCCAACTTGTACAACTTTGTAATCATAAATTATGTGATGAATGATTATTTTAAAGTGGACGTAGGCATTAGTGCCGAACCACTATAAAAATTTGTGTTCTCCCTGCATTACTTTACTTTGGATTTGTATTACTGTGTTCACATTACATATACACTTGAGGGTTGGCGTGTGCTGAATAAAGTGATAATTCTGTAAGTCAACACTTTGGCGCACCAGGTAGGGGCGTACAGCTTTAACTTCTGCTACGGATTAGATTCTCGGATTTGCTTTCATATTTCCTCTTTGGTTTCAGTCTTAGACATCAACTTTGTTACTCTCTTTTCATTATGGTTAAGCGCAATAAGCTGGACGCTATTGCTAAAGCTTAGGGTACAGAAGGAGGAGAAAGTCAAGGACTTTCTTCAACTTAAGTTCCATCGAATTACATCACTCGAAAAGACGTGGATGGAAAGATTAAGAACTTAGCTACGGATTTGAATGCTCGACTCGAGCGATAGGAAGATGCTTTTATTACCCTTTCTTGCTCGGATTGAAGAGAGGATAAGAAGTGCTTCGAGGCCGACTGGCCAGGCAGACATCATCGGAACTAGTACAGTGTTCCTCAAGCTGCGACTCGGGACTTGGAGGAAACCCCGCAAAATAATCAACAAGCTAGCGTCAATCCTCAGAACACTGCCAGTCCCGCTACACTCAAGGGCACCCCTGATCCCGACATCGCTCCAATCCGTGATGCTTTGGTGGGTTAGGTTGCGGGCTCCGCTACTGGTAATGTTGCTCAAGCGTCGGTGCATGCAGCTTTGGATGGTAGTGCTCCCACTCTTCCAGGAGTCAGGATTATCCTCGATGTGGCCCCACAGGTTGGATTTCAACCATATATTCTTCTCGTTCATCAACCAATTCCTTACTTAGACCTAAACATTGAGGGCACCAGTGTCATTTTGGATAATCTTAACTAGCTGCTTTCTTTTGGCAATGGATCTTAAATCGCGGATGACATCCGTCGTTTCGCTCGAGGCGGTGCCTCTTCTTCGGACTTGGATTGTGTGACTCGTAGTTTGTTTTCCTTGGATATTAGAAACTCTTGCAACCCACCGGATTTCAAGCTGCCGATGTTGGAACCTTATGATGGTCGGAAGGATCTGACCGTGAGATACATTCATCATGTGGAAGTTCTATCCACTTCAGAAGGCATCATGGCAAAGCTTTTTCCGTTTTACTTACACTACTACAAAAGTGGGCATATTCGACACTAATTTGTGTGCGTTGCATGAAAAGTGTGGCGAAAGCTATGATTTCTTCGAGCTTCTGCAACAGCATTCATATGTTGTTGCATTATACGTGGATGCACTGTTGCGGTGGGAATTTTAGTGTTCTGATGTGCAACACCAGTTAAAAGCGTAGCATTACGTATATATAATCCAGCTCAGCTATCCGCGTTATCAACATATAAAAACCCCAACCGTAGATGAAAGATTAATCCAATGGTTCAAACCATCTATGGATCTGATGATCTTAATGTTAGCCATCATCCAATCATTGACAGCCACGTCATTTCATTCTTTTGACGAAATTTTGGCGCGATCTTCTCCCTTCATGAAATCGTTTTCTTCTCTATCATCTAATCGTTTTCCCCCCTTTTTACTATTGAAAAAAATTTAAACCTCAATTCACGTCAGTATCGATCCTCTCCTCGACAGCAAATTCTATTCCGAAAAGGATGAAGCTTTGAAACGCTTTCTAGTTTTGATTGCTCAGGGCGCTGACATCGCCAGTTTTTTCCCTCAGGTTCAGTTTGTATTGCACTGTGAATTAGTTGCGCTTATTATAGATTGGATTATGAGTAATTAGTAATTAGTTCATTTGTTACATTTTGGAAAACCCATTCGCTTATGATTAATTAGTTGCGCTTATTATTGATTTGGGATTATGCTGAGGTTTATTCGAAAATTATACCCAGCAATAAACCATGAGAACCGGGCTACTGGCATGAAAAAGACATTGGTTTATTATAGAGGTCGAGCTAGTTAAGGAATGGGGACTGCGGTTAATTTGCACTGCTTGAGGTTCATACCTTACACTGCGGTTAATTTGTATGCTTGAGGTTAATTTGCACTGCGGTGTGTATGCACTGCGGTGACATCCGAATTTTAAGCCTCTTACCGCAGATTTTGACAAAATCTGAAGCGGGCACTCAAGCATTTTTGTTTTATTACAATACACATCATACACGCAATGCATATATACACTCACAAGTATACACGCACGCACAAGTATACACGCACAAGTATCATAAGTATACACGCACAAGTATACACGCACAAGTATCACAAGTATACAAGCTCAAGTATCATAAGTATACACGCACAAGTACACACGCTCAAGTATCATAAGTATACACGCACAAGTATACACGCACAAGTATCACAAGTATACAAGCTCAAGTATCATAAGTATACACGCACAAGTACACACGCTCAAGTAGACACGCACAAGTATACACGCGCGCACAAGTATACATGCACGCACAAGTATCATAAGGCAGCCATCTGAAGGCACGCACAAGTATCATAAGTATACACCAGAGACGTACGCAGAGATTTTAAAAAATCACCAACATTCACAAACAAAACAACGTACCATTCACAAACATTCAAAAACATTCACCAGCATCCATCATTAGTCACCACCAGTCATCACAAACTTCCACAACCACACAAAGTTTCACAAATATTCACAAAATTTCAAGCCAAAAATCATTACCAGCAGAATAAAACCAACATCCATAAACATCACCAGTCATCACCAGCATCCACACCAGCATCAGCACCAGCATCCATGTCAGAGTCATTGTCCATGTCAGAGTCATTGTCTATGTCAGAGTGGCTGTTAAGGATAGAGCATAGTCAGCGACCAAACCAGAATTTCTTGCTGTGGAGGGCAAAGTGATCTTTGGATGATCAAACTTCAATAGGTATGTTAATTCTATTTCTGTAAACATTTTGTGATCCACCTAATATATTATATGATCAAACTTCTATTTCTGTAAACATTTTGTGATCCACCTAATATATTATATGATTCAATTCTCAAATAATGTGATCCACCTACGAGTTTATATGCCTTAATTATCAAACAATTTGACATGTAACACACATTAATTATCAAACAATTTGACATGTAACCACATCTGAAGGAAATTCAAGCCATACAATAACAGTGTCTCAAATTCAAGCCACACAACCACATCTATGTACAACTAACAGAGCACCAGTTTGTATTATTATTTCAGAATCTTGGGTGGAGCATTATAACCTTGTATGTATGTATGTATGTGAGTGTGTGCATGTGTGGTTGTGTCTCACTATAAGAAACTGTGGATGGAAGTAAAATTTACCTATGATCACAAAAAAATGGTACCACCGGTTCCTCCCTATTGCTCACAAATAGAATTTCAGGCCTCGTCAAAGGATGAGTATGTGTGGTGCGCTCAACCCTAATGATGTATTTCTTGTTGTCGAATCGAGCAGCAAAAACATTCTCCAAGCCAATGCCTTCATAAAATTCCATTTTCAGGTATAATGATCTATGGTCAATTCGAGACCAATGACAGTCGTCAATTTCACACACATTTCCCATTGGCGTCATTAATTCTTTTATTGCAGGAACATTTGTCTTCAGGAACTCGGGAAAGCCAACAACTCTGGCCCATGATTCTGCCTCGAACGCTGGTTCAGGCTCAAATTCTTCAGCAGACCATTGTTGCACATAAAAAGCACCTCCAATTTTTGTAAAAAGTTTCAACATTAGCGCATGATCACGCGTACTGTAAGATGGGCATGTTATTAGAAAAGAGTTTTTGGGTATAACCCGTATAGTCCACTCCTCATTAAGCTTCAGCGTATGCCTAAGCGTGAGATGCACAAATTCGTAAGTCCAATGTCCTGAAAGAACAGTGGCAGTGATGCATAGTGAAGAGTCCTCCATTGTTTTTTTTTAACTTTTGACGATGGAGTTTTGTTTAGGAGTTGAAGATGTAGATGACGATATGCTTCTGAAGCTTGACAGGATATGAAGTGACACACTGTACATGGCAGTAATATGGGAACTGAAAACTTTTTGCACAGAAGACGAATGGCCATATGAAATTGCTTATTTGTTGGCTGGCATGAGTGACCAATCGCCAATGGTCAGTAAGTCAATTGTAATAATTGTGTTCATAACATTTTACTAAGAAGGCCAATGGCCATTCGATGCCACCACTTATCAAATAACTTATTATCATTTGATCAGGTGCATATTTAATTCTGGAAGGCAGAGGGATACATTTTGCAGATCGGATTGCTGCATATATATGATTCATATATAGGTACATACTAACATACATATATATATTTCCTATTGCAATCGGATTGTTGCATATATATGATTCATATATATAAATGAGTAATACATTTTGCAGGCGTGGACACATGTGTACATGTTCAGAATTCGCTAAAGAATTGGCCAGGAATGGATCAGGATAATGTCCCTTATGCCGTGCACCTATTCTTGAAGTAGTTCGAGCTTACTGTATACAATGAACACAACGGTGTAGCTGATTTTTGAGTTTTGATATTTGGATAATTAAAACAATTGCTTTGGATGAGTTTCTTGTACAAAACCTGTATTGCAAAATATTTAATTAAAGCATTGTATTTCTATCAAATTAGTGTTGCATTTTCCTTCTTCTACTGTTGCGTTAGCTTTTATTGATATTGCATTTCATTGTAATGGTGTTGCATTACATATTGTAGTGGTGTTGCATTACATTAAATATAATTGCTTACCCGTCGCACGTGGACCCCACAGCTGACGTGGATAGCTGGTGTGGCATGTGACACGTGGAGTGCTGACATGGAGAGATGACATGTCGTGTGACACGTAGACAACTGACGTGGAAAGCTGACGTGGCGGCACTAGAAGCCGGGCCCTAACTAATGCTTAAGGCAACGCTGAATAGTGTTGCATTACGTGCAAATAGTGTTGCATTATGGCTATAATGCAACACTTTCTTTCCGTGGCCGTAGATGGGCAAAAGTGTTGCCTTAGGTGGCTAATGCAACGGCCGCGGATGCCACGCCCCCCTGGTGTTGCCTATTTGAAAAAATGGCCTATGGCAACGCTTTTTTGATCTACGACCACATAAAAATAGTGTCGAATATGCCCAATTTTGTAGTAGTGTTACCAGATATAACTGCAATGTGGTTTAGACAGTTGGAGACGAACTCCATTACTTTTTGGAATGCTTTGGTCGTGAAATTTGTGGAACAAATCAAGGTCGACATCGCTCGTCTGAAAAGCGTGATGACTCTCAACGGCATTAGGCAGAAGTTCGATGAGACTTTGTATAAATTCTTCAAGAAATTTAATATTGCGGTGACTTCAGTCGACAGGCCTGATCCGTCTATGGTTTTGATGGTCGCAGTATCAGGTATTTTGGAAAAAACTGATTTTAAGACTTCTCTACATCAAGACCTGCCAAGGGATCTTGGCGAGTTCTATTTTGAAGCTGAAAGGTTCCTTCGGGAAGAGGATGCGATAATTAACAAAAGGTCCTCGAAGCGAATGCTGTTAAGGGCGGGAAACCGTCCGACTTTGGAAAAGCAAAGGATTCTGCTGCTACTGAGCTCCTTCGGGGAATGATTGTAACATGGCTTTAAAGCAACCTAAGTTCTTGATTTACTCAGACCTTACTCACACCCTCGAGGAGATCTGTTTGGAAGTTCATCCCACTGCTCCTTTTGGAAAACCTCCCGCAAGGGAGTCAACTCAAAGAGAAAGGGATATCGGTCACGTTGCATATTTCATGACCCCGACGGCAATAATACCAACGAGTGTCGACTTCTTAGGCATATGATATAGGAGCGTGTCAAACATGGAGAGTTAGCATGGTTTGTTTGAAATCGGGTTGTAGTGCCAGGACAGGCACATCCCCCCTAAGAAATCAGGATAGACCTGGGATTAGTACTCGTCCCAGTGGCATTATTGTCGATTAAACCCCATACTGGCTCTGATGTCTCGGATGCAAGTCTTCTGGGCATCAGTATCTTACGACTTGTGGATTTTGTTATTCTGGCTCTGTGGATTTTTTTTGAACTAGTAGCTCTGTGGATATTCTAGATGTTTGTCTTGGATTTGCTTGGTCTTCTTGAAATTGGATTTATTTCTTGTGGATTCTTGGTTTTGGTCTTTCCCAGCTTTTTGGATTTTGGTTTTCTGGCCTTCGGTGCTTAGGCTTTGGATTTGGTTTTCTCTACCTTCTTGGCTTTTGGATTTTGTGTCTCTCGGATAATGAGCTCCACACTCATGGCTTTCTCATTTTTTGCTTCTCGTACTTTGGATCTTTTGGATCTCTTGAGCTTATGGTTTGGCTTTCTTGGCTTTCGATGGATTATAGATATTTGGGCTCCGACCCATGGGTTTGGCTTTATTGGCTCCGACCCTCTGGATTTATCTCTTTTGGCTTCATGAATTGTAGATGGTTGAGTTGACCTACCCATGCACAGGAGCTGTTATAATCCCTAAGCATGCCCAACAACACACCGTCGCCCTTTGGTTTTTAATAAAATGGTATGAATTTTCTGGCTGTTCTTGGTCGTCTTACTCTGATAAGGCCTCCTTGAACATTTTTTGGCTATACTTTATCACCTTTCTCCAGTAAGGATGCTTTGGACTTTTTGGCATTCCATTGTCTCCTTACTCCAGTAAGGCCGCTTTGGACACTTTGGCTACTCTTGGTCGTCTTGCCCCGGCAAGGCCTCCTTAAGATAACTTTGGTTTAGGAACTCGAATAGCTAAATCTGACTATCCATGTACGGGAAAAAGCATCCCTAGGCATGCTCTTGGCAGACGATAAACCCTTCAGTTCCTTCCATGAATAAAGTTGAAATAAAAAACGGCTAAGTCCGCATACCCATGTACGAGAACAAGAATCCCTCGACATGCTCTTTACGGGAGACAAACCATTAGGTTTTCTCTTTGGTTTTTACTAAAAACTTCACAAATTTATAATATTAATAAGATTACTTTGCAGAGAAAAGTCACTTTCCTATGAGGTATGAAATCAGAAACTGGATTGCAAACTCTAAGGACTCGGGTCCATGTAGGCGGTGTCAATGGGTCTGGTTGGGTCATATTCGGGTTGGGTTAAGTCGGTTTCGGGTTGATTTTAAACGGGTCGGATCAACCCGTTTATTAAAAGGGTTAGAATTAGCTTAACCCGAACCAGACCCATTTAGAAACGTGTTGATTCAACCCAATCTATGTAACCCATTCAATTGGGTTGGGCCGTAAACGGGTCAGGTCAAGTCGTTTAAGGTATGAACGAGTCATAAATAGGTCATAAATTGGTCAAACTCGGGTTCATGGATCATAAATGGGTTATAAACAAGTCAGATTCGGCTTCACGGGTTAGGCCAACCCATATAAATATAAACGGGTTATAAACGAGTCAAATTCGGGTTAACAGGTCAACTCGAAACCCGCCATTTATAAACGGGTCAAATTCGGATTTATCTGAAAATGACCTGCTAACTAAACGGGTCGGTTTGACTTGCTAATTTCCTTGTGGGTTTTGGATCGTGTAGGAAATTGACAACCCTATCTATGGTGTTCCATTGTCGTCTTACCCTGGTAAGACCTATAACGTCCCAGATTTTTCTTCCATTTAAATTGGAATATTTAAATATTTTTATATATATTATATTGAAAATATAATGGATTTTTATATCGAAATTATTTAGCAAAATAGAATTGTATAATTTGGAGAGCTGTACATTTAAGCCCATGTTTCATGTTATTATTTTAATGAAATTATAATGTTTGTAGTTTGATAACAAAATCAATGAATGTCTTTTGTTAACCAAACCAAAACAAAACGCCGTTTGGCGCTATTTGAAATGGATACGAAAAAAAATGTTGTTTTATCTGAATTCATTTACGACACTAACATACTAACATGAAACAAAGTACAATATTAACATCAAAAACGCCAAAAGTATATGGGTGGTTTGTTACGAAGGAAGACGTTGAGTCTCGGCTAGTCCTTCATTGAAGGTAAGTGTTTAAGCCACAGTACATTGGGAATTTTGTTGCCATACTCAATGTGGACTATCCGTTTTCTCGTGTGCTTCAGAATTTTGGTGCCGAATTTACAAAAGAGAAAACAAAAATGGGCACATACTCATAAATTAGAAACAACATACGATATTAAATTACCTTCACATGACTTGTCCATCATTACACATTCCACTATTCAAAACCTTCGCTGGATCCCATTCATAGCACAATTTCCTGCTCAAATTGTGTTATACAGTTGGTTCTTTTAGTTACACATTAACTACAAATCTTTACAATACACATGGAATCCTACAATAGAATAATATATCTGATTTTAATTTTCTTCCTTGCGTACACTCCCCAATTACCTACGTGACACACTTTTAAATTCCTTGCCTTGCAATTTACTTGCACCGTGCAACACTGTTCATTCCTTGTGACCCAAACAATATCAAAACCATGCGGATCACGGTTTGTATTAAGAATCCCACGCAAACAGTACCCTAATGCTACAACCTATTACTCTACGCACCGTGGCCACCACGTCTTTTATCTTCTATAAATATGAATGCTCTGCTATCCTAATTTCTTGCAGCAGAACCATAACCAAAACCCCACTTCTTCTTCTACTATTTTCCCGCGCTATTCTCTTCTTTTTCTCACTACAAAAACTATTGAAACCGCCATACTGCAAGCTTTCCAAAATGAAAACAATTCACATAAAAACTTATAAATGAAAATATGGGTGCGTGCAGCGTGCTTTCATCCGTTTATAGGGAGTATTATAGAACCTCACATTCATCCAAATGGTCGGAGTTCATGCTAAAGGATGGAGGACCAGTTCGTGGAGGTGAAAGGTGGTGCTCTAGTGATCAGTGACGTTAGCGTTGAGTTTTGTGGAGTCAGGGGGTGGTAGCAGTGACATGTCGACAACAACACGATGATGCCCGGGACGTGGCTGAGGTGAGGCAGTGGAGTAAAGTAGCAGGTGGGCTACTGACAAGCGGAGTGCGCCGATTCCGGCAAGCTGGTGACGGTCGGAGCCTCTGTCGAGGTCTCGGTGTTGTTGTGAAATGGTAGAACGAGGTAGCGGTGGTGAAGTAATATGTTGGAGCAGGTTCGGAACATGCAAGTATGTGTGCAGGGGAGTTCGGTGCAAGGAGGCTGGTTTGCAAGGTGATGGGAGAAACATTGGTAGATGCGTGAGTCAGTTTTCTTTTGCATGAGAGTTGGATGTGGGAACAAAGCAGCGATTAGAAGAAATAAAATAAAAAGTGCGGAACAACAAAGTAACGATGGGAGCAAAAGCAAGGCGGTCTATGGAGATGTGTGTGCATGCGAGAGAAGAGAAAAAGAAGGAGAGTGTTGTTCTTGGGATTAAAGCTCATGTGTCCTGATGCATGGTGCGGTGGCTGTTGATGCTAACTGCTAACGGCGCAGTGATGGGGTGATTTGAAATTGTGTATAGGATGTAAAACGAGAGCAGATGGGGAGCGTAGGGTGGTACGATGAATGAATGCGGGGATAGAGACGTGGGCATGTGTTTTGGAAGAGGAGAAATACATTGGGGAGATATCATAAAAGGGGGACGGACAGTTTGGAATGCAGGAGGAGTAAAAGGAATTTTCTTTTATACAAGAAGGTGAACAGTGGAAGTAACAAGAGGAATACACGTGACTGGGTAAGTTTATAGTGAGCCTAATTTTGTCCAATGTTGTTTAACAGATGCCTAATTGAGCATTTTAGATAAAACGTAAATACAGTAAGAGCACAACCAACCATGGCTTGTTCAGTTACTAAACAAGCCACGGAGCAATCAGGTGTGGCTTGTTCACTCACCCGTGGCTGGTTTGTGGCTAGTTTTGAGCTCCTTCGTGGCTGGTTCACTAAACAGAGGCTAGAGCTTATAACGGCAAAGAGAATACCGTTATAATCTTATAACGACAAACTCTTTGCCGTTATAAGTTTATAACGGAAAAGAGTTTGCCGTTATAAGCTTATAACGGCTTTCTCTTTGCCGTTATAATACATAGCCGTTACACTACAACGGCTACCCCATTTTCCCTTCTAATACACTAACCTTCCTCCTTCTTCTTCCATACAACCACTCCACCTTCTCAACTTCAACTTCTTCAACTTCTTCAACAACAAAAATGTCTTCTTCCGCACCCAAGCGAAGCATCAAAAAATGTGGAAACAAGAATCCCATGTCCAAACCGCCCTCTTCATCGTATGCCATGCAACGATCAGTCCAACAACATCAATCGTTGCCGCCATCTCACGAATATGGCTACTCGCTGTATTCAAATTATCCATATCGACCATCGTACCAACCGCTCGCTCCTCCTAACTTTCCTCCCGTCCATTCGTCCGCCCCGCCACATTTTTACCAACGACCGCCCGTGCCAGGCGTGTACGATGATCATTCGTCATATATGTCAATGATGATGCAGACCGATCAAAGTCAACAACCTCACCTACCTCCGCAACAGACCGAGGTTCGTGACCGCTAAGGTACAAAAAATCTGCAAAGACAGTTTTCGTACGGGTTTGTCTCTCCTAGTAGCGAAGAAAATGTTGAAACTTCAACGGAGGAGCCGGAGGACGAAGATGCAAATGAGGATGCGAATGTTACAAATTCTGAAGAATTTAGTCAAGAATACACTGCACCTGTCAGTCCCGAATATAACCAAAAGAAGACGAAGTGGAAGTCTTTAAGCGGCATTTTCAGTAAACGACACCAAACCGAAGTTGAATCGGAGCCGGATCCCGGAATAGAAGATGTTGAGGATGATCATGCTGAAGAGGAAGAAATAGCAGCGGATGGAAGAAGAAAACAATGTAAGTTTACTTTCGAGCAGTACGTTTCACTTGCTAAATCGTGGATACGCATTTCACAAGACAGCATTGTTGGGAATAATATGAAAGGTCAGAAATTTTGGGAAAGAGTTGCAGATTTCTACAATTCGTTGGAAACGAGGAGTAGAACATGGGGATCACTTAGAGGCGGTTAGATAGTTATGAATGCTGCATGTCAGAACTATCTGGCAATACTGACAGGCTTGCAGAACAGGCAGCAAAGCGGTGCTGCACCTTATGACGTTGTAAGTATCGTAGATTACTTTTAAAAATAAGTTAGTATACTATGCTTGATTAGTTAGAAATGTCATACACTTATACAATTTCGACTTTATGTTACAGATTGAAGAGTCACGAACGGCCTACCAACAAAAGTATGGACTTCCATTTAAATTTAACGACTGTTTCGAGCTTCTATCTAGGTTGCCTAAGTGGAAGAACCCAAACAACTTTATGGTTGAACAGTAGAACAAAGCTAGAAGGATGAACTACTCTGAATCTAGTCCAGGAAGTGACCCGAGCTCGCAAGAAAGAAACCCTTTATTTGGAACTAGTGACGGACGGCCTATTGGCAGAGCCAAGTCAATTCAGCTGGAGCAACGCGGTGCAGAGTTCTCTAGATTTATTGAAACAATAGAGAATTCAGCTACGGAGACAAAAGAGCATAGACTTCGATTTTCGAAGCAAAGAAACCGCAGTGACGAAGAGTTCCATAAAGCAGTTAGTGTTGATAGAGAGCTTCGCAGACAACAACATACGGAGAAACAAGCCCTGTTACGAGCAAGGCTGGAGAAGAAGGAAGCACTGGTGCAGGAGAGCAATTATGTTAAAATGATTACATGTGATTTTAGTAAGCTTTCCCCTTTACAGCAAGAACTAGTAAAAGAGCATATTGCAGAGTACAGAAGAAGCAAAGGAAGCGGAGGCGGAAGCTGTAGTGGCTCGTTTGAGGACTAGCTATGTATGTTGGGTTAAGTTGTAATATGACTGTGAACTGTTTGTAGTAGTTACATACTAGTGGGTATTTATGTACTAGCTAGGGTTTAGTTGTAATATGATTGTGTCCTATTTGTAATATGTATGCAGTAGTTGTTTATGTAGTAGCTGTATATGTTGGGTTGAGTTGTAATATGATTGTGATCTGTTTGTAGTATTTATGTACTGGTTGTTGAAACAATGATACAATCGACAATATGATTGGAAACTAGATTTATTGACCCAACATACACACTGATACATAGTGCACGAGTGCAAACCGATACATAGTTCTAGTACCAACTACTGATTCCGACTATTTGTTCCTTTATGCGCCCACAAATGATCCACGAACTAGTCACGCAATTGGAAGTGTGCAGCTTGATCTTCAATATGTTGAACCATATCAACATACTCGTCCATTGAGTTTACATCTTTATGGGGTTTTGCATTTGACCCCGTAAACATGTCAGGATAATTAGACTTTTGATTCTTATACCCACCTCTTTCAGACTCCACAATCATGTTATGTATTATTATACAAGCGTACATGATTTCTGAAAGCACTCTTGCATCATGAAAACGAGCAGGATTGCGTAAAATATGAAATCGGGCTTGTAGAACACCAAACGTACGTTCGATGTCCTTTCTGTAGCTAGCTACTTTCTCAGTGAAATAACGTTCTTTGTCATTTGATGGTACTCTGTATCCTTGAATCAAAGTTCTCCACTTTGGGCATATTCCGTCCACTAGATAGTATCCAGTTTTGTGTTCGATATTACCAACGTTATATGAAACATCTGTTGACAGTCCGTTAGCAAGCTCTGTGAAAAGATATGATTGTTTTAAAACATTTATATCATTCAATGAACCTGGGACTCCAAAAAAAGCATGCCAAACCCATAAATCGTCTGTTGCTACTGCTTCAAGGATCATTGATGGCACTTTCTTATGTCCGGTGAACATTCCTTTCCATCCCGTTGGGCAGTTTTTCCAAGGCCAGTGCATGCAATCTAAACTTCCAAGCATACCTGGAAATCCTCTAGCTTCTCCCCTGCGTAGTATCCTGCTTATATCGTTTGGTCCAGGTGTCCGTAGATACTCGTTCCCGAACTCTTGAACAATTATTTTACAGAATTCTTTCAGACACTCTATTGCCGTTGATGCTGCAATTCTGAAATATTCATCCATTTGGTCGCCGGCTGGTCCATAGCTTAACATCCTCAATGCCGTTGAAATTTTGATGTGGGGGCGAATGGCCAATTTCTTGTGCTCCGTTCAGTCTATAAGTGAAATATGGATTTGACTGATTAAGTTTAAGATAAATTTTAGAGAAGATTGTCGGACTCATACGATAACGATGGTGGAACAAAGTTATATCGTAGGTTGGATTGTCGATGAAGTAATCTCTCATTAGTCTTTCATGTCCAATCCTGTAGTCTCTCTTATACCGCCGGTCACGCTGGCCAGGCATACTACCTCGATGGTTGCTAATTGAGCTTTCAGCGAAATTATTGGAATACCCAACCATTATGTGTTGCTCCAGCTGCTCCTCCGTCTCTTCCTCATCTTCTAGGTCGTAATCTTCAGTTTGATTCATGTGGTTGTAATGGTGACGTAGATTTGGATCCATTGCTTTCTTTTTTTATAAATTGAGTTTCGTTGTTCTGCCTAAGTGTAGACGTACGACAGATATATATAAGCAATGATGGTTAACATATTGTAAAGACCCTCAACTTCCCCGTAAAGGAAAGCGTCGGATAGTTCGAGAACAAGCCACAACAGAACGCATACAGAAGAACGTCTCATTGTATATTACAACAATGCATCAGATTACAAGAATATACAGAGTATGAATCAATATATATTACACAGAAACATCAGAGATTTAAATTACATTTAAATACATAGCAGCGGAAAAATAATACAATACACAACTAGAATGAGATATACGGATACAAAGCTTTCCGGATATCGTTCCAGCTGTAAACCAGGATCCTGTGAATATAAATCTGCAAAACCAAAACTACTAGCTGCCCGTGTCGAAAATAGGGGCACCCAGAGTTTAGGTTAAAACAATAAACTCCAGGTCAGTCATGTGACTGGTGTGAGAACTAAAACAGTTATTAATCTTTATTTTTAAATCATTAGGTAAATCAAGGGACCACGCCGTATAACACGGAACGGGTTTCCTCCCAAGAATACCAGTGCATGAAACAACAGCGCAATGCTAAATAAAGAAAAATGAAGCTGTTATAAGACCCAGGTCCTATCACACAATGCAACGCAAGCCGAGGGATAGGGTTTTCCCTTATAACAGCCAAAGAATGCTTGATACGTTTAAAACAAATCATTTGATACTATTATAAGTGTATAGTGTATAAAACAACTTCAAATCATAAGTATCAATCATAGGCGGCATGGGTACCATATATCATGTCGCCATATATAGGTTTACAAATAAAACCGCAAATGTCACGTATTTGGAAATTGGATTTCCATCTATGAACCGAGGCAAAAGATAGTCCTCAACCGATTCGAGACGCTCTAGCCCGCCCCTCAGGACCCAGACTCAGGTGGGCCCTTGGATCCTCAGGGCCAGTCCACCGATGTGGATTAAACTTAAACCCTGAACATGCATTTCCCCGCCCTATGGGGCGTAAACGAGCCAACTAAATGACTCCATCGGTTCGAGAACGACCGATCAATCCGAGGCGCCTCGCAACAGCAACAACCACATAAGTCAAACTCGTCAGGGCGTGTAAAACCACTGACGCCACTTCTAGCTAGAAAGAAACGCATGCCCTCCCTGACGTCCACTCCCGTTTTTGGTTCATACCGGGTGTGAAACTCGCGAAGCAAACGTTACACAAAGCTACGCCACAAAGGCCGTGCTTTGATCATCACCACAAGACTTTGCTTTTCAACAGAAGCCTCGATCAATTGCCACTTAGGCATGCCACACAGGCAATTCACTCCATGCGTTTGATATCCATCAATATATAACCCCTGAGCTCGTACGTCTCAGAGAAGGGCGTTAAGCAAGAGAATAAATTCTCCGCCGCCAAACAGATATATATTTAATAGAGATCAATCACACGGACTAAAATCCAATGTCAGACACACAGTCCATTTACAAGTCCGTTCTGGGTCTGAACGAAACCGGAGGCACCTAGTACCCCGCATATCCATCGATCTCCAAGTACGTCTGGACGATCACTAACTGTTTCCATCTTCTTGGGTGTACAGCCCAATCAAGATCATCGGTTATCACCCAAACGACGTGAAGACCTCCGGTCTTCGACCATCGTCTTCATCTTCGACTTATCGTCGTATCAGTTATTCAGAATGGGATAAACCCGGTCTTTCCGAATAACTCGCGTATATTTTAAATAAGTGTTACACAAACACAACATACGCCTCATTCCAATTCATTAGTCACTAACCGTAAATTAATCAAGAGAATAATTCCCCAAATATTAACCCCGAAGGCCGAAACCAACATCAGATCAATATCCAGAAAACCATTCTGCTTGGCTAACCGACAGTTAGTTTCTAAATTTCACATTCATAGGGAAAGATTCCCATTAATTTTATCAAAGATAAATTCTTTAAATTTATTCTTTAATCTCCTTTGAATATCAATTCAAACTAGTCGGGATTAGCGAAACTTACCGAAGTAATCATTTGTTTTAATTTCTCAATCCCAACCTATTTATCCCATGAAGTAAAACTGGTAATACTTCATATCTAACACCACGGTGTTATCGGTAAATTCAATTACCATTTCACGTTCAAATCTAATTAAAGATTTGACTATCGCCTGGAGCAAAACTGGTGATACTCCATTCTCGACCATTTCAATCTAATTAAAGATTCATTAAAACTCCGCTTAGTTTTAATCGTTAACTGGGTTAAAGAATCAGTGTCATTTAAAAAACACGGTTCACGATAAACCCAAAATCACATTCATTAATTATCGGGTTAAAGAACAAGTGTTATTTAAAACACTGTTCCCGATAAACCCAAAAATCAATACCAATTCAATTCCAATTAAATATTATTTAATTGGTACACTTCATTAAATCTAAATAAAAAGATTTAATCTTTTCTCAACTGGGTTCAAGAACAGTGTTAGTGAAGACACCATTCACGACAAACCCAAATCACATTTCATTAATTATCGGGTTAAAGAACAAGTGTTATTTAAAACACTGTTCACGATAAACCCAAAAATCAATACCAATTCAATTCCAATTAAATATCATTTAATTGGTACACTTCATTAAATCTAAATAAAAAGATTTAATCTTTTCTCAACTGGGTTCAAGAACAGTGTTAGTGAAGACACCATTCACGACAAACCCAAATCACATTCGATATTCAATACAAGGCTCTGAATAGAAAATATATCGGCTTATATTCAATATCGAATTCTACGACTAACAAATGTCGTATTGGAAATAACGATACAAATATATATCTTTCAAATTTCCGTAACAACATCCGTATAATCACAAATTCCAACATCGAAATATTCCGAAGACAATTTCGATTCAAATCCACTCCAATGCAATCATTGGAAATTTTGGTTATTTTCAAAACCCTTTTCAAATTCAATTTATTTATTTAAAAATAAATAGAATTATAATTCTAGTTCAAAACTAGTTCATTTCGATAAAAATCTATTTTTATCTTTTCAAATAGGGAGTTTTTCATCCCAATTCTTTCTAAATCATTTCTTATGATTTTACACAAATTATTACTATTTTTAATAATTTTATCAAGGCCCGTACAGTCGATTTCCAACAATGGCCATCGAACTGCACTTACAGCGACCTTTTTCGAATTTGATTTGGACGTATCTCCAAATCCAACCGTTAAATTTCAAATTTCTAATATTCGTTAGAAAGCTCTTTTCGATACGAACCCAACGGTTCCGGTTTTAGGAGAATCCGACGGTCGGATCTCCCGTAATGTCCGTTTGAAACAAATGGTCGAAATTCGCGAACTGCCGCGGCGCGGCGCGTTCTATTCAGGCCATTATATTATATATATAATATATATAATATATATTTCGTCGATTTCTATTTAAACGAATTATATAAATAGTTTTAAAATTCGTTTCAAAAGAAATTTCAACTTCCATTTCAATTCAAATCAAAATTGAATTCTTCTTTATAAATTCGTTTTAAAATTCATTTCTATTCAATTCAAATTTCAATTCAATTCATTTCGAAATCGTTTTCAATTCAATTCATTTCGAAATCGTTTTCAATTCAATTCATTTCGAAATCGTTTTCAATTCAATTCATTTCGAAATCGTTTTCAATTCAATTCATTTCGAAATATTCGATTTCAAAATTACTTTTTAATACTCATTTTAAAATGAATAAAATCGATATAAATATCGTTCACGTCAAAATGGCGTCAATCTAATCAACACGGCTTCATATATTGATATTTTCAAATATTCCATTTCGAATATTTCTATTTCAAATATTTCTGTTTTTAAAACTGGAATGAGGCCCAATCAATTACCATATAAAGTTAATTATATGGATTTTTCATACAACACATGTATATAATAGCAACGATAAATAATCAACCATCAACCAAAGTGCACTACACCGTATAAGCATCAAATATAAATATCTAACGCTTATAACAGCCTGTCAATCAATCGATCGACATATTTAATCAATCAGGATGAGTGAACTTCAAATTTCATCCTAACACCCGTGTGGGGTTTCAAACAATCAAACGCACATTTTATTTGTGCAGTTGGGCGATGTGTAAAATTTATCGACCCAATCAATGTCCTTCAAATAGGTGTACATAAACAAACCGTCTGGTTTGTAAATGAATATTTATTTATTCACATTCACGTTAAAAATTATATTTTTAACGATAAAACATTTTATTTCAACATATGAATTTCTATTCAATTCATTCTTTAAATAAAATGATATTTTTATTTTTCTAACATATTTTAGAAAATTTCGGCGGCATAACGGCACGATACCAGAAACGGGACAAGGCCTAGCCTTATCCCCGGTCTAGTGAAGGCCCACGCCATTCACATATCAATTTTAATCAATTTCCAATTCAACCACTCAATCAAATCCAAATCAAATAATCTAACCAACTACACAACCAAACAAACAAGTCCATGGTATGTGGACGGGTGTCGGGTGCTTCTAATAAGCACCGTCTGCATCCTAGTATATATATATAACTAGAAAAATAGAATTTGAGTGAGAAGTTCTCACATATAGCTATCCAGCTCCACGGCACTTCATTGATAGAAATCTTCGTCGCTATCGCATCTTCGTCATCTTCGTTGCCCGGATCCTCTACATATGTAAAAATCGAATTTTGACTTCGTTATTCAATATATAAAAATCGAATTTTTAGTTCGCTATTCAATATATAAAAATCGAATTTTTATTTCAAAGTTAAAACCTTTTTCCTATTTCAAGTTAAAACCTTTTTCTTATATTAAAGTTAAAACCTTTTCCCTTATTTCAAGTTAAAACCTTTTTCTTATATTAAAGTTAAAACCTTTTCCCTTATTTTAAGTTAAAACCTTTTTCTTATATTAAAGTTAAAACCTTTTCCCTTATTTCAAGTTAAAACCTTTTTCTTATATTAAAGTTAAAACCTTTTCCCTTATTTTAAGTTAAAACCTTTTTCTTATATTAAAGTTAAAACCTTTTCCCTTATTTTAAACCTTAAGATAAAATCAGTTTTATATACTTTTAAAAATTCAGTTTTTCTATACTTTTAAAAAAAAATCTGTTTTAACTTGCTTTTATAAAATCGGTTTTTAATTTTCAGTTTTTAAACCTAATTTTATAAATTCAGTTTTTAAATTACGTTTAAATAAAATAAAAATAAAATAATAATAAAAATAAAAGGAAATACTTACTGGGGGGGGGGGGGGAAGAACTTCGCAGTTCGTCGGCGGCAGGGTTCGAACGGTGGTGGCAGCGTGGAGGTGCTTCGAGGGGGGGGGGGTGGCGCGACGTCTTCGCGAGCTTCGAGGTGTCGCGATGTGATTCGACTGGGGGTGTTCGAGGGTTTCGAGGTGGAGGCGGAGGCTGCGGGGTGAGGCGGCGGCTTCGGGTTGAGGCGACGGCGAAGTCTGGAGGGGGGGGGGGGCGGCGATCCGATTTAGGTTTTTTTTTTTTTTTTTTATTTCTCTGAACGATTGAATTTTAAACAAAGGGGGGGGGCCAGAAAGGATATAAAGGAAGGAGGGAGGGGGAAATTAAAATTTATTTTAATTGTTTTATTATTTAATTTTTCAAAAAGTTGACTTTTGCCCACGACCACGAAACGAGGCCCACCGCCTGTCGTCCATAGCGTTTAACCCCCATTCCGAACACAATGGGATATGTATCGCAAGTTGATTTGATCGTTACAATCAGTTTCCTTTTTAATTTTCATTTAAATCACTATATTGAATTTTAAACGCACATTTCAAATTACCGTGGTCACATACTAACTCTAAAAATTCTCGAAAAATATTTTCTAGCTTCGTATTGACGATACGGTCCTAACAAAACTAGTTTCGTCGAATTCTGAGACCGTTTGAAAAATAGCCAATTTCCAGTCGATTAAAATCAACTGAAACTGGTCAAACGCGTTTTCCTTTGCCACGCTCACATATTGATTCGAAAAATTATGAAATTTGGAATCTAGCAATAATTTAACATCACGGACCCAACAAAACTGGTTTCGTCGAAATCCGAGGTCGTTTGCAAAATTGCTATTTTTAAGGGCCTTATATATATAAAAATATATATAAATTCCACAGCGACTATTTCTTATTTTAAACTGGACATATCTTATCATTTCTAAGATGAAATCTCAGTTTGTTAACTTCGTTACAAAGATATAGTTATACAGATTCAAATATTTCTTGTTTCGTTCAATTCTGACTTATATTGAATTCTGTATATTCATTTGAAATTAGAAATCGAATTTTCGAACTACCGCGCCATTTTCAATTCCTTTTATAATTATATATAAATATTTATATTCTATCGACGACGCGTATTATATATACGTTCGAATTCTATTCAAAATAAATTTTCTCGTCGATTCTATTTAAAATAATTCATTTTAAATAATCAAAACTCGCTAAAATTGCCAAAATAAAAATTTTAAACTGGCCCAGATTTTACGGGTTGTTACAATCTCCCCCACTTAAAACTTTTCGTCCCCGAAAAGGAACAAAGTCGAAAGTGGTTTGATTATTCAGCTCTACGCTCGATCTGGCTTTCATTCTCCAACTCTTTAGTTTCTGAGAATTTTCAAAATTTCAAAAATTTGGCTAACACCCTAAATTTTCGAAAAATTTCGCCATAACCTCCCCTGCACCGGGAGCATCGGGGAATTTCAAATAGCTTCCCCGGTCCTTCAGATCTCAAAAAGAAAAAGAAAAAGCCAAGCGGCTAGCCAATAGGCTCACAAAATCATCATCACCCAAACAAAACAGGAAATTATGTAATAAACATGTACCTATTTGTCGGGCAAACAAATTTTATTCTCTGGCTCTAGCCTCCTTGCTATGACCTGTTCAATGATATATATGTATATGCAAGCAAATGCAACCAATTTTCAATATCATTCAATATTTCATTCAATTAGGCATAATGGTTCAAAATTAGCAAACAAATGAACAAACAACACAAACATCAATCAATTAGTGAATTTAAAGTTTCAAATTCATAATTTTGATACATATACTAAAATCGTGTTTTTGATGCCAATTCACAACAAAGTGTTCTAACTATATTAGTTTTGGCTCTCACACCAGTCCAATGGAAATATATAGATATCACACCTTTGAAACACGAATACCAATTCTGATGATGTTCGAACTATCATCAGAATCATCTTCGGGCGACTAGGGTGCGATCCTATATCTATCCAGTATATTAAAATTTCGAATACACGCGGATCAGACGTATACGCAAAATCTATATATACTGGATTGTCCACATCTATATAAATAGATAATCAAATACGAATAATTGATTTAAATCTTCAAAACCAAAAATTTGTTTTCATTTTCAAAAATATACTCTTCACACTCGTTCTAGGATACTACTGATCCCATCTCTAACGAGTCATTCTAATTGGATATTACTAATCCAATATCTGATGAATTCTTTCGTATGGTTCTAATGTGCCTTGTTCTCTAGCTTTGTAAACCAAAGCTCTGATACCAACTGTAAAGACCCTCAACTTCCCCGTAAAGGAAAGCGTCGGATAGTTCGAGAACAAGCCACAACAGAACGCATACAGAAGAACGTCTCATTGTATATTACAACAATGCATCAGATTACAAGAATATACAGAGTATGAATCAATATATATTACACAGAAACATCAGAGATTTAAATTACATTTAAATACATAGCAGCGGAAAAATAATACAATACACAACTAGAATGAGATATACGGATACAAAGCTTTCCGGATATCGTTCCAGCTGTAAACCAGGATCCTGTGAATATAAATCTGCAAAACCAAAACTACTAGCTGCCCGTGTCGAAAATAGGGGCACCCAGAGTTTAGGTTAAAACAATAAACTCCAGGTCAGTCATGTGACTGGTGTGAGAACTAAAACAGTTATTAATCTTTATTTTTAAATCATTAGGTAAATCAAGGGACCACGCCGTATAACACGGAACGGGTTTCCTCCCAAGAATACCAGTGCATGAAACAACAGCGCAATGCTAAATAAAGAAAAATGAAGCTGTTATAAGACCCAGGTCCTATCACACAATGCAACGCAAGCCGAGGGATAGGGTTTTCCCTTATAACAGCCAAAGAATGCTTGATACGTTTAAAACAAATCATTTGATACTATTATAAGTGTATAGTGTATAAAACAACTTCAAATCATAAGTATCAATCATAGGCGGCATGGGTACCATATATCATGTCGCCATATATAGGTTTACAAATAAAACCGCAAATGTCACGTGTTTGGAAATTGGATTTCCATCTATGAACCGAGGCAAAAGATAGTCCTCAACCGATTCGAGACGCTCTAGCCCGCCCCTCAGGACCCAGACTCAGGTGGGCCCTTGGATCCTCAGGGCCAGTCCACCGATGTGGATTAAACTTAAACCCTGAACATGCATTTCCCCGCCCTATGGGGCGTAAACGAGCCAACTAAATGACTCCATCGGTTCGAGAACGACCGATCAATCCGAGGCGCCTCGCAACAGCAACAACCACATAAGTCAAACTCGTCAGGGCGTGAAAAACCACTGACGCCACTTCTAGCTAGAAAGAAACGCATGCCCTCCCTGACGTCCACTCCCGTTTTTGGTTCATACCAGGTGTGAAACTCGCGAAGAAAACGTTACACAAAGCTACGCCACAAAGGCCGTGCTTTGATCATCACCACAAGACTTTGCTTTTCAACAGAAGCCTCGATCAATTGCCACTTAGGCATGCCACACAGGCAATTCACTCCATGCGTTTGATATCCATCAATATATAACCCCTAAGCTCGTACGTCTCAGAGAAGGGCGTTAAGCAAGAGAATAAATTCTCCGCCGCCAAACAGATATATATTTAATAGAGATCAATCACACGGACTAAAATCCAATGTCAGACACACAGTCCATTTACAAGTCCGTTCTGGGTCTGAACGAAACCGGAGGCACCTAGTACCCCGCATATCCATCGATCTCCAAGTACGTCTGGACGATCACTAACTGTTTCCATCTTCTTGGGTGTACAGCCCAATCAAGATCATCAGTTATCACCCAAACGACGTGAAGACCTCCGGTCTTCGACCATCGTCTTCATCTTCGACTTATCGTCGTATCAGTTATTCAGAATGGGATAAACCCGGTCTTTCCGAATAACTCGCGTATATTTTAAATAAGTGTTACAAAAACACAACATACGCCTCATTCCAATTCATTAGTCACTAACCGTAAATTAATCAAGAGAATAATTCCCCAAATATTAACCCCGAAGGCCGAAACCAACATCAGATCAATATCCAGAAAACCATTCTGCTTGGCTAACCGACAGTTAGTTTCTAAATTTCACATTCATAGGGAAAGATTCCCATTAATTTTATCAAAGATAAATTCTTTAAATTTATTCTTTAATCTCCTTTGAATATCAATTCAAACTAGTCGGGATTAGCGAAACTTACCGAAGTAATCATTTGTTTTAATTTCTCAATCCCAACCTATTTATCCCATGAAGTAAAACTGGTAATACTTCATATCTAACACCACGGTGTTATCGGTAAATTCAATTACCATTTCACGTTCAAATCTAATTAAAGATTTGACTATCGCCTGGAGCAAAACTGGTGATACTCCATTCTCGACCATTTCAATCTAATTAAAGATTCATTAAAACTCCGCTTAGTTTTAATCGTTAACTGGGTTAAAGAATCAGTGTCATTTAAAAAACACGGTTCACGATAAACCCAAAATCACATTCATTAATTATCGGGTTAAAGAACAAGTGTTATTTAAAACACTGTTCCCGATAAACCCAAAAATCAATACCAATTCAATTCCAATTAAATATTATTTAATTGGTACACTTCATTAAATCTAAATAAAAAGATTTAATCTTTTCTCAACTGGGTTCAAGAACAGTGTTAGTGAAGACACCATTCACGACAAACCCAAATCACATTTCATTAATTATCGGGTTAAAGAACAAGTGTTATTTAAAACACTGTTCACGATAAACCCAAAAATCAATACCAATTCAATTCCAATTAAATATCATTTAATTGGTACACTTCATTAAATCTAAATAAAAAGATTTAATCTTTTCTCAACTGGGTTCAAGAACAGTGTTAGTGAAGACACCATTCACGACAAACCCAAATCACATTCGATATTCAATACAAGGCTCTGAATAGAAAATATATCGGCTTATATTCAATATCGAATTCTACGACTAACAAATGTCGTATTGGAAATAACGATACAAATATATATCTTTCAAATTTCCGTAACAACATCCGTATAATCACAAATTCCAACATCGAAATATTCCGAAGACAATTTCGATTCAAATCCACTCCAATGCAATCATTGGAAATTTTGGTTATTTTCAAAACCCTTTTCAAATTCAATTTATTTATTTAAAAATAAATAGAATTATAATTCTAGTTCAAAACTAGTTCATTTCGATAAAAATCTATTTTTATCTTTTCAAATAGGGAGTTTTTCATCCCAATTCTTTCTAAATCATTTCTTATGATTTTACACAAATTATTACTATTTTTAATAATTTTATCAAGGCCCGTACAGTCGATTTCCAACAATGGCCATCGAACTGCACTTACAGCGACCTTTTTCGAATTTGATTTGGACGTATCTCCAAATCCAACCGTTAGATTTCAAATTTCTAATATTCGTTAGAAAGCTCTTTTCGATACGAACCCAACGGTTCCGGTTTTAGGAGAATCCGACGGTCGGATCTCCCGTAATGTCCGTTTGAAACAAATGGTCGAAATTCGCGAACTGCCGCGGCGCGGCGCGTTCTATTCAGGCCATTATATTATATATATAATATATATAATATATATTTCGTCGATTTCTATTTAAACGAATTATATAAATAGTTTTAAAATTCGTTTCAAAAGAAATTTCAACTTCCATTTCAATTCAAATCAAAATTGAATTCTTCTTTATAAATTCGTTTTAAAATTCATTTCTATTCAATTCAAATTTCAATTCAATTCATTTCGAAATCGTTTTCAATTCAATTCATTTCGAAATCGTTTTCAATTCAATTCATTTCGAAATCGTTTTCAATTCAATTCATTTCGAAATCGTTTTCAATTCAATTCATTTCGAAATATTCGATTTCAAAATTACTTTTTAATACTCATTTTAAAATGAATAAAATCGATATAAATATCATTCACGTCAAAATGGCGTCAATCTAATCAACACGGCTTCATATATTGATATTTTCAAATATTCCATTTCGAATATTTCTATTTCAAATATTTCTGTTTTTAAAACTGGAATGAGGCCCAATCAATTACCATATAAAGTTAATTATATGGATTTTTCATACAACACATGTATATAATAGCAACGATAAATAATCAACCATCAACCAAAGTGCACTACACCGTATAAGCATCAAATATAAATATCTAACGCTTATAACAGCCTGTCAATCAATCGATCGACATATTTAATCAATCAGGATGAGTGAACTTCAAATTTCATCCTAACACCCGTGTGGGGTTTCAAACAATCAAACGCACATTTTATTTGTGCAGTTGGGCGATGTGTAAAATTTATCGACCCAATCAATGTCCTTCAAATAGGTGTACATAAACAAACCGTCTGGTTTGTAAATGAATATTTATTTATTCACATTCACGTTAAAAATTATATTTTTAACGATAAAACATTTTATTTCAACATATGAATTTCTATTCAATTCATTCTTTAAATAAAATGATATTTTTATTTTTCTAACATATTTTAGAAAATTTCGGCGGCATAACGGCACGATACCAGAAACGGGACAAGGCCTAGCCTTATCCCCGGTCTAGTGAAGGCCCACGCCATTCACATATCAATTTTAATCAATTTCCAATTCAACCACTCAATCAAATCCAAATCAAATAATCTAACCAACTACACAACCAAACAAACAAGTCCATGGTATGTGGACGGGTGTCGGGTGCTTCTAATAAGCACCGTCTGCATCCTAGTATATATATATAACTAGAAAAATAGAATTTGAGTGAGAAGTTCTCACATATAGCTATCCAGCTCCACGGCACTTCATTGATAGAAATCTTCGTCGCTATCGCATCTTCGTCATCTTCGTTGCCCGGATCCTCTACATATGTAAAAATCGAATTTTGACTTCGTTATTCAATATATAAAAATCGAATTTTTAGTTCGCTATTCAATATATAAAAATCGAATTTTTATTTCAAAGTTAAAACCTTTTTCCTATTTCAAGTTAAAACCTTTTTCTTATATTAAAGTTAAAACCTTTTCCCTTATTTCAAGTTAAAACCTTTTTCTTATATTAAAGTTAAAACCTTTTCCCTTATTTTAAGTTAAAACCTTTTTCTTATATTAAAGTTAAAACCTTTTCCCTTATTTCAAGTTAAAACCTTTTTCTTATATTAAAGTTAAAACCTTTTCCCTTATTTTAAGTTAAAACCTTTTTCTTATATTAAAGTTAAAACCTTTTCCCTTATTTTAAACCTTAAGATAAAATCAGTTTTATATACTTTTAAAAATTCAGTTTTTCTATACTTTTAAAAAAAAAATCTGTTTTAACTTGCTTTTATAAAATCGGTTTTTAATTTTCAGTTTTTAAACCTAATTTTATAAATTCAGTTTTTAAATTACGTTTAAATAAAATAAAAATAAAATAATAATAAAAGGAAATACTTACTGGGGGGGAAAGAACTTCGCAGTTCGTCGGCGGCAGGGTTCGAACGGTGGTGGCAGCGTGGAGGTGCTTCGAGGGGGGGGGGGGTGGCGCGACGTCTTCGCGAGCTTCGAGGTGTCGCGATGTGATTCGACTGGGGGTGTTCGAGGGTTTCGAGGTGGAGGCGGAGGCTGCGGGGTGAGGCGGCGGCTTCGGGTTGAGGCGACGGCGAAGTCTGGAGGGGGGGGGGGGGCGGCGATCCGATTTTGGTTTTTTTTTTTTTTTTTTTTATTTCTCTGAACGATTGAATTTTAAACAAAGGGGGGGGCCAGAAAGGATATAAAGGAAGGAGGGAGGGGGAAATTAAAATTTATTTTAATTGTTTTATTATTTAATTTTTCAAAAAGTTGACTTTTGCCCACGACCACGAAACGAGGCCCACCGCCTGTCGTCCATAGCGTTTAACCCCCATTCCGAACACAATGGGATATGTATCGCAAGTTGATTTGATCGTTACAATCAGTTTCCTTTTTAATTTTCATTTAAATCACTATATTGAATTTTAAACGCACATTTCAAATTACCGTGGTCACATACTAACTCTAAAAATTCTCGAAAAATATTTTCTAGCTTCGTATTGACGATACGGTCCTAACAAAACTAGTTTCGTCGAATTCTGAGACCGTTTGAAAAATAGCCAATTTCCAGTCGATTAAAATCAACTGAAACTGGTCAAACGCGTTTTCCTTTGCCACGCTCACATATTGATTCGAAAAATTATGAAATTTGGAATCTAGCAATAATTTAACATCACGGACCCAACAAAACTGGTTTCGTCGAAATCCGAGGTCGTTTGCAAAATTGCTATTTTTAAGGGCCTTATATATATAAAAATATATATAAATTCCACAGCGACTATTTCTTATTTTAAACTGGACATATCTTATCATTTCTAAGATGAAATCTCAGTTTGTTAACTTCGTTACAAAGATATAGTTATACAGATTCAAATATTTCTTGTTTCGTTCAATTCTGACTTATATTGAATTCTGTATATTCATTTGAAATTAGAAATCGAATTTTCGAACTACCGCGCCATTTTCAATTCCTTTTATAATTATATATAAATATTTATATTCTATCGACGACGCGTATTATATATACGTTCGAATTCTATTCAAAATAAATTTTCTCGTTGATTCTATTTAAAATAATTCATTTTAAATAATCAAAACTCGCTAAAATTGCCAAAATAAAAATTTTAAACTGGCCCAGATTTTACGGGTTGTTACACATATTTTAAATATATTTTTTTGGCAATAATGGTTCCGACATAAAGGTTGGGATAGTAATGATTATGTCATTGAGTAGTCAATTCAGAAAGTTGTTGTGTTGTGAACGGTTGGCACTAATGGTTGGCAGATTGAGTGGGCAATAATGGTTTGGATAATATCTCTGCGTTGAGTAGTCAAATTCCTTTATAATGGTTTGGATAATATCTCTGCGTTGAGTTGTCAATTCGGACAGATGATGTGATATAAAGTGATATCCAAATATGTTTAAAATCTCCACTAAATCCAACCCGTGGAGTAGGATACGGGGATACAACAATTTATAAAGATACAACAATAAGCATAAAGATACAATAGTTTATAAAGGTACAACAACTGCCGACATAACATGCGAACTAGCTTCGTCAAAGTATGAAGTGAAAATTAGCAACTTTAGTAAACCCCATTTTACGTTTTAGTCTTATGGGAATCGCAGGATGTTCAATCGCAACTGGGAATTTTCACTTCGAACACGTCTATTCTCGCATTCGAGTTCGTTACAATATGCTATTCCCCGAGGACACAAAGGTTGGTCTATCCAGTCCATGTAATTGCAACCATTTGAATAGGCTGGACATCGCTGCATGCGCCGACCTATATTGTTGCCCTCTGCTTGAACAACAACTTCAACCGCATACCCGCAATAGCAACGAACTGGATAAGAATCCACTACATGTTCATGCAGTGGTACACGAAAGAACTCTTCTTCTTGCGTTGATTGAGTGACCTCTTGTTGAGATGGAACTTGAACAGGGGGTACTGGGGTTTCATGTGGAGTTTGAACGTTCACTTGTTCGTATGGCAGTATAGTTTGCGGTTTCATTTGGTTTAGGAACTGAAGTTCGTCTTCAAGCTCCTGTAGCCTCATGTTTTCGTAAGCTTGTTCCTCGGAATCTGTAAATGTTGCCCACGAAGACATTTTCAGTGAGTGCGAATCAAAGGATGTGCTCTAAGAATGGGGAAGAAGTTGTTTGAGTTTTGCATGTTGTGAGTAAATTAACATATGTATATATAGCTGGAAGATGGGCAATGGTGTGAACGGTCAAAAGCTACACTGTAGGGAACACTAAATGGAATCTGGCAGATTACATGACTGCATTATGCGAAGTATGCAAGACTTGACCAGTCATTGCGCTACAGTTGGTTGACCCATTACGTTCTTACGTAGAATATGGAGTTATCTGCAAACCTTGTTATGTTGGCGCGTTATGTAAGAATTTTGCATTTGTAAACGAGAAGACGATAATCTTGGTCACGATCAAATTGAAATAGTAATACATTCCAAACCACACTTACAGGAACCAGAACAACAGAACATAGCAACATCAAATTCAAAGTAGAGTAATAAATCTTCGATTCAAGAAAAACTAAGTCCTAACGATTTCTGAGATAGCCAGATCTAGTTGCATCCGCAACAATCTTGTTCAACCGCCTTATTTCAGCTTGCGCTTCCAGTGCATATTGAAGTCCACGTTGGCACATTGGCGGGTCTATCCACTGCATAAAATTACAACAGTGAATATCATTGGGGTAATACCTATGGTCTTCGAAGGCAGGACATCCGAAGAATCGGCGTCCAGCATTTTTTTCAGTTTTGGCAACAACAACAACCGATTCATCTCCGCAACAGCAAATAGGATAAGCTCCACTAGGTAGCGTTGGACCGATCGGATGTAGGGGCTCGATTTCTTGTCCTTCGTATATGATCTGCTTACCAGGTCTTTGATTTGCTACAACTTCGCGCAATCGAGCGTTGAAAGATTTTGTTCTCGGCTTCACTGATTTAGAATGAACTTGTGCTCCTTCACCGAATTCCACCGTAGGCTTGTTGTGTTGTACACTATTCCTTGACCGTTCAAACTCTTCATAACACTTATTCATTGTTTCATTGTCAATCTCCAAGTTGTCCATAGCTTCAATACAAAACAAATCGTTAATCAATTGAATTGGATGGGAAGTGTATGGAATTTTTGTTCTGTTAGAGATATTAACCTGGTGCATATTTATTGCTGCGTTTACACAAAAAGCAGGGCTAGATTTGTAAAAAGAAATGTTGAACTTCCCAGCAGAAACAAAAAGTAGGTGATACCCGTGATAAATTTATGGTTTTAATATTTAATGCATCAACTTTTTCAGTAACATAATTACCGGTACTGTATCAATGTATAGTGTATCACTGTTTGCACTGTGTACTGTTTGACCGTTTCCGAAAAATGTTCAACGTAAAGTATGCTGACCCTTTTTTTAAACTCCTACACGTATTGAAAAGGTTAATGCACCCGCGGACGACCCCTATTTTTAACTCGTAATCTCGAAAATGTGATAATAAGTTACAAATAATGATAAATTACACGAACGGTAGATTAGACAAACACTAGGTTCCATATATAAATTCAGCCTACATAACCTAAACGTTACACAGCTCTTGGGATACATACTTCGTTCGAACCACAGTGATGGTTTTGAACTAAAATAAAGCAAAAAGATAAAAGTGATAGGACACGTAACGATACAGTACATAGTACGCATAACATAAAATATTTAAATCCTAATTTAACCCACGTTGCAGGCGATAATTTGCATTGCTTAGGTCATTTACTCGATATACCACTCTGTTGGTTCTCTGGGTGTGGAGGGATTAGGGTTTGATGGTCCTGAGAGAAGGTCCGTGTAATTGTAAGAAGATGGATACGATATTGGCATTTTTCTTATTTGAGATACAGTTTCCAGTCCATATGGATCGGGTATTGCTTAAGCAATGTTAGCTATATATAGAAGGAGATTTAGTTACCACTGCATAAGGAAATTACTTCCCGATTTCAAAAGACACGGAATGTGAAAACAAATTGACAACGGGTAATTGCAACCGTTGGACTGTGCTCTGTATACTGTGCACTATTTACTGCACACTGTCCACTGTATACTGTACACTGTGCACTGTTTCCTATAGCTACGTTGGAAAATGCGTTCATAACCTTAGAAAAAGAGTGACATGACCACACTCTGGTCTGAAAACTTTAGAAAAAGAGTGAAAAATCGTACTCAGTGGCTACATAAGGAAATTACTTCCCGTTATATTTTTTGTCGTGGCACCACAGTGGCTACTTAATCGGTCGCATTCCCTCCCTTTATATACCAACCTACCTTCTCCTTGTTCCACACAACCAGACCACCTTCTCAAATTCTTTTTTGACAACCAGAAAAATGTCTTCATCTGAACCGAAGCGTACCGGCAAAAAATCTGCAAGCAAGAAACCCATGGCCCGATCGCACTCGTCATAGTATGCCATGCAACGTCCGGTCCAAGACCAACAATCGTTTCGCCCAACTCACGAATACGGATACTCACCATATTCAAACGAAGATGCCTCTTCCATTCATCAAAGATCTGGGAAAGAGATTGTACTCGAAGGGAAGGTATCCGAGCCACTAGGGACGATTGGATACAACCCTATTTGCCATTGTGGACAAGTGTCGGTCGTTATTATTGACGAGACTGAAACAAAAGCCGGTCGTCGATTTTTCGGTTGTCAAGCCTTCAACGACCACATGAATTATCCTGGTGACATTGATTGTTGTTGCTTTAAGGAGTGGATTGACCCTCCCATTTGCGAACGTGGACGTCAGTATGCACTTGAAGCGCAAGCAGAAATAAGACGCTTGAGCAAGACTAAGGCAGGTACGTCAAGAGATGGTCCTTTCCCTAGACCATGGTAGGTGTACGTGTTTGAATTTGATGCTTGTGTGCTCAGTTGTTGTAGTTTGTATGATTATGGTTTGGCATTTCCTTCTGTTGTACTAGTTGTCGTTGTTTTAGTTGTTATAATTGCTCAATAGTTGTACTAGTTGTTGAAGTTTGTATGAATATGGTTTGGCATTTCCTTCTGTTGTACTAGTTGTCGTTGTTTCAGTGATTATGGTTTGGCATTTCATTCTATCGCAAGCAGAAATAAGGCACTTGGGAACGGTCCATTTTTCGTAACTCTTTCGTGAATTGAAATGGTTAAAGCACTGGTGGACGACCCCTATTTTTAAACTCCCACATATACACAAAATTACCACCATGACAAAACAATTACGAATAATGCTTCCAAAGGCTGCTACAGTCAATGAAATGACTAGACACTGAGTCATACAACAATATTGCATACTGCAATATCACTGTGAATTTAATACGAGTCACGTGTATGTAGAGTGTACGCTTTCACATGCATGTACGACATGATTGGACCAGTCACTGAGAAGAAAAAATTAAAGACGCGTCTCCATCATTCGTAGCTGTGATTCCATTAAAAGTCTCCATCTTTCGCTCACTGCATTGAGTAGTCTCTTCCGAATTAAATGACAACAGTATACGAAATTAATAGTAACTGCCCTCATTTGTTGTGATGTGAAAAGTCACTGTAGGGAATCTAACATAATATCACGAGATTAATAGTACATGCCAACATTTCATGTGATGGCACCATTTTTCGTGCTGCAATGATGTGACCGATCATTATAAAGAATCACCGATAATATCACGAGAACCCTATAACGGGTATTCTAGTATGTTGAATTATAACCGTTGGTCGTACATTGCCCTTATAAGTACTCCATATTTGATAATCCATCTCATACCTTCTACAGCTTCAAGCTGCACCGTTGTAGACTAAAGTGAGAAAATTTATTTTCTTGTTGTCTTATAGGTAATGTTTATTATCAACAAAATTCGTACTTCTAATAACTCTACTTATTCTACTGATGCACAGGTTACATGGACGATTCAGAAATAAGTGATGAAGAAATGGGAAGGATTTTTGATGAGTACGAATGAAACTTAGTGAACGATAACGAAATTGGATTAGTTCATGATACACAAGTTGAAGAGGTGCCTGCCGCTATTCAGCATCGAGCGGTTACAGCTCCGCGTCCTTCTCCAGCAAATCAACGACCTAGTAATAGAGCTCGAACATTGAATTCTCCAAATTCAGAATTTTCTTCTAAGGATTTGCTGGCCCTCGTTAAATCCTATATTGAGGTTGAAAAGAGGGATGAGTTGCTAATGCAAAGTGGAGGGGGTTTAACATATGAAGAAAGATGGGCAATGATCACGAGGCTATACAACAACCATCGTTCCCGGCCCATTACACGAACATCGGTTGAAATCCAAATGGCTAATCGTCATTTTGCAGACGCTTGTGATCGGTACACAAAGATTATCGAAACTGTTAAAGACGAGAACATATTTAAAACAAATCAAGCAACATATGATTCTCGTTACCTTTTCGAGTATGGTGAGGAGTTCGTTGGTTACAAAGCGTATAAACTCCGCTACAGTTGGTTGACCTGCTATGGAACTGAGTAGACTTATGGTATTGTGATTTTATTGTTGTTTTACTGTCTATTTAATTTGATGTTTGTGCGTAGACTATGGAGTTATCTGCAAACCTTGTTATGTTGGCGTGCTATTTAAGAATTTTGCATTTATACACGAGAAGAGGGAAACCTTGTTCAACATCAAATTCAAACATTATTACATTCCAAACAACACTTACAGGAACTAGAACAACATAACATACCGGCTATACATAAAAACATTCTCTACACAGAAATACAGTCTCTCCACATAACCAAATGCAGTCTCTACACAGAAACATAATCAAAACGTACACAAAATACATCAAAAGTACATAATAGTGGTAGTCAACAAATACAGAACGCATACTCAAACAACAGGAACATACAACTATCAACTAGGAAAACGTAATACAACAAAAGTACATAACAGTGGTAATACAACCAAAGTACATAACAGTGGTAGTCAACAAATGCAGAACGTCTACTCCAACAGTAGGACCATACAACTGACAACTGCGAAAGTACATAAAAGTGGTAGTAACTCAGTCGTCCGAGTCATCTGAATGTGTACGTGGACGTGTGCGGCGCCGATGACGTCTCTCATCATCACCAACATCTGGAGGCTGACTGGACCCAGCACTAGACCTATGGTGGTAATACATCTGCAAGTCCTGAAGTCTCTTGCGCTCTGCCTCAAGCTGGGCCTCTAAATGCGCCTGCTGCTGTCGTGCCTCCTCTGCAACACAACGTAGCTCACCCTCATAGTAATCTAGGCTACGCCTATGCTCTATATAGCCCGTATGCCTAATCCCCATCTGCATATCATACAGATCATGATATGATATCTGTGTAGGATCCGAGTAATCGTGATGGGCCGGAGGATGAAACACGTCAACGTAACGATCCGGTCCAATGGTGGGCACTGCCATGGTCCATCCAAAATGACTGGCGACCGCCACATGATCAGCTGCACGAAAACTCTTGCCGGGCTGGGTAATATCCTCGACAACAGTTGGACGTATGCCGTGTCGTATAGCAGATGGCCCTACTAAATCAATCGATGCTGCATGCGTAATCGTGTCTGAGGACCCGGTGAAAAATCTACGCCAGAAGGTAAGGTAACACTCCTCGATAATAACAAAGCTCTCAGCCGTCCACCAGCCTGCTGCCCTGGCTATATCTAGCTGCTCCGTCAGGTAAATCATACACTGATAAGTATGTGGGTGTGGATCATCCGGAATAGCATCGAAGTCATACAACTGTCTCCAGCACCTCTCACCAAGATACCAATAAGCACCTAGCGCCACGGGAGAAGATATAAGTGGAAATCTCCGTCCGGCAAGCATCCTTGCAATCTGTATGATCTCAAGATCGATGGATGTAATCTGCTCAAATGGATGCCATAGAATCTGATCCCTATACATCCTCAACTCGATCTGGTTATGGGCAACGGGATGCACATGGCGTGACTCATTATCTCTGGACCCCCGGTTATCCGCAGTCCAAAAGCATATACGGGGGGAAAAAGGTCGATGGGTCTGCAGTACGGGTGATAAAATTAAAGTTCCTAGAGTACTCAAAGTACCAATACTGTAACAACTCCCAGAATCCAAATAAAGAAACCTGAGAATCAGTGATGGTGCACTGCATGTCGAGACATCTGTATAGGTATGCAAGGATAGGTGTGCGCCAATCATATAAAATCGCCCCATCGGCATTTATCTCAGCCGCGACCGCAAATAACCCCACAGGAACGCTACTGCTCGAAGAACTAAAGAAAAGGTTACCCATAAGGTATAACATAAATAATCGAGCAAGCTCCAAGTTGTCATCAACAGAGTAGTGATCGAATATCCTGTCCATAGCCGCACGGATCGCGCTCACTCTAATAGCGCCTTCTGCCTGATACGACGTAGCAGAAACATCCAAATGAAGCAGTAGATCATGAACAAGTGCACGATCACGCCATCGACCATCGTCATAAGGCAGTGGGGGATAAGCACCTACTCCAATGCTAATACCAGTAAGCATGGAGAAATCAAGCGGTGTAAGTCCTAACTCACCACAAGGAAAGTGAAATGTGTGGGTGGTTTTGTACCACCGTAGAGCAATGGCCGCACACAATTGGACATCGGAATTTATAACATGATTTATTCCTAAAATAGCAAAGAGCATAATAAGATAAAATATGACTACTAAATTATCCACTTATTTCATTAAAAGGTCTATAATATTACCTAGAAAAAATTGAAATCCAAGAGCATGTAACAGTCCTGCGACCCCCTCCTTACTCGCCAGGTGTGCATGATAATATCTAAGTGTGGTCGCTAACGAACCACGTGGACGTATATTCCGCGACTGTTAACGGTTCAACAAAATGTTATACTATCTACCCAATATCTAACACTCAAAGAATACTATTTAAATATTACTAAAAATACTTACAGCCAAACTCGACTGCATGCTAACATGTACTTCGTCATCTGGAAGAATGCGAAAGTTGGATAGCATAGGAAGCTTCGCCGCGCTGAGGTTCATATCCACATAGCCATCGAGATCGACGTGTCTAGCGGAAACCGATCCAACACCCCTACGCGCTCTGCCTGTTCGTCCGCCTCTATGCCCGCCACGTCCCCGATGGGCGCCTTCCTCGTGCACCCCTATTTCTTCGTTATCCATGTTCTCGGCGGCTACAAGCAAGTCTTCTATTCCGAGCACTGGTTGTTCGCCACTACCCCCTGCACCACTCCCGCCTGCGCCACATCCCCCGGTGCCACGATCGTCGCCGTGCATGAATTTTTTGGCAAAATTTTTTAGTAGTCTAGCCATATTTTCGAACGAATATTTCAAATACGGTATTTAATTTGGTTAAAAGCTGACGGATTGGTGAATTGAAGGTAAAATTTAGGTGAAAAATGGGGGTTGGAAGATGGTTTTCGGGTTAGGAAAATGGAGGAAGGGGATAATGAAGTAGGAGGCGGCTGGGGGAGGGTTTTGATGGTTTGCTTATAACGGCAAACTCTTTGCCGTTATAAGTTATAACGGCAAAGAGTTTGCTGTTATAACGTTACAACGGCAAAGAGTTTGCCGTTGTAACCCCCTTCCCAAAACCAGTCTGTGGCTGGTTCGCCCTTTTTGGGTACTCGGCTCGTTGGACCAGTTGCAGAACATGAGAGAGAATAACTGAACAGAACAGATGGTTGGTTTTGGTCTAAGGGCATGCTTAACGTAGCAATTTAGTATTTTATATACTGGGAAAATGGACAGTAGTTTGTAGCGTGGCATGGGGTTTGGAAAAGTATGGGTTCGAATTGTTAATGCTTGGGGGAAAGATGGGCTACTGGAAGGGAAAATGAACGAAGACCTTAGGTAGGTTGAGCGTGAGGAAATAAAAGGTGTGGATGCGATTTACAGTGAATATGGAAGACAACAAATAGTAACTCATGTCTGGGTAATATTTTCGTATATACTAAATTACCATTTGGTGTGCTAATCTGATATTTAACTGGCCAAAACCATTTTATTTTATAGAGAGTATGGTCCAATAATACATGGACCACTTTGTGCTTACATGGCCCAATATATGTTAGGATAAAACTAACGCAGCCGTTTTAAGTAAACCATATACTTGCCTAATTAGTTCTAACCGTATCTAGTAGTCATTTTCGGTTTATATTACTCTTGGGCCTAATCGAGATTTATTAAAACGTTAAATAGGATTGTTAATGAATCATTATGAAAGTTTTAATAATAAAATAAATTTTTATAGTAATTTAAATACCAAATATCATATTAATTATATATAACTATGTCATGCAATAACATAATAGATTAAACAAGGGACACTGGGTCCGTATCAACGAGCATGGCACGATGAAACTGGTTTGGTCAAAGTTGGCAGCAACCGGGATGTTTAATTAAATTAAACAACCGTTTAATTTAATTAGAACGAATTTTTCTACAACAAACGAATCAAGGTGAGTTCAACTCACTCAGTTTTACTCCGCTTATATTTTATATAAGTCGGGTTTAAATATTTGTGTGCTATGGTTGTAACCGATGGAGGTAACTTACCCCATTGATCACGTTTATAATAATATAAACATGTTAAATTTATAGATGAATGTTTGGATTGCTGTTATTGGTTGATTTTTTGAATATTATATCTATTTATTGAAATAAATGATATTGTTTGAAATAATATATTTAGATGCAGGGAAAAACAGGTTGGAGGGATCCAACTGGATTCCTCAAAATTTATTGTTATCTCTTTGTTACAATTATGTGAACTGTTTAACCCATATGATTGATTGATGGATTGGATCATTGATTGTTGAATATAAATTCAACGTTTGTTCTATTTTAACCAATAAACGGTATTGGTTGAGTAATTAGTAGCGTTTGGCCCAAAAATATATCATTTTTTTATCGTTAGATGAATTGATGGTAATGGAGTTACAAAATTTATTTAACTAAAGATAAATTTTGGAAAACTATTATTTTGAATAAGGGTTTTATAAAAAAGCAATTTATTATGTATTATTTATTATTTATTATTTAAAGTTCTTAAGTAATTATTAAATGATTTTATAAATTGATTCTTTTGTTAATAAGATTTATAAGCAGACAAAGTGAAATTAACATAACGGTTAAGATTGGTATTAATCATTTCTCAAGAGACGATTAAGTGGAATTATTTAAATTAATTATGATATATTAATTAATTAAAAGAAGGGCTAATTGGAGTTGATTAACGAGATGATCATGTTTTAAGTTGACGAAGTCAACTAATTTAATTGGAATTGGTTATTTGATTGATCTGGTTTAAATTAATCTAGTGAAATAGATTAATGAATATTTGTTTTAACCTAATAAGATTTTGGAAAGAGGTTTACTATTTATTTAGTTAATAAAGAATTTAACCAATTCTATGGTCGTTAACGAGGGAATTATCATTTTAATAATTTAATATGTTAATGCTTAAAAGGAATTCATTTAATTAAGTAATCAAAGTTTGCTTTGAAACCTGATCGAATTGATCGAATGGGAAAGAAGTTTATAAACAAAATTTAGTATAAATTAACTGAGTTTTATAAACTAAGTTATTGAAAGGGATTTTAAGACAATACAAATAGCTTAAAATATAATATTTACTTAATATTTAAATTAAGTAAGGAGTTGAGATAAATGGTGCTTATACTGAACTGGAGTTTTATAAACGATGTTTATAAAAGGAGCATGAGCGTAAAATGTTAAGATTCAATTAACGTTACTTAATTCTGGAATTATAAGATGCGATCTAAATTCACTATATTAAATGAGAGATGAAGTTTCATCAGTTATAAGTAAAATGGGATTTGGTTTGATATTGGGAATGAATATCAGTTTTGGTACTACAACTGATATCTATCTTAAGATAAGAACGCTATTGATCAAGGTTTGAGAGGTAATTTAAAATACCCTAACTTGAACGACTTCAGGATTATCGAGAGATGCTATTAGTTGTAAATGGTGATGACGTTAAAGATGGGTTATTTTGAGAAATAGTAATGTAACGTTATTTGAAGAATATTGGAAATATATATAATAGATTACAATATAAAAGGAAATAAAAAAAGGCTTGAGAATATGAAATGATATTTCCATAGAAAAGGAAATAAAGGAGATTTGTGAAGATATAACTATGTTTCAAAGTGAGAAGATAAGTTTTAGAATGGGTTTATTTTAAAAAGATAAGTGATGAGTATAGTGTTCAAATGAGAAACCAAAGGAGTAGTGGTAATGATTGATTTACGAATGACGAGTTTAATCAATGATAACTAATAAATGGGGGTTATAATTAATGTTTTTGAAGTAATAGTAAAATAGAGATTGGATATAGTTATTAAATATTTTCTAAATATTAGATTAAAAGTGTTTTGAGAAGATTAATATGTTGAAATATGTATTGAATACCATGTTTAAAAATATAGAATGTTTTAGAAGCTTTGAATTAACCATTCGTTAATTATTTTTAAAGGGGCCAAGTGAATGTTGAGTACTGAACCAATGAACTCATTATATTCACACAATTATTATTTGATAGTTAAATCACCAACTATCATACCTGACTAATACGATTGTTGGTACGGAATGACCAGGATCGAATTTATATTCAAAAACCATTCCGTCTAGCAAATACGAAATATTGAAGATATCAGAAGATGATCGAGATGGAGCATTTAAGACCGTGAATCTTCATAAAACGAAAGGATTACTTATAATCTCTGGCTTAGCGGCCCGAGATACACTGTGATTTTGTCGTGGTTGGAATCTACGGATTTCAAGTACTTCTCGCTACCAATCCTTAGGGCGATTCCTAGGATGTGGTAGGAGTGTGCTTTCGGTTCATCCTATTCCTGGATGACTTGTATGGACGAATGTCTGACAGAATATTTCTTAAGAGTCACGTACATTGATTTTTACAAACGTACTTCTGTTGGTGGTAGCTAACACCCAGGGTATTTTTGTCAGCGTCAATTAGTGATTTGGAAAATCTGATGATGTGGCATTCAAAGTGAATGGTGGCGTGCTACCTAGGAAAGAAGAATTATAACCTCAATCCTCACAACTGGGAAACTACAAAATTCGGGCAGGCATCATGGCTATGTGGGTCGCACCCATTAGGGTGTATAATCACCTATCTAGAGAAATTACTTTTGCTTCTTTAATCTATCGATGCTGTCCCTTTCGGAAAACGATTGCTGATCCCAACCGTTGGTGATATACATTCGATATACTCAAGCGAAATGAGTGGTTGATCATGTGTGGGCCGGGTTACAAGATGTTCTTTTTGAACCTAGTGTATTCGCCAATAGAGATACACTATCGACATGTGGTTCCATACCTTGTCATAGTCGGAATCCAATCTCCAATAAGCGTCCACAGTTTTGATAGTATACTATATATGTGGAGCGTGAGATGCAAGCGTTCTGCTAGATTAATATTTATTTGTATTTAGACACTATTATAATATCAGAAAAATATTGATTTTCAAAAATGATTTGGGTTATCATAAGGTAAAAACCGTCCGTATTTATGTGTGGATTTGGTCTTACGATTATCCTTTTCTTTCAAAAAGATTTTTGAACTTTACAAATCAAGTTGGATGATTTCCCTTAAACTTTGTGGGTTGTTCTCACTCTGGTTCACCAGACTGACCCGGTATTTGTAATGCTCAGGTTAGACCGGATTGTACAGGTCCGGTTTATCGGATGGTGCGAATTCCAGAGACGAGCTGGAGATGACCAGAAGTATGATATCTAGTATTTATTCCGCTGTGTGATTATATATAAGGACAGATTATTATAACTGTCCAAATAAGTGATGTACTCTGATGATTATAAGTTTTATTTCAAGCTCTCAATAAAATTTATTTATTATATTTCGTTTCGCTGCGATGTGAGATTCTGTGTTGTCTTCTTCTTCTTCTTCTATTCTAGTATTTCTTTCTTTCTTACCTCATCCTCTAAATTCTTTCTATTGGCATCTGGATTTACAGTGCAATTTGGGTTGGACTGGTATTGTTTAGTCAGCCTAAAAGGTACCGGAAATTTGGGTCGCTACAAGACTGCCTTGGACTTTTTGACATTCCATTGTCGTCTTACCCCTGTAAGTCTACCTTGGACTTTTTGGCATTCCATTGTCGTATTACCCCGGTAAGGCCGCCTTGGACTATTTGGCATTCCATTGTCGTCTTACTCCGATAAGGCCGCCTTGGACCTTTTGGCTTTCCATTGTCTTCTTACTCCAATAAGGCCGCCTTGGACCTTTTGGCTTTCCATTGTCTTCTTACTCCAGTAGGGCCACCTTGGAATTCTCTGGCTTATCCTCGGTCGTCTTACTCTAGTAATGGTGCCTTGGAGTTTTCTGCCATATTCTTGGTCGTCTTGCCCCGGTAAGGCTGCCTCAAACTCATTTGGATATCTGGATATATGGTGATTGATTATTCTGGATTTAACGATTTCGGGTTTCCCAATTACCTAGCTATGGATTTTCTGTTTACATAGGTTATTGGACTCCCGCAGTCCACTGGTTATTATAGTATTCTGGTTATCTCTAAAAGACTTGAAGCGATTGTCGGCTTTCATGGGATTTCGGGCTTTTTGGTTTTCTGGTTCATGGATAATATAATCCAAAGTGATCGTGGGTTTCTGGGTTTCTCTTCTTCTCGCAAAACACATCTTCCTTCGTCAAGCAAGACATGATTTGGAAGGCAAAGTGTTGACACACTTTTTGGTCGAAGCTGTCACATGTCAAGATTCTGGTTAGCTACGTGCTCAAGCATCGGGAACATTGTCAGAAAACACAAAGTGATTCAATTAAAGTCGTGATGTGATCAGAAAAGGATTGGAAATGGCTTTGATTCGTAAAATCATTGTAAAAATACATGATCGACATGGTCCGATTAGCCTAAAATTTTTGAGCTTGTCGGTCCGATCACGTGGCAAAACTCGTCGCGTAAAAGTATATGGTTTCAGTGAAAAGCAGTGTCAGGCATTCAAAAACAGCTGATCGACACGCAACGATCACGAAAAATGGCTTGCGCGACTCATGGCATCAAAACCTGGTAAGTTTGGAAAAAACTAGTTCGGCACGTGAAAACCGCCTGATCGGCACGTGAAAATCACTAAAAAATATGGTGAAAACATGGCGTATCACTTTGGCACATTTGGCAAAACAAGGATTTGGCATACTCAAGAAAACATTTGATCAACACGGCAAAAAGCCTCGGATCCACGTGTGTGCACCAAGAAAATCAATTTGGCAAATCGACTTGGGCCTTGTCAAATATTGTATCGCATCACCCAAGGATGCGATATTTTGCATGTTCATCATGGTGAAATTCATGATCATCCCCATCTCTGTATCGTATCCCAGTGATGCGAGATTTGGCTTGGCAAACAAATGCGGTGGATCTTGCATTGGAAGGGATGTGATTTTCCTATGATCGCATCAGTGGATGCGATGGTTGGTACAGCTTTGATGCGGTAAAATGGATGCAAAAATCAGGATGCGTTCTGGACTTTGGCATTAGCCAAATCTTTTGGCACAAAGCCTGTGCCTTGCGGATCAACGTTTTTGAAGGATATGCTCGTGTTTTTCTCGGCTTTTCTGCATGTGAATTCCTGGAGCAAGTTGACAAAGTATCAAATGCCAGAAAACTTGGATGGTGTTTTTGCAATGCGGATCACCCAATTTTGATGGATCGGCGCATGCTTTCAACGCATTTTTCAGGATGTGAAATTCCAAAGAAAACGTGATGAGATTTTTGGCACACGAGTTGGAGTGATGCGATTTTTCATATTGCGGTCCCAAATCTCACCCACTCGTACCTAACCCACTACTATAAATATCTCCAAGCTTGACATTCAAAGGGGTTGGATTCTAATTGGATTTTTGGTCTTCTTGAAGCTCTCGAGCACCATTAATGGCTTCCATCTTCTTCTCCTCGACTATCGAATATAGCTTGGACCACTAAAACATTGCACAAATGTTTTCCACCACCTTTTGGGCATTCACAAAGACATTTACACTGCATTTGGACAGTTTTGGACATTTATGGATTTTTTGGACATCGAAGCTAAAAATTGGACATTTTCGACCAAGTCAACGTATTTCTCACTCAACGAAGAATATGAACATTTTAGTCAAAGTTTAGAATTAACTATTACTTTGTTGTTCTATTGTAATGCTTTGTTCTCAAATATTGTCCAAACTTGTACAATTTTATAATCATAAATTATATGATGAATGATTACTATAAAGTGGACGTAGGCGTTAGCGCCGAACTACTATAAAAAGTTGTGTTCTCCCTGCATTACTTTACTTTGGATTTGGAATATTGTGATCACATTACACATAAACTTGAGGGTTGGCATGTGCCGAATAAAGAGACAATTCCCCACATCAACTAGTAAAAATGTAGGATTGTGAATGCATAGATATAAAAATTGTCCTTAAAGAAAAATAGTTTAAAAAAGGTATGCTCAAATATTTGAACATAAAGTTCATCATGCTTTGTCTAGTCTAGATTGATTGGTTGAAATTCTCAATCTGCTATTAGTGTAGATTTATGTTTATGCCACACAATTTGCTACAAATATGTAAATTTTGTATGAGCTTTACTGAAGATCCACAAATTCAGACTTTGAGCAAGCTTTAATTATTAAGTTTCGAGTTCATTCTTTTCATCGACGAGTACAATGCTAAGTACAACTTTCATTATTATTCTAAACTATAAGAAGATAAAAAAACTAGAAATTTTATTCCTTATAAGTATAAGATGGAGTTCTATTCATATGCATGTCATAAAAAATGAGTTTTTTTTTTTTTTTTTTTTTTTTTTTTTTTTTTTTTTTGCAAGGCTAAAAAAAGGTAACACTACAATAATGCAAATGTAATGTTTAACATATTCGTCCGTATAATTTACATATATTATAACATTACTCCTTCAATACACATCTTTAAATTCTTGAATGTTCATACATCAACTTGAAGTTATCCCTTCTTATTCTGAAACATATGTGATGATTGTTATTATTATATTACTTACATATATTTATTCAATCGATATAGACATTGTCTATTGCCTCATTAAAAACTCTTCTAAAGAAAATCAATGGAAAAATCTTGTGAATGAAAACAACTACAATAACATATTTTATTATTTTATTTCATCAAAAGAAGTTTATACACTTAGATATAGATAATGCCCGATTTAAACGTCATTAAGAAAAACTCAGTCGGAGAAATCACAATGTAGAAAAAAGTGTGCAATATAGTATGATATATTTTAATAGTTTATTGCATCAAAAGGAAGTTTGATACTTCAGATTAATGTAATGTTTCGTTGAAATCGGATTAAGAAAAACCTGGTAGAAAATATCTTAGTAAAGAAAAAATAGTATAATATATTATAACATATTTTAATAGTTTATTGTGTCAAAGGGAGTTCAATACCTCTGGATCAACATAACACCTTTCTAATACCTTACTAATAAAAAAGCCAATAAAAAAAATTGTGAAGAAAAAAGAGTACATTATAATATATTTATGCATGCTCCCACTAATTTTACATTTTTTTTCCTTTAAGTTTGAATACGTGTCATGATAATTCAAATTAACAACAAATACATATGATTCAAATATGTGTGACATTGCTTAAACTAGCGCTGAGAAAATTAAAATCTGGCATTATACTCCCGTCTTAAAGATGTTCATCGTCTATAAAACGTTGCCTTCGAAACAATTAATTTTCCAACTTTTTTTTTTAAAACACTTCATGTGCTTTTATTTTTGCGCTTTCGATCAGTTTTTCTTGCATATTACAAACACATCTTCAATGAATATTAAGAGTTTCAACATACTCATCGTGAAGTATATCATGATTTACATTACGATGATACTTAAAAGACGCTTACAATCTATGATCCATGTTGTCTACATTCTTTATAACTAGTAAAGTTATTTACATTCTTTAGGATTTGCATGCTTTCATTATTTTGTATGATTGAACCAACATTTATGCATTCGGGGATATTTTAAGTATATTAAACACTTTTGCTACTTCAAATAATATAATTGCTTATAAGATTATCATATCTTAGGCACTTAACATATTTTTAACACTATGTTTTAATAATTTCAGTGGCATGCCCATTTCACACACACATACATACACACACGAACACATACACACATATACATACATACATACATACATACATACATACACGTATATACATATATATATATATATGTGAGTGTGCACATGTGCATGTGTTTTTAATTTCATATTATGGACTGAAGGTCCATATTTTCTGTTTAGGAGAATTTATGAACGTCAATCATGTATTTCCATGTTTCAAGCATTTTTATTTTTGAAATTAAAGGTACTTTATTACAAAACCAACATTAGAAGGGTATTAAGACAAGAAAAAACAAGAATTACATGAAACAATAAAAAATGTACATGTAGAAATAAAAGCTCGTCTCCATACCAGGAAAAAGGGTCAAACTGGAACATGCAAATTTAAAAATAAAATAAAATAAAAAGAAGCCCGCGTGCAAAACCTACTCCAGTAACTTTAACAAAAAAGCTTCTCGACTAAATTATGGCTCTCCATCCAAAAGCTTACCAAAGCAAATCAAGGCGGAAAATAAGTTTGTGTGTTACACATTTGGCGATTACACACATAGTTAGATGCCGACAAATTCTTTGTAAAAATAATCTCAAAAGCTTGTATAAGTGATTTGACTTCAGCAAAAATAAGATTAGCTCCGATTTCCTTTGGGGGTAGAAATATTCTTAAACACGCGGATGCATCTCTCTTTCCATACAAGGCTGATAGCAGATGTGAATGCAATTCTTGAAATGTTTCGCAAGTTTTTGTTTGATAGTTTAATGATCTAAAATTTGAGATTTCTTGTAGTATTTGATAGTTCCCACTAAATCTGATTTGCATGTTTCTTTTAAGGAAATCATAGATAAATTTAAAATAAGAACAAAGAAAGAATAAGTTATAATTGTTTTTCTAATGGATGATTACTATATTATAATATACAATTTAGTAGGCTAGTTAACACTTAAACACTCTTGCGGGCTTTCTTTAATGTATACTAATCATTCCGTTTCGAAAAAAGAATGATTCAAGGAACTTCGGGACACACTGCTAAGCATGAGCTTGCTACTGGAGGGGTAGGCGAAGATAGCCAGTCGGAAGCTACAACTGCTATGCATGATTATCCTGTTATGTTCAAGGCCAAGATGGCAACGATCATGAGGAGAATTCCCGATCTAGAAGCGGTAGTAGAGTGTGGTGTTCCTGTGCAAGCACTTAGGGTGGTTGATTTCGCTAAGTTGAGCAAGGACTACAATTCTCTAGGTGGCAGGCCGTTTGCTGGAAAGGAACCTGCTATTGAGATTCAAAATTGGTTGGATACGTGTGTTCGGATTTTCAAAGACCTGGGAATTGATGATGCGACTAAGGGGAAGCTTGCGTCGCCATTGAGGCAGGAGCAAGGAAGTGCGATGTATTGGTGGAACTACATCACTTTAGAAACTCCAGAGGACAATCAATTAGGATCAGTTTAGAACTAGGTTTAGGGTGAAGTTCATTTCTACGACCTAGAAATTAGTACTTTTTAAGAGTTTTGTCTAGCTTAATCAAAGAGGTGGACCAGTGTTTGATTCTGTGGCTGAGTTCGAAGCTTTATCAAAGTATGCCCATTCATATATCGAGACTTCTCACCAGAAGAACGAGACATTTATATTAGGTTTGGATGAAAATATGGGGAAAACAACTAATAGATCATATTGACGAACCTTATGAGAAGCTAGTAGAGAAGGCTCTAAGGAAGGAGAGTTTGTTTCCGCTGAAAATGGAAGTTGTTGTCGAGAATAAGGAGTTGAAATAGCAGAGTGGTAGTGATAAGAAAAAGTGGAATGATAAACGAAAACAGCAGCAACAAGGGAAGAATAACCAGAAAAAGTCGAAGGGTGGGTTACTTGTTATAACTGTCAACAAAAGGGCCATTATTCCAAGGATTGTAAGAATCCTAAGGTGGAAAGGAAGTATTATAATTGTGATAATCCTAGGCATATAAAGAAAAATTGTCCGGAGCCACCAAAAGATAAGTAAGTTGTAAAGGCGTATGCTCTGGATGTTGTGTCATCTTACTCGAGGGGTCCGACTACAGAGGAAAAAGGGATGTGCATTGTTGTGCAAGGTACGCTTTCTGTCAGAGGTGTTTTTGTTCGAGTTGTTTGATACGCTACATATTCTTTTATCTGTAATAAGCTTATGTGCAAGTTAGGCTTAGAACCTGAGATTGTCGATAGAACATTGGTTGTGACTAACCCAATAGGGGGTTTATCTAGTCTTTGTATGCTTTGTCGTAGTCTAGTTTTATAGATTCATGGTTGCTCTTTTGTATGTGATTGCTTTGTTTTGAACTTCGATGGGTTTGGGATTATTTTAGGTATGGACCATCTCAAGAGGTATGCAGCTATCGTGGATTGCGAGAGGCTTAAGGTGACAATCGAGAATGTGGAAGGGGGAATGATGGTGATATATTGTTTACCAGAGGATGGGGTTCTAGGTATCATTTTATATTGCCTTGTGATTCCACGAGATGGGTTGTCATCTGTTGTAACGATCCAGAATTTTTGACCAATTTAAAATAGGGATTTTGAATATAAAACTAAAATTTCTAAATACAAAATGAATTTAATTTGGATTAAACATGGATTTTAAAATAAATATAGTATAAATAATATAAATATAAATTAAGTGATAAAATGGATATTTAATTTTGTCAAAATATAACGATATAATTTTGGTAAGAATTTATCAGCTTTTGTCGCAACGAATTTTTCAAATACGTATTTATAAAACTATTTTAAACGTGATCAATTATATTTAAATAAATATATTAAATATAGACAATAAATGAAAATAAATATTTTAAATTAATAAATTTGTTCGCAGATATTGTCAGGATTTGATAACGTTAATCGTCGGGTGTTGAAAGGGTCAACGATAGCCTATAATTGAACTCTTGAAACATATCAGAAGTGTTTCAACTTATGCAATACTTGTGTCACTAAATTGTTTTAAAATGAAACCATGTGTAGGAGCATGGTATTAGGAAGGTGGTTTTGCGAGGTGGCTTCATGCATAAAGATGTAGCCTTGAAAGTGGATAAGTGTCCATGTGAAAAATCTATAAAATACTCTTGAACCATCTATATAAGAAGCCTTAATTCCCTCTTTTTCATTCCATCCAAGCCTCTCCATTCTTAGCTCCCTCTTTCTCTCCTTTTCCCTCTTCTCCTCCTCCCTAAGTTCGTCCTAGTACCCCTTCCCCCTTGGCCTCCCTCGGTCGTACCACCCCCTATTTCTTCCACCTCCCTCCGACCAAGTTTCAACACCTCCACCTCCTTCATTTCCATCCACCTCCCACATCATACCACCACCCTCCCAAACGCCACCTCCCCGCGCCAGTGCCACCACCCATCCAAATTCTATCACCCCATATCCTAGCCTCCCCCTACCCACATCGTACGCCCTTCCCTCCACCATCATCAAGTCGACCCCACCTCCTCCTCCTCTCATATATATATATATATATAATATTTTATCGAAAAGTCGGTGCGGGGTAATATGGTCCGTACGAAATCATCCGCGGTTATTTAGGTTATCCTACCATGAAGATTTAAAAAGAAATTATGCCGATGAGAGACTCTACACATTTTTTGTTTATATACAGTATGTGCGTAAGGTTGGATGAATAGTTGTGTAGTTAATAACATATACACTTATGAGTGTTAATTACTGTAACACTTGCACGTAGATGATATTGTTGATGGTTACTATGAATGTTCTTATGTTGACTATTGCTAAACACCTAACATATCTTAATTATGGAATTACATTGATGATTGGTTGGGTCTCCTTTTCAATTGGAAATACAGATGATTATCATATTAATTTAATATTGAAAATGAGTTCTGGAAGTAAAATTTGGAATTTGATATCCAAGATGGTTTGCAAATGAAATTAGAGTATATATGAACAACTTTTTTAAAGGCGGTAAAGTATTTGAAAACAATTTTGACTATAAATGGCTAGTTCAAGTTTGAAATCGATTTTAAATGGTGAATTTCAAAAATTAAAGTTAAGATTGGTATATAAACGATGGTTTAGACTAAACCTATTATTTTGATAGTCCTATATAATATTTAATTTTGATTTCTGCAAAGTTTGAAGTTCAAAAGATTAATTTTTGAAAAATAATATTATTTTATTAATGTTATAATATCCAAATTTGATTTGAAATTGAAGTGAAATTTTGGAAAATATTGTTTTAAATGAATTTATATATGTTTTTAAAGATTTATAATCGTATTTGAAGTAAATTGGATAAATTTTTATTTTGATTGTAATATGGTCTGAATAGGGCTAGTCGCACTGTGGTAGTTCGTGAATTTCGACCAAAAAATTTAAACGCTTATAACTAATGCAATATAAATCCGATTGACGTGAGACGAAAAACGTTTTATAATGATAATAGTTTTCAAATGAAAAATAAAATTTTAAATTTCAATGTATAGATTTCAAGTTATGTTTAGTTTTACTTTCAAATAAAATCGTAGTTTTGTAGTTCGATGACCGTAATTGGAAACCAAATGAAACGGCTTTATAAAAATTATTTAAAATATGGAAAAAATACGATAAATCATAATTAACTATTTGAAAGTTATTCGAATTGGAAATATTAAGTTTTGGATAATTAAAAGCTTATTTCAATCAAACTAGCTATTTAGTAACACTTTTGTAATGCTTTTGCAACGTTTTCTGGAAATAATATGTTTTAAAGTTTTACACTTGTTAATTATTATTTGAATCTTCAAAAATGATTTATGAAATATAATTTTGGGAAGTTTATAGTATGTACATAAACATAATGGCTTAGATAAAATCTAGTTTAAGATAAAAAGGGTCTCCAGTTATTAACAAAGTTAGAAGTGATCTTCAAATGTTGATATTAATTCCATAGATGGAATTTATACTATTTGGGGAATTTAGAAAGGTAGATTTACCATTATTACGCCTATATTATTGGTTAAAAACGGGAATCGATATTGAACACAATCTGATAAAAATTTCTATTTAGTTCTTATATTATATGGTTTCAGATAATCTTTTGATTAAAATAAAGGTTTTCAAATTAGATTTGGATAGAAATAATCTTTGAATACTTGATATAAAATTCCATTATTAAAAGTATATGATCTAAGGAATTTAAAAGATGTTTCATCATTATTTCGCTTATAGTATTTACTAATTATGAGAATTGGTATTTAATATAAGTTAATATAATTTCTATACAAATTTTATATTTTATATCAATCGGTTTAGACAAAATTAAATTCTAAATTAAGTTAATCAATAAAGGTTTTGGAAACATTGAATTAAAGTAGGATTGTTAGGACTTACCAGTCTTAATCACCTCAATTTTGAAGGATATGCTTTTAAAAGGAAGAATTTAGATTAAAAAAGGATAAAGTAGGAAACCTTGATTAAGTTCGATTTATTAAATGAAGGATTTGTTAAAAATTATTAGTTATGGATTCTATTAAGAGATAAGAATTTGAGAATGATTTCAAAGAAGAAAGTTTCTAATTAACCATATTCAAATAAAGGGAGATTTGATTAAGATCTGATATAATCCATAACTGTTTTAAAATTGCACTGATTATTTGGAAAGACTGGGATCGGATTTCTATCCGAAAACCATTTCGAATAATCAAACGATGTAATGAATCAAAGTGTTAAAGACGATAGTTGAAGACCTGAAATCTTCACATTGAAGTGACTGCTTGTTGACGCTTCTGTTAGGAGGCATCCCATAATGAGGTTATTTATAGTGGTGGTCCTGACGTACTTAGAGATTTTCTAAATTTTCAAGGGCTTCTCTCCTTTATTGGACGAGGAATAAAGCACCTTCAATTTCGTTCAGACCCAGAACGAGCTTGTATGATGTGTGTCTGATAGTGTATTTTGTAATGTATTTATTGGTTTTTTCTAAACATATTTTTGATTGGTGGCAAAGAATATGTTCTCTTAGCTTAACACCCTTCTTTGAGACATAGGAGCTCAAATGTGATATGGTTAGTAATTATCAATTCTATGTTATGAAATGACAGTGTGGTATACTAAGCGATGTGCTATTGTTGATCAAATCTTGGCTTAGTAAGCATAGCTTTGTGTAACGAGACTTCGATTAGCCTCATTCCTCGGAATGGCCAAAACCAGGAAAATGCGGTAAGGATATTGGTGTGTCGTTTCATTTTAAATAAAAAGTGTACCATGGTATGGATCTCAGGTATTACTTATGTGGAAATTTCTACTTATGTGGATGTTGATGTAGCGGGCACCCGGTTAAAGATTGGTAACAACCGGAAGATGACATACTTAGGCGCGATCTAATCAATCCAATTAAAGGAGAGACCGACCTTGCATTGGCAGAGAGCTAGTTGGTTCTCGAGACATCCTTCTGGAGGTGTAACCATCGGATAAGGAATTTTCCTAGCCTGGTCATTTATTGAAAATCCATTTTCCACCACGAACCCTTATGGTTTCAGTTGTATATTATTTGTCAACATAATAGGATGGGGTATTATGCTAGCTAACATTGATACATCTATTTGCGAAATGAATTTTCACACTATGCACTAATAATAATATCAGAGGATTTCCTACGTATCAAGTATTTTTGGTCATCATAAGGAGAAACATTGCCTGCCTGCATTTGCATTATGTGTGTGCCGTGAGACCTTATGGTAGCTTCATTTTCCAAAAAGCATTGTGAATTCTTACGCATTGGTATTCATAAGGGGAAATCCATTTCGTGTTTAGACGACATGGTCTTATGATTTACCTCACTTTAAAACAAACCCAAATATAACTATTTTAGTTTCTCACATCTATCCCATGATTGACCTGGAGTTTTTTGTTTTCAACCTAAACTCAGGGTGCCTATAATTTTCCACACGTGCAGCTGGTAGTTTATGGTTTGCGGATTTAGTCTTGGACTCAATTCGAGCAGATTCAGGGGTTGAGATATAAAACTATATCTCGGATCATTATTCTACCGAGAGTATATTTTTTCATTGTGTAACTATTGTACTCTAATGATCATTGTAACTCTGATGTAATTAAAATTCATTATTTTCTGTTCTAATGTGTAAGTACCCGCAAACAATATGTCTTTATTAACGTTTTGAGGCAGTTTATTTAGCAGTTAGAGATGGGGAAAAAGGCGGGTGGTTACAAAAGTGGTATCAGAACTTGGTTGTATACAAAACTTTGGGGTACGACTCATTAGAATGGAAGGAAAGGATTCATCAGATATAGGATTAGTAATATCCTATAATGAGTAACTCATTAGATATAGGATTAGCAATGCCCTAGAATGAGTTTGGGAGTACTATATACAAGAGAGAGTATTTTCACATAAAAAATGGTTTTGGTTTTGAAAAGTAATATGTTTTGAGTATAAAAGGATTCACTTTGAAATATAAATATGTTATAGTTTGGATTATAAATCAGGAGACCAAAACTATTAAAATTCATGTGATCTTTTCCAAACTAATTAGTTAAGGTAGTTAGAATTTGAATATGAATATCTTTAGTCAAACTATGAAATCTTAAATGATCATATGGAATTGTAATTAGGATAAATAATCCAAGTATGAAAAGCTTTATAAATCTAAGAATTTGGTTAAAAATACATTTCAAAAAATAATTAAAGTAATTTAATCTTGAATAAGTCAGGCTAAAACTTAAGTGTTTGGACTGAAATAAGGAATTTTCAACAATTTTGGACAGTTGATAAATATTGATTAATGTTAGATCCAAAAATGGTTCTAACATCCAAATTAACGATAATCTAAAGAAATTGAAGTAGAAAAACAAAGAGAAACACACGATTTATAGTGGTTCGGCGTTAAAAAGTCTACGCCCACTTGAAACTTCTTTGATTGGTGATTTGAGTACAAATTCAATGATTATTCTCACTCAATTTCACTCATACAATTAATAATTTCACTCAATTTCCTCTAAAACATGCTTCGAAAGATGATAATGATCTGAATAAAGTGATGTTATTCGGTTTCGAGGAGAGTTGGAGTCAGCAATTTGCCAAAAGATCCCTTCAAATGATGCTTGGTGGTGTATTTATAGGCAGATATCTCGCTTGAAGGCCTCCGGTTCGGGTATGCGTGGCAGCCATCCCGTTCAGTATGTAATGCGGAGCCCTAAGATGTTGCCAGAACATTACCTTTGTTGGTGAACGTGGGATGATGGGTGTATAACCGCTCCGAGTCTTCTGGAGTCGTGGAGTATAACTGTTGTTTCAGCTGTCTTAGGATCGAATCGGAAATGCAAAATGAGGGGTTCGGATCGGAGAGGCCCGAACTGATCCGGTTAGCCTACTTTTTAGCATTTCCTAGACTGATTATCTCGAAGTGAAAGGGTTCGGCTCGAAGGGCTCCGATCCGATCCGAATGTCTGTTGGGGAATCTTCCTTCAAACCTATTTATTAAGCAATCTCTTAGTTTTGTGTAGCCTGATCACAAATCGGGCTAACGTTTTGGTCCCTCGAAGTATGCATTTATTGAAAATAAAGTATGCTTCGAAATACTTTTCCAATCTGCTTCTGAATCGAAGTCACTGAACAGCTGTTTCTACTCGTCTGTATAACGATGACGTTTCCTAAAGTCGCATCTTCTGGCGTTTATAAATATAACACTGCATGTTTGAATCATTCCTATTGTTTTCAATAATCTCGAGAATCTATTTAGTGTCTAAGCAATTTCTCCAGGTGAACTTTTATGGCGTATTATTCATGTACCTTTTATTTTCCATTGAATTTATCTCATGCGTTGAATTAGCATTAATAGCCATGCTTCGATTCGGATCAAGCCCATTTGAACCAGGACATGCTTTAAACACCATTGCGTCAGCAGCCTGGATGACTTCATGTTGACTTGGATCCTCTACTGAGCGGATCGGTCTTAGCACTGGGGGCCCATGAGAATACTAATAGCCCCTTATCTTTATATAAATTTGTGAAAATCTCTCTCCCCCCTTTCAATTTACTTTGCCTTCACTTCCCAATTTAGCACGAACCCTAATCCCCAAATCTTTAAAACTCCTTTCAATCTTCAAATCAGGTTAATAGGTGGGTCAGTAATTTTGTATAATGTGATTATACTTGCGTATTGCTTGCTAATGTCATTTGCTTTCACCTCGTTTTTCCAATATGCGTCAATCATTGTTGTTACGGGTCTTTATCTCATCGTCGCTGTCATTGGTGATTTCATCATGATTTCAAGGTAGTGGCGATGGCGGCTTAATCGAGAGCAGTCTTGATTTGATCAACAAACTTCCAAGTGAGGTGCAAATGGAGTTCTGGGTTCGAGTTGGGTGTTTGGGAAGAATAAAGAGGAGCAACTATTGGTGGAGAATGGAATCGGTTCAGATCGGTTGTGAGTGGAAGAAACTAGAGCTTATCTAAAGGCACATGCAAATGGAGAGTTGGTGGTGCGGGGTTGGATCAGATCGGGGGGAACCTCTAAAGGATGATATTGGCTTCTAAAGTTATGCTTCGGGTCTGATAGGTGTCAATCAATCCGAGTCAATTTAGGTTTGTCAATTCCGATCCGACCCGGGTCTGCCTTGCTTCCTTCACCGCACCGATCCAATGAGCGAATTCGAGAATCCTCATTTTGTTGTGATGCTTTTCATTGTAAAATTCCTAACCGATCTGCATGAATTGTGAAAGTCTGAACCGATCCGAATATGAAGAAAAATTCCAAACCGATCTGAATTTATACACCATGCAATATAATCAGATTATAAATAACTTGGTTAATACTAAGTATGGCTTGTGACTTGGTGGACAGTTAGGATAGAGCCTTCTTGACTGAACTTTTGGACTGTTAACGAATACTTAATTATTTTTCTCACCTTTACATTGCATTCCTTTATATTCACCTTGCATTCTTTAGTTATATCATGGCACACACATATGTACACTGGGACACATGCAACTTCACGTTAATTTCTGTTATTGTTTCATCAATAGTATAGTAGTTATAACTGAGAGACGCTCAGCTAGGTCAATAGAAAGGAGAGAAGCTACCAGGTCATCTGAGAATCCACCCGTTGAAGGTTATCTTCCACTTCAGATTCGGGTTGGAATAGCACAGGTTCGTACTATGAAATGGGAACTCATGAAAGTGATGTATCATCCATGGGTGATGTCTCTCTAGGCGAGGAAGAAGGAGGGGTAGGAGATGGTCGTGCCCCAGATGAGTTTGGGAATGTTAATATCTTGGAACCGCCTAAGGATTCAGTTGAATCAACAATCGACAATGACAGACTTGCACGGATATTCCTAAAGCATAGGATTCTTCGAAGAGATACTGAGTTGCCCTCGAAAACAGATCGTCCTCATAATCCACTGGAAAGGTATACGGCTATCAACAGATTAATGTGTCTTGTTGGGGGCAATACCTCCATTTTCTCCATTCGTCATTGATTTTCTGTGACAACTACAGATTGCCCCATGCAACTTCATCCCAACTCCTATGCTTATCTGTATACTCTATACATAACATATAAAGAAATTCTAGGTGTAGAGCTTACTTTTGAGGACGTTCATTTCTTTTACAATTTCAAGCATCGGACCAATGATACACCGTCTTTTTGTATACTTTGAATCGGTAACCAAAAGGAAAATCATCATTGTTCCTTTTTGCAGCAAAGCTGGGGACCCGAAACCTGAATGGTTTTATATTAAGCAGCAACTGGGGTGTGCCAGAAGATGGCTTAAGTCAAGTAAGCACATCAGTTTTTGAGTTCCAGTTCCGATCTTTATCATTAATACATTAAGCATTGCTTGTTTTCACTTGCAGTTTCTAACCCTCCGCAAGAGAAGCATCCAGTGCAATTTTATCACTTGAATCGGTTACTCAATCGTGATCATAAATTCTTAACCATCAAGGACTGCTTAGTGGATGAATATCTTCATCGGTATCGTCTAGTTGCTATAACTCGTAGCATAGGTTATGGTGAAGGCCCTTATGTGTACATACCCCCAGTTGAAGGGCCAATTGACATTCCACTCGAGATGGGAGAAAGTTCAAAAGATCCAATAGTACCCCTTAGGGATCCTCCTTCTCCCTCTTCGACTCAAGATAATATACTAGAAAATATAGCAGAAAAAGATAGCGATAAATACATCACTCCCGAGGATGCTGCCACTCCTGAAAAACCGGTCTCTCCAAAAGAGTTACCATCAGATGCTCCTCAAGGAGATGCCCCCACTGTGGATGAATCTATATTTCAGGGTTTAGGAAATCTTCCCTTGCCCGAGACCCTTTATACTTCAGAAGATTTCAGAACGAACCCTCTTACCTTTACTTCAGAAGAAGAAGTTACTCCTATGAAGACTAAGGAAACTGCACATACTAGCCTAACTTCGGGGTCTGGTTGGTTGGGGGGATATCACTTAGGATATGCACAACGTACTAGCACTGCACGTCAAAGTACATGTGCTTTACATAAACATTGGTTCTGAACTTTACGTACCTTATTTTACAGGAACGATGACACACCCCCGCTATGATGTCAGGAAAGTCTGCACCAGCATGCCTAGATTTGATTCCGACGCTGAACATGATCGCCATGAGAGCTACGGCAGGGACGGCAAGAGGCATTATGATTCCAATCGTCCTCATTCTTCGCGCTCTCGTTCTCCCTGTCGGTCAGACCCGAACAAGTACAAGTGCTACCAAGATCGTTGTGGAGGGGACAAACCACATTCCAAAGATCTGATTCCTTCTAAAGAAAATCATCCTCAAGAGAAACCTCCACCAAAGCGTGTTGATTCGCAGGATAAACATAAAATTTCCGAAAAAAGATCGGGCAAAGATGAAATATCCTTTGTACCCACTAAGTGAAGAAATGTCGAATTATCCCTATCCAAACCCGTGTCACTCGATTCTGAGCACAAAGAGAAACTGGCATATTTGAAGAAACAATTCTCGGATCATTATTTTGATCATTTGCAGTTTATTCCTTCGCTTGAGCCTGTTTCTTTGAAGTGGGCGGATGATGATAAAGCAAAGACAGACTTAGTGGACATGTAATACACAAAGAAGTATAAATATTCATGCAACCTCTCTAAGATTATTCTGGACTTAATCACTGATATCGGTCACATGAAGGAAACGGCCAATTATGACGAAAGCATCTTGAAAAATTCGGAGAAGGACTTGGAAGATGCACAGGCTCAGCTTGCTCTTGCTCAACGGGATGCTGACAACTACAAAAAGCAACATTAGGAGTTACAAAAGCGCTGTCACACTTTATTGGAATCCTATACCCAAGAGTGCTTAGATCTAAAGAAGCAAGCTGAGGATGCTAAATCTGAGAGTGTTAAAGCACAATTGGCTTGCACTACCCTTGAACAGGAGAAGTCTATGTTAGAGAAGAGAAATACTGATTTGGTAAAACGGAATGCTGAATTAGAAGCCAAACTGATGGAGGCTGAATCTAGAGAAGTCTTGGCCGAGGGGAATACGAGCATCGCCATTAAATCTGCCGAAGAGTTGCAAGCTCAGCTTTCTACGTCCAGAACTAATTGGATGGTTATGGTGAACTGATGATAGAGTTCTTTTCCCAAGTGATCTATCATCGGGACATTTCTTGGATCGAAGATTGCCCGACAACTCTGGATTATGTATGGGACCAAATCATTGAATGGGGGAAGAAAGAGCTCAAGGTAGACTCCATTGGTGAAAACAAACTTATGGAGAAATTCCTGAGGGGTGAAGAACCGGTGCGCTTGGCTGAAGGACACAGACTCATTGCTGCAGTTATGGAAGAAGAGACACGTTAAGCTAAGGGAAAAAAAACGTCCTTGAAATTGGTTCTTCTTCTGCTGCCCGTGGGGATACCAGAATGGAGGGATATGATCCAGAGAATCCGGGAATCCCTAAGACATCTTTTTTACCCCCTATTCCTGAAGTGACACTAGAGACTCTAGCTACCCCAATCGAGAAATCATCTGAAGGTATCTCTACCTTCTAACCCCAATTTATTAGGGCTATTTCAACCTTTCGCTACATTATTGGATAGTCAACCAAAGACCCTATTGTTTCTCCTGAGTTAATACCAGTTAGTTGTCATTTTATAGGTGCACAGCTAGTTGAAAAGGCCGATGAGCAGCGGAAAGAAATCACTGATCTGAGGTCTGCTGAAGAGATCCAAGAGAAGCATGCTGAAGTCACTAGCTCAAAATCTGTGGAAAAGGTCAAGGATAAGGACGAGGTTGTCGAGGAGACTCCCATGCCATCTACCACTGAAAAACCCCGAGATGAAGATGTGATAGATGCCCTAAAAGACAACGGTGGCAATGATGGGCATGAGGAAGAGGAAGATGTTGTCGTGACTAGGGATTTGGTGGATGTTGACGACATGACTTTGGCTGATATGAAAGCCGAACAGGACAAGCTCTTAAAGGCGAAGGCTGAGAAGGAAGATCTCGAGGCTGTTAAACCTCTCGCGGAAATCCCTCCTGGACCTAGGTTAGTTGTCAAACTTTCAACTAGGTCGATTACTGAAGAGCTTGCTAAAAAAATATTCTACTGATCCCAGCGCTCCAGTTCTAAGGAAGAAGAAGCCAAAGAGAATCCTGACTGAGGTTGAAAAAGAGGAGAAGGAAAAACTTAAATCTGCCAAGAAAGCGAAGTCCACTATGAAGTCCAAATGAGAGGCAGTTCTATTCTTTATTTTTCCTGTTCCTCGGTCCACTGTTGTTGTAGTGAGTGCGGCCCTCGCCTTTGTTTATTTAGTTCTTTTGTATAAGCCTGCACTTGTGTAAATAAAGTGGTTTGTTTCCCACTATGTTAAATGCTTTTGAGTTCGTCATCTATTTCTGTTAATGTCGAGAAATTAATAGGCACAAGTGGTAAGCAATAATTTAAGTCATAATCATGTTCCCCTGCAAAAGTATAGACAGAGAAAATATCATTCACAGAAATTGCCGCTTAAATAAACAAAATAAATGATTGATGGGAGGGTGTGTGATGGTTATGCCCCCAATCAATGTTGAATATAACACTTGGCTAAGGCTTGTTCGAGATTGATTAAACTACCCCCAGCTCTTTCGGCTGGGCTAAAATTCTTCTTTATTAGTACCCATTCTTTGTACCTTTATACTCTTTTGTTGTATGGTCAGGTTAGAGTGGATTCGAGGCGGTCTTTTGTCATGGTGCACCTTCATGCCTTAAGGACGTCGTCTTCCCGTCCTTTATACTCTCTCTTGACTCATGAGAGATAGAGTTTGGGACGTCGGCTTCCCGTCCTTTTATGTCATTATGCAAATGGTTATTTCATTTGCTTTTGTATCGATTCAAATGTCTAACGTTTTCGACTTATGTTATGACAATCACAGAAAATACATGAAACAAAATTCAAACTGGTAAGATAAATCACACATGGTATTTTATATTGGTTCGTCCAAGTCGTGACCTACATCCACTTTATAATATTTTGTTTATATTAACCAGACTTTTCTGGGCAAGTCGTGCATTTTTACATAGCCTATAAAACAAAAGAAAATAGTACAATTTCAAGTCAAGTGTCACCACAAATGTTGGGCTTTCCAAGCTCTAGAGATTTCTTTACCATCCACGGTCGTTAACCTGAAAGCTTCCATGTTAAGTTTCCGTTGGATGGTGTGTGGTCCTTTCCACTTTGGACCTAGATGAACCGGAGGTGGGAATACTTTCTTCAGCACCAAGTCTCTAGGTTCAAAGGTCCTAAGGCTAACCTTGTTGTCATAATAGCATGCCAATTGGCGTCGGTGTCTTGAAGCACGCAGGTCCGCTTCGTCCCTCTTCTCTTCAATCATGTCCAGGATTCTAGGAGGAGCGCTTTATTCGTCATTGCATCATAATACGTCACTATATGAGAGGCGAATTTAAGCTCCACCGGAATTACCGCTTCTAATCCAAAGGAGAGTGAAAACGGGGTATGACCAGTAGCCGTCTTGAAGGTTGTTTGATAGGCCCACAAAGCTAGCGGTAATTCGTCAACCCACATGGCTTTTTCTCGCTCCAACCGCTTTTTAAGAATATACTTAGTAACTTTGTTTATTGCTTCAACCTGTCCATTCAACTATGGGTTAGCTACGGAAGTAAACCTCTTATCAATCTTATACTTCTGGCAGAAGTTTCTAAATTCTGCGCCATTGAATTGGGTTCCATTATTAGTTATAATGGTTTTTGGTATCCCAAATCGACAAATGATATTCTTGACCACAAAGCTTATCACTTTTCTTGTCATGGTCATGGTTAAGGGTTCAACCTCCACCCATTTTGTGAAATAATCCACAGCCACGATCGCATACTTAGCTCCTCCTTTAGCGATTGGCAGGGTCTCGATGATGTCCAATCCCCGCATTGCGAATGACCATGGACTGACCATTGATTTAAGCTATCTTGGGGGTGCTCTTGGAAATTTAGCGAATCTCTGGCATTTGTCGCAGCGTCGTGAGTGATCAGCTGCGTCTCTATTCATCGTAGGCCAAAAATAGCCATATCGTAATAATTTCTTCGCCAATGTTTGACCTCTGGTATGATCTCCATACTCACCTTCATGTACTTCTCTCAGTACACACTTCATGTCGTCGTGTGTTATACACCGTAGCAGAGACATGGAAAATCCTTGGCGATAAAGGACGTTGTCCTGTAAAACATATCTTGCGGCTTTACGTGTTACAGCTCGTCTCTCGCTCTTCTTTGATGGGAGAATTCCGCTCTTAAGGAAGTTTTTAATCTGTGTCATGGATGACTCCCTTTCTGGCTCAGCGTCCAAGGCTATTTCAACTTCCATTTGGTCAAAGCTTGGTGATTCCAGTATCTCGATTGGAACCAACTCGATTTCTTCTGGGTTGTCAAAACTTGCTAGCTTAGCCAGTCGATCTGCCTTCTGGTTTTTGCCCTCGGGATGTGAGTTATGCTATAATGCTCCAGGTTACCTAGCAACTCCTCTAGTTTTTCAAGGTAAGTGACAAGCCGGGGTCCCCTGGTTTCGAATTCCTTTTTAACTTGACAGACAATTATCTTGGAGTCACAGAATATGTCCAGTGTATTTATCCCTAATTCCTTAGCGATTTTTTGCCCGACAATCAGGGCCTCGTATTCAGAGTCATTGTTGGCGGTAGAGAATTCCAACCGCAAGGCGTAGTAAATGCATCGTCCTTCACGAGTAGTTAAGACTACTCCAGCCCAGGACCTTCGATCATTCTTAGCCCGACCCGTATATAATTTCCATGGGCTAAGTTCTAGCTTATGTTGTGAAGTTACAGTCTTGCCATTCAATGCTTCCTTCTCGGGAATTGTGAATTCTGCTATGAAGTCAGCTAGGGCCAGCCCCCTTATTGATCTCCTTGGTTGAAAATTCAAATAAAATTGGCTCAACTCGATATTCCACTTAAGTAATCATTCCAATGCTTCGGGTCTTTATAACACTTGTCATAGTGGTTGATCAGTATATATGACTATCGGATGAGCTTGGAAGTAATGATGGAGCTTTCGGGGGGAAATTAAGAGACTACAAGCAAGCTTTTCTATTTTCGGATAATTGCGTTCTGCAGTTGCTAACTTCTTACATATATAGTAGAATGGCCTCTGGACCTTGTATTCTTCACGTACCAAGGCTGTGCTGATAGTATGAGATGACATCGCGAAATAGACGAACATATCTTCATGATCCACCGGTGTTGACAATATCGAGGGCTTCTCCAACAAGTCCAACAGATTTTGGAAGGCCTCTACACAGTCAGGGGTCCATTTGAAATGGCGTTTCCCTCATTTGATTAAACCAAAGAATGGGACACATTTGTCTGTGGCTTTGGAAATGAATCTGCTCAATGCCGGGACTTTCCGAGCTAAGCCTTGAACGTCTTTAATCTTCTGTGGTTTTTCTATGTTCTTGATTGCTGCTATTTGATGGGGTTAATTTCGATTCCTCGAGAGCTCACAATAAACACGAGGAATTTCCCTGATGCCACCCCAAATGAGCATTTTAAGGGGTTCAGTTTCATCCCTTACCTTCGCAAAATGTCAAACATTTCAGCCAAATCTTTCGTATGATCATAAGACTGTATGGACTTTACAAGCATGTCATCTACATAGACTTTCACTATTTTCCCGATTTGATTATAAAACATTCATTTTACCAAGCGCTGATATGTGTCTCTGGCATTCTTTAGTCCGAAAGACATTACAACATAGCAGTATAATCCCAAATTCGTGATAAAACTTGTATGCTCTTGATCTGGCACATGCATGGGGATTTGGTTATACCCCGAATACGCATCCATGAAGGAGAGAAGTTAGTGTCCGGCGGTCGAATCCACCAATTGGTCAATCCTGGGAAGTGAGAAGTTATCTTTTGGACAAGCTTTATTCAAATTGGAAAAGTCAATGCACGTCTGCCATTTCCCATTTGATTTCTTGACTAAGACGGTATTCGATATCCAATCGGGATACGTCGAATCCTTAATGAACCCATTATCTTTTAACTTTTCTACTTCTTCCTTTAAGGCTGCAGACCTTTCCGGGCCCAACATACGCCTTTTCTGCTTGATTGGAGGATGGTTTGGGTTTAAACTCAATGAGTGGCTAATGACCGCAGGAGAAATTCCACACATGTATGCATGATTCCAAGCAAACACATCGAGGTTTATTCCCAAAAAATCATTCAATTCCTTCGTCCGGAAAGAATCCAAATGAGACCCAATCTTCAAAACCTTTGTCGGGTCATCGTTATTGATTGGGATATCAATTATCGCCTCATTAGGTGTCGCCTTTCTGGTTCCTGGTTCTTCATCTTCCCTAGGATCGATGACTTCAGGATCTTCGTCGGGGAATTCCCTAGGCGGTATAATATTTAGCTGCCATGCTGAATTCTCCTTAACAGGAGAGGAAGTGTTTTTAGGTTCTATGTTTAACCCTTTTAGCAACATCTTCAATTCCGCCATGTAGCAAGCTCATCCGGTGGCTTGATCATTTCTCATTGCTCCCACTCCCGCTTCGGTCAGTAATTTCAACAATAGGCACTAGGGCGCAATGCAGGCTCTGAATTCTACGAGGGCCGGTCGGCCCAAAAAGGCGTTATAGGGTAAATCGATGTCTAGAACTACAAATGGGAGGATTCTTACTCTCCGACGATCTCCTAGTCCTAATGCCACTTACAGCTCTATGTATCCCATTGGAGCTGTCGAGGCCCCATTGAAGCCGCGTATCCATCCCTCACAAGGCTTCAAATCTTTCGGCTCAAGCTTCATCTGATCGAATGCTTTCTTAAAGAGAATATTAACCGAGCTCCCATTATCCACTAATACCCTATGAACTAGAGTTGGACCGATAGTGGTAGTGATCACCAATGGGTCTTCGGATAGCAATTGAACTCCAGTATCATCCCTATCACGAAATATGACATCATCTGACATCATTTTCTATTGTTTCACTGGGGCAGTATCCTCGAAGTTACAACATTCTCCCACTTCAAGGTGTTTGGCGGCGTTCACATACTGGTCCATTGCCCTGTAACTATAGCCAGCTGGATGGGTCCCCCTACTATAGTGTTAATGACAATTCCTTTACCTTTTTGTTGAGTTGTGGGTTTAGGAGCAGGCTGATTTTGATTCGGGGCCTGGCCTCCTTGCCCCTTATCTTTTGGGGCAACCTTGTACTCATCTAACTTTCCTTCCCGTAGTAGTTTCTCGAAAAAGTCTCTTAAATGCTGACACTATTTAATAGAGTGACTGTGGGTTCCATGGAACAAACAAAATTTTCCAGTTGCTAGCTCCATTTCCGTGGAGTCTCGGGGCGGAGGCTTCTTATATTGCAGGACATTGTAAGTATCCAGGTAGATGTTTTCCAATGTATCGTTCAATGGTGTGTAGTTCTCAAAAGTGTGGAATCGAGGTCTTTTTCTAGAGCTATTTCCTCGGTTCCTATTTGTTTTATTGCCAATTCCATTCCTGGTGTCATTTCCTCCGTTTTTATTGCCATCGTTTACCTCGACCTTCCCCCGAATTATCGCAACATTACTTTGGATATCTTCTTTAGAGGCCCCTCAGACTTTCTTTTTCGATTAACATATATCTCTTCCCGCCATAGATGAATATTGTCTTTTTCATAGAATGCTTCCCTAGTTAACGGTGGCTTTCCAGTAAGATATCCTCCGAATTCAGTGTCTGGATCGACCCCATCTATCAAGGCCATCAAAATGGTTGGTTCATGGGGATCGCTTACTTCGGTAACTACTAAGTTTTAGCGGTCCAGGTAGGACTACAGAGATTCTCCAGGGGCCTGTTTGATTCTGGATAGTCCAATAACACTTTTAGCTTTCCGGGCACGGAGTCAGAACTGATTCATAAAACGCTCGCTTAGTTCTTGAAAGCTCGACACCGATCGTAGGGGAAGTCGAGTATACCAAGTTAATGCAACATCTTCTAGATATATCGAGAAGGCTTTACATTTTACAGCGTCATGCGCAGCTGCGGCGTTCATATACCACGCATATCTCATCAGGTGTTGCTTCGAATCTGTTTTCCTGGCATACCGGTCCGTTTGTGGCAGATTGAACTGTCGAGGGAATTGGAAATTTAGGATGTTATCGGTGAATGGAGTGTGACTATGCTTAACACCCTAATCTTCAGTGGTATATCGGTGACTATTAGCATGATTTAACGCACCATCGCTTCCACTTCCACGTTGGTTAGAGTCGGGTCAGGATCCATGCTTCTGTCTCTTCTAACACATCTAGTGTCTACTTCGGGCGACGCCCTTTGGTTTCGATTAGTAGCTGAACCTCCTCGCATCCTGCAGTCCCAGTCATTTACTGGACGAACAAGTTGAAGGAGTTCCCCTGAGTGGGATTGGTGATATTTGGATCTCTGGGGAGAACATGTGATCCTTGCATCAGTAAAAACATTGGTTCCCTCAAACTCGGATCGTTGGGTCCCAGAATGCGAGCCACATCTTCACGGGATCCCAATGATCAGAATGTCAACAGGTCCAAATTCTCGGTTCTTTCATACGACCTTCTTTCACGCGGGCGCTCTTCATCTGAAGATGATGAATGATCCATTACAGGACGATAGATCAGAGAGCACACTCTTTGTCTGCGAAGTTCGCTTATTTCTTCGTTCATAACTCTCATATTCTCCTTCATGAGAACACTATCGCGTTTGTGATCCTCCAAAGCATCTCTAGTGCTCTCAAGCATGAAAATTCTCTGTGTGTGACGAGTGCAGAAGGCGTAGGTTGAACATCAATTGCCACGGCTGGTATCGGATCATTTGTAGGGGCTCGAGTAGAGTTTCCAGTCTCACATGCATTCGGTTCGAATCGGCTCGAAGTCACTCCTGCGGTTCAGATCGAAGGGAAGCGAGAAGCAGCGTTCAGGGAACCGGATCGGATCGGGGTTGCATTACCGGATCGATTCGGGGCTTGGTGATCAGATCAGTTTGGAGATGTCATGTCAGATCAATTAGCTCCTTAACTTTTTCCCCTTGTTCTTGCAACGACCATAGCTTGTTGATCCTCAACCATTTCAATTTCTCGCGCATTTTGGACTTCTTTTTCCTTTTCCTTTAGTCATAGTATCCAATTTGTCGAGATCATTTTTGAATAGAATTTCAGAGATATTGACTATATGGACTATCTTCTTCAGATGTACACACTCAAATAGTAGAATGATAGCTCAAGATATAGAGAATTCGAAGCGTTCTCAGTGAAAACACCAAAATGTTAGATCCAAAAATGGTTCTAACACCCAAATTAATGATAATCTAAAGAAATTGAAATAGAAAAACAAAGAGAAACACACAATTTATAGTGGTTCGGCGTTAAAAAGCCTACATCCACTTTAAACTTCTTTGATTGGTGATTTGAGTACAAATTCAATGATTATTCTCACCTAATTTCACTCATACAATGAATAATTTCACTCAGTCTCCTCTAAAATATGCTTCCAAAGATGATAATGAATGGAATAAAGTGATGATATTCGGTTTTTATGAGATTTGGAGTCAACAATTTGCCAAAAGATCCCTTCAAATGGTGCTTGGTGGTGTATTTATAGGCAGAAAATCTCCCTTGAAGGCCTCCGGTTCGGGTACATGTGGTAGCCATCCCGTTCAGTTTGGAATGAGGATCCCTAAGATGTTGCCAGTGCATAGCCTTTGTGGGTGAACATGGGATGATGGTTGTATAATCGCTCCGAGTTTTCTGGAGTCGTGGAGTATAAATGTTGTTTCAGCTGTCTTAGAATCGGATCGGAAATGCAAAATTAGGGGTTTGGATCGGAGAGGCCCGAACCGATTCGGTTAGCCTACTTTTTAACATTTCCTAGACTGATTATCTCGAAGTGAAAGGGTTCGGCTCGGAGGGCTCCGATCCGATCTGAATATCTGTTGAGGAATCTTCCTTCAAATCTATTCATTAAGCAATCTCTTAGTTTTGTGTAGCCTGATCACAAGGCATGCTAACAATTAAGAAATTTGAATATGAAAGATAGACTATAAGCATCAGACTTATTTAAATTTCAGGAATAGTCTTGATTTTTCAAATATCTTTCATTAGTAGGTAAATCAAGGATAACCTAAATTGAGCTAGCAATAATCCTTATAGGAATTTGGATTCGAGAATCAAAATTCCCAATGATTTCTAGTAGTCGACGAATTCTATAATACATTAGAATAAGAAATAAATTACTTGAAGTACAAATACCTTGCAAATTAGGTTTCACAATTTGACTAAAAAGGTATTTGGCAATTAATGGTTATATAAACTAAGGTATTTAGGCAAGCTAAGTTATAATTAATATGTAAGGGTTAAATATTGATTTTGGGGACTTTGAAATCTAAAAAGAATTAGGTATTACAATTTTTGGACTCATTAGTAAGTTAGCGTCAAAACCTAGAAAATGATTTCTAACTCTAGAAAACTTCCTTGCTAATTTTAGGGTAGTAGACTGCTTTGCGTTAGACAATATTTAGCACGTTTATCACTGGTGATGATAGCAGCAGCTGAGTATCTGACTCGGAGGGATGGATGTTTGATCCACTAAGTGATGCCAAGACGAGTGATATGCAGTTTGATGCTTCTCCACCTCGAGAGCCCGAGCCTGTATAGCATGTAGATACGGTGTCGACCGATGATATTATGGTGCTTGCAACTGATGGCAAGAGTTATGACTCAGAGGCTTACAAGCATATTGTATGGGAGAGGGTACCTCCATCAGTGATGATGAGGTGAGAGATTGTGCGGAGGACAAGAAGCTCTAGGATGATGACGATATCAATATGCAGGAGTTTTGGGGAGAGGATATACCTCAAGATAGGATGATGACAAACTAGCAGGTTGATTATAAGGAACATACGGACGAGTTTGAGGGTGTAGCTCATTTGGTGGATGAAAAGATGATCATGTAGAGCATATCCTTGATGACGATGGCCAAGAGTGGGATCTAGCACCCGAGTTCGATGAGGACGATGAGGGTGGGGTCATAGATGAGCATGTATGCCTAATAGACGATGAGCCGAAGGATGGCAAAGAGGATGATTATTTTGTAGATGATGTGTAATGAATATGGATTTTCGACCCAGAAAATTGACACCAAACACCATGTCGACTATTCAAGTATCGGAAATACCAGATCATTAATAGAAAGAAATTAGGGGGTGAGAAATAGAAAGAAAGAAAATTAGAATAGAAGAAGAAGAAGAAGAACATAACAAAAGGGAATCAAAGTAAATACAAATCTCAAAGTGGTACGAATAAAATATATTATATACCCTAACTTTGAAATACAAAACTGTAATTATACTTACACACATTATCAGGGTACATCACATGTATATCACAGCGGAAATAAGCTCTCTCTCTATATATATATCTAACTCTGAAGCCTCCAGCTCTGAGCTCCTCTAAGTATATCTGAAAAATCCCGACTACTTGACTGCCTGTACAAATTTGGGTAGCTAAGAGTTTAGGGAAAACAAAACAAAATAAACTTTGGGTTAGTCATGTGACTGGTGTGAGTAAACCCAAATCATTTCGGTTTAACTTTTCAAAATCCTTTTCAAAGGAATGATAATCATAAGACCGATCTACACATAAACATGAATGGTTTTTACCTTATGATAACCAAAACATTCTTTTCTAAAATAATACTTTTTTGATATTATAATAGTATATAAATCAAGTAAATAACCATCTACCAGAATGCTTTCATCTCACGCTCTACATAATAATATACAATAAAAAACCGCCGGCTCTTATTGGGTAATGGATTTCCAACTATGACAAGGCATGAAATCACCTTCCAATCAGTGTACTCTAGAAGAGACACACTAGAGTTCAAAAAAAACATCTTGTAACTCGGCCATACACAAATATATTGTCACCTTACGGTCGGTATACCAACATAACCATTCCCGGGAGATACAGAAACAAAAATAAGTAACAAATACGAATATTCTCTAGATGGTGACAATAACCCTAATTGGGCGCGACCCACTTAGCAAGGCTGCCTGCCCAGTTTTTGTCATTTCCTGGTTGATGAGGCTTGAATTCGTAACGCATCTTAATAGATCATACCTTCATTTACTTTGAATGCCACATCGTCGTACCCGCCAAATCAAAAATTGATTTCACCAAAAGTACCACGGGTATAAAGCTAAAAGGAACGAATTCCGCCACCACCAACGTAAATACGTTTAAAGGGGTCATCTTACGCGATCTATTAGACATACTCGGTCAGACATTCATCTATTCAAGTTGTCCTGGGACTGGACAAACTGAAGGCACTATTCTATAAATCCATCTTAGGAAATTTCTACCTGAGATTCCCAAAACAGCCCTTGCATAAACTCCGTCTTCAATTATCTTCACCATATTTGCTTCATAACACTAATGCCCATATGGAGTGGTTTTGAGATAATAAATCTGATCCCAATCTCTCCTTATTGACAATGAGGAAAGGGTCAAAACTTTGATAGCCGGTTATTTAACTATCAAAGGAAACATACATACAAACAACGGTCGTATTTCCAAATGGAGATTACACCGATCAGTCATTACTCAACACTGAGCCTCTTTAAATAGATATTAGTAATCATTTCATTTCCCAGTTTCCCTTATATATCTTTAATCAAACATTTTTCAACTCGTTTAGCCTCTCACAATTTCTCGGAATATGTTTCCATTTATTCACAACTCCTTATTTCCCCTATTTTGAAAATATACGTTATTAAAATTGGAAAACATTTCCATAACTTATTCATGCATCACTATCCATCCGTCCCTAACCATAGTAAGAGAACAACTCCCTAAGCATCAATCTCGAAGGCCGAAGCCAACATCAAATCGATACCCAGAAAGCCTGTAATAACCCGCATTTTCCAGGGATATAATTAATTTATTTAATTATATAAATAGTGATATAGTGAATTAAATAGAGGTTTAATTAAATAATATGGAATAATTAATTAATTTAAATAATTAAATAATATATTTAATTCAGAAATAACCAGAAATAGTGAATTGACAATATAATGCGAACTGGGTCGTCCCTAGAATTTAATTCAGCTTAGAGTTGAATTATATTGACGAATATATTCAAACGACGACAGTTTGAACGTAGAATTATAATATAATTATAATCGAGCTCGAAATGGCGCGACAGTTCGCTATTTGGCGATTTGAACTTAAACTGAAGGTACATGATTCGTTTTAACCCGGATTTCTGTGAAACAAGAAACGTGTGGAGCTGGTGGAGTATATCTTTCTAGTGGAAGAGAAAAATCGGGATTTCGTCGTGTAGATTTTGATTCACGTCCAAATCAAATTTCAGAAAATTCGCTGTGGAATTCCTTTATAATTTGCGATGCTTTATATACGTTATAAAAGGATCTTCGATATAAATTGAATATCGAGATAATCTGGAATCTGAAATATCAAGCTGTAAATTCTGATATGATATTCTGGAGCTGTACGATATCATATGTGAAGATATACGATAATATAAATTTATTTATATTTAATTTAATTATATTTAAATATATTTATATATTTAAATGGGTCATCCAGAGCTTTAAAAATAGCCGGTTTTTGCAAACGAAGTCGGAATTCGACGAAACTAATTTTGTTGGATCCGCAATGTCAATTGGTTTCTAGATGTCAGTTTCCGTGATTTTTAGAGTCACTGTGTGGTCGTACGGATTTTTAGAGTGAGAAACAGTCAGTATTTTGACAGTTAAAAATACGCTGTGTGAGCATACGAAGTCGGAATTCGACGAAAACAGTTTCGTTGGGACCGTAATGTCGAACTCTAGCTACATGTCTAATTTCTTTTTTTGGGCATCGTGTGTGATCACACGGATTTTTAGAAGTCAGAAATGAATATAAAGGATTAAATAAAAATATTAAAATATTAATATAAAAATATCTAGATATTTTTGTGGCTTATAAATACCCCCCTAACCAACCCTTAAGACCTAATTCCTCATTCTCTCAAAGTCAACACAGCAAAAATTACCGCCGCTGTGTTCTTTCTTCCAACAGAAAAACAAAGTCCTCAAGAAATTCACAAACAAATCAATAAAACTCCTATAAATTATAAAACCGATATATTTAAGTCGCTTGAGTGATTATCCTCAAGTCTGTAATCGTTTTCACTTGTTCGACGTCAGTTTTTGAGGGTGCCGAGTTTCAACAGGGATCTAGGGTTTTCGAGTTTGGCTTTTGGGGTGATTAATTGAGGAAGTGGAGATTTGTTTGGGGTTCACGAGGTCGAGGGGCGGCTCGAGGCAAAAATTGGGGCAGTTCGGTGATGCTTGGCGTCGCGGGTTCCCTGTAGCGGACCATTTCGAATGAACGACGGATTCTGTTCAGTGAGGGCGAGTTGAACACTGTGTATATGGAAAGGAAGAGGGATCGAAGTGAAGTCCGATGGTGGTGGTTTCACTTGATTCGGTTTTGAAATGGATGAGAGGTTTGAGCTTGAATGTTCGGTAATGGTTTGAGAAAAGAGGAGCACGGGTTGGAGAAAATACGAAGGGGAAGAAGACCGGGTTTTTGGGTCAGTGAAAATGCTTAGAAATGGGCCGTTCGAATTTAATGGTAAAAGCCCACTAAAGGAATTTAATTAAGTTATTTCAATTTGTTTGTATATAAACTTGTTAACACTATATCTTGGCCATACAATATCAGAATTTTGAACTGTAAGCTGCGTTGGGATCGTATGGACTGGAGCAACACAACGAGACTGACTGGAAGTGAATCCGAGCTCGTTACAATTTATGGCGAAATAAATTGTCCGTCGCAGTCAAATAAACGCAAACCGTTGTTTAACGGCTAACGCGCAAATGTGAGTAAAACTCACCAACTCTGAACAGTTTATATTTTCATGTTGTATTTTTAGAACTGTTAGATATTGACTGATTGACTGTGTGTTGACCGTTTGATTGAACTGCTAGTCAGTTAGTTGAATTTCTATATTGATTCTGTTTATCAGAATATATCATATGGAACTGCAAGTGATGTAAATTTTATTGTGTAACATCTGTGGATGCAGGTGAACAGGTTGGAGGAATCCGACAGGATTCCTCAACAGTTATTTTATTGTTTTTCATATATTTTAATATATGATGTGAATTATAACCTGTTGTTGATTGTGTGTGTATGGACGAGATTAGACATCGTAATTTGATATGTTAAAATACCATAACATATCGGAATGTTGATAAGGAGATTTTCAAAGTGATATTGAAAAAAAATATTTATAAATTGGAATAATTATTTATAGGAGATATTCAAAAAGGAAATAATTTCAAACATTTTCTTTTTAAATGGAAAGGCCTTTGTGGCGGGTTTGGGGATTTTCCCGATGCTCCCGTTACAAAGGAGGTTATGGCGAATTTTTCAGAAAATTTAAGGAGTTAGAATATTTCAAGAATAAATTTGAAAAGGAAATATTTGTAAACCATTTACAAATAGAATTGAAAAGGAAACGTTATAAAAAGGAAATCGATTTTTAAGTGTAGAACCATTATTTAAAAGTAAATCTTTTCAAATGAATAAAACGTTGTTAAAAAGGAAATCTTTATAAAGTGAATAAAGTTAATCGAATATGGTATTCGAAGTTAGTTAATCGAATATGGTATTCGAAGTTAGTTAATCAAATATGGTATTCGAAGTTTGTTAAACGAATATGGTATTCGAAGTTAGTTAATCGAATATGGTATTCGAAAGGAGAAATCGAATATGGTATTCGAAGTTAGTTAACCAAATTGGTGAAGTTAATTGAGTTAATCAAATAGAGTTAATCGAATAGAGTTAAAGTAATAGAGTTAAACAGAAATTAGAAACTGACTAGAGATTAATAAGTTGAATAGTTTCCTGAGTATCGATCTGATGTTGGTTTCGGCCTTCGGGGTTTATACTTAGGAAGTTGTTCTCTTGTTAGTTTATAGTTAGAGTCTGATAGATGTGGAAGAATAGTGATACGTAAGTAAGCCATGGAAATGTTTTCCAGTGTTAATAACGTATGTTTTCTAAACATAGAAAATGAGGATATATATATATATATATGTGTGTGTGTGTGTGTGTGTGTGTGTGGTTATGATGACTGATCGATATAATTTCCATTTGGAAATAATATCGTTGTTTGCACACTTGTTTTTCTTTGATAGTTAAATCACGGACTATCGAAGTTTTGACCATTTTAACGTTGTTAATATGGAGAGACCGGTTGGATTATTATCCATAGAACCACTCTGTATTGGCATAAGCATCGCGAATCATATATGCCAAAGATAATTGAAGACGGAGTAAAATGCAAGGGCTGTTGTATAAGTCTTAGATAACAGTGACTAAGATGGATATACGGAATAGTGCCTTCGGTTTGTCCAGTCCCAGGACAACTTGTATGGACGAAGGTCTGAAGAGTATATCCAATGGATCGCGTAAGTTGATCTGTTCAAACGTATTCACGTTTGGTGGCGGAGGAATTCGTTTCTCTAAGCTGTATACCCGTGTTATTTTTGGATAAATCAATTTGTGATTTGGCGTGTATGACGATGTGACATTCTAAGTGAATGAGGATGACTTGTGTTGATGAATGTCCGATAGAGTATTTCCAGAAAGGTCACGTACATTGATTTCTTCAACCGTACCAAGAGTGGAAGCGGAGAAGGAAACTTCTTTTAGCTGACACGTAATGTATGGTTGTAGACGTCAATTAGTGATTTTCGATGGACCTAACAATGTGGCATTTGAAGTGAATCTGATGTGATGATAAAGCGTAGTTTCTAGCCTCATCAACCAGTAAATGACAAAAATCGGGCAGGCAGCATGGCTAAGTCGGTCGCACCGAAGTAGGGTGTATAATCACCTATCTGGAGAATATTCATTTGTTTCTTAAATCTATCAATGCTGTCCCATATATGTATACGGGAACGGTTGTTGATCCCAACCGTTGGTGTTGTACATTCGATACACTCAAGCGAAATGAGTGGTCGGTCATGTGTGGCTGAGTTGCAAGATGTTCTTGTTGAACTCCAGTGTATCGTTCCTAGAGTACACTGATCGGAAGGTGGTTCCATACCTTGTCATAGTTGGAAATCCATTTGTAACGACCCGGATTTTCAGCGACTTTGGTTATCGACATAAGCCCGATGTCGATAACCAAAACGTCGAAAAATCCTGGTAATTAGTGAAAGAAACTAGAGGGTGAGAAAAAATAAGTTAGAAACTTAGAATAGAAGAAGAAGGAGAACACAACATCAGAGTAACACGAATCTCACAGCGGAACGAATAACATATAATAGATAACATATCCTTGAAATAAATCATTATATGTATACAATACATTATCAAAGTACAACACTTACAACACAGCGGAAATAACTATAGCTATATGATCCTGAAGCCTCCTGCTCCAAGCTCTTCCAGTATATCTGTAAATCCCGACTACTTGACTGCCCATACAAATTTAGGCACCCAAGAGTTTAGGGAAAACAACAAAGTAAACTCCGGGTCAGTCATGGGACTGGTGTGAGTAAAACAGTTTAAAAACAGTTCGAACAAGTAAACGATATCTCATAAGACCACGCCGCATAACGGAACGGGTTTTTCCTTTATGAGAATCCAAAATAACTTTATATCAAAAACCTTTTGATATTATAATAATGTCTATCAACCACAGTATATATATAATCATCTAGCAGAAACGCTTTCATCTCACGTTCTACATATATAGTATACAAAATCAAAACCGCAAGCACGTATTGGGTAATGGATTTCCAACTATGACAAGGTATGGAACCACCTTTCGCTTGTGTACCTCTAGAGAGGAATACACTGGGTTCAACAAGAACATCTTGCAACCCGGCCACACATGACCGACCACTCATTTCGCTTGAGTGTATCGAATGTATATCACCAACAGTTGGGATCAGCAACCGTTTCCCGAATGGACAGCATCAACAATAGATTTTTAGAAGTAAATGAAACTCTAGATCAGGTGATTATACACCCTACTTCGGTGCGACCGACTTAGCCATGCTGCCTGCTCGATTTCTGTCATTTACCGGATGATGAGGCTAGAAGCTACGCTTTATCATCATACCAGATTCACTTTAAATGCCACATCATCAAATCCATCAAATCACCGATTGACGTCCTCAACCATACATTATGTGTTAGCTAAAAGAAGTTTCCTTCTTCGCTTCTACTCTTGGTACAGTTGGAGAAATCAATATACGTGATCGTCTGGAAATACTCTGTCAGACATCCGTCCATACAAGTCACCCAGGAACAGGATGAACCGAAGGCACTATTATGTAAACAGGATAGCCCTTGCATAACTCCGTCTTTAATTTCCTTTAGCATATATGATTCGCAACGGTTATGCCAATACAGAGTGGTTCTTCGGATAATAATCCAACCGGTCTCTCCATATTAACAACGTTAAAATGGTCAAAACTTCGATAGTCTGTGATTTAACTATCGAATAAAAATAGGTGTGCAAACAATGATATTATTTCCAAATGGAAATTATATCGATCAACCATCATTCAACATTCATCTCTTTAGTTCATTAATTTACTTATCTCATGTTTCCCTACGTTCAATATTCCTTATTTTCTAAATTGGGAAAATATACGTTATTAACAATGGAAAACATTTCCATTTCTTTGTTTCTTTATTAGAAAACATTTCTGGTTTCTTATTTGGAAAACATTTCCAAAGCTTTTTCATTGGACTTAGACAGATGTTTAAACAAACCATCGCGATGCCAACTCAAACCATTTCCTTTACTGCCGAACCTTAACTATTCCTTAGTTAAAATGAAGCCAATCAAGTTGGGGTAGAACTACCTCTCAGACCTTAACTGAACAACATTTCTAACTTTGAAATAGACAAAGTTCACTTTATATTTCTTTAACAAACTTCCTTACTTAACCCTCCTTCGAATAACTATATTCGATTGACTCTTATCAATTAACTCTATTGGACTAACCCCTATCGATTAACTCTATTGGACTAACACTATTTGACTAACGCTGTTTATTTACTCATTTCACTTACTCTTTTCGAATAAACTATATTCGATAATTCCTTTTACTTACTATTCGAATAACTATATTCGATTTACTCATTTGCTTCTATTCGAATAACTATATTCGATTTAACTCATTTTCTTCTATTCTAATCGATTAAACTAACATCGATTATCTCCTTTCAACTTTATTCTCTAATCGATTAACTAACATCGATTAACTTCTTTTTAACTTTATTCTCTAATCGATTAACTAACATCGATTAACTTCTTTTACTTTATTCTCTAATCGATTAACTAACATCGATTAACTTCTTTTACTTTAACACTAATCGATTAACTAACATCGATTAACTTCTTTTGATAAACTACGTTTTCCGTTACAACTATTTCCTTTTTATAACGTTTACTTACCGTTACAAATATATCCTATTTATAACTTCTATTTACCGTTACAAATATTTCCTAGTTATAACTTCTATTTACCGTTACAAATATTTCCTATTTATAACTTCTATTTATTTTTTAATAAATATCCCTTTTCTATTTCTATTTATTTTCTAAATAAATATCCCTTTTCTATTTCTATTTATTTTCTAAATAAATATCCCTTTTATAAAACCGTGTTCGTTTTATAAATATTTCCTTTTATAAAATCCTGTGATTTTATAAAATTCCTTTATTTCAATATACATTGAAATAAATTCTTTTTACATCCCAGGGTCTTTTATGATATTTACAATATCGAATAACAATGATCAACATCATTCCAACACACATAATCCATAACAGATTATATAACCCATCATATATCACAATATATGAAAACAGTAAAATAAATGTTGAGGAATCCAGTCGGATTCCTCCAACCTGTTTCCCTGCATCACAGATGTTAAACAATATAGATAACATCACTTTCAGTTCCATATGATATATTCTGTTAAACAGAATCAATATAGAAATTTAATCAACTGACTAGCAGTTCAATCAAACAGTCAATATACAGTAAATCAGCCAATATCTAACAGTTCTAAAAATACAACATGAAATTATAAACTGTTCAGAGTTAGTGAGATTTACTCACATTGGACGATCATCGTTGACAACGATAACCATCGCTCGATTTGATTCAGACGGACAATTTATTTTGCAATAAATTGTAGCGAGCTCTGAGGGACTTCCAGCCAGTTCCAACATGTAGTGTCCATCCATACGATCCCAACGGATCTTGTTTTGTTGAATTCCGATAACATATGAGCAAGATATTCATTTTACACATTGGTATATTATTTTAATTAAACACAAACTATTATTATTACTACTTGGGCTTTACCTCTTTAAATTGGCCCATTTCCCATCTTCAAATCTCCACATCGGCCCTTCCATTCACCTTCTTCCTTTGAAAACCACCGAACCAAACAATCCCATTCCCCTCTTTACCAATTGTTCTTCCCGTTTCTAGACAAAACCCCACCAATGTTTTAACTACTTACTCATTTAAAAATTAAAACTTCCTAATCTTAGTCATTACCAGATAATCCTCCTGTAAATCATTTCTTCCTCAACGAAGAAGGTCGTCCTTACACAGTAGCCTTTTCCGCACTTACCATCATCAACTCACTCTTCCGTTTCATGAAATTCTCAGTGGAACTTCACCATTCCAATCATTTCATGTTCCATCCTCCCTTAACTCTTCACAGAATCAAAACGAGCTCCACCATGGTTCAGCACTTCATCTCCTCTACCCGACTGCGCCCTCCCTGTCACACTCGGTTCAGTGACCTGCTATTGCTCCCTTCCGACGTGGACCGTCGCTTTCCTCCTGCCATCACCGAAGGGTTTCAAACTACCACCAAAATATGCCCCTTTCCCCCACGAGTTCACGCAGGCCGCTTGCTCGAACCCCGATGTCCTCCCTTGCAAGGCGATCAAAACACTGGACCTCACGCTCAAAACTGACATAGAACTAGCAACCGTCGAACACCATCAAGAGCATTCCAAGATGAAGAGCACACCTATGGGAATCTGAATATCTATGTATTTAGATTTTTAGGAATTTAATCCCATTTGTTTTGATTTATTTTCATTTGGATCTTCACGTTTTTTTTTTCTCTGTGTATTTGGGTTGATAGAGCGATATATATATAAGGGGTGAGATTTCTGTGGTTGAAAAAGAAGGGAATGTGGCTCTTTAATATTCACCCATTTTGTTTTAGATATTTTATATCCATTTTCGTAAATTCCATTCATATACAACTGCTATAGACAGAATTAACTACATCGTTGTGACGACTAATGGGTCATGATCCAAAAAATATAATAATACCGGTAGATGGACTCATATTGTGAAACCCCAAAATGTTGATTACAGGGTGCACAATACCCCAAATAAAAAGTTGCTTATTTAATTAGTTAAAAATTACAGTAAAATTCTAAAAATTAAATTATCACTACGTCTCAAAAGAATCTTGTCTAAATTCGAATCCGATATCTAGTTATATCGAATAAACCGTTATGGTCGATAAACGATTCTATAGCGACTATTTTAAAATTTGATTTGGACATGAATCAAAATCTACACGACGAAATCCCAATTTTTCTCTTCCACTAGAAAGATATACTCCACCAGCTCCACACGTTTCTTGTTTCGCAGAAATCCGGTTTAAAACGAATCCTGTACATTCAGTTGAAGTTCGAATCGCCAATTAACGAACTGCCGCACCATTTCAAGCTCGATTTTAATTATATTATAAACTATACGTTCAACTGTCGACGATTTAATATATTCGTTATTCAAATCAAATTCCAAGCTGAATTAAATATCACAGATGATCCGGTTCACACCATATCGTCATTTCGACCATTCAGAATTAAATATATTATTTAATTAATTATTTTAATTAAATATTCACCATTATTAAATTCCACGATCACTAAATTCACTATATCACCATTTGATATAGTTAATTAAACTAATCATAATACCCCTGCCAATGCGGGTCATTACAATCTTCCCCACTTAAAATAATTTCGTCCTCGAAATTGCTAAAAAGTAGAGGACGACCCTATCGACTGGTTAGAACATATTTGTTCACTTCTTATCTTCAGTTTTAACTGAACCAATTTAATTTCAATTAAATTATTAATTAATCCTTATTATCGAGAATTTTCAAAAATCCTGAAAATTTTCTAACACCTTAACTCTTCGAAAAATTTCGCCAGCACCTCCTTTGTACCAGTCAACCGGTCAAACTCCAACTCGCCTCTCTGGGCCATCTACAACCCAAAAGAAAATCAAACAGCCAAGCAGCTTGCCTATTCGGCTCGTCGAAATCTCATACCATATGAAATATAAACTTGTAACTTTTGTCGGCATATCAACTCTGTCACTTCCATATGCTATCAACTCAGCATATACAAGAGTTACCCCAATCACATCCAATCTGTTTTTATCCACGACCCAACCATTCACTTACATCCGAGCCAAATATCATTTTAACTCGAGTTTCTTCTCGATTCCCAACTCTTAACTTGATTATCACATCACACTTCAAATTTGAATCTCACAATCCAATTTGTCTTGATATCATTCTAATTCAATCTTAGTTACCACTTTACTGGCTTTACTTTAATTCAAATTTTGCTTTCACAAATTTCTGTTAAATTTGTTTTTAATTCAAACAGTCTTTCCCAGGGAGTTTTCAAACAGTTTACTCTTTTCAAAAATCAATTTTCCTTTTTGAAATTCAACTGAGCCCAAAATCAATATTCCATTAGTTAAATCACTTCTCTATTCTTTATCAATATTTGTTAACCAAATATTTTCAATAACCATATTGGCCCTTTATGTTATTTGGAAAACATTTCCGAATATCGCCTTCCTTTATTTTCTAAACTTTTAGAAAATAAATGCTATTTACAATTGGAAAATATCCCAATTACTTATCTCTTTTCCGATCTCGTTTATTTCTATACTTAGGAAATATTCTTTATTATATTTCCAAGCTTACACTTATTCGGGTTAAAACGGATGTTGTGTAAAACATTGTTACGACAACCCAAATACTATATTCAACTACCCTTATTCAACATTGATCTTCGAGCCTGAAATCTTACTATTTATTTGTTAATAATGAACTCAATCAAGTTGGGGTATAACTACCTCTCAGACCTTGACTGAATAACATTTATAACGTCAAAACAGATATGACTACTTACTCGAATAATCAATACCATACAACTACTTATTCACTTTTAACCACGTATACGCTTTCTCTTTCTATTCTTACTAGATTTTATTCTTAGTCTTCCTTTTTGATTTTTCTATTCTATTTCTAAGTTCATTTTCTTATCGACTTCTATATATACCGATACGTTGATTTCTAACTATCAAATCATCTTAAAAATATTCTATCTCCTTAAATTCCCGGAAAAATTCGCCATAACCTCCTTTGTACTAGGAGTATCGGGAAAATCCCCAAACTGCCACACAGGCCTTCTCCAATCAAAAAGAAAAAGAAAGCCAAGCGGCTAGTCGATACGGCGCATAAAATCTCATATATGAATTAAACACGTACCTTCCCGTCGAGCATTCTATCTGTTACCTTCATACCTTATCCATACCTATCTCATGTATATTTATACATGTCAACTTTATTTTAACTATACCCGATCGTTTTAACTCAATTCGTTAATTAACTTTTTAGTCTATTTCACTTTTATATTTGAACATGACATGTTCAAATATATTTTAACCTGCTTATAACTAATTTTGAACTCCATTTTCAACTTACGCTTCATATTCAATTTCGAATATAAATCCTCAAATCCCCTTTGAATGCTATATTCAAATTCCATTTGAATTCTATTTGAATCCTATATTCAAATTCCTTTTCAACTCTATTTGAATTTCCTAATTCAAATTCTATTTGAATTTCATATATTTAAACTCCTTTAAATTCCTATATTCAATATTTGAATTACAAATATTCAAATCCCTTTTCAAATCCTTTATTCAAATTCTATGTCACTTCTCTTATTCAAATTCTATTCGATTTCTCATACGTCAAATTCTATTCGATTTCTCATATGCCAAATTCTATTCGATTTCACATATGTCAAATTCTATATTTGAATTTCATTTCAATTCCCTTTTGAATCTTCTATATTCAAATTCCAATTTCAATTCTATTTGAATTCTCTACATTCAAATTTCATATTTGAATTCCATTTGAATTTCTATATTCAAATCCTATTATTACTCTATATGAATTCTATATTCAATTTTCTATTATTTCAATCTTCTTTATTCAAATCTCATTTGAATTTCTATATTCAAATCCCCTTTGAATTTTCTTATTTAAATTCTATATTATAAATCCCATTTTGAAATTCAATACACTTGTCTTTCCCAAAACAAATTCAAAACAGTATCTCTGGTAGTAATTCATCACATGCAACTCGAAAATGAATACTAATGATGCAGTTGTCATCATCAGAATCTATTTTCCAGCGATCGAAGTGAGTTCAATACTATAAAACCATTTCTAAACATTTCCACTTTGAAATTCATTTCAAAATATAATTCACACTGCTTGTAAAACAATTTAAAATCTCCCAGGATCTTAAATTTTCCTTATTTTTAATCCCAATCCATTTACAAACACTTATCCAATTTTCCAGCATTTTAACTAAATTCCTGGATTAAATTTCAGATTTAACTCACCTGATTTCACGTTTTTCACTTATATGAATTCTGATTGATTATTTACATAACCATTTAATTTATAATCTTACTCGATTATAATAACAACCAATATATCCAATATATATCAAAATATACGTTGGGTAAACTATTTTCATTTACCCTCCTTTAAAACATACCATGATGGTTCATCGTATTCAAGTGTTTAGTAACTCCTACCGATACAGTGGATCAAACTGATCGACCAGAACTCATAAACGACTCAACCAATGAATCTCCACAATATAAAACAAATTTTTATATCAATAACAAATACATTCACTCGTATATATACACTCAATCTCAGTCTAGGGTATTACTAACCCTATCTCTACCGAGTCACGCCACAGAGCCAAGTAATTCTTAACTTAAGCTCTGATACCAACTGTAACGACCCGGATTTTCAGCGACTTTGGTTATCGACATAAGCCCGATGTCGATAACCAAAACGTCGAAAAATCCTGGTAATTAGTGAAAGAAACTAGAGGGTGAGAAAAAATAAGATAGAAACTTAGAATAGAAGAAGAAGGAGAACACAACATCAGAGTAACACGAATCTCACAGCCGAACAAATAACATATAATAGATAACATATCCTTGAAATAAAACATTATATGTATACAATAAATTATCAAAGTACAACACTTACAACACAGCGGAAATAACTATAGCTATATGATCCTGAAGCCTCCTGCTCCAAGCTCTTCCAGTATATCTGTAAATCCCGACTACTTGACTGCCCATACAAATTTAGGCACCCAAGAGTTTAGGGAAAACAACAAAGTAAACACCGGGTCAGTCATGGGACTGGTGTGAGTAAAACAGTTTAAAAACAGTTCGAACAAGTAAACGATATCTCATAAGACCACGCCGCATAACGGAACGGGTTTTTCCTTTATGAGAATCCAAAATAACTTTATATCAAAAACCTTTTGATATTATAATAATGTCTATCAACAACAGTATATATATAATCATCTAGCAGAAACGCTTTCATCTCACGTTCTACATATATAGTATACAAAATCAAAACCGCAAGCACGTATTGGGTAATGGATTTCCAACTATGACAAGGTATGGAACCACCTTTCGCTTGTGTACCTCTAGAGAGGAATACACTGGGTTCAACAAGAACATCTTGCAACCCGGCCACACATGACCGACCACTCATTTCGCTTGAGTGTATCGAATGTATATCACCAACAGTTGGGATCAGCAACCGTTTCCCGAATGGGACAGCATCAACAATAGATTTTTAGAAGTAAATGAAACTCTAGATCAGGTGATTATACACCCTACTTCGGTGCGACCGACTTAGCCATGCTGCCTGCCCGATTTCTGTCATTTACCGGATGATGAGGCTAGAAGCTACGCTTTATCATCATACCAGATTCACCTTAAATGCCACATCATCAAATCCATCAAATCACCGATTGACGTCCTCAACCATACATTATGTGTTAGCTAAAAGAAGTTTCCTTCTTCGCTTCTACTCTTGGTACAGTTGGAGAAATCAATATACGTGATCGTCTGGAAATACTCTGTCAGACATCCGTCCATACAAGTCACCCAGGAACAGGATGAACCGAAGGCACTATTCTGTAAACAGGATAGCCCTTGCATAACCCCGTCTTCAATTTCCTTTGGCATATATGATTCGCAACGGTTATGCCAATACAGAGTGGTTCTTCGGATAATAATCCAACCGGTCTCTCCATATTAATAACGTTAAAATGGTCAAAACTTCGATAGTCTGTGATTTAACTATCGAATAAAAATAGGTGTGCAAACAATGATATTATTTCCAAATGGAAATTATATCGATCAACCATCATTCAACATTCATCTCTTTAGTTCATTAATTTACTTATCTCATGTTTCCCTACGTTCAATATTCCTTATTTTCTAAATTGGGAAAATATACGTTATTGACAATGGAAAACATTTCCATTTCTTTGTTTCTTTATTAGAAAACATTTCTGGTTTCTTATTTGGAAAACATTTCCAAAGCTTTTTCATTGGACTTAGACAGATGTTTAAACAAACCATCGCGATGCCAACTCAAACCATTTCCTTTACTGCCGAACCTTAACTATTCCTTAGTTAAAATGAAGCCAATCAAGTTGGGGTAGAACTACCTCTCAGACCTTAACTGAACAACATTTCTAACTTTGAAATAGACAAAGTTCACTTTATATTTCTTTAACAAACTTCCTTACTTAACCCTCCTTCGAATAACTATATTCGATTGACTCTTATCAATTAACTCTATTGGACTAACCCCTATCGATTAACTCTATTGGACTAACACTATTTGACTAACGCTGTTTATTTACTCATTTCACTTACTCTTTTCGAATAAACTATATTCGATAATTCCTTTTACTTACTATTCGAATAACTATATTCGATTTACTCATTTGCTTCTATTCGAATAACTATATTCGATTTAACTCATTTTCTTCTATTCTAATCGATTAAACTAACATCGATTATCTCCTTTCAACTTTATTCTCTAATCGATTAACTAACATCGATTAACTTCTTTTAACTTTATTCTCTAATCGATTAACTAACATCGATTAACTTCTTTTACTTTATTCTCTAATCGATTAACTAACATCGATTAACTTCTTTTACTTTAACACTAATCGATTAACTAACATCGATTAACTTCTTTTGATAAACTACGTTTTCCGTTACAACTATTTCCTTTTTATAACGTTTACTTACCGTTACAAATATATCCTATTTATAACTTCTATTTACCGTTACAAATATTTCCCAGTTATAACTTCTATTTACCGTTACAAATATTTCCTATTTATAACTTCTATTTATTTTCTAAATAAATATCCCTTTTGTAACGGCCTAGATTTCTTGACCATTTAGTTATTATTTAAAAATGTTTTTTTTATTATTTTGGAATTCTAAATGGTTTAATTTCAATAATTTTGAATATTTTATTTTATTCCGAAATGGTAGAAATTTAGTGGATCTGCAATATAATGTGAACTGGCAGTATAAAAGGATAAATTTTTAATTTAAAATAGTACGTTTACAAAGGAAGTAGTAGCTAACGAACTCGGATTTCGATGAAATCAGTTTCATTAAATCCAAAATGATGAAATTAGGTAACCAACCAAGTTACGTCAAAAATGGCATCCGTATGTGGAAAAGAAAAAATAAAAGGCCAAAATTTGAACTAAATTTTGACGGTAATTGGAATTTGCTAATGCTAACGGCAAAACTGGAACCTGAGACCTATCCAGGAAAATTCTAAACATAGGATATTAGCTATATATGAAATCTGGAAAAATCCTATAACGGATATAGAAAGTTATTAAGAAAACAAAATTTAAATAAATTATTTGAAAATCTAAACGAACTCCGATTTTTGATTTGAATACATAGGATTGAAGTACGTTAAAAACCGGACCAGATGGTGGAAGAATTTCTGAAAACCGTTATCGTTTGATACTCCAACATGAGACCGGAAGGTGTTGAAACTAACACAAAACACTATTTTGAATTTGAATTTAAATTATTTGAAAGTTCAAACAAATTCAAAATTGATATATTTTTATATAGTATTGAAGAGCAAGAAAGTTGAACAACATGGTTGAAAAAGATTTTGGATAAGGTATCAATAAGTAAGTCAAATTAACGTCCGAATAGGGTTGAGAAAACACACTTTACTATTCATAAATTATTAAATTTATTTATAATTTAATAAATTTAAGGATTAATCCTAGCCATCCATTTTCGACCGTTGGATTCGCGCCACCTCAGCAATCCATGTGACTCCTTCGGCTATAAATAGCCCCCCCCTTCATTTTAAACTCACTCCTCCTCCTCCTCTTTCAAGCTTTGGCAATGGCAGAAATAATAATAAAATATTAGGAAATAGGGAAAAGGGAAGGAAGGGAGAAAGGAGGGCAAGACGGGGAGCTAGGGACTCTTAGGCAGAGGCTTGGGCTTTGTGGGGTAAGTTTTTAAATAATATTTAGTTATTTATTTATTTGTGTAATATATATATATATATATATATATTATAATTAAAATAGAATTTGTAAAAATAAATATCAGAACATTCTAAGGGTGACAGAGAGGATAGTGTCTAAGGCTTGAGTTTGGAAAATATAGTTTCCTGCTCTCCCTGGCTATCCCTAACTGATCCGACAGATGGGATGATTAATTTAAATTAAAATTTAAATTTTAATTTGAATTTAAAACAGACCAGGGGCATTTTCGTAATTTTTAACCATAAACTTTAAAAGCTTATAACTTTTTCAAAACAAGTCGGATTTCCACGAAACAAGGACCGTTGGATTCTTATCGGAAAATACTTTAAAATGAGTGGAAGCAGATTTTTGATCCGGGTTAAAAATTTTAAGTTATAATTAAATGAATATTTTTAAGTATTTTATTTGAAAATTAAATTGAATTAATATTAAAATGGTTTTTCAATTTAAAAAAAAAATTGGATATTGCTAGAGATGGGAAAGTAGGATTTTTTAGAAGGGCAGGGAAGGTAATTTGGCTAATAACGCAATTAGAAATTAATTAAGATAAAAATAATTTAATTAATTTAATTAAATATATATTCATTTAAACTAGGTAGATATTGTAAATAGCATAACTTTTGCATACCTTAACGAAATTTAACGAAACAGGATCCGTTGGGATCGTATGGACGAGCACTACGTAATGGAACTGACCGCAAGTGGATTGGAGCTCGTTTGGATTTATGGTGAAATTTAACGTTTGAACCAAATCAATGACCGATTATCGTTATTCAACGATAAACCGTCCAAGGTGAGTAAATCTCACTAACTCTGAACACTTTATATTTTTATAAAGTATTTTTAGAACTGATAAATATTGGTTGAATTGCTGAGTGTTGATTGTTTGGTTGAACTGCTAGTCAATTGATTGAAAATATCGATATAGTTATATATATCGTTAACCGATGTTGATTTTGTTTATCAGAATACCTCATATTGAAATGAAATTGATGTGAATTATATTGTGTAACATTTGTGGATGCAGGGAAACAGGTCGGAGGAATCCAACTGGATTCCTCAACATTTATTTACCGTTTTTCATATATTCTGATATATGATGTGTTATATCATCTGTTGTTGAACCTGTGTGTTTGGATGATGATTGAACCTTTTGATTTGGTATTTTAATACCATAAGTGATACTAGAAAGTGAAAAGGGATTTTCAAAGTTAATTTTGAAAATAAATTATTTACATAAAATCAATAGATTTTATATATAAAAGGAAGAGAATTTCATGAGAGAAAATGATTATAGAATCAAAGCATTTGTAAAAAAAACAAATATTGGTGAAATCAAATAGAAGGGAAAATATTGGTGAAATCAAATAGAAGGGAAATATTTGTGAAACGATTACAAATAGAAATAAAAAGGGAAACATTCGTAAAAGTATTTACAAATGGAATTGAAAAGGGAATATACATGTAGGGAATAAAGAAAAGTTGACAGAAGTACTTATTTGTTAAATAAATAGAAAAGTTAAAAGAAATATTTATTTGTTGAATAAATAGAAAAGTTAAAGGGAATATTTATTTGTTAAATTAATAGAAGCGAAAAGAGAATAGTTATTTGTTGAGTAAACGAATAGAAAAAGAATCTATTCAAGGGAAGTAATTCAAAGGAATTATTCCAAAGGAATTATTCAAAAGAGAAAAGTCAAAGGGATTAATTCAAAAGAGTTAATCAACTAGAGTTAAACCGTTGGAGTTAAACTGTTAGAGTTAAACAGTTGGAGTTAAACTGTTAGAGTTAAACAGTTGGAGTTAAACTGTTAGAGTTAAACCGTTGAAGTTAAACTGTCAGAGTTAAACCGTAAAGTTAAACAGTTAGAGTTAGTTAGTTAGAGTTAACCAGTTAGAGTTATTCAGTTAGAGTTATCCAGTTAGAGTTATTCAGTTAGAATTAACCAGTTAGAGTTAATCAGTTAGAGTTAATCGTTTTGAGTCAAATCGAACTAGAGTTATTCAAATATAGTAATCGAATAAGGGTTAATTGAATATTAGTTATTCAATTAGAATTGATCGAATTTAATTATTCGAGATAGAGTTAAAAATAGACAAAGTTATTTAAGGATGAATTTCCATTTAGCACGACTGCTAGCGTAATTCGCAGGGATGCAGATAGCCTACGGCGGTCGGATGTTTCCTGGGGGAATCAGGCGTAACCATTGTGATCGATGCGATCTAGAGTCAAGCAAATGGTGTTAAATCAAATAGTAATTAATCAATAGAAGTTAATTAAGTCGAGTTAGTCGAGTATTAGTAAATTAAGTAGGGTTAGTTAAAAAGGGAATTAATCGAATATCACCTATTCGAAGTAGAGTTATCGAATATAGTTTATTCGAGAAGAGTAATCGAATATAGTTCGTTCGAAGTGTGTTAAATCGAATATAGTTATTCGAAGGAGAGAATTATCGAATATGGTTTATTCGAAGTGAGATTTTTCGAATATTAGTTATTCGAAGAAAAGGATTATCGAATATTAGTTATTCGAACAGGGGAATCGAATATAGTTTATTCGAAAGAGAATTATCGGATAGTGATTATTAGAGAGTGAATCATACATGGAAATTCGATTATATCGAATCAAGGGAAGTAATGTTTACTTTCCATTTCAAATCAAGTTTTAATTATCTTTTAATAAAGTAGTTGGTTGTTTATTTATCCAAATTAAGATATGGAAATATATTTAAGTTAACATATTTTGAAAGCATGAAATTATAACATTTATAGTTATAATCAAATGATTCAGTAAAGGAAGTGGATTCATAAATAGAATCCGAGAGTTCGCAAGGAAGTTTCTTAAAGAGTAAAGTTTGAACTTTGTCTATTTCGAAGTTAGAAATGTTGTTCAGTTAAGGTCTGAGAGGTAATTATACCCCAACTTGGTTGACTTCGTTTTTAACTAAGAAGTGGATAAGGTTCGAGAGTGAAAGGGGTTAGGTGAATTTAGTTAATGAGCGAAATGGTTGGTGTTGGCATAGCGATGTTTATTCAAACATCAGTTTAACCCAATGAAGGAGATTTGGAAATGTCTTCCAAATGAAAATCAGAAATGTTTTCTGAATATAGAAAATGAGAAATGGAATTGTTTTCCATTGTTAATAAAGTATATTTTCTAAATATAGTAAATAAGAAATATAGGAAAACAAGAATAAGGAAAAGGGTAAATTTATGATAATTTGATGATGAATGATGATTGATCAATAGAATTTCCATCTGGAAATAATATCGTTGTTTGCACACCGACATGTTTTTACTTGATAGTTAAATCACCGACTATCAAAGTTTTGACCATTTTAACGTTGTTAATATGGAGAGACCGGTCGGATTATTATCCAGAGAACCACTCCGTATTGGCATAAGTGTTGCGAATCAAGTATGCTGAATATATTGAAGACGGAGTTATGCAAGGGCTATCCTATTTACAGAATAGTGCCTTCGGTTTGTCCAGTCCCAGGACAAACGTGAATGGACGAATGTCTGACAGAGTATATTCAAAGGATCGCGTAAGTTGATCTCTTCAAACGTACTTACGTTTGGTGGCGGAGGAATTCGTTTCTCTTAGCTGTATACCCGTGGTATTTTTGGTGAAATCAATTTGTGATTTGGCGGGTATGACGATGTGGCATTCAAAGTAATGGAGGTGGGATCTATCAAAAGATACGTTATGACCTCAAGCCTCATCCACCGGGAAATGACAAAAATCGGGCAGGCAGCATGGCTATGTGGGTCGCACCCATTAGGATGTATGATCACCTATCTAGAGAAATTCCTTTTGTTCTTAAATCTATCGATGCTGTCCCTTATCGGGAGACTGTTGCTGATCCCAACCGTTGGTGATATACATTCGATACACTCAAGCGAAATGAGTGGTCGGTCATGTGTGGGCCGGGTTGCAAGATGTTCTTGTTGAACCCAGTGTATTTGCCTCTAGAGATACACGTTCGGAAGGTGGTCCCATACCTTGTCAAGTTGGAATCCAATCTCCAATAAGTGCCTGCGAGTTTGATTGTATATTATATATGTAGAGCGTGAGATGCAAGCGTTCTACTAGATTGTAATTACTTGTGATTAGACATTATTATAATATCAGATAATATATGATTTCCAAAGTGTTTTGGGTTATCGTAAGGTAAAAGCCATCCGTATTTATGAGTGGATTGGTCTTACGATTATCTTTTCTTTTGAAAAGGATTTTGAAAAGTTAAACCAAATGATTAGAGTTTACTCACACCAGTCCCATGACTGACCCAGAGTTTTATTTTGTTTTGTTTTCCCTAAACTCTTGGGTGCCCAAATTTGTACGGGCAGTCAAGTAGTCAGGATTTTACAGATAGACTTGGAGAGCTTGGAGCAGGAGGCTTCAGGACTTATATAGCTATTGTTTATTTCCGCTGTGATGCAAGGGTTGTACTCTGATAATGGTATTGTATGCATATACTGCTTTTGATTTCAAGTTATGTGATATATTATATTTTATTCGTTCCGCTGTGAGATTCGTGTTACTCTGATGTTGTGTTCTTCTTTTTCTTCTTCTATTCTAATTTTCTATCTTATCTATCCTCACCCTCTAAATTCTTTCATTAACTATTCGGTAATTGTCGACCCTTGATGTTCGATATGTGTTGTATATCGGATAATCAAGTTCGTATTTTTCCCGGGTCGTTACAGTTGGTATCAGAGCTGAAGGTTAGGTGATTTACCTTGGCTCTGTGGCGTGATTCAGTAGAGATGGGGTTAGTAATACCCTAGACTGAGTTTGAGTGTATATATACGAGTGAACGTATTTGTTATTTGATATAAAATGATTTTATATTGTGGAGATTTATTGGTTGAGTTGTTTATGAATTCTGGTCGATCAGTTTGATCCACTGTATCGATAGGGGTTTCTAAACGCTTGAATACGATGAACCGACACAGTATGTTTTGAAAAAGGGTGAATGAAATAATTTTACCCAAATTATATTTTGATATAAGCAAAGTATAGATATTTGAAATTATTATAGTATATTGAATGTGTTGGTTGTGATTATAATCGAATAAGATTATAAAATGTGAAATGGTTATGTAAATAACAAATCAAAATTCATATAAGTGAAATATATGAAATCAGATGAATTAAATCTGAATTTAAGTTCAGAATTGGAATTAAAATTGCTAAAATTTGAATAAGCATTGTAAATGGAATTAAATTGAATATATGTGAATTTTAAAATCCTGGGAGATTTTAAATTTGTTACAAGCATTAAAAAGGGATATTTTGAAATGAATTTCAAAATGAAAGTGTTTAGAAATGGTTTTGAAAGTGACATAGTATTGAACTCACTTCGATAGCTAGAAAATAAATTCCGATGTTGATCCGGACATCATCGGTGTTCATTTTCGAGTTTCTAAGTGACAGATTACTACCAAAGATTTTGTTTTTGAATTGTTTTGAGAAACCGAGTTGTTTTGATATTCCAAAGGGATATTTGATTTTTGGAAAAGGCAAAGCTATTTGAAATTTCCAGGTACAGATTATTGAAATAAACACAAATAAATAGAAATTTGTGAAAGTAAATTTGAAATTGAATTGAAGGCAGTTCAGTGGAAATTGAGTTGAATTGAAATAGAATGGTATCAAGTAGAATTGGACTGGATTAGAGATAATATGGGATAGAAATGGATGGTCGAGCAAGAAATTTGAATTAAGATTGGAATTGCAGTTTGATTGAAATTTGGCTTGGTTATAAGCGGATGGTCGTGTTGAAGATAAAAGTGATTGGGAGTTTGAGTGGGATGATAGTGGTATATGCTAAATTGATAGCAGAATTGAATGCCGACAAAAAGGTACACGTACATATTCATATGAGTTTGATGAGATTTATGAGCCTGTTTGGCAAGCCACTTGGCTGTTTGATTTTCTTTTGGGTTGAAGAAGGCCTAGAGAGGCGAGTTAGAGTTTGAGCTATTGACCAGTACAAAGGAGGTGCTGGCGAAATTTTTCAGAAATTTCGAGTGTTAGAAAATTTTCAGAATTTTTGAAAATTTTCGTTTATAGAAATAAATTAATTAGAATAGATTGGTTTACTGAAATCAGAGTAACCAGATAATTTTAACCTAGTTATAAAATTCATTTTTCTACCTTAGCAATTTCGAGGACGAAATTATTTTAAGGGGGGAAGAATGTAACGGCCTAGATTTCTTGACCATTTAGTTATTATTTAAAAATGTTTTTTTTTATTATTTTGGAATTCTAAATGGTTTAATTTCAATAATTTTGAATATTTTATTTTATTCCGAAATGGTAGAAATTTAGTGGATCTGCAATATAATGTGAACTGGCAGTATAAAAGGATAAATTTTTAATTTAAAATAGTACGTTTACAAAGGAAGTAGTAGCTAACGAACTCGGATTTCGATGAAATCAGTTTCATTAAATCCAAAATGATGAAATTAGGTAACCAACCAAGTTACGTCAAAAATGGCATCCGTATGTGGAAAAGAAAAAATAAAAGGCCAAAATTTGAACTAAATTTTGACGGTAATTGGAATTTGCTAATGCTAACGGCAAAACTGGAACCTGAGACCTATCCAGGAAAATTCTAAACATAGGATATTAGCTATATATGAAATCTGGAAAAATCCTATAACGGATATAGAAAGTTATTAAGAAAACAAAATTTAAATAAATTATTTGAAACTCTAAACGAACTCCGATTTTTGATTTGAATACATAGGATTGAAGTACGTTAAAAACCGGACCACATGGTGGAAGAATTTCTGAAAACCGTTATCGTTTGATACTCCAACATGAGACCGGAAGGTGTTGAAACTAACACAAAACACTATTTTGAATTTGAATTTAAATTATTTGAAAGTTCAAACAAATTCAAAATTGATATATTTTTATATAGTATTGAAGAGCAAGAAAGTTGAACAACATGGTTGAAAAAGATTTTGGATAAGGTATCAATAAGTAAGTCAAATTAACGTCCGAATAGGGTTGAGAAAACACACTTTACTATTCATAAATTATTAAATTTATTTATAATTTAATAAATTTAAGGATTAATCCTAGCCATCCATTTTCGACCGTTGGATTCGCGCCACCTCAGCAATCCATGTGACTCCTTCGGCTATAAATAGCCCCCCCCCCCTTCATTTTAAACTCACTCCTCCTCCTCCTCTTTCAAGCTTTGGCAATGGCAGAAATAATAATAAAATATTAGGAAATAGGGAAAAGGGAAGGAAGGGAGAAAGGAGGGCAAGACGGGGAGCTAGGGACTCTTAGGCAGAGGCTTGGGCTTTGCGGGGTAAGTTTTTAAATAATATTTATTTATTTATTTGTGTAATATATATATATATATATATATTATAATTAAAATAGAATTTGTAAAAATAAATATCAGAACATTCTAAGGGTGACAGAGAGGATAGTGTCTAAGGCTTGAGTTTGGAAAATATAGTTTCCTGCTCTCCCTGGCTATCCCTAACTGATCCGACAGATGGGATGATTAATTTAAATTTAAAATTTAATTTGAATTTAAAACAGACCAGGGGCATTTTCGTAATTTTTAACCATAAACTTTAAAAGCTTATAACTTTTTCAAAACAAGTCGGATTTCCACGAAACAAGGACCGTTGGATTCTTATCGGAAAATACTTTAAAATGAGTGGAAGCAGATTTTTGATCCGGGTTAAAAATTTTAAGTTATAATTAAATGAATATTTTTAAGTATTTTATTTGAAAATTAAATTAAAATAATATTAAAATGGTTTTTCAATTTTAAAAAAAAAAATTGGATATGGCTAGAGATGGGAAAGTAGGATTTTTTAGAAGGGCAGGGAAGGTTATTTGGCTAATAACGCAATTAGAAATTAATTAAGATAAAAATAATTTAATTAATTTAATTAAATATATATTCATTTAAACTAGGTAGATATTGTAAATAGCATAACTTTTGCATACCTTAACGAAATTTAACGAAACAGGATCCGTTGGGATCGTATGGACGAGCACTACGCAATGAAACTGACCGCAAGTGGATTGGAGCTCGTTTGGATTTATGGTGAAATTTAACGTTTGAACCAAATCAATGACCGATTATCGTTATTCAACGATAAACCGTCCAAGGTGAGTAAATCTCACTAACTCTGAACACTTTATATTTTTATAAAGTATTTTTAGAACTGATAAATATTGGTTGAATTGCTGAGTGTTGATTGTTTGGTTGAACTGCTAGTCAATTGATTGAAAATACCGATATAGTTATATATATCGTTAACCGATGTTGATTTTGTTTATCAGAATACCTCATATTGAAATGAAATTGATGTGAATTATATTGTGTAACATTTGTGGATGCAGGGAAACAGGTCGGAGGAATCCAACTGGATTCCTCAACATTTATTTACCGTTTTTCATATATTCTGATATATGATGTGTTATATCATCTGTTGTTGAACCTGTGTGTTTGGATGATGATTGAACCTTTTGATTTGGTATTTTTATACCATAAGTGATACTAGAAAGTGAAAAGGGATTTTCAAAGTTAATTTTGAAAATAAATTATTTATATAAAATCAATAGATTTTATATATAAAAGGAAGAGAATTTCATGAGAGAAAATGATTATAGAATCAAAGCATTTGTAAAAAAAACAAATATTGGTGAAATCAAATAGAAGGGAAAATATTGGTGAAATCAAATAGAAGGGAAATATTTGTGAAATGATTACAAATAGAAATAAAAAGGGAAACATTCGTAAAAGTATTTACAAATGGAATTGAAAAGGGAATATACATGTAGGGAATAAAGAAAAGTTGACAGAAGTACTTATTTGTTAAATAAATAGAAAAGTTAAAAGAAATATTTATTTGTTGAATAAATAGAAAAGTTAAAGGGAATATTTATTTGTTAAATTAATAGAAGCGAAAAGAGAATAGTTATTTGTTGAGTAAACGAATAGAAAAAGAATCTATTCAAGGGAAGTAATTCAAAGGAATTATTCCAAAGGAATTATTCAAAAGAGAAAAGTCAAAGGGATTAATTCAAAAGAGTTAATCAACTAGAGTTAAACCGTTGGAGTTAAACTGTTAGAGTTAAACAGTTGGAGTTAAACTGTTAGAGTTAAACGGTTGGAGTTAAACTGTTAGAGTTAAACAGTTGGAGTTAAACTGTTAGAGTTAAACCGTTGAAGTTAAACTGTCAGAGTTAAACCGTAAAGTTAAACAGTTAGAGTTAGTTAGTTAGAGTTAACCAGTTAGAGTTATTCAGTTAGAGTTATCCAGTTAGAGTTATTCAGTTAGAATTAACCAGTTAGAGTTAATCAGTTAGAGTTAATCGTTTTGAGTCAAATCGAACTAGAGTTATTCAAATATAGTAATCGAATAAGGGTTAATTGAATATTAGTTATTCAATTAGAATTGATCGAATTTAATTATTCGAGATAGAGTTAAAAATAGACAAAGTTATTTAAGGATGAATTTCCATTTAGCACGACTGCTAGCGTAATTCGCAGGGATGCAGATAGCCTACGGCGGTCGGATGTTTCCTAGGGGAATCAGGCGTAACCATTGTGATCGATGCGATCTAGAGTCAAGCAAATGGTGTTAAATCAAATAGTAATTAATCAATAGAAGTTAATTAAGTCGAGTTAGTCGAGTATTAGTAAATTAAGTAGGGTTAGTTAAAAAGGGAATTAATCGAATATCACCTATTCGAAGTAGAGTTATCGAATATAGTTTATTCGAGAAGAGTAATCGAATATAGTTCGTTCGAAGTGTGTTAAATCGAATATAGTTATTCGAAGGAGAGAATTATCGAATATGGTTTATTCGAAGTGAGATTTTTCGAATATTAGTTATTCGAAGAAAAGGATTATCGAATATTAGTTATTCGAACAGGGGAATCGAATATAGTTTATTCGAAAGAGAATTATCGGATAGTGATTATTAGAGAGTGAATCATACATGGAAATTCGATTATATCGAATCAAGGGAAGTAATGTTCACTTTCCATTTCAAATCAAGTTTTAATTATCTTTTAATAAAGTAGTTGGTTGTTTATTTATCCAAATTAAGATATGGAAATATATTTAAGTTAACATATTTTGAAAGCATGGAATTATAACATTTATAGTTATAATCAAATGATTCAGTAAAGGAAGTGGATTCATAAATAGAATCCGAGAGTTCGCAAGGAAGTTTCTTAAAGAGTAAAGTTTGAACTTTGTCTATTTCGAAGTTAGAAATGTTGTTCAGTTAAGGTCTGAGAGGTAATTATACCCCAACTTGGTTGACTTCGTTTTTAACTAAGAAGTGGATAAGGTTCGAGAGTGAAAGGGGTTAGGTGAATTTAGTTAATGAGCGAAATGGTTGGTGTTGGCATAGCGATGTTTATTCAAACATCAGTTTAACCCAATGAAGGAGATTTGGAAATGTCTTCCAAATGAAAATCAGAAATGTTTTCTGAATATAGAAAATGAGAAATGGAATTGTTTTCCATTGTTAATAAAGTATATTTTCTAAATATAGTAAATAAGAAATATAGGAAAACAAGAATAAGGAAAAGGGTAAATTTATGATAATTTGATGATGAATGATGATTGATCAATAGAATTTCCATCTGGAAATAATATCGTTGTTTGCACACCGACATGTTTTTACTTGATAGTTAAATCACCGACTATCAAAGTTTTGACCATTTTAACGTTGTTAATATGGAGAGACCGGTCGGATTATTATCCAGAGAACCACTCCGTATTGGCATAAGTGTTGCGAATCAAGTATGCTGAATATATTGAAGACGGAGTTATGCAAGGGCTATCCTATTTACAGAATAGTGCCTTCGGTTTGTCCAGTCCCAGGACAAACGTGAATGGACGAATGTCTGACAGAGTATATTCAAAGGATCGCGTAAGTTGATCTCTTCAAACGTACTTACGTTTGGTGGCGGAGGAATTCGTTTCTCTTAGCTGTATACCCGTGGTATTTTTGGTGAAATCAATTTGTGATTTGGCGGGTATGACGATGTGGCATTCAAAGTAATGGAGGTGGGATCTATCAAAAGATACGTTATGACCTCAAGCCTCATCCACCGGGAAATGACAAAAATCGGGCAGGCAGCATGGCTATGTGGGTCGCACCCATTAGGATGTATGATCACCTATCTAGAGAAATTCCTTTTGTTCTTAAATCTATCGATGCTGTCCCTTATCGGGAGACGGTTGCTGATCCCAACCGTTGGTGATATACATTCGATACACTCAAGCGAAATGAGTGGTCGATCATGTGTGGGCCGGGTTGCAAGATGTTCTTGTTGAACCCAGTGTATTTGCCTCTAGAGATACACGTTCGGAAGGTGGTCCCATACCTTGTCAAGTTGGAATCCAATCTCCAATAAGTGCCTGCGAGTTTGATTGTATATTATATATGTAGAGCGTGAGATGCAAGCGTTCTACTAGATTGTAATTACTTGTGATTAGACATTATTATAATATCAGATAATATATGATTTCCAAAGTGTTTTGGGTTATCGTAAGGTAAAAGCCATCCGTATTTATGAGTGGATTGGTCTTACGATTATCTTTTCTTTTGAAAAGGATTTTGAAAAGTTAAACCAAATGATTAGAGTTTACTCACACCAGTCCCATGACTGACCCAGAGTTTTATTTTGTTTTGTTTTCCCTAAACTCTTGGGTGCCCAAATTTGTACGGGCAGTCAAGTAGTCAGGATTTTACAGATAGACTTGGAGAGCTTGGAGCAGGAGGCTTCAGGACTTATATAGCTATTGTTTATTTCCGCTGTGATGCAAGGGTTGTACTCTGATAATGGTATTGTATGCATATACTGCTTTTGATTTCAAGTTATGTGATATATTATATTTTATTCTTTCCGCTGTGAGATTCGTGTTACTCTGATGTTGTGTTCTTCTTTTTCTTCTTCTATTCTAATTTTCTATCTTATCTATCCTCACCCTCTAAATTCTTTCATTAACTATTCGGTAATTGTCGACCCTTGATGTTCGATATGTGTTGTATATCGGATAATCAAGTTCGTCTTTTTCCCGGGTCGTTACACCTTTTCTATTTCTATTTATTTTCTAAATAAATATCCCTTTTCTATTTTTATTTATTTTCTAAATAAATATCCCTTTTATAAAACCGTGTTCGTTTTATAAATATTTCCTTTTATAAAATCCTGTGATTTTATAAAATTCCTTTATTTCAATATACATTGAAATAAATTCTTTTTACATCCCAGGGTCTTTTATGATATTTACAATATCGAATAACAATGATCAACATCATTCCAACACACATAATCCATAACAGATTATATAACCCATCATATATCACAATATATGAAAACAGTAAAATAAATGTTGAGGAATCCAGTCGGATTCCTCCAACCTGTTTCCCTGCATCACAGATGTTAAACAATATAGATAACATCACTTTCAGTTCCATATGATATATTCTGTTAAACAGAATCAATATAGAAATTTAATCAACTGACTAGCAGTTCAATCAAACAGTCAATATACAGTAAATCGGCCAATATCTAACAGTTCTAAAAATACAACATGAAATTATAAACTGTTCAGAGTTCGTGAGATTTACTCACATTGGACGATCATCGTTGACAACGATAACCATCGCTCGATTTGATTCAGACGGACAACTTATTTTGCAATAAATTGTAGCGAGCTCTGAGGGACTTCCAGCCAGTTCCAACGTGTAGTGTCCATCCATACGATCCCAACGGATCTTGTTTTGTTGAATTCCGATAACATATGAGCAAGATATTCATTTTACACATTAGTATATTATTTTAATTAAACACAAACTATTATTATTACTACTTGGGCTTTACCTCTTTAAATTGGCCCATTTCCCATCTTCAAATCTCCACATCGGCCCTTCCATTCACCTTCTTCCTTTGAAAACCACCGAACCAAACAATCCCATTCCCCTCTTTACCAATTGTTCTTCCCGTTTCTAGACAAAACCCCACCAACGTTTTAACTACTTACTCATTTAAAAATTAAAACTTCCTAATCTTAGTCATTACCAGATAATCCTCCTGTAAATCATTTCTTCCTCAACGAAGAAGGTCGTCCTTACACAGCAGCCTTTTCCGCACTTACCATCATCAACTCACTCTTCCGTTTCATGAAATTCTCAGTGGAACTTCACCATTCCAATCATTTAATGTTCCATCCTCCCTTAACTCTTCACGGAATCAAAACGAGCTCCACCATGGTTCAGCACTTCATCTCCTCTACCCGACTGCGCCCTCCCTGTCACACTCGGTTCAGTGACCTGCTATTGCTCCCTTCCGACGTGGACCGTCGCTTTCCTCCTGCCATCACCGAAGGGTTTCAAACTACCACCAAAATATGCCCCTTTCCCCCACGAGTTCACGCATGCCGCTTGCTCGAACCCCGATGTCCTCCCTTGCAAGGCGATCAAAACACTGGACCTCACGCTCAAAACTGACATAGAACCAGCAACCGTCGAACACCATCAAGAGCATTCCAAGATGAAGAGCACGCCTATGGGAATCTGAATATCTATGTATTTAGATTTTTAGGAATTTAATCCCATTTGTTTTGATTTATTTTCATTTGGATCTTCACGTTTTTTTTTCTCTGTGTATTTGGGTTGATAGAGCGATATATATATAAGGGGTGAGATTTCTGTGGTTGAAAAAGAAGGGAATGTGGCTCTTTAATATTCACCCATTTTGTTTTAGATATTTTATATCCATTTTCGTAAATTCCATTCATATACAACTGCTATAGACAGAATTAACTACATCGTTGTGACGACTAATGGGTCATGATCCAAAAAATATAATAATACCGGTAGATGGACTCATATTGTGAAACCCCAAAATGTTGATTACAGGGTGCACAATACCCCAAATAAAAAGTTGCTTATTTAATTAGTTAAAAATTACAGTAAAATTCTAAAAATTAAATTATCACTACGTCTCAAAAGAATCTTGTCTAAATTCGAATCCGATATCTAGTTATATCGAATAAACCGTTATGGTCGATAAACGATTCTATAGCGACTATTTTAAAATTTGATTTGGACATGAATCAAAATCTACACGACGAAATCCCAATTTTTCTCTTCCACTAGAAAGATATACTCCACCAGCTCCACACGTTTCTTGTTTCGCAGAAATCCGGTTTAAAACGAATCCTGTACATTCAGTTGAAGTTCGAATCGCCAATTAACGAACTGCCGCACCATTTCAAGCTCGATTTTAATTATATTATAAACTATACGTTCAACTGTCGACGATTTAATATATTCGTTATTCAAATCAAATTCCAAGCTGAATTAAATATCACAGATGATCCGGTTCACACCATATCGTCATTTCGACCATTCAGAATTAAATATATTATTTAATTAATTATTTTAATTAAATATTCACCATTATTAAATTCCACGATCACTAAATTCACTATATCACCATTTGATATAGTTAATTAAACTAATCATAATACCCCTGCCAATGCGGGTCATTACACCATTATCCAATACGTGCTTGCGATTTTGATTGTATACTATATATGTAGAACGTGAGATGAAAGCGTTTCTGCTAGTTGATATCTATTTGTACATAGACATTATTATAATATCAAAAGGTTTTTGATATAAAGATATTTTGGATTCTCATAAGGGAAAAACCCGTTCCGTTCTGCAGCGTGGTCTTATGAGATATCGTTTACTTGTTCATATACTTGTTTAAACTATTTTACTCATACCAGTCCCATGACTGACCAGGAGTTTATTTGTTTTATTTTCCCTAAACTCTTGGGTGCCTAATTTTGTACGGGCAGTCAAGTAGTCAGGAATTTACAGATATACTGGAAGAGCGTGAAGCAGGAGGCTTCAAGATCATATAGCTATAGTTATTTCCGCTGTGTTGTAAGTGTTGTACTCTGATAAGTGCTATTGTATACATAACTGTTATATTTCAAAGTTATGTTATCTATTATATGTAATTCGTTCCGCTGTGAGGTTCGTGTTACTCTGATGTTGTGTTCTTCTTCTTCTTCTATTCTAAGTTTCTATCTTATCTATTCTCACCTTCTAATTTCTTTCATTAATTACCGGGATTTTTCGATGTTTTGGTTATCGACATCGAGCTTATGTCGATAACCAAAGCCGCCGAAAATCAGGGTCGTTACAGTTGGTATCAGAGCTTAAGTTAAGAATTACTTGGCTCTGTGGCGTGACTCGGTAGAGATAGGGTTAGTAATACCCTAGATTGAGTTTGAGTGTATATATACGAGTGTGTATTTGTATTTGATATAAAAATGGTTTTATATTGTGGAGATTCATTGGCTGAGTTGTTTATGAGTTCTGGTCGATCAGTTTGATCCACTGTATCGGTAGGAGTAAATAAATACTTGAATACGATGGACCGACACAGTATGGATATGTAATATATTATCATATATTAGATATATTGGTTGTGATTATAATCGAATGAGATTATAAAGTGAAATGGTTATATATAACCAATCAGAATCATATAAGTAAAGTATATGAAATAAGATGAATTAAATATGAATTTAAATCAGATTTGGAATTAAAATAAGGAAATTTTAAGTTCCTGGGAGATTTTGAAATGTTTTCAAAATGGAAGTATTTGGTAATGGTATTGAAAATGATATAGTATTGAAGTCACTTGGGTCGCTGGAAAATAATTCCGATGATGACTGCACAGTATCATCGGTGTGATTTTCAAGTTTCTAAGTGGTGGATTACTACCAAAGATTTTGATTTGAATTGTTTTCAGAAAACAAGTTGTTTAGAAATTCAAAGGTTTTGAATTGGCATTATGATTTCAAATTGATTTGAAATAAACCCAGGAATTTAAGTTCTGAAATTTAACTTAATTTATGGAGTTAAATAGATGGAGATGGTAAAAAGTGAATTAAGATTTAACTTGAACTAAGTTAAATAGAACTGAATGTGGTTATAGAATAATCCTAAATGAAATTTATTTGATAAGTTGAGAGTTTGGATTGTGAGATTGGAGTTGAATGGAATTCGACTTAGATATAACCAAATGATTCAGTTTGAGATAAACGTGATTTGAGTTTGATTGGGATAACATTGGTATATGCTGAGCTGATAGCATATGGAAGTAATAGAGTTGATATGCCCGACAAAAAGGTACCAGTTTATATTATATATGGGTTTGAGATTTTTATGAGCCGATTTGGCAAGCCGCTTGGCTGTTTGATTTTCTTTTGGATTGGAGAGGGCCTATGTAGCAAGGTTTGAATTTTTCCGGTAACCACGTACAAAGGAAACGCTGGCGAAATTTTCCAAAAAGTTAAGGTGTTAGAAAATTTTCAGGATTTTTGAAAATTTAGTTAGTCGGAATGAATAAATATTTTAGTCGATATTAATTGGTTCAGTTGAAATCAGAAATAAGGGGTAAACAAATTTTAGGAGTTCCAATAGATAGGGTCGTCCTCTAACTTAGCAATTTCGAGGACGAAATTATTTTAAGTGGGGAAGATTGTAATGACCCGCATTTTCCAAGGATATAATTAATTTATTTAATTATATAAATAGTGATATAGTGAATTAAATAGAGGTTTAATTAAATAATATGGAATAATTAATTAATTAAAATAATATATTTAATTCAGAAATAACCAGAAATAGTGAATTGACAATATAATGTGAACTGGGTCGTCCCCAGAATTTAATTCAGCTTAGAGTTGAATTATATTGACGAATATATTCAGTCGACGACAGTTTGAACGTAGAATTATAATATAATTATAATCGAGCTCGAAATGGCGCGACAGTTCGCTATTCGGTGATTTGAACTTTAACTGAAGGTACAGGATTCGTTTTAACCCGGATTTCTGTGAAACAAGAAACGTGCGGAGCTGGTGGAGTATATCTTTCTAGTGGAAGAGAAAAATCGGGATTTCGTCGTGTAGATTTTGATTCACGTCCAAATCAAATTTCAGAAAAGTCGCTGTGGAATTCCTTTATAATTTGTGATGCTTTATATACGTTATAAAAGGATCTTCGATATAAATTGAATATCGAGATAATCTGGAATCGAAATATCAAGCTGTAAATTCTGATATGATATTCTGGAGCTGTACGATATCATATGTGAAGATATACGATAATATAAATTTATTTATATTTAATTTAATTATATTTAAATATATTTATATATTTAAATGGGCCATCTAGAGCTTTAAAAATAGCCGGTTTTTGCAAACGAAGTCGGAATTCAACGAAACTAATTTTGTTGGATCCGCAATGTCAAATGGTTGCTAGATGTCAGTTTCCGTGATTTTTAGAGTCACTGTGTGGTCGTACGGATTTTTAGAGTGAGAAACAGTCAGTATTTTGATAATTAAAAATACGCTGTGTGAGCATACGAAGTCGGAATTCGACGAAAACGGTTTCGTTGGGACCGTAATGTCGAACTCTAGCTACATGTCCAGTTTCTTTTTTTGGGCATCGTGTGTGATCACATGGATTTTTAGAAGTCAGAAATGAATATAAAGGATTAAATAAAAATATTAAAATAAAAATATCTAGATATTTTTGTGGCTTATAAATACCCCCCTAACCAACCCTTAAGACCTAATTCCTCATTCTCTCAAAGTCAACACAGCAAAAATTACCGCCACTGAGTTCTTCCTTCCAACAGCAAAACAAAGTCCTCAAGAAATTCACAAACAAATCAATAAAACTCCTATAAATTATAAAACCGATATATTTAAGTCCCTTGAGTGATTATCTTCAAGTCTGTAATCGTTTTCACTTGTTCGACGTCAGTTTTTGAGGGTGCCGAGTTTCAACAGGGATCTAGGGTTTTCGATTTTGGCTTTTGGGGTGATTAATTGAGGAAGTGGAGGTTTGTTTGGGGTTCACGAGGTCGAGGGGCGGCTCGAGGCAAAAATTGGGGCGGTTCGGTGATGCTTGGCATCGCGGGTTCCCTGTAGCGGACCATTTCGAATGAACGACGGATTCTTTTCAGTGAGGGCGAGTTGAACACTGTGTATATGGAAAGGAAGAGGGATCGAAGTGAAGTCCGATGGTGGTGGTTTCACTGGATTCGGTTTTGAAATGGATGAGGGGTTTGAGCTTGAATGTTCGGTAATGGTTTGAGAAAAGAGGAGCACGGGTTGGAGAAAATACGAAGGGGAAGAAGACCGGGTTTTTGGGTCAGTGAAAATGCTTAGAAATGGGCCGTTCGAATTTAATGGTAAAAGCCCACTAAAGGAATTTAATTAAGTTATTTCAATTTGTTTGTATATAAACTTGTTAACACTATATCTTGGCCATACGATATCAGAATTTCGAACCGTAAGTTGCGTTGGGATCGTATGGACGGGAGCAACACAACGAGACTGGCTGGAAGTGAATCCGAGCTCGTTACAATTTATGGCGAAATAAATTGTCCATCACAGTCAAATAAACGCAAACCGTTGTTTAACGGCTAACGCGCAAATGTGAGTAAAACTCACCAACTCTGAACAGTTTATATTTTCATGTTGTATTTTTAGAACCGTTAGATATTGACTGATTGACTGTGTGTTGACCGTTTGATTGAACTGCTAGTCAGTTAGTTGAATTTCTATATTGATTCTGTTTATCAGAATATGTCGTATGGAACTGCAAGTTATGTAAATTTTATTGTGTAACATCTGTGGATGCAGGAGAACAGGTTGGAGGAATCCGATAGGATTCCTCAACAGTTATTTTATTGTTTTTCATATATTTTAATATATGATGTGAATTATAACCTGTTGTTGATTGTGTGTGTATGGACGAGATTAGACATCGTAATTTGATATGTTAAAATACCATAACATATCGGAATGTTGATAAGGAGATTTTCAAAGTGATATTGAAAACAAAATATTTATAAATTGGAATATTTATAAATAGGAGATATTCAAAAAGGAAATAATTTCAAACATTTTCTTTTTGAATGGAAAGGCCTTTGTGGCGGGTTTGGGGATTTTCCCGATGCTCCCGTTACAAAGGAGGTTATCGCGAATTTTTCAGAAAATTTAAGGAGTTAGAATATTTCAAGAATAAAATTGAAAAGGAAATATTTGTAAACCATTTACAAATAGAATTGAAAAGGAAACGTTATAAAAAGGAAATCATTTTTTAAGTGTAGAACCATTATTTAAAAGTAAATCTTTTCAAATGAATAAAACGTTGTTAAAAAGGAAATCTTTATAAAGTGAATAAAGTTAATCGAATATGGTATTCGAAGTTAGTTAATCGAATATGGTATTCGAAGTTAGTTAATCGAATATGGTATTCGAAGTTAGTTAATCGAATATTATATTCGAAGTTTGTTAATCGAATATGGTATTCGAAGTTAGTTAATCGAATATGGTATTCGAAAGGAGAAATCGAATATGGTATTCGAAGTTAGTTAACCAAATGGGTGAAGTTAGTTGAGTTAATCAAATAGAGTTAAAGTAATAGAGTTAAACAGAAATTAGAAACTGACTAGAGATTAATAAGTTGAATAGTTTCCTGAGTATCAATCTGATGTTGGTTTCGGCCTTCGGGGTTTATACTTAGGAAGTTGTTTTCTTGTTAGTTTATAGTTAGAGTCTGATAGATGTGGAAGAATAGTGATACGTAAGTAAGCCATGGAAATGTTTTCCAGTGTTAATAACGTATATTTTCTAAACATAGAAAATGAGGATATATATATATATATATATATATATGTGGTTATGATGATTGATCGATATAATTTCCATTTGGAAATAATATCGTTGTTTGCACACTTGTTTTTCTTTGATAGTTAAATCACAGACTATCGAAGTTTTGACCATTTTAACGTTGTTAATATGGAGAGACCGGTTGGATTATTATCCATAGAACCACTCTGTATTGGCATAAGCATCACGAATCATATATGCCAAAGATAATTGAAGACGGAGTAAAATGCAAAGGCTGTTGTATAAGTCTTAGATAACAGTGACTAAGATGGATATACGGAATAGTGCCTTCGGTTTGTCCAGTCCCAGGATAACTTGTATGGACTAAGGTCTAACAGAGTATATCCAATGGATCGCATAAGTTGATCTGTTCAAACGTATTCACGTTTGGTGGCGGAGGAATTCGTTTCTCTAAGCTGTATACCCGTGTTATTTTTCGATAAATCAATTTGTGATTTGGCGTGTATGACGATGTGACATTCTAAGTGAATGAGGATGACTTGTGTTGATGAATGTCCGATAGAGTATTTCCAGAAAGGTCACGTACATTGATTTCTTCAACCGTACCAAGAGTGGAAGCGGAGAAGGAAACTTCTTTTAGCTGACACGTAATGTATGGTTGTAGACGTCAATTAGTGATTTTCGATGGACCTAACAATGTGGCATTTGAAGTGAATCTGATGTGATGATAAAGCGTAGTTTCTAGCCTCATCAACCAGTAAATGACAGAAATCGGGCAGGCAGCATGGCTAAGTCGGTCGCACCGAAGTAGGGTGTATAATCACCTATCTGGAGAATATTCATTTGTTTCTTAAATCTATCAATGCTGTCCCATATATATATACGGGAACGGTTGCTGATCCCAACCGTTGGTGTTATACATTCGATACACTCAAGCGAAATGAGTGGTCGGTCATGTGTGGCTGAGTTGCAAGATGTTCTTGTTGAACTCCAGTGTATCGTTCCTAGAGTACACTGATCGGAAGGTGGTTCCATACCTTGTCATAGTTGGAAATCCATTATCCAATACGTGCTTGCGATTTTGATTGTATACTATATATGTAGAACGTGAGATGAAAGCGTTTCTGCTAGTTGATATCTATTTGTACATAGACATTATTATAATATCAAAAAGTTTTTGATATAAAGATATTTTGGATTCTCATAAGGGAAAAACCCGTTCCGTTCTGCGGCGTGGTCTTATGAGATATCGTTTACTTGTTCATATACTTGTTTAAACTGTTTTACTCATACCAGTCCCATGACTGACCCGGAGTTTATTTGTTTTGTTTTCCCTAAACTCTTGGGTGCCTAATTTTGTACGGGCAGTCAAGTAGTCAGGAATTTACAGATATACTGGAAGAGCGTGAAGCAGGAGGCTTCAAGATCATATAGCTATAGTTATTTCCGCTGTGTTGTAAGTGTTGTACTCTGATAAGTGCTATTGTATACATAACTGTTATATTTCAAAGTTATGTTATCTATTATATGTAATTCGTTCCGCTGTGAGGTTCGTGTTTCTCTGATGTTGTGTTCTTCTTCTTCTTCTATTCTAAGTTTCTATCTTATCTATTCTCACCTTCTAATTTCTTTCATTAATTACCGGGATTTTTCGATGTTTTTGTTATCGACATCGAGCTTATGTCGATAACCAAAGCCGCCGAAAATCCGGGTCGTTACAGTTGGTATCAGAGCTTAAGTTAAGAATTACTTGGCTCTGTGGCGTGACTCGGTAGAGATAGGGTTAGTAATACCCTAGATTGAGTTTGAGTGTATATATACGAGTGCGTATTTGTATTTGATATAAAAATGGTTTTATATTGTGGAGATTCATTGGCTGAGTTGTTTATGAGTTCTGGTCGATCAGTTTGATCCACTGTATCGGTAGGAGTAAATAAATACTTGAATACGATGGACCGACACAGTATGGATATGTAATATATTATCATATATTAGATATATTGGTTGTGATTATAATCGAATGAGATTATAAAGTGAAATGGTTATATATAACCAATCAGAATCATATAAGTAAAGTATATGAAATAAGATGAATTAAATATGAATTTAAATCAGATTTGGAATTAAAATAAGGAAATTTTAAGTTCCTGGGAGATTTTGAAATGTTTTCAAAATGGAAGTATTTGGTAATGGTATTGAAAATGATATAGTATTAAAGTCACTTGGGTCGCTGGAAAATAATTCCGATGATGACTGCGCAGTATCATCGGTGTGATTTTCAAGTTTCTAAGTGGTGGATTACTACCAAAGATTTTGATTTGAATTGTTTTCAGAAAACAAGTTGTTTAGAAATTCAAAGGTTTTGAATTGGCATTATGATTTCAAATTGATTTGAAATAAACCCAGGAATTTAAGTTCTGAAATTTAACTTAATTTATGGAGTTAAATAGATGGAGATGGTAAAAAGTGAATTAAGATTTAACTTGAACTAAGTTAAATAGAACTGAATGTGGTTATAGAATAATCCTAAATGAAATTTATTTGATAAGTTGAGAGTTTGGATTGTGAGATTGGAGTTGAATGGAATTCGACTTAGATATAACCAAATGATTCAGTTTGAGATAAACGTGATTTGAGTTTGATTGGGATAACATTGGTATATGCTGAGCTGATAGCATATGGAAGTAATAGAGTTGATATGCCCGACAAAAAGGTACCAGTTTATATTATATATGGGTTTGAGATTTTTATGAGCCGATTTGGCAAGCCGCTTGGCTGTTTGATTTTCTTTTGGATTGGAGAGGGCCTATGTGGCAAGGTTTGAATTTTTTCGGTAACCCCGTACAAAGGAAACGCTGGCGAAATTTTCCAAAAAGTTAAGGTGTTAGAAAATTTTCAGGATTTTTGAAAATTTAGTTAGTCGGAATGAATAAATATTTTAGTCGATATTAATTGGTTCAGTTGAAATCAGAAATAAGGGGTAAACAAATTTTAGGAGTTCCAATAGATAGGGTCGTCCTCTAACTTAGCAATTTCGAGGACGAAATTATTTTAAGTGGGGAAGATTGTAATGACCCGCATTTTCCAAGGATATAATTAATTTATTTAATTATATAAATAGTGATATAGTGAATTAAATTGAGGTTTAATTAAATAATATGGAATAATTAATTAATTTAAATAATTAAATAATATATTTAATTCAGAAATAACCAGAAATAGTGAATTGACAATATAATGTGAACTGGGTCGTCCCCAGAATTTAATTCAGCTTAGAGTTGAATTATATTGACGAATATATTCAATCGACGACAGTTTGAACGTAGAATTATAATATAATTATAATCGAGCTCGAAATGGCGCGACAGTTCGCTATTTGGCGATTTGAACTTCAACTGAAGGTACAGGATTCGTTTTAACCCGGATTTCTGTGAAACAAGAAACGTGTGGAGCTGGTGGAGTATATCTTTCTAGTGGAAGAGAAAAATCGGGATTTCGTCGAGTAGATTTTGATAAACGTCCAAATCAAATTTCAGAAAAGTCGCTGTGGAATTCCTTTATAATTTGCGATGCTTTATATACGTTATAAAAGGATCTTCGATATAAATTGAATATCGAGATAATCTGGAATCGAAATATCAAGCTGTAAATTCTGATATGATATTCTGGAGCTGTACGATATCATATGTGAAGATATACGATAATATAAATTTATTTATATTTAATTTAATTATATTTAAATATATTTATATATTTAAATGGGCCATCTAGAGCTTTAAAAATAGACGGTTTTTGCAAACGAAGTCGGAATTCGACGAAACTAATTTTGTTGGATCCGCAATGTCAAATGGTTGCTAGATGTCAGTTTCCATGATTTTTAGAGTCACTGTGTGGTCGTACGGATTTTTAGAGTGAGAAACAGTCAGTATTTTGATAGTTAAAAATACGCTGTGTGAGCGTACGAAGTCGGAATTCGACGAAAACGGTTTCGTTGGGACCGTAATGTCGAACTCTAGCTACATGTCCAGTTTCTTTTTTTGGGCATCGTGTGTGATCACACGGATTTTTAGAAGTCAGAAATGAATATAAAGGATTAAATAAAAATATTAAAATAAAAATATCTTGATATTTTTGTGGCTTATAAATACCCCCCTAACCAACCCTTAAGACCTAATTCCTCATTCTCTCAAAGTCAACACAGCAAAAATTACCGCCGCTGAGTTCTTTCTTCCAACAGCAAAACAAAGTCCTCAAGAAATTCACAAACAAATCAATAAAACTCCTATAAATTATAAAACCGATATATTTAAGTCCCTTGAGTGATTATCTTCAAGTCTGTAATCGTTTTCACTTGTTCGACGTCAGTTTTTGAGGGTGCCGAGTTTCAACAGGGATCTAGGGTTTTCGATTTTGGCTTTTGTGGTGATTAATTGAGGAAGTGGAGGTTTGTTTGGGGTTCACGAGGTCGAGGGGCGGCTCGAGGCAAAAATTGGGGCGGTTCGGTGATGCTTGGCATCGCGGGTTCCCTGTAGCGGACCATTTCGAATGAACGACGGATTCTTTTCAGTGAGGGCGAGTTGAACACTGTGTATATGGAAAGGAAGAGGGATCGAAGTGAAGTCCGATGGTGGTGGTTTCACTGGATTCGGTTTTGAAATGGATGAGGGGTTTGAGCTTGAATGTTCGGTAATGGTTTGAGAAAAGAGGAGCACGGGTTGGAGAAAATACGAAGGGGAAGAAGACCGGGTTTTTGGGTCAGTGAAAATGCTTAGAAATGGGCCGTTCGAATTTAATGGTAAAAGCCCACTAAAGGAATTTAATTAAGTTATTTCAATTTGTTTGTATATAAACTTGTTAACACTATATCTTGGCCATACGATATCAGAATTTCGAACCGTAAGTTGCGTTGGGATCGTATGGACGGGAGCAACACAACGAGACTGGCTGGAAGTGAATCCGAGCTCGTTACAATTTATGGCGAAATAAATTGTCCATCACAGTCAAATAAACGCAAACCGTTGTTTAACGGCTAACGCGCAAATGTGAGTAAAACTCACCAACTCTGAAAAGTTTATATTTTCATGTTGTATTTTTAGAACCGTTAGATATTGACTGATTGACTGTGTGTTGACCGTTTGATTGAACTGCTAGTCAGTTAGTTGAATTTCTATATTGATTCTGTTTATCAGAATATATCATATGGAACTGCAAGTGATGTAAATTTTATTGTGTAACATCTGTGGATGCAGGAGAACAGGTTGGAGGAATCCGACAGGATTCCTCAACAGTTATTTTATTGTTTTTCATATATTTTAATATATGATGTGAATTATAACCTGTTGTTGATTGTGTGTGTATGGACGAGATTAGACATCGTAATTTGATATGTTAAAATACCATAACATATCAGAATGTTGATAAGGAGATTTTCAAAGTGATATTGAAAACAAAATATTTATAAATTGGAATATTTATAAATAGGAGATATTCAAAAAGGAAATAATTTCAAACATTTTCTTTTTGAATGGAAAGGCCTTTGCGGCGGGTTTGGGGATTTTCCCGATGCTCCCGTTACAAAGGAGGTTATGGCGAATTTTTCAAAAAATTTAAGGAGTTAGAATATTTCAAGAATAAATTTGAAAAGGAAATATTTGTAAACCATTTACAAATAGAATTGAAAAGGAAACGTTATAAAAAGGAAATCATTTTTTAAGTGTAGAACCATTATTTAAAAGTAAATCTTTTCAAATGAATAAAACGTTGTTAAAAAGGAAATCTTTATAAAGTGAATAAAGTTAATCGAATATGGTATTCGAAGTTAGTTAATCGAATATGGTATTCGAAGTTAGTTAATCGAATATGGTATTCGAAGTTTGTTAATCGAATATGGTATTCGAAGTTAGTTAATCGAATATGGTATTCGAAAGGAGAAATCGAATATGGTATTCGAAGTTAGTTAACCAAATGGGTGAAGTTAGTTGAGTTAATCAAATAGTGTTAATCGAATAGAGTTAAAGTAATAGAGTTAAACAGAAATTAGAAACTGACTAGAGATTAATAAGTTGAATAGTTTCCTGAGTATCAATCTGATGTTGGTTTCGGCCTTCGGGGTTTATACTTAGGAAGTTGTTCTCTTGTTAGTTTATAGTTAGAGTCTGATAGATGTGGAAGAATAGTGATACGTAAGTAAGCCATGGAAATGTTTTCCAGTGTTAATAACGTATATTTTCTAAACATAGAAAATGAGGATATATATATATATATATGTGTGGTTATGATGATTGATCGATATAATTTCCATTTGGAAATAATATCGTTGTTTGCACACTTGTTTTTCTTTGATAGTTAAATCACAGACTATCGAAGTTTTGACCATTTTAACGTTGTTAATATGGAGAGACTGGTTGGATTATTATCCATAGAACCACTCTGTATTGGCATAAGCGTCGCGAATCATATATGCCAAAGAAAATTGAAGACGGAGTAAAATGCAAGGGCTGTTGTATAAGTCTTAGATAACAGTGACTAAGATGGATATACGGAATAGTGCCTTTGGTTTGTCCAGTCCCAGGACAACTTGTATGGACGAAGGTCTGACAGAGTATATCCAATGGATCGCGTAAGTTAATCTGTTCAAACGTATTCACGTTTGGTAGCGGAGGAATTCGTTTCTCTAAGCTGTATACCCGTGTTATTTTTGGATAAATCAATTTGTGATTTGGCGGGTATGACGATGTGACATTCTAAGTGAATGAGGATGACTTGTGTTGATGAATGTCCGACGGAGTATTTCCAGAAAGGTTACGTACATTGATTTCTTCAACCGTACCAAGAGTGGAAGCGGAGAAGGGAACTTCTTTTAGCTGACACGTAATGTATGGTTGAAGACGTCAATTAGTGATTTTCGATGGACCTAACAATGTGGCATTCGAAGTGAATCTGATGTGATGATAAAGCGTAGTTTCTAGCCTCATCAACCAGTAAATGACAGAAATCGGGCAGGCAGCATGGCTAAGTCGGTCGCAACGAAGTAGGGTGTATAATCACCTATCTGGAGAATATTCATTTGTTTCTTAAATCTATCAATGCTGTCCCATATATATATACGGGAACGGTTGCTGATCCCAACCGTTGGTGATGTACATTCGATACACTCAAGCGAAATGAGTGGTTGGTCATGTGTGGCTGAGTTGCAAGATGTTCTTGTTGAACTCCAGTGTATCGTTCCTAGAGTACACTAATCGGAAGGTGGTTCCATACCTTGTCATAGTTGGAAATCCATTATCCAATACGTGCTTGCGATTTTGATTGTATACTATATATGTAGAACGTGAGATGAAAGCGTTTCTGCTAGTTGATATCTATTTGTACATAGACATTATTATAATATCAAAAGGTTTTTGATATAAAGATATTTTGGATTCTCATAAGGGTAAAACCCGTTCCGTTCTGCGGCGTGGTCTTATGAGATATCGTTTACTTGTTCATATACTTGTTTAAACTGTTTTACTCATACCAGTCCCATGACTGACCCGGAGTTTATTTGTTTTGTTTTCCCTAAACTCTTGGGTGCCTGATTTTGTACGGACAGTCAAGTAGTCAGGTATTTACAGATATACTGGAAGAGCGTGAAGCAGGAGGCTTCAAGATCATATAACTATAGTTATTTCCGCTGTGTTGTAAGTGTTGTACTCTGATAAGTGCTATTGTATACATAACTGTTATATTTCAAAGTTATGTTATCTATTATATGTTATTCGTTCCGCTGTGAGGTTCGTGTTACTCTGATGTTGTGTTCTTCTTCTTCTTCTATTATAAGTTTCTATCTTATCTATTCTCACCTTCTAATTTCTTTCATTAATTACCGGGATTTTTTGATGTTTTGGTTATCGACATCGAGCTTATGTCGATAACCAAAGCCGCCGAAAATCCGGGTCGTTACAAAGCCATTCAACTTAACTAGTCTCCGATCAGTTCTTAATTTCTTAAATCCATTTCTTAATTATAAAACCATTTCATTTTCTATACTCAGAAAACATCTCTGGCTATATTTGGAAAACATTTTCAAAATCCATTTATATTTATTTTACAACTTTGATTCTTTATTTAGAATAAATACATAATATTTAATTAATTAATAAAATAAATAATTTAGATTATAAACGGAAGGTAAATAGTACCTTCCTGAATTCGATATAATCGAATTTTACCGTATAACTCTCGTTTGAATAAACTGTATTCGATCAACGTTCCGAATGTCGGAATAAACTCATTGTTTCAGGTTAACTTAATTTAAAAATTCATTTTGAATTTATCACTTCAAATATTTACCTATTTCCTTTTATTATGTTTTCTTATAAACCATTATACACTTTAAAACATGAATATTATTTCTTTATCGAAAACTGGACTTGTTATATCAAATCAAATCCTGATTTGTATTTATAAATACCTATACAGGTTAAAATTCCATTTATCGAGTTATTTCATAAATTCGTATTCATATCCCACTTCATAAACTCTATTTCCAAGTAAACTTCTTGTTAATTATAAATCAAGTTTATAATTAAATCTCGACTTCATATTCTATTATAATCTATTGGTTCTGAACTAAATCTTAATTATCTCGTCCCATTCCAAATATGTATAATATATAAATTCTAAAAATAATTTATTTTAAGCATTCGACATCATCGAATTATAATTACAAACCCTTTTGGTTTTAACTTTTTCATATTTCCAGTATCGAAATAATCTCATCGTTTTTCTTTCTAACGACTTCCCTTTTCCTTTTCAATGAATTCATTTCTTGAATTTATATTTCCAAACTATTTAATAATAATCATTTTGCTTCATTTATAAATATCGTTTATAAATCAAATTACTAGTTTTTATTTTGATTAAAAACAAGTTATTAAAAACCCAAATTCTTTTCTAATATATTTAACATGATTTATGGTATTCAAATACCAATTATTTCTGGTCAATGTAGTTCAAACATCTCAACCACACAATAATCAATCACATATTATTTGTCACATCATATATTGCAATATATGAAGATCGAAAGTAAAATTGTTGAGGAATCCAGTTGGATCCCTCCAGCCTATTTCCTTGCATCCACAGATGTTAATAAACATAAATAAATTTATTTCATATCAATATGAACTATTAAAATAAATAGAATCGATATTTTACTAACGATTTATATACATATAAATGTGTTTGTAATTTCAAACAATTAATAAGCAAATCATCCAAACAACCATCACATACAACATTCAATCATTTTTATCAATATTAACTAACGTTACAAAATTATAAAACTGGACAGAGTTAGTGAGATTTCTCAACTTGGTCGTTAATCGTTGAATAACGATTAACGTTCGGTTGATTAAACTAGGTGTTTTATTTTCATCAAGCTGCAAATTACTCCAGACCGGTTCCACTACGTTGCATGTGAATCTACGATCCTAACGGATCCTGTTTCGTTAAATTTAGATAATGTATGCATACGTTATGGGATTTTCAAGTTAATATGTGATTTAATTCAAATTTAAATTAAAAATAAAAGAAATAAAAATAAAAACAAAATTGGGCCTCACCGCTAATGAAATCAGCCCATTCCCCATTTTATAACCCACCCGTATTCTTCTTTTTCCCCTTCTTTTATTTTTAGAACGCTGCTCATGTTATGTCTCCAACTAATTCCGAATTTCTTTGCCACCATTCTCTCCCTCCTTGGCTCTATTTTAAATCATGAAAAAAAAACCATCGAACTTCACATGAAACTCTCTACTTCCTCACACCTCTTTGGCCACACTTGTAATGCCTCTCCTCAAAAAAATAATCAGCTATTTCTTCCTGAATCCGAGAAATGACACCAGCATACTCCCCCCTTCCTGCTAACGTTAGTTTGTTCTTTTTTTAATCTAATGGACCTCACGTATATTTTGAACTCAACATTTTTGCATGCTTCGTTCTACAGGTAGTCTTCTCTAGTACATCCCCTTTCCCTACCATGCAACAGCCATGCAACAAGCTACTTGCTTGTGCCTCACGTCCCCTTTCACGAATGCATTTCCTCATGCATCATTTTCTATTTTTATAATGTGTTTACTTCCCTACACATTCCATTATTTCCAAGTTCTTCACGTGTAATGCTATCCCATTCAATGAACTCGCCTTCAAACTCACTCGGCGTAGACTCACCCCATCACCATTTCATACCGTTCGCACCCCATCTGAAACTTCCATCTCTCACCAAACAGTTAACGCCCAGACTCACAGTCCATGCCCAGCATGTTCTTCACGTCTTACACCCAATTTCTCCAAAAATAGCATATGTCTTCCCATTGGCAGAGAATGAAACAATCTCACGCCTTTTTCTGTTTCATGTGTTATTTATGTTATTATTATTAGTTCTGACTGTAAATGATTGTTGCGGCTTGAATTCTTTGCTGTGGGAAAAAATGGAGTGGAGAGCACCGTTTAAAAAGAACGGAAGAGGTCGGTATGGTTTTAAGTTTCCAAAAGAATAAAAAGATGACTGGATTGATCTCTCATATATAGCATGAGGAGGAAGCTTAATGCTTAAGTATTAGGCGCGATGTATAGTAGGTTGGCTAAAACATAGGATAGGCACATGCGTGATTTGAAAACACATCATGCATGATGGATTAGAAATATTATTAGATTTGCAGGTTCTTAGCATGTGCAGTTGAATTCCTTAGGAACCGAGGTATACATATTTTTATTTTATTATATTATTATTATACAAATATACCTTCGGTCTTCATTTGTTTCATTATCTTTAGTTCCATTGAGGTGTTGCTTTGTTGTTAAGTCATTTACACACATCTCGGTTCATTCTTGTATATAAAGAAGGTTATCTTGGGGTTCTACCTCCATTTGAAAGAGGACATCTCATTATTAACGTGAAAAACAATGGGTAAGCTAGAGTTTTAGGAGCGTTATAAATGGTTATTGGTACATAGCTTAGTATTATTGTATTTATTTGTATATATTATGCTTATTCATGTCTTGTTTTAAATAGATTTTAGGATACTAATAAAATTCAATTTACGTATGGATCGCTATTGATAGAAATAAAAATTCTGTTGTGACAAGCAATGTGCCAGGGTCCCAAAAATATAATAATATATACTAGTCAACTTATTCTGTGAAACCCTAAAATGATGTATTGGGTGTAAAATACTCCAAACAAAAAGAGGCTTATTTTCCCAATTAAAAATTACAGCAAAATTATAAAAATTAAATTATAACTATGTCTCAAAGATCTTGTTTAAATTCGAAACCAATATTTTTGTTAGCCTGCTTTGTGACCAAGCTACCCAAAGCAAAGATCATGTTGACATACCTCTGGGTAAATGCTGTCTCATATGGAATCTCTGGATAACATCGCTCTCCGGCATTGGAAGCATCATCAGAAGACACAAGGCAGTTTGGTCAAAATCACAACATCAGTATAAACTGGCCCGAAACCCCTATCAAATGACCTCATTTGGATCTATTCACCTCATATACTCGTAGCCCTTTGAATTAGCTTCAGTTTGAGCTTTGGTTTGGCTCAATCGGACTTACGGTTTGAAAGTTACGCCCATTTCCGTGAACGGGTGTAAGCTGGCATATGACCGCGATCCGATCCGCCCTTGCCTACGCGATCCGATCCGACCTATGACCGCGATCCGACCGATGACCGCGATCCGACCTATGACCGCGATCCGACCGATGACCGCGATCCGACCCATGACCGCGATCCGACCTTCGGACCTGTTCAAACACAGCTTGTTTTGACCTATTCTCAAGGCTACTGGCTCTCCTATTTTTCTGGATCGCCTGCCACGTACCCCATCACGAACCAGTCCTCCCAGGAGCTTTCCTACAGCTATAAATACACCTTCAGAGGGTATTTTCAAGGGACTTTTTGGCATCTCCTCATCCATGGCTGCCATAGCCAACACTTCTCTCCATGAATAACCACCATCTTCCTCAATAAATTCAATGGATTCAGAGAGAATTATTCATTGAATTCAAGTGATTGAAAGACAATATTCATTGTGATTGTAATCCATGAGTGAAATGAGAAAATATGAAGTGGACGTAGGCTCGTTAATGCCCAACCACTATAAAAATCTCGTTGTCTTGCTTTTTTCTCTATTTTTCGATTATTTCTTCATATCCTATGCTCAAAATACGACAATTTGGGTGTTAGAGCCATTTTTTGATCTAACATTTTGGTGCTTTCACTGAGAACTGAATTCTCAACCTATCGGATTGTTATTCTACTATTTGGATTTGAATGTTCGAAGAAAACAGTCCGCGTTTCTACCATTTTTGAATACTTCGTTGATTTCATAAAATCAGAGCTTCATGCCTTCGAAAAAAAAGCTAAGGGTTCACAAGCTTCACGACCAAATGAGGATAATAAAGAAAATGCACAGGAGCAGGTTAGAGCAGGTGGCCGGTTCGCGGTTCGCGGATCGCAGGGGGTATCACGAACTGGCTCGCAGCTCGCGGAACGACCTCCACGAAAGGAGCTCAAAGAGCCATCACGATCCGATTCGTAGCTCGCGGAACGACCTCCACGAACGGAGCCCAAAGAGCCTTCACGATCCGATTCGTAGCTCGCGAAACGGCCTCCACGAACGGAGCCCAAAGAGCCATCACAATCCGATTCGTAGCTCGCAGAACGACCACCACGACCCGGGCCCAGAGTGACCTTCACGACCCGACCTGGTGTAGGATCCGCGACCCGATCTGAAGATGTTGATTAATTGACGATCCGAGCCACGAACCAGACGACGGTAGCGAACCGCGACTCAGAAAAGTGATGACGAACAAGGTCCGCGACCCGACCCAAAAAAGTGACATTTTTTGGAAAAAATGCAATTTTCAGATCATTTCAGAAAAGGCTCTATCTTCCAAAATCGAAAAAATCGTGCGGTGCCCACATTTTCGACCTAACCGGTTAGGTCGATCGCCGCCGGGACTGCGGGGCCCCGGACCCCAGCCGGCGCTGCGCCCGGACCCGCTGACGGCCTCGCCTTCGGCTCGGAGCACGGCTCGCCTTCGGCTCGGAGTACATTTTGACCCACAATTATCACAAATGCTTATCGACCAAGATTCGGTAGGTATTCTGAGGATTCTTTCTAGAGCCATAACACTTAATACTGATGTTATTCAATGTGAGGAGATATTGGAAAGATTGGACACGCTGGCTATGACGGTATACGAGATAATGATTATCTCTTGGCAACCTCCTCTTCCAAAGCTCCAATGGTGTGCATATTTCCCAAATGCAACTGATGATGCTCCTGAGCGAATAGTGATCACCTAGTTTACGTGACTTAAACCTGTCCTACAGGCGAAATCCCAGATGACATTGACATAGAGCAATCCGGATACTATTCTGAGGATGACTCAAAAGATCCCAATGACCATGATTCTCAATAATGGGATACCCGACGGCAAGTAAGGATCCTAGCACTACAAAGTTACCCTTCGCTTGAATGGCGTGGTGAAAAACGTATGTCCTACGGTTCACCTATTTGCCGTCAACCGCATCGAGATAGCTTGATTTCCACGTGTCCAAGGGTTAGATCGATGTACTTTGGTCCCCAGAGTTAGGAACCAATTGAACCTCCACAGGCCGTGATTGGATATATGGATCATTGCTGGGATGATAACAACTTGACTGCTCACCAGCCACCATATGACATTGGTCAATAAATGAGAATTTGAGATCAACGCAAATATGAATCAACCATTAGCTCTCCACTTCATACAACAGTTGTGATAGGATATACGAACCTTACTTGAAGCCTCACAAGCTATGCTATCATGTTCAAGCTCATCTGATCAAGATTCAGACAGACTAGCTCCAACAGAATTCAGAGCCTACATTGCACCCTAGAGCCTATTGCTAAATATGTCAACCGAAGATGGAGCGGGAATAGTCTGTGGTGACCAAGTTATTGGAGAAGCCGACTATTCAGCTGGATGGACCATGCTACGCAACAAAGATGGCGTGAAACCCAAAGATGCTTCCCCTCTAGATGAAATGGAGTGTGAAGGAGGTATCAATATTGCGAATAATGGGAGCATCACAAAAGGAATTGCCCAAGGATCTGTCTGAAGATCTAGATCCCAGCAAGGATCATCATTCGGGATGCAGAAGGGTGACATCTAATGACGCAACTACACGTGTTCCGATTGGTGACGTTGACCTGACTAAGGTCTTGAAATCGGATCTCATTTAGACCTCTTCCGAACGAAGGAACTGACATGCTTTCTGCAGGCAAACCTGGATGTGTTCGCTTGGACCTATGCTAATATTCGCAGGATTTTACCATAGTTTATGAGTCATTTGTTGAGAATAAACCTAAAGTGTGTTCTTGCCAAGCAAACAAGACGTATGCTCGATCCAGGGAAAGCATCTACCATGAAAGAGGAAGTCGGAATGTTGAGAGGCAATTGTTTTATATGATGTGCCACACATCCCGCTTGGATATCAAATCCCGTCCTTTTCAAGAACGCTAATGGAAAATGGCGCACACGCATTGATTTCTTAGATTTGAACAAAGTTCGCCCAAATTGAAGCATCCCGTCAATCAGAATTGATCAGCTTGTGGATTCGATGACTAGACATGAATGTATCCCTCTCATGGACGTGTGCGCAGCTTATAACCAAATTATTATGCATGTGCCTGATCATGAATAAACATGTTTTATCATTGACCTCGAACTGTACTGTTATATGGAATTGGCATTCGGACCAAAGGATGCTGAGGCAACTTACCAGTGCTTACTGAATTATATGGTCCACAACCAAAGTGCAAGGCCCATGGAAGTCCATGTAGGTGATAGTCTTATGGAGTCCGAGCGGTCAACCTACCACGTTTCGAATCTGACAGAGATGTTCAATATCTGGAATGAACCTAAAGGCCTCATAGTTAGCCATGAACAACAAAGAATTAAAGGCGTCTGAAGCTTGGCATGAAAGTTGGCACCACTTGTGTGTAAGGAGGATAAGGTCTGAAAACTAGTCAATAATGTGAGCAAGAAAGTAGTCGTGGTATACCCAAAGATTGAAAAACTCGTCTACAGCTTGCTGATTGCTCTAAGAAAGCTCCCCCATTACTTCCAAGTTCATCCGATGGTATGCACCCTCACTAACTGCTACGACAGGTCCTGCAACGAACTGAGGCATCTGGAAAATTGCTTGATCGGGACATAGAGCTAAACCAGTTTGATCTCAACTCCCTCCTAAAGAAGTCCATACGAGGGCAAGCATTAACCGACTACATCGCTGAATGTACCACTCCCGAAGAGGATGTGGCAGATGTAGAAGATGCACCTGGAAGATGTAATCAGATGGTGCAAAGAATGATTGACTGTCCGACGCCGGTGTCTTATTAATAACCCCTAAAGGGCGGTCAATTTACTATGCCTTGCGGTTGAAATTCTCCGCTACTAACAATGGCTCCGAAGACGTCACCCTGATTATCGAATTGAAACTCACTAAGGAGTGGGGAATAGTGGCATTAAGCATATTTTTTGACTTTCACATTGTTGTTCGCCAGGCTCGAAAGGAATTCCAGACGAAGGAACCACCACTCGCAGCTTACCTAGAACCGGAAGAAGGGTTGTTGGACGAATTGGAACGTTACAACATATCTCATGTCCTGCGAGTAGAAGATCAGAAGGCGGATAATCCGGCCAAGTTAGAAGGGTCCGACAATATAGAAAAGATAGAGATGATCCCCATCAAGACACTATGAAATACAACCATTGATCAGATGGAAGTTGATCCAACGTTGGAGACCAAACACGGAAGAGAGTCATGGTTAACTCCATGATAAACTTCCTACAGCACAGAATGCATCTGACAAGGTGAAGTGAAAGGCGTGCAATCGTTTTTTATGCCTCGAGATATGACATGCAATTCGACATTGCCTGTTTTTCTTGGAAGGTTATCCCAAAACAAACACCAACGAGTGCAATTGCCGAATTCACCGCCCTGAATGATTCGACCAAATCACCAATCAGCCACCCATTAGATGGGAGATGTACATGAATGAAACTTCTGGCGAACGGCGTTCTGAAGTTAGAAAGTGAAGACTCATACTTCTACTCTTTTCATCGATTATCTGCCAAGTGACTCACTCCCCTAAGGCTGGGGGCAACTACAGATTTGAGCATAAATTGCTCGAGATTACATCATCTAATTCAGAGCTGATACATCAAGAATTTGCCTGGCCAATTGACTTAGTCTTGCCTGAAAGTTAGCAAGTTGAAGATCTAGAACGCTTACGCATGAATGCTGGTTGATTGTCGGCGCACCAACCCTTGTCCCCGATATGGGATAGAGGGTATATCAGCAAATTTATGTGATATGATTATCCCACCAGCAGTAATATCCTATTTCCTAGCATGGAAAGTGAAAAACTTTCTATAAGCATGAATCCATTGGTCTAATGCTAATTTACAACCTAACACTAATGCAAAGATGTGCTACCGTTAGCAATCCAGTCATGACTTCCTGACACTCGATCCTTACCCTCAGCACGGGGGCAAAAAGACAATTTGAATGAGATGCGACCTCATCACTCGCTTATAGTACCTACCTAGCCGCCTTTGCCATCTCAAGACCCCGACCAAGGTCTATTCATTTTTGGGACTGCCACCCCCATGATAATCTGAAAAGAAACCCCTCATCAACTAAAGGACTTTGGCAGCCCTTTATTGGCAGAGATAGGGCGAAGCAAAATGGACCTACAATGAATATGCAACGCCATTTTTCACTCAGAATGATACTCATTCCTTTAACAGGATTATTCTATAACCATGACTCTTATATTTGCATCCTTTATGGGTTATTGATGTAATTAACTCAAATGAAATAATATGTGGATGGCGATGGTACCTTGGATCTGGTATCGATCAGACTTTTAACACCCGCATGCAGAATTATGGAGCACTGCCATAACGGGCCCGACTGAACTGCTCGCTAGCAAAGTCATGCCCCCTGTCTAAAGAAAGTCATATAGCTCAAGGTGGATTTGGAATGATCATCCAATCCTTGGCTTACACATGGCAGACCGCAAGACAATTGTACATAAATCATTGAATCGCAAAGTCGTAGTCTAACTCCAGATGAACGCGGTGTGACCGACTACATGGCTCGATCTTGTGCTCGACGCCACCGGATTACATGAATTCAAATAAAGGAGGCAATACTGCCCCTTGATATGCTCACTTTTCAATCATGCAATTTACTTTCATATGCTTTCCGAGTTATTGACATGACTAACTCGTGTGATATGAATGACGCAGGTACCCGAAGTTTGGTGCCAACCAATCCTCCCAAAGACTGTTCGGAGGAACGCAGAGCCTTGGCAAACGTTTTTCAACTGTTTGTCTGTCTGACTTTAATCCTCAGAGCTTGGATTAAAATATAAACCTTGGATGAGTTTGAAGGGCGTGCCTGATTGAAGACCGCTCGATCCATGACTCTAACTCTCATGATTCGAGAGAGAGTTTAAAGGACGCGAAGATGACGTCCACAAGGCGCGAAGGTGCACCATGATGGGAACCGCCTCGACAACACTCTAACTCTCCAGAGCAGAGAGAGAGTATAAAAGCGTCTCTGATTGAGCGCTGAGAAAGAGCTCCTTCCCCGCTGAAGGATCGGGGAGCGAATGAATTGTTGAGCTCGAACTCTAACTCTCCAGAGAGAGAGAGTATAAAAGCGTCTCTGATTGAGCGCTGAGAAAGAGCTCCTTCCCCGCTGAAGGATCGAGGAGCGAATGAATTGCTGAGCTCGAACTCTAACTCTCCATAGAGAGAGAGTATAAAAGCGTCTCTGATTGAGCGCTGAGAAAGAACTCTTACCCCGCTGAAGGATCGGGGAGCGACAGAACAGCTGAGTTCGAACTCTAACCTTGGCAACCGCCAAGAGAGTATAAAAGCGTCTATGATTAAGCGCTGAGAAAGGTGCTGGAGACTCAACACCCCCCATAATTTCTGCTCCGTTGAAGGATCGTTGAGCATATCATGAAACAAGCTAGAACTCCTACCCCGCTGAAGGATTGGGGAGCAGATTGAAAGCTGAGTTCGAACTCCAAAGAAAGTATAAAGGCGCTAGAGACTTAGCGCCACAAGGGCTCCTACCCCTCCAGAGTGTCGGGGGACTGACTGAACTCCGAGCCCGGATCCTCCATGTCCAGACATGGGGGCAAAACAGTTAAGGTCCTAATCAATCCTCAACAAAGCCCTGGCCAGGCACTAAGTTAATGATTGATTGGGAGCATACCTATACACACATACTACTTTAGTGCATTTTCATTTATAATTGCGTTGACTACTTATAACGCTTCATGACTTATTTGCCCATTCGCAGGTACAAGACAATGCGAAAGGAACAGAATTTTTATTACTAAACGCAGGTTTACAAAACATAACTAGTCAAGAATGCGAGGGCCTCACTCGTAGTGATGGCAACGTGCTAATGGAAAACGAACAAAGGGTTGCGTCCAGAAGGATGATGCAGGACCCTTGAAGACCAGAAAGCAGATGCAAAGAGAACGTCCATCTGCTGATCCCAACTTACTTCCAGAATGGGAAGCTCAAATAAGGCTGGATATATCCCACGTAATAATTGAACATGATGCAACCATTTCGTCCCCGACCTTTCCCTTGATGCAAAGAGCAAACGGGAGCACTCGAGGTGACTACAATCTGACCCTTTACCGCTTGATTTCTTTCCTCGGAGCTTGGATGGGAGACTAGGGCTTAGCATGGGCTGAATACCAACAATTCATTTTTGCACTCAACTCCGGCTCTTGATGCGAGAAGTGAACATGAATCCAGAGAAGACGTGAATTCGAAGTGTACTGCTCAACAAAAACCCCTGTGGATAGGGGGCACATGAATCAAGAAGCCCGAGGCCGACCTTTACCTACTTCGGGAATGAACTGGAAGGCCGAGCAACAATCATCAATTCGCTGGAAATGATAAAATTGAAGTTCAGGTAGTGACGAACTTGGCACAGTCAGATATCAACCATCAACTTGGGTTGAACACAAACCAATCAGCAGGCGCGCAACATGCGGTTTCGATTCCCTACGTCATGGATGGAAACACGGGCAATGGAACAGCTACCTACAACATCCTAGATGAGAATGCAAGAATTGTGACAAACTCAAATCATGCATGACCAGTTTTAACTCCAACTCGAATGAATACTCGAGCGACATTTCATACTCAGCTCTAAGAAAGAATGCAACAATTCGAAAAACAGGAACCCGGTCAGGTCGAATGACTCGAACCATGACCTGGGGGCAATATCGACGTGGAAACAAGAAATCAGCAAAGACCCCCTTTGTAATCTCAGATTCGATGCTGGGGGCACCAGCCAGGATCTTGATAATGTTCATCAATTCTTTGATGGCAACCAGCTCGCTAGTCTGATTTGGCGCCTCTCGAGAGTCGGCACTTCTCGAGATGATATGGATAACAACAATTACAGCCCTCACACGTGGGACGTCAGGATCCCCTGTTATTCCCCCGGACTTTAAATTTTCTCTCTAATGAGAGTTGTTTAGAAGCTTTGATGAATTCAACCTTGAGGTGGACATACTTCTATGATAAGAAGGTGTTAATGTCGAGATAGAAAATCTCAATGCTTTTATGATAAAGGATGGAGCATCATCCGACTCCTGAACTGATAAGGACAAAGGAAAAACCCTGGAAAACAATGACAAGAATGTGCAATTCCAAAGTGAATCTATATCACTTATTGAGCCCATGATCTTATTTGTCAAGCACAATTGAACCAAGCATGAGAAAGAGACTCAATAAGACTGTGATAACCATTTCGGACTATGCTGAAGCATAAACGATGGGGCCCAACTAACTTCATAACGACATTTATTCACTCGCATTCAACAACCTTACTTGACTCTGCAACTGATCTGATGAGAGTAACCGAAGTCGCTGATGCCCGATGAGGCAATCCTCACTATCTGACTAAAGAGAAGAGATGATATCAAAGCAAATGTGGTTCAACCATTCGCATATACAATTCCGATTTTTGCTAAATTGAGAAACAGTACAGAATGATCTGGGTCGACTAAGATTGTTGAACATGCAACTCTTACCAGATGCAATGACAGGAAGTATAAAATCTTCAAGATTAAATGCCTTATTGACTCAACTCAACCCCCATCGATACTGGGGGCATAAGTACTGACCTCGCTTGTCCTCCGATGGCACTGAGAGCACAAGTGTCGGTTTATAGACTAACTTTGAAGACAATCCTGGCATGAAATGGGATTCAAAACATGTATGTCATGCCTCCAGAGTACAATCTTACTCTTCTTTGCCGACCAAGCGAGCTAGCTTGTGGATTGAATGTGAACTTAAAGACTAAAACTACACCGAATGGAAGGTGTGACAAATCTATCTACTGCCTCGCGATGGTGACGATCCTATAGGCACTGGTCCACATAATTTTAACAACATCCCTTACTGACTACTTCATATGTGAATATTGGATTAAGAAATGATCCGTAACAATTGTGGATTCTCTCGACTACGATCCAGAGTGATCATGGCTTTTGAATTCCTTACTGTTACGATTCAATGCGATTTTAAGATCTTGGATTAATATCAAGATATCAAGATAGTTCGAACTTGAGTACAAATGACAAATTCATATGTTGATTCTGATGTGCTTTATGCCAACAGTCCAGTTGTTAGCTTAGAGCCCAAAGGTTCTTACATCGCCCCATGATTTGGGTGGCTACTCCATTTATTGACTCATATGTAAAAGAAAGTCCAACCCTACCACGTGCTTGGCTTGCATAGAGTGATGATGTTGTTTGGCGATGACCTATGCGTGTAGGATCACGCTCGGGAGCCGACAATTTAGCATGACTACTGACGGATGAATTAGATCTTTTGATTTGACAAGGTTTAAACAATTTCTTGATCGTCTCGAATACTCCTCTCATAGAACTTAGCCTGATTAGCTCCAATGGAAGCAATGCAACAATTGGATAAAGCCTTCTCAAGGACAAATGATATTCCAGAAAGATTTAGCTCAACATATTCAAAGCACATCTCATCCTCGATAAGATGTACTTTGGGGGGCAAAATGTTAGCCTGCTTTGTGACCAGGCTACTCAAAGCAAAGATCATGTTGACATACCTCTGGGTAAATGCTGTCTCATATGGAATCTCTGGATAACATCGCTCTCCGGCATTGGAAGCATCATCAGAAGACACAAGGCAGTTTGGTCAAAATCACAACATTAGTATAAACTGGCCCGAAACCCCTATCAAATGACCTCATTTGGATCTATTCACCTCATATACTCGTAGCCCTTTGAATTAGCTTCCGTTTGAGCTTTGGTTTGGCTCAATCGGACTTACGGTTTGAAAGTTACGCCCATTTCCGTGAACGGGTGTAAGCTGGCATATGACCGCGATCCGATCCGCCCTTGCCTACGCGATCCGATCCGACCTATGACCGCGATCCGACCGATGACCGCGATCCGGCCCATGACCGCGATCCGACCCATGACCGCGATCCGACCTTCGGACCTGTTCAAATGCAGCTTGTTTTGACCTATTCTCAAGGCTACTGGCTCTCCTATTTTTCTGGATCACCTGCCACGTACCCCATCACGAACTAGTCCTCCCAGGAGCTTTCCTACAGCTATAAATACACCTTCAGAGGGCATTTTCAAGGGACTTTTTGGCATCTCCTCATCCATGGCTGCCATAGCCAACACTTCTCCATGAATAACCACCATCTTCCTCAATAAATTCAATGGATTCAGAGAGAATTATTCATTGAATTCAAGTGATTGAAAGACAATATTCATTGTAATTGTAATCCATGAGTGAAATGAGAAAATATGAAGTGGACGTAGGCTCGTTAACGCCGAACCACTATAAAAATCTTGTTGTCTTGCTTTTTTTCTCTATTTTTCGATTATTTCTTCATATCCTATGCTCAAAATACGACAATTTGGGTGTTAGAGCCATTTTTTGATCTAACAATTTTATTATAATTAAATACTCGTTCTGGCTTATAAACGATTCTATAGCGACTATTTCAAAATTTGATTTGGACATAACTTACAATCTATGCAACGAAATCTTGATTTTTCACTTCTATTAGAAAAATACAGTTTAATAGATTCCAACGTTTCTTGTTTCGAAGAAATCCGACTTATAACGGATCCTGTACATTCAGTTGAAGTTGAAAACTCAATATAACGAATTACCGCGACGTTACGAGCTCGGTTATAATTATATTATTATTAATACGTTCAATGGTCGTTTAATTAATAAGTTCATTATAATAATTCAATCCTTCACATAATACTGCATTTTAACCATTTCCGAACATTTCGAAAATTAAATCTATTATCCAATTTATTTTATATTAATTTAAATATTCAAATATTTGGATTCAAATCATTCTGAATTACCAGACCAAAATACATTATAATAATTAAATTAATTAATTATTAAATCGCTCAAACTCTAGGACGTTACATGATGAGCCTGAGGAGTTGAGTCTATCATGACCATCTGATGATGGGTCAGATATGTCAGATAGTTAGATAGTTGATGGTAATTGTTTAGGTTCAGTGTAGATATTGTATATGTAGTTATGGTGCTTAGATTGCACTAAGGCATTTTTGGGTAGGACATTTTTTTGGGACTAGTGCCTTTTAGATAGGTGTACTTTTCGTTGTTGTATATAGACAACCTCCGGTGCATAGCACGTGCTCAGGTTGGTAGGATGACACCATTTTTTGTACTCTAACATGAATATGACATTTTTTGGCTAACTATAGCATGATATTTTACATTGACTTATATATATTGTAAGAGTATTCTACTCGGCATTTCCGTCATGAGGACGAGATTTCTTATTTTTCAAAGAGATCTTATTCAAAATTGAAGTATAAAGATATTTTATTCAAATTAAAGTATAAATAATTCTCAACAATCTTGGATTTGAAAATCTATAAGCTATCTTGAACAGGAATGACCATTACAACCTCTCTTTGTAGAGGATGAAAAGTTTATAAGGGGGGAGATGTAACGATCTAGAAATTTTGACCAATTTAAAATTGGGATTTTCAATATAAAGCTACATTTTTTGAATATTAAATGAATTTAATTTGGTGTAAACATGGATTTTACAATAAATATTTTTAAATAATATAAATTAAGTGATAAAATGGATATTTAATTTTGTTAAAATATAACTGTAACATCCCATATTTTTACGGTATAATAATTAATTTATTTAATTATTTGAATAGTGATTTAGAGATTTAAATGGACATTTAATTAAATAATATTGAATATTTAATTAATATAAATAATGGAATATATTTATTTCCGAAATATTCGGAAATAGTGGAATTCACAATATTGTGTGAATTGGATTATTTAAAGGATTTAATTCAGTTTATAATTGAATTATATTATCGAATTTATTTATAAATGTCAGTTGAATGTATAATTTATATTATAATTATAATCGAGCTCGAATTGGCGCTGCAGTTCGTAATTTGGCGACTTGAACTTTAAAGGAATATACAGAATCCGTTTTAAATCGAATTTCTGTGAAACAAGAAATGTTCGGAGCTGGTGAAGTATATTTTTCTAATGGAAGAGAAAAATAGGGATTCCGTTGTGTAGATTTTGATTTATGTCCAAATCAAATTTCCAAATAGCCGCTATGGAATTCGTTTATAATTTATAAGGATTTAATTATATAATAGAAGGATTTAAATATAACTTGAATATCGATATAACTGGGAATTTTGAAATATCGAGTTATAAATCCAGATATGATTATTTTGGAGCTGTACGATATTCTATGTGAATATATGTGATAATATTTATTTACAAATATTAAAAATTTAATTATTTTAAAAATATTTTTTTGAAAATTTTATTTTTAAATATTTATATATTTAAACTCGTTTATTTAGATCTTTAAAAATAGCCATTTCTGCAAACGACCTCCGTTTTCGACAAAACTAATTTTGTTGAGTCCGGAATATTAAATTATTGCTAGATTTCAATTTTCGTAATTTTTGGAATTAGTATGTGGCCGTGCGGATTTTTAATGTGAAAAACAGTCAGTATTTTGACTTAAAAACGTTGTGTGAGCAAATTTTAAAAATGTTGTTTTCTATAGGGATACGCGTCCACTGCATGAGAACGGAAACCAATTGTAGCGTGCGAGTTGTGTAGGATGTTGACTATCATGTAGAGGCTTGGACAAGATAAAGATCGGTGGTGTTAATTTGTGAAATCATGGAGTAGTGAGGAAAAAGGAATGGCACGAAGAGGAGTTTTCTTTTGCTGGAACATGAGGATGTAATTGAGGAAGAAGGCTACGGGGGTAGTAAGCGGGTCAGGTCTGCTAAACAAAGAGTAGTGGGCCGGAGAGATAAAAAATTTTAAAGCCCAATTAGAAAATAAAATGCAGGTTTTATCTAATTTAAATGTATATTAACTTCTAAATATCATATCTTATTCATACGTTATCCGAATTCAGCAAAGCTGGATCCGTTGGGATCGTATGGAGGGGCTATGCAATCGAACTGACTGGGAGTGAATTAGAGCTCATTACAATTTATTGCAGAGTAAATTGTCCGTTTGAACCAACAGATAGATAATCGTTATTTAACGATGAATGCCCAATGTGAGTAAATCTCACTAACTCTGCTCAGTTTATATTTTCATAACGTAATTTTTAAAATTGATACATATTGGTTGATTGATGTGTGTTGATTGTGAACTGCTAATTGATTGGTTGAAAATATCAATATAGTTATATGTATATATCGTTAATTAAATATTGATTCTGTTGATCAGAATATCTCATATTGAAATGAAATTGATGTGAATTATATTATGTAACATCTGTGGATGCAGGGAAATAGGTCGGAGGGATCCAACTGGATTCCTCAACATTTATTTTACTATTTTGCATATATTCTGATATATGATGTGGTATATAATCTGTTATTGATTATGTGTGTTTGGATGATGATTTATCCTTTTGATTTGGTATTTTAATACCATAAGTGATACCTGAGTGTTGAAAGGGAATTTTCAAAGTGTATTTTGAAAATAAAATATTTATATAAAATCAATGGATTTTATATAAAAGGAAATATTTATATGGAATAAACGTAATTATAAAAGGAAATATTTATATGGAATAAATATAATTATAAAAGGAAATATTTGGGAAATAAATATAATTAGAAAAGGGATTATTTGTAAAATAAATAGGATTATATAAATGAAATATTTATATAAAACAAATAGAATTGTATAAATGAAATATTTGTATAAAATAAAGAGGATTATGTAAAGAAATTATTTGTAAAACAAATAGAATTGAAAAGGGAATATTTATAAAATAAATAGAATTATAGGAAGGAATTATTTGGAAATGAATAGGATAATTGAAAAGGAAATATTTATATGAAATAAATAGGATATTATAAAAGGAAGTATTTTTTTTAAAATGAATAGAATTTTATAAAAGGAAATAAGTGGAAAATAAATATTAAATGGAAATCTGTTTTTAACAGATAAATGGAAAGGATTAATTCAAGGTAGAATTAAATAGAATCTATTTTAACAGATAAAATGAAAAGGTTTATTTATAAACAATGTTTTATAAATTAAGTAAATTATTTATCATTGGATAAATTGAATATATTAGTCTGAATTTATATATATATATATATAAGTAAAAATCGGTTTTAACACCGATATTTGAGATTAAAATTGAATGTAGCAATTACAAAAGGACTTATAAATGAGATTTAAGTGTTAGAAATAAAAAGGAGATTTCATATGAGAAATTCTATAAATAGAAGTATAAATAGAATTTGGAAATGAGATATTATTTTAAAATACAAAATCAAACTTAATGGATCATATAAAAGGAATATTTTCACATTCGATGTAAACAATGGAATAAAACAAATATTTTATAAATTAAAAAATTTATAAAGAAATTGGGTTTGAAATATGAATTCAAATGGGAATTTGAATGGGATAGAAAAGAGAGTTAATCGAGTTAGAGTTAATCGAATGGAGTTAATCAAATTAGAGTTAATCGAATATTAGTTGTTCGAATTAGAGTTAATCGAATATTAGTTGTTCGAATTAGAGTTAATCGAATATTAGTTATTCGAATTAGAGTTAATCGAATATGGGTTATTCGAATAGAGCTATCGAATATAGTTATTCGAAGGAGAGATTATCGAATATAGTATTCGAAGGAGAGATTATCAAATACAGTTATTCGAAGGAGAGATTATCGAATATAGTTTACTCGAAGGAGAGGTTATCGAATAGAGTTTATTCGGAAAAGAGCTATCGAATATAGTTATTCGTAAGAGAGTTATCGAATATAGATTATTCGAGAAAGAATTACACATTAAAATTCGAATATTTTAAATGTAGAAAAGTACTATTTACTTTCCGATTTTAAATCAAGGTTTATTTAAAAATAAATTAGTTGTTTGTTTATTTATCCAAATTAAATAAATAAAAGTTATATTTAAGTTATTATATATATATCAGAAGTATGGGATTATAACACTATTATTATAATCAAATGAATTCTATAAAGGAAGTGGATTCGTAAATAGAATCTGAGAGTTACGTAAGGAAGTTTGTTGAAGATTTAAAAGGTGAACTTTGTCTATCTCGAGGTTAGAAATGTTGTTCAGTTAAGGTCTGAGAGGTAGTTATACCCCCAACTTGATTTACTTCATTTTTAACTAAGAAATGGTCAAGGTTCGATAGGGAAGGTTAGTTAACTGAATTCAGTTAATAAGTATTAATGGTTTGAGCTGGCATAGCGATGTTTTATTTAAACATCTGTTTAAATCCAATGAAGGAGTTTTGGAAATGTTTTCCAAATAAGAATCAAAAATGTTTTCCAATATAGGAAATAAGAAATGTGAGTAAATATGGAAATGTTTTCCAATGATTTATAACGTATATTTTCTAAATTTAAAAAAATAAGGATTTACGAATATATGAAATGGGAATAGGGAAATGAATTAGTGAATGACAAATTAAATAAAAGGGATAAGTGTTGATTGATGATTTGCTCGGTAAGATTTCCATTTGGAAATACGACCGTTGTTTGTAAACATGTTTTCCTTTGATAGTTAAATAACCAACTATCAAAGTTTTTGACCATTTTTCCGTCGTCAATACAGAGAGACCGGGATCAGATTCATTATCTGAAAACCACTCCGTATGCGAATTAGCGTTGCGAATCAAATATGATGAAGATAATTGAAGACGGAGTTGTGCAAGGGCTGTTCTGATGATCCTAGGTAGAAATTGCCTAAGATGGATTTACAGAATAGTGCCTTCGGTTTGTCCAGACCCAGGACAACGTGTATGGACGAATGTATGACAGAGTATATCTAATGGATCACGTAAGTTGACGGCTTCAAACGTATCCACGTTTGGTGGCGAAGGAATTCGTTTCTCTTAGCTTTATACCCATGGTATATTTGTGGAAATCAATTTGTGATTTGGCGGGTATGACGATGTTGCATTCAAAGTAAATGAACGTATGATCTGTCAAAAGAATACATTATGACCTCAAGCCTCATCAACCGGGAAACGACAAAAATCGGGCAGGCAGCATGGCTATGTGGGTCGCCCTCATTAGGGTGTATTGTCACCATCTAGAGAATATTCATATTTGTTACTTCTTTTCGCTTCTGTATCTCCCAGGAACGGTTATGTTGCTAGCAACCGTAGGTAACAATATATTTGATACACTCTAGAGAAATGAGTGGTCGGTCATGTGTGGTCGGGTTGCAAGACGTTCTTGTTGAACCCAGTGTATTCCTCTCTAGAGATACACTATCGGCTGGTGGTTCCATACCTTGTCATAGTCGGAATCCAATCTACAATAAGTTCCTGCGGTATTGATTTTATACTATATATATGTGGAGCATGAGATGCAAGCATTCTGCTAGATTGTTAATTATTTGTGATTAGACATTATTATAATATCAGAAAAGTATTCATTTTAAAAATGTTTTGGGTTATCGTAAGGTAAAAACCATCTGTGTTTATGTGTGGATCGGTCTTACGATTATCATTTTTTTTTGAAAAGGATTTTAAAAGTTAAACCAAGTGGTTGGAGTTTACTCACACCAGTCCCATGACTGACCCAGAGTTTTTTTTTTTTTTTTACCCTAAACTCTTGGGTGCCCAAATTTGTACGGGCAGTCAAGTAGTTCAGGTATTTCCAGATATTCTTGGAGGAGCTGGGGCAGGAGGCTTCAGGATTTTTATAGCTATTGTTTATTTCCGCTGTGATGTAAGTGTTGTACTCTAATATACAAATATAGATTTGTGTTTCAATGTTACTTTGTATACTATATTTTATTTGTTCTGCTGTGAGATTCGTGTTACTCTGATGTTGTTATGTTCTTCTTCTTCTATTCTAATTTTCTATTGATCTATTCTCACCCTCTAACTTCTTTCTATTAACTATCCGGTATTTCCGATGCTTGGATAGTCGATATGGGGTTTTATATCGATTTTCAGGGTTGAAAATCCCCGGGTCATTACAATAACGATATAGTTCTATGAGAATTTATCAGTTTTTGTCACAACGAATTTTCCAAATATGTATTTAATGAACTATTTTAAATGTGGTAATTTCTAGTTAAATAAATAAAAATGTTTTGAATTAATAAATTTGTTCACAAATATTGTCGGGATTTGGTAACATTAATCGTTGGGCGTTGAAATGGTAAAATGATAGCCTAGAATTGAACTCTTGTAACATATAAGAAGTGTTTCAACTTTGCAACACTTGTCGGTGTCAATAAAATGTTGCAAAATAAAACCATGTGTAGTAGCATGGTATTAGGGAGTTGGTTTTGTGAGGTAACTTCATCTGTGAAGATGTAGCCTTGAAAGTGGACAAGTGTCCACTATAAATAGCCTCACCCCCTTCCTTTTCATTCGATCCAAGCTTCCCATTTCTTAGCTTCCTCTTCCTCTCTTTTTCCCTATTCCCTCCTCCATAAGTTTGGCCTAATGCCCTCCTTCCCCCTTGGCCTCCCTCAGCTGTACCACCTCCCCTCTCCTTCACCTCCCTCCGACCAAGTTTCAACACCTCTACCTCCTCCTCCTCCATTTTCATCCCCATCCTCAGTCAATCCATCTCCCACCTTATCACCTCCCCATGCCGGTGCCACCACTCTCCCAAATGCCACCACCCCACGGCTTAGCCTCCTCCTACCCACACCATACGCCCTCCCCTCCTCCATCACCAAGTCGGCCCAACCTACCCCCTCCTCCTCTTGTTTATACAAAAACTTACATATATATTATTATATAATATTTTATCGAAAAGTTGGTGTGGGGAACTACTGTTCGTTCAGAATCATTCATGGTTAGTTAGGCTCTCCTACCGTGAATATTTAAGGAGAAATTATGTTGATGAGAAACTCTACATATTTTTTGTTTATATAAGGTTAATTACAGGTGATATATATATATGTTTAATGTTGGATGAATGGTTGTACAGTTAATAACACATATGCACAGATAAGTGTCGCATATTGTTGCGCTTACGAGTAGATAATAACTTGTATTTATGATATTATTGATGGTTGTTATGAATGTTATTATGTTGGTGCATGCTTATCACACCTTAATTACAGAATTATATAGGTGATTGGTTGGGTCTCCTTTTCAATTGGAAATATAGATGATTATTATATTAATTTAATATTGAAAACTAGGTCTGAAAGTAAAGTTCAAAATTTGATATTCAAAATGGTTTGGAAATGAAATTAAAGCATACACAAACAATTTTTATTAAGGTGGTAACATAATTGAAAACAATTTTGACTATAAATGGCTAGTTCAAATTTGAAATCGATTTTGAATAGTGAATGTTAAATTAAAGTTAAGTTTGATATATACAATTATTTTGATAGTCTTATATAATATTTAATTAGATTTCTGCAAAGTTTGAAGTTCAAAGAATTAAATTTTGAAAAATAATATCATTTTATTAATATAACAATATTATAATATTTATTTCTGATTTGAAATTGAAATGAAATTTTAGAAAATATTGTTTTAAATGAATTTATATATATTTATAAGGATTTATAATTATATTTGAAGTACATTACATTTATTTTTTATTTTAAGTCGTAATATGGTCTGAATAGGAGTAGTTGCGCTGTGGTAGTTCACGAATTTCGATCATAAACTTTAAATGCTTATAACTAACGCAAAATAAATCAGATTAACATGAAATGAAAAACGTTTACTTTCTAATGATAATAGTTTTCAAAAGAAAAGGATTTTTCTTGAATTTCAATGTATGTATTTCAAGTTATGTTTAATTCTTTTTTCAAATAAAATCGCGGTTTTGCAGTTCGGTGACTGTAATTGGAAATCGAATAAAAGCGGCTTTATAGAAGTTATTAAAAATATGTAAAAATTATGATAAATCATAATTAACTATTAGGAAGTGATTTGAATTAGAAATATTAAGTTTTGGATAATTAAAGGTTTTTTCAATCAAACTAGCTATTTAGTAACACTTTTACAATGCTTTTGCAACTTTTTCTAGAGACAATATGTTTTGTAGTATTATTATTCGAATCTTAAAGAATCATTTTAAAATGATTTATGAAATATTTATTTGGAAGTTCATAGTACTCAAACATAATGGCTTAGATAAAATCTAGTTTAATATAAAAAGGTTCTCTGGTTATTAACAAAGTTCGAAATAGTTGGGAGTGATCTTCGAATGTTAATATTAATTCCATAGATGGAACGTATGTTATTTAGGGAATTTAGAAATGTAGATTTATTGTTATTCTGTCTGTAATATCGGTCGAATACGGGAATTGATATTGAATATGGGTTGGTAAAATTTCTATCTAGTTGTTATATTAAATGGTTTTGATTTAATCTTTTGATTAAAATAAAGGTTTTTAAAATAGGATTTGGATAGAAATAATCTTCGGATATTTGATATGAAATTCCATTGTTAGACGTATACTATATGAAGAATTTAAAAGGTGTTACAATATTATTTTGCTTATATTATTTGTTGATTATGAGAATTGGTATTGAATATAAGTTGATACAATTTCTATATAATTCTTATATTTGATATCAATAGGTTTGGACTAAATTAAATTCTAAATTAATTTAATCAATGAAGGTTTTGGAAACACTCAATTAAAATATGATTGTTAAGACTTACTAGTCTTAATCACCATAGTTTTAAAGGATATGCTTTTAAAAGGAAGAATTTAGACTAAACAAGGATTTAAAGAAGGAAACCTTGATTAACTTGAATTTATGAAATGAAGGATTGGTAAAAAATTATTAGTTATGGATTTTATTAAAAGATAAGAAAAATATAAGAATGATTTCAGAAAACAAAGGTTTTAATTAACCAAATTCAAGTGAATAGAGAGTTGATTAAGATCTAATATATTCCATAATTGTTTTAAAATTGCGTTGATTGTTCGGAAAGACCGGGATTGGATTTCTATCTAGAAACCATTATGAATAATCATACAACGTAATAAAGAAAAGTGTTAAAAATAGTTGTTGAAGACCATAAGTCTTCACATTGAAGGAACTGCTTGTTGACACTTACATTGGGAGGCATCCCATAATGCGGTTATTTGTAGCAGTGGTCCCGACGTAGTTGGAGATTTTCTGTATTTGCAAGGGCTTTTCTCCTTTATTGGACGAGGAATTGTAACAACCCGGATTTTCGAACAATATATTTTTAATATTTAATATGGTATTAAATATTGAATTGACGAAATAAATGAATTTTTATATTGAGTTATCGATTTAACAATCGAATATAATTTAATTTAGAATATATATCTAATTATAGTAATTCGAAGTAAAATTGAATTCGAAGATTTAAACTGAATCAAAATGATTCAGATGATAAAGAGGAATTTTATTTGACTATAAACGATAATAATAATAATATATTATCGAGAAATTGATTTGTTTTTTAATTTAAATTATATTATATAAATTTATTTTGGTTATTTTATATATATATATATATATATACACGTTCAAATTTAATTTCAGAATATATTCTGTTGAACTCCGAACACCGTTATTACATTGGAACGACGGTCGGTATGCTAAAATAACAGTTCGTGATTTCAATCAATGAACCCCGAGTTATTGGATTGTGGATAGGCTCGAAATCAAATCGATATCCATCTAAAAAGAATAAAAATCTGTTTAACTCAAATCGCATTAAATAGAAATCAAATCAGTATTAATTTTGAATGTACTTCTTGAGACATTCATTAAAAGCTTGCGTACGTTATGTTTCACTTCCTTATAAGTATGCGATACCTTCCTTTGATCCTCCTTTTTAATTTTCCATTTCCCCTCGTTTGTTTCTGCTCGAAAGAAGGGAAAATACCGCTCCTCAAACCATTTTAAAATCAAATTAAAATGGGGTGTTTAACCAAAAATCCTGAATAAATCTACATCACACTCAAATTTACTCCTTTTCATTTTCGTATGAAATTCATGATGCTCAATTTAGGTTTCTGGCATCTGAAGCTTTTCCGCATGAACTAGGCAGTTCGATTTCAAGCATAACGAGTTGGGGGTAGATTTTTCGTTGATGTAGGATGGAGCGGCAGAATTCTCCAAATCGATGATGACGGCTCGTTACTCGAAGGGCAGAGACAGTAAAGTTCGGGCGATTTAGGGCATTCAAAGTCACAATTTTTGATGCCATCGACACTACAAGAAGCTCGAACTAAATGGGGTGATTTGAAGGGATGCGCTCACGAAATTGGGGGTGACAGCAGATTGATGGATGCGCATCATCATCTCGGTGGTACTGGGAGTTGGAGCAGCAAGCCCAGGGTTGCGAACCTTTCAAGTACTGATGTTGGAAAGTGGAGTTGTGTGATTTGTTATATCGGATAATGGGTGACTGGAAGGATTTTTGGGTTCGATTTCTCCAATGCTGAATGAGGGAGACTTGGTTTGTTAGTTCGGCAGTATGATGAAGTGTGGAGTTTAACATTGGAGAAGACCAGTTATAAGAGAACTTAAGGTAAATTTAATTAATTTATTTTAATAGCTAATGACCTTTTTAGTTATAAAATTTGTGCTCAAACTCAAAAGGAAAATTAGATAAAAAGTTATTAAATTTGTTGTTTATTTATTTAAGCAAACATTAAATATGTAAAGGGTTTAATGTTTAAAATTATACATAGATTAGTTTAATTTTATTTGTTAAATTTAATTTAGTAACCATTAAAAGAGAAAAAAAATATAGGAAAGTTATTTCATCGTTTAAATAGTTAATTTAAATAAATAAATATTTAATCAGTAAATTTAAATAAAATTATCGTAGGTGCGAATTCATTCGAGAAGATTCATAGCCGATGATTTTGAAATAAACAGGATATTTGACAACTACAATTTCGGTGAGTAAATTTCACTCAAAATTTATTTAGAACTATTTTTATCAGTAAAAAATAATTGTTTGTTGGTTGTTTGCATGCATTGAAATAATATTGTGGTTATTAAATATATATTAGTTATTTAGGATTGGTGTTTGTGGTTATTATATATATTGGTGGTTGGATTCCCGCAGTACCATTAGCGGATTCACGCAGTTTCATTAGCGGATGACCCTATACGCCCCACGCTATGATAGTGGATGACCTTCTATACCGCGATATCCTGCCTCGAAGCAGGATGGGTATTATTTATGTTGGCTAACGTCTGTGGATGCAGGAAAACAGGTTGGAGGGATCCAACTGGATTCCTCAAAAATATTATTATCTGTTTGTTCTCATATATATTACCATATGATGTGTTAGAAAATCCATGGTTGATAATTGGGTATTTTTGATTGGTTGAAATATCACTGGGCCTAAAATGTTGATATATAAAAATATCATAAAAAGGACATTTCTGATTTAAATGGAAATTCTATCATTTTAAAAAAAAATAGAATTGAATTCCGAATGGTATAAAGATGTTAACTTATTTTGAATAAATAAAACAAGTATTGAATTTATAAACGATGTTTATAAATTAAATAACATAGGAAATTGAAGTGAATTTATAAACGGTGTTTGTAAATAAAATGGAATGATTTTCATTGGATAATTAGGGAATTGAAATGAATTTATAAATAGTGTTTATAAATGAAGCGGAAAATTATCATTTGATAATTTGAATATTTAAATTCAAATGTGAATTTAAAAATATAAATGGGGAAATTGTTTTAAAGAAATAAACGATGAATTTATTCTGATGTTCAGAATATAAATTGAACTAAAATAAATCCGTAAGGATTTATGATTTGAATAAAACTCGATTAATTCGAATTATTTAAATAGAAGTTAAATTGAATATGAAAATAAATTGGGTGTTATATATATATATAGAAGTTATTATAAATAGAATATTCCAAAATAAGCTTTTGGGTTTCAAGCAGATTTTGAAATGGAACTTGTTTTATTTTAAAACAAGGAAGTTGGATTTATAAACGATATTTATAAATCTAGTAAATTAAATTATCATTAGATAATTTAAAGATTTAAATTCAACTATGAATTTGAAAATAGAATTTGAAATGGAATCAAAATGGAAACTTGTTTTAATTATAAAACAAGGACATTAAATTTATAAACAACGTTTAGAAATTAATGAAAATAAATTATCATTTGATAATTTAGAAATTTGAATTCAAATACGAATTTAACCGTGAATTGGAAATTGTTCAAAAAAAGGACGACGGATTTATTTCTGGAATTCGGAATATAAACTAAGAGGAGATAAACAGAAGGATTTATAATTTGAAATTCGATTATATTGAATTTTGTAAATAATTTATTTGTAAAGGGAATTTGAATTTAATATAGCGGATTGAGTTATAAATAAATTTATAACCGAGTAATGAAAAATCGACAATTAGAGAAAATCAGAAATGTTAACTTGGATTTGAAAACTGGATTGAATATATATTAAGATATATATTAGAACGAGATTGAAATTTATTTATAAACAAAGTTTATATTTAAATATAATTAAATCGAACTCGTCGCAGCGTGGCAGTTCGTAAATTGGCATTTCGGATTTCAATTGAGTATATAGAACTCAATTTAAGTCGGAATTCTTTGAAACAAGAATCGTCCGGGCCGATTGAATAATAGTTTTCTAATGAAAGAGAAAAATCTGGATTTCGTCTTATAGATTTTGAGTTATGTCAAAATCAAATTTTCAGAAAAAACAGCGCAGAACCATTATAAAGCCATAATGGTTTATTTAAATAAATAAAAGGATTTTAAGGAAATAAAAGCCGAATTGCCATTAGAAAAATCCAGACTTGAGTTGTAAAATATATCTGAACTCAAGTGGAGTAATGAATTGAATTTTGAAACAGAAATCAGATTTTTAATTATTGAATAGAATTAACTAATTTGAATAGTAATTAGTTAATGAAATTTTGAATTGATATTGGGCTTTGAATAAGTGAATTCAATTTGGAAATTTATATTCGAAATCGAAAAGGAAACTTGAATTGAAATTGGAATTCAATTTGGTTATAAGCAAGTTAATATTTTATTTGAACATGTTATGTTCAAACAACGAAGTGAAATAGGTAAAATAGCTAATTAGAAAATAAATCAGCGAATTGGGTTAAGAAAAATGGATTGAGTTGAAACCAGATAGGAATATTTGAATACGTGTTAAGCAGGTTGGAATGAAGTATATGAAGAGATATAAATTGAAATGCCCAACCAAAAGGTACATGTTTAAATTCCATATGAGATTTTATGCGCCGAATCGGCAAGCCGCTTGGCTTTTTTATTTTCTTTTTGAATGGAAAGGGCCTAGAGAGGCGAGTTAAGGTTTGAACTATCGACCGGTACAAAGGAAGTTATGGCGAAATTTTCCGGAAATTTAAGGAGTTAGAATATTTTTAAGAAATTTTGATTGTTAGAAATCAATGTATCGATATATATATAGAATTCGATAACGAAACGAACTTGAAAATAGAATACTATATAAAAAAATCTATAATTAAATATGGTAAAATTAGAAAGCGAAATGTATACAAGTTTAAAAATGAATAATTGGTTTGTATGATGTTGATTATTCGAGGTAATTCGTGTTGTCCGTTTTGAAGTTAAGGATGTTTTTAGTCAAGGTCTAAGAGGCAGTTATACCCCAACTTGATTGATTTCATTTTTGTCCGATAAATAACAAGACCCAATCTCGAAGAGAAATGTTTAAAAGAGATTCGGTCGAATGCAGTATTTTGGGCTGTTGTAAAGATGTTTTACATAACATTTGTTTTAACCCAAAATAAGTGGAATTTGGAAATATAATAATAAATATTTCCTAAGTCTAAAAATGAACTGGCGTGAAAGAGATAAGTAAGTGGAATGTTCTCCAATTATAAATAAAAGATATTTTCTAAGTATAGAAAATAAAAGAAGACGATATATGGAAATGTTTTCCAAATAGCGTAAGAGGCCAAGAAGATGATTAGGGAAATTATTTGGTTAACAAATATTGATAAAGAAATGAAGAAGTGATTTAATTAATGAAATATTAATTAAGTGGCCCAGTGATTGTTTGATGCTTTGAATGGATGTTTGTTTGTCTTCGATAGTTAAATAACCGAGTATCGAAGTGTTTGCCAATAATCGTTATCAATATGGGGAGACCGGTTGGATTATTATCCGAGAACCACTCTGTATTGGCAGTAGCGTTGCAAATCAGATTATATGAAGGTAATCGAAGACGGAGTAAAGTGCAAGGTTTTTTTCTATTTATGGAAATTGTGCCTTCGATTTCGTTCAATCCCAGAACGAACGTATATGGACAAATGTCTGACAAAGTATTTCCAATAATCGCATATGTTGTTCTATACAAATATATATGTTGGCGGAAAATTTATTCTCTTAGCGTAATATCCATAATATATTTGTGCAAATCAATTAATGATTTATGGATCTGACAATGTGGCATTCAAAGTGATTGTGCTATCAACGAATGACAAGTAATCGTAGCCTCAGGCCTTATCAACCGGGAAATAACAAAAATAGGGCAGGCAACATGGCTATGTGGGTCGCTCCCATTAGGTTGTATAATCACATATCTAGATAAATTCCTTTTACTTCTTTAATATATCGATGTTGTCCCTTTTCGGGAAACGGTTGTTGATCCCAACCGTTGGTGATATACATTCAATACACTCAAGCGAAATGAGTGGTCGGTCATGTGTGGGCCGGGTTGCAAGATGTCCTTATTGAATCCAGGGTATTCCTCTCTAGAGATACACTATCGGAAGGTCGTCCCATACCTTGTCATAGTCGGAATCCAATCTCCAATAAGCGCCCTACGGTTTTTTTTGATTTTATATTATATATGGAACGTGAGATGCAAGCGTTCCGCTAGATTCTATTTATTTGATGTAGACATTATTATAATATCACTGGATTTGATATCAAAAATATTTTTGGTTATCGTAAGGTAAAAACCATCCATGTTTATTTGTGGATCGGTCTTACGATCATCATTTCTTTCGAAAGGATTTTGAAAGTTAAACAAATGGTTGGAGTTTACTCACACCAGTCCGATGACTGACCCAGAGTTTATCTTTTTTCCCCTAAACTCTTGGGTGCCCATATTTGTATGGGCAGTCATGTAGTCAGGATTTTTTAGATTCACTTGGAAGAGCTGGAAGCAGGAGGCTTCACCAGTTAGCTATAGACTATCATATATTCCGCTGTGTACCATGTTTGTATCTGGAAACAGATGTTTATAACTGTTCCAGAAATAGCTATTGTGCTCTGATGATGGTATGTATATAAAGTTACTGAATTGTATTTCAAAGTTTATGTTACCTAATATATTTTATTCATTCTGCTGTGAGTTTGTAACCTTTGGTTTCTTCTATTCTAATATTTCTTTCTTTCTATTTATCATCCTCTAACTTCTTTCTAATAATGATTCGTATTTCTGTGTGTAACGACCCGTATTTTTAGCCGCCAAGTATTTAGTTTAATTTATTATTTTAAATATTATATTTGGGATATTAATGAATTTTAATATTTAAATCGTTATTTAAAAACGAAGTTTGAACATTATATATTTATATAATTATAAATCGAGTTTGAAAATGGCGTGTTGTTCGCAATATGGAGTTTTGAATTTCAATTGAATATACAGGATCCGATATAAGTCGGATTTCTGTGAAACAAGAAATGTTGGAAGCGTATTGATGATAATTTTCATAAGAAAGAGAAAAATCCAGATTTCGTGTTATAATTTGTTAGTTATGGCTAAATCAAATTTTAAAATAGTCGCTGTGAAAATCATTATTAAAATATAGGCCTTTAAAATAGCCGTTTTGCAAACGGACTTCGTTTTCGACGAAATCAATTTCATTAGGACCGTGACGTTTAATTATTGTACGGTGTTGAGTTGCGTGGTAAACCGATGTCGTACGTGACCACGGCAGCCACAAACGCCCGTTCAATTTCTATAACGCGTAATTAATTTAATAAAGTGATATTTGAGTGTAACTTGAACAGACGATCAAATTAAGCCGCGAAACCAATTCCGTTGAGTTCGTATTGTCGATTAGAGTCAGGATAGGTATATAATTTGTCATTTTTAGAGACCGGGTAATTTGGTGCCGAAATGGCATTGCGGTGCGCGTAAAAATAGCCTACCAGAAAAACAGTCTCAGAATGCGACGAAGCTGGTGTCGTTGGGTTCGTATTGAAGAATTATTATAGGATTGCAAGGTTTCATGTTGATTTGATTTATCTGATGATCGTAAAAATATAAACGCGTGTTTATTTCTGGTTTTATAAAGGAAATTTTTTCAAACGTATCGGATTTCGACGAAACTTGTACCATTTGGTCCGGAATACCTTTTTACACCAAGATTAGTTTTTTTTATCAGTAAACGAAAGTCGTTTGTGGTGGTTTCTGCGTGTTACTACGCAGTGAAGTTTCGTCTTTATTAAAATATAATATTCTCAACCCTATAAATAAGCCTAATAGTCAACCCTATAAATAAGCCTAATAGTCCAATACCCTACCCTAGTACATATTTCGTGCAGCACATGCATATGTCTATTCAAGAAACAGAAGGTACGATGCAGAAAAATAAATCGGCTTATTAAGGGATACTGCACACTTAAGAAAATCTAACTCGTAGCTACTACATGTCAAAGGATATGTCAGCTGCCACCTAATGGAAAAGAAAACACAGGTCGTCACTTACAATTCACAACACAGCTAGCAAGTGTTTCAGCTACTCTACATGAAACGAAAGCTCAATACAGCTACCCTTTTAGAATAGAAAACCCACAACAGACCTTTGGTAACCTATGCGATCAAATCGATGAACTAACCAGTGAAATGAAAACACATACTGCATGCCTAAGACTTGCTAGTTTTCTTTCTTCTGCCACCCTATACACTGTACAACGTACGTACAACCTAAAGCACAGCTGCACATTCTACCTCTCATAGCTAAAAGAAAAGACTTTCTTCTTATCTGTTTCTTCTTGCTATATATAAACCATGCACCGAAACAAAGTAGATGAAGACGCAAGTCTCCAATTTTATTTTCCAACAAGATCAATTGGACCAAAACACTCCGTTCAGCAGAGTGGTTCAAACCAACGAAGGCCCTCTTTCACACAAAAAAAATAAACCGCATATTCCACTTCCGAAACAAAAATCATTTTCCCAAAGTTGGAGCTTCTGACAAGGCGAAGTTGTGCGGATTTCAGCGACATGGCGTGGTGTCAGGGATGGAACGGTGGTGCTGTGGGAGAGATGGTCAGTTGGCAGCAAGGTAAGGGGTGAGTTGTTTGCATGGACGGTGGAAAAGAAGAGTAGCAGGAGGATGTATACAAGAATGGGTTGTAGAGGAATTGCATGGGAGAAGTTTCGACAGCCTGGTGACGCGGGTATGAGTAGGAAGATGTTAAGAGAAGAAAAAAAGAAGAATATATATATATTTAAACCCGACGGATCCGCTTATCAAACCCATATAGCGTCAGTCGAGGGCTCGAGTCCGACTAGGTGTTGAGTGGATCTGGGAGGAGTGTGTTGGTGAGGGAGGTGGCCAACGTTAGAATGTAGGCTCGGGGTTCTCTGGCGTTGGGTTCTATGGTGATCTGTGGACGCGAGTGGGAAGAAATGGAGTTGGGGTGAAGCTCAGAGGTCAGTGCGAGGGGGAGGACGTGAGCAGCTATTGACGTTTTTAAGGATGGCAGGCGAGAAGATGTAGAAGGAAGGAAGTAGGAGCGAAGTTAAGGGATACAGCAGGTATACTTCGAAAACGGTGAACAGTAAGTGGTTATTGTGCCTAAATCTAATTAATTGAGCCAAATTAGTTATCACCTATGCCTAATGGAGTACAGTTAACATTAGTAAATGGGCTGTTATTTAACTACCGGGCTTCCGCCCATGCAAACAATAAAAGAGAAAGGCTAAACATTATTTATTATGTAGTATTAATAATGCACCTCATCCCATGAAAACATGTCTAGTGATTTGTTATTAACTATAGTTTTATACGTGAACTACTTTATATAATGTGCCCAATCTTGATTTAACGTGGCCAGATAATGATGCGTACCACATCATTTGTTAACCATGCCTAACTGAGTTCTTATATATATATCGGAAATTTTATGAGAAAAATAGAAACTAAACTATTATTTAAGTGTTATAATATTTATTTAATTAATAAATAGCGTGTATATTTATAACGTTGTCATACCATAGCAGTGTGGAACAATAGAGGCACTATTGACGAACGAAATCTGATGGAACTGGGTTGAACACAGTGGAGCGCAACCGAGATTTTTAATTAAATTAAACCAAACTGTTTCAGACGGGAAACGAATCGAGGTGAGTTAAACTCACTAAGTTTTTCCCATTTATATTTTATATAAATTGGGTTTTTATATTGTGTGCTCTGCTTGTCAATGGTTGATTGTTTGCTTGCTGATTTAACTTATGAAATTAAACCATCGTTTAATTTCAGTAAAATACCAAATCGTTATTCTAACGATTGGTTCCAATAAAGGTAACTTACCTTGTTGGTCACGTTTATAAAATAAACGTGTTTAATTGGTTGAATTGTTTGATCTATTTAAATTGAACAATCTGGTTGAGATAACCAGTTGAATATAGGGAAGAACATGTTGGAGGGATCCAACCGGATTCCTCAAATATATCATTATTTTCATATTATCAACATATGAACTGTCCTGTTTGGGATGATTGATTTGATTGTTGACTAAAACTTCAACATCTGTTTAGTTTAAACCAATGGGCGGTATTGGATGAGTATTTGGCGACACATGACCTATAAAATTAATCGTTTTGTAAATGTTGAATTACTGTCAGGCAAATCGACAGAAATGGAGTTATAAAACTTAGATTTTGAAATATTTTATTTGAATAAAGGTTTATTCAAAGGAAATAAATACTTATTTTTATAATTAACTATAAATTGATTTTATAAGGAAATTCTGATGTTAATCAGATTTATATACAAGTGAATAGAAATTTACCAAACGGTTAAATTTTGAAAATGGTTTTTATTAATAGACAATTAAATGGAATTATTTAAATTAATTATATTGATAATTAATTTAAAGATGAATTGGAATGAAATATTTGTTTTGAGATTTCAACTTGTATTTATCTTCAGATATGAACGTTGTTGATCAAGGTCTGAGAGGTAATTAAAATACCCCAACTTGAACGACATCGGGATTATCTGAAGATGATATGAGTTGTAATGGTAAAAATGTTAGTAAAAGTCTATTATTTCATTTGAGAAATAATAATACGAATGTTTGGTGGAAACGTTGGAAATCATATATAACGATGAATCCAAAGAAAAAGGGAAGTAAAAAGGGGTTGCGTGAAAATATAATGATATGTTTGAGTTAGAAAGGAAATATAAAGTTGGGTTTTATTCTCTAAGAATAAACATTGGATTTTGTTTAAAGAAATGAATAAAGATATCTCGTAATGTTGTCTTACAAGTAATAAATTAAATTGATTTCCCAATATGAGATAATAATGTGGCTAATGGTTTGAAAGTAGAAATAGGAAACTGGATATACAAAAGTGAATTTGTTTAAATAAAATCTTAGGATAAATAAGAAGCGGAAGTTATATTTGTAATATCAAAAGATTTAAGAGTTTGAATTTACATTTGTTTAATTAAAAGGCCAAGTGGTGCTGAATACCGAACCAATGAACTCGTTGGATTGTCATGATTGAAACACTGTTTATTTTGATAGTTAAATCACCGACTATCAAAGCTGTCCAATACGATTGTTGGTACGGAAAGACCGGGATCGAATTTATATTCAAAAACCATTCCGACCAACAAATACGTGAAGATATCAAGAGATGATCGAGATAGAACATTGAAGACCGTGGATCTTCATTAAACGGAAGAACTACTAATAATCTCTGGTTAGCTCCCAGAGATGAACCGTGGTTCTGTCGTGGTAGGAATCTACGGGTTGCAAGGACTTCTCATTTCTGATCCATGGGGTGATTCCTATATTGGATGCAGTAGGAGAGTACCTTCGGTTCATACTGTTCCTGGATGACTTGTACGGGCGGATGTCTGACGGAGTATTTCCCAAAACCCACGTACGTTGATTTTTACAAATATACCGAGTTGGTGGCAAAGACTGGCCCTTCTTTAAAACCCGGAGTATATTTGTGGACGTCAATTAGTGATTTGACAGATCTGACGATGTGGCATTCAAAGTGAGTGGTGACCAAATGTTTTAAAAGAAAATTATGACCTCAAGCCTCATCAACTGGGAAGATGACAAAAATCTGGCAGGCAACATGGCTATGTGGGTTGCTCCCATTAGGGTGTATAATCACCTATCTAGAGAAATTCCTTTTCTTCTTTAATCTATTTCGATGCTGTCCCTGTTCGGGAAACTGTGGTTTGAGCCCAACCGTTGGTGATATACATTCGATACACTCAAGCAAAATGAGTGGTCGGTCATGTGAGGGCCGGGTTGCAAGATGTTCTTGTTGAATCCAGTGTATTCGTCTCTAAAGATACACTATCAGCAGGTGGTCCCATACCTTGTCAAGATCGAAATCCAATATCCAATAAGTGCCTGCGGTTTTGATTTTTATGCTATATATGTGGAGCGTGAGATGCAAGCGTTCCACTAGATTGTTATTTACTTGTATTTAGACATAATATCAGAAAAGATATTGATTTCAAAAATGTTTTGGGTTATCGTAAGGTAAAAACCGTCCGTGTTTATGTATGGATTTGGTCTTACGATTATCCTTTTCTTTTGAAAAGATTTTGAACTTTAAGATCATGTTGGATGATTTACCCTTAATACTATGCGAGTTTTACTCACTCTGGTTCACCAGACTGACCCGGTGTTTTGTAAATGCTCGGGTTAGCCCGGGGTGTACAGGTTCAGGTTGTCGAATGCTGTGAAGTCCAGAGACGAGCTGGAGATGTTCAGACGTATGATATTGTATCTAGTATCTATTCCGCTGTGTGTTGTATATGGGAACAGGTTATTATAACTGTCCCGTTGTGTGATGTACTCTGATATTGTAAGTATTTTTAAAGCTCTCAATAAAGTTTTATTTCTGTATTATATTTTGTTCCGCTGCGATGTGAGACTCTGATTCTGTGTTGTGTTAATTCTTCTTCTTCTCCTATTCTAATATTTCTTTCATTCTTATCTCACCCTATGAATTCTTTCTAATAACGTCCAATGTTTTCGGGGTTTGAAAGATCGGCATGAGTTACGGTAAGGGTATTTATGTCGATTTTCTGGGCCGAAATTTCCTGGATCGTTACAATGTGCAATTTGGGTTGGACGTGCGGTGTTATTAGTGAACTCAGATAGTACGGATTTGCGGGCCGTTACAGGAGTAAAGCGCCTTCGGTTTCGTTCAGACCCAAAACGAACTTGTATGGATATGTGTTTGACAGTGTATTTTGTAATGTATCGATTGGTTTTTGCTAAATATATTTCTGATTGGTGGTGGAGAATATGATCTCTTAGCTTAACACCCTTCTTTAATACATATGTGCTTTAAGGTGATATGGTTAGTAATTATCAATTATATGTTATGAAATGACAGTGTGACATATTAAGTGATGAGATATTAATGATCAGAGCACGACTTAGTAAGTGTAGCTTTGTGTAGCGAGACTTTGACAAGCCTCACTTGCCAGAAATAGCCAAAACAAGAAAAATACGGCAAGGATATGGGTGTGTCATTTCCTTCTAGATAAAAAGTGTACCATGCTATGGGCCCCAAGTATTAGTTATGTGGAAAATTCTACTTATGTGGATGTTGATTTTGCGGGCACTTGGTTAAAGGTTGCTAATAACCAGGAGAGGACGTAGGCATGATCTAATCAATCCAATTAAGGGAGATATCATCCTTACATTGGCAGAGAGTAAGTTGGTTCTGGGGACATCCCCCTAGAAGTGTACCCATCGATAAAAAGTTCCTTTGCCTGGTCATTTGTTGGAAATCTATTCTCCACTACGAACTATTACGGTTTCAGTTGTTATTATGTTAACATAATAGGATGGGATATCATGCTAGCAAAGATTGATACATCTACTTGTGAAATGATTTTTCATACTATGCACTAATAATAATATCAGAAAATTTCCTGCGTATCAAGCATTTTTTATTATCATAAGGAGAAACCTTGCTCAAGTCTGTGCTTGCATATCGTGTGTGCCACGAGACCTTATGGTAGCTTTATTTTCCGAAAAGTATTGTGAATTTTTATGCACTGGTATTCATAAGGGGAATACCCGTTTTGTGTTTATACGGCATGGTCTTATGATTTATCTCACTTTAAAATAAACCTAAATATAAGTGTTTTAGTTTCTCACACCGGTTCTATGACTGACCTAGAGTTTATTGTTCTTTCACCTAAACTCTGGGTGCCCATAATTTTCCACATTGGCAGCAAGTAGTTTTTGGTTTGCAGATTTAGTCTTGGAGTCAATTAAAGCAGGTTCAGGAGTTAAGCTAGAGCTATATCTTGGATCGTTAATCTTCCACTAAGAGTTTATATTTTCCACTGTATATCTATTGTACTCTGATGATCATTGTAACTCTGATGTAAAATTGTTGTTATAATAATGAAAAGTTCATTTTGTTTTGTTCCAATATGTATCTGTTGTTCCGTGTTTATACTGCGTGGTTTTTTATTTACCACTTTAAAATAAACTTAAATATAATTATTTTAGTTTCTTACACCAGTCTCATGATGTAACGACCCGGAATTTTGGGGCCAATTTAAAAAATTTATTTTAGAAATTTTAATGGATTTTAATATTTAAAATAATTTATTTTAAATAATAACGACTAGAAATTTATTTTAAAACGAATAAATTTAATTTAATTCTAAAAGGAGTTTAAAACAGCGCTACAGTTTGAAAATTTGAATTTGAACTTTGACTGACTGTACAGGATTCATTTTAAATCAGAATTGAATAAAACCAGAAATATTCAAATCTGTTCATCAATATCTTTCTAATGAATCTGAAAAACTGAAATTTCGTTTTAAAAATCAAAAGTTATGTCCAGTTTAAAAGTTAGAAAAGTTACTGTAAAATTTATATATATTTTAATATAATATATTGGCCTTAAAAAGTGCCATTTTTCAAACGACCTCGGTTTTCGACGAAACCACTTCATAATTTTTCGAATTAATATGTGAGCGTGGCAGAAGAAAATGTGTTTTGTCTGTTTTAGTCAAATTTGATCGACTTGAAAATGGCCATTTTTCAAACAGTCTTAGAATTTGATGAAATTAGTCTTGTTAGGACCGTATCGTCAAAACATAACTAGAGATAATTTTTAGAGTCCGTATGTAGCCCCGGTAATTTAAAATGTACGTTTGAATTTAATAATTAAATGTTTTATATTTTAATTTAAAGAAAAACATATTGTAACAACCGAATTGGGTTACGAAACATGTTCTATTGTGTCCGGGACGGGGGTTATTAGCTAGGGGCGACACTTGTTGGGTTTGATTTAGAGTTCGGTACGATATAGAAGTTATATTGCATTTAAACGAACTAAAATTAAATAAATACGCTAAGAATACGCTATAAATACGGGCCCATATACCGAACCCTAATTCTCAATACAGTAGCCGCCGAATACTTTAAACCAATGGCCACGAACCTCTTAAATTCGACCCTCAATCATTCTCAAATTTGAAGGAATTAAACCTTGAATTCAAATCCAAATTAGAAGAGATTTTCTCCAACTTCGATTTGTACGGTCGGATCAATCCCTGGAGGCACGATCGTCGAGAACCGGGCCTGTGAACCTTCGTCGTTCACAGTCGAACCACCGCCAAAGGCGGCCACTGAGTTTGGCCAGAGCACCACCGTCGGGCGCGCCTGAGCTCCCTCTTCCGCGTGACGTTGGCCGATTCTCCCCCGGTGCCTTGTATCGCGCGCCACATCGAACCCTAGGTTCGAACCTGGAAGTAAATACAGTCGGCTTCCCATTTTGATGAAGAAGGAGGTGTCCTATTTAACTAATTTATTTATTTATTCTATTCAAAAGTTATCAACCTTCGTAAATTCATATCTCCTTCATATCAAAACGAAATGCAGCGAAACTGAAAGCGTTGGAACCATAATTTCGCGATCTACAACATGAAACAATCTAGAACCAATTCTGAGCAAATCAAGATTTGAGGAAAATTCAGATCTGAACCACTCAGATTCAAACCGATGTGAGAACTCTATTTCCTTTTAAAATAATTAAAATAAATTAATTATAATTGTGTTATTATTCTTCTGTTGTTAAATTCAGTATATGATTGTACGCGATTTGATAATAATTACGATTGGCGATGTTATGATGATTTGTTAATTCGATTGATTATTGTGTTTGAACTATCATTTTGTTGAGTTGGATTAGAAAAAAATCAAATTGTCATCTTTGTTGAGTCGTATTGGACAAAACCAAAGTATCATATTAGTTGAAATGAAATAGTTAAAACCAAAGTATCATATTAGTTGAAATGAAACAGTTAAAACCAAAATATCATTTTTGTTTATTAGTGATTGTTAAGAAATAAATTATCACCCTATTTGTTGAGTTAAATTAGATGTAACAAATAAAAATTGTCATCCTTTTAATTGTTATGTAGAATACAAACTGTTCATAAATGAATTATCCTTTTGTTGTGACATCGAAATACATAGAAAATGATAACAAATAAAAATATTCTTTTATTTGTCATTTGAATACATAGGGAAGTGTTTGTAAACGAATATGTCATTCATATAGGAAACATATGTTAAGATAAAATGTCATTTTATTTAGAATTGTCTTGTGAAAATGAGAATGTCAAATTTGTTGAATTAGAAATGCAAACCAAAATATTACTTTATACTTGTTTTGTTGAGTTAGAATTATCGACAAAACAAAATATTACTTTTTACTTGTTTTGTTGAGTTAGAATTGTCGAAATAAATTGTCACTTTGTTATAACATGTTATGTGATAGGTAAAAATATCATTTTTGTTATAGATGTCATATTAGACTAAAAATACCATTTTCTTTTTTTTATAGATATTATGTTAGATTAAAAACATCATTTTTATTAGAGAATGTTATGTTAGATTTAAGATATCATTTTGTTTATTTAAAAGGATTTGACAAAAATTATCACATTTTGTTTATTTAAAAGGACTAGACAAAATCATCACATTTTGTTTACTTTAAAAGAATTAGCCAAATTCGCCATTTTTGTTTACACTAAAAGAATTAGAATTCATTAAAGAGAATGAATCTTTGTTTGAAAACTTGTTAACATGTAATTTTCATTTTTAATGATAATTAGAATTCATTAAAGAGAATGAATCTTCGTTTGAAAACTTGTGAACATGTAATTTACATTTTTATGTAAATGAATTATTAAAAAGAATAAAACCTTAAATTAGGATGTGTTAACATGTAAAATTACATTTCCATGTAAATAAAATGAACGTATTTATAGTAAAAACTTTATTTACATTTTCTATGTAAATAAAAAGAAAATTTTTAAAATGAAAACATTTATTTACATTTAGGTGAATAAATAATATAAAGAAGGGAAAACATTTATTTACATTTAAGTAAATAAATAATAAAAAGAAAATGTAAACACTTATTCACATTTTGTGTAAATAAATTTTAAAAGGAAAAGATCACATGTATTTACATTTAGAGTAAATAAAACATAAATTCAGAAAAGGGACATTTTATTTATATTTATGCAAATAAAATATGGCATAGAAAGGAATTACATTTTTATTTGCATTTTTGATGCAAATAAAACATAGAGAGGAATTACACTTTTAATTTGTAAATTAGTTACAAATAGAAGATATGAAACTAAAAGTACCCATTTTAGATATGAATAAAAACATGAATTTACAAAGTACAATTTTATTCACGTTTTAGATGTGGATAAAATCATGAGTTTAAAAAGTGATTTTTATTTATATTTTAATGTAAATAAAAACATATAAATAAAAGTGACATTTTAATTTACATTTTATATTCAATAAAAAGTATGAAATTAAAAGAAGCATTTTTACTGTCATTTTAGAGACAATTAAAAGAATGGTTTTAATAGATGCATTTGTAATGTTATTTATATGTAATAAGAGGAATAGAAACATATGTCTAAATGTTGAAATGTGTGGTGTGTTAAATATAATGTTTAGTATATTCAAAATTGAATATTACACTCCCATTTACAAGTTACCCGACTTGTTTATGTGATTGGGTCGATAATTTTCACACTTTGCCCAAGTGCACAAATAGTTTATTATTTGGTAGATGGATGAAACCCCATACAGGTATTGGGATGATACCGGACATACACTAATCCCAATATTTTGTTGTCTGTCAATCGATGGATTGACAGTCTGCGATGAGTGTAACACCCCACGCCCGCTATGGTCACTCACTAAAGGAATGCCATAGCATCGGTGGAGTATTTTAGTGAATATAGAACAGAAAAATTACACCAAGACAGATATAAATAGTACTTGAAATTTAAAACATCATCTCATAACAGCGGAAATAAACATGTCTGGTTACATCATAAAACCATGATAAAAGCCAAGTACAATATCCGTCAAAATAAAGAAGTACATAATCCCACTCTCTCATACAATAGCCATGACAAAAGAAAAGATAACTGGATAACTGGAGCTTTACATCTACCCAAGCTTCCAAAGACTGGAACAGCAATCCGATCAAGCTCTACTACCGCTAGGATCCACCGTAGGACCTGAGGGTTGGGAAAAAGATAAAAACAACGGGGTCAGACATAAGTCTGAGTGAGTCCTATAACTTTAACAATACAATCATTAAAGTAACCAGAGAAGACATAAACTTGACCTACGGTAATATCTGGGGATGAATGGCTACACTAAGCAGCTTGGTAGACTTAGGATAAACTAAGATAACCGTCAGGACGCATCTACCCACCCAAGGATAATTACTAACTGCACCACACCAGTCATTCCTACTTAAAGGTTGATCCCTTCCAAGGACTTAGAAAATTTCCCCAGTAATTTCGTGTACTCCTAGCCCACTACATAGGTGTCGTCTACCCCTATCTCCACTAGGTGTACTCAGTAATTCTTACCCAGTAGTTTCGTGTACCCCTACATAGGTGCCGTCTGCCCCTATCTTCATTAGGTGTACCCACTACTCCCCAAGCGATCGGCTCCCTACCGTAGATACCCGTGCTGGTCCCACAGTGGGGTGTATCACTCCCCTAAAGTGGCTACCCAATACTAACGGTGCACGGCTTTATATCTACACGATGCAACAACGGCTTATCTACCAGCCCGGGCCCACACACGCATATGAAACCCGTTGGACTTGCGTTGCCACCGCTAACCCGTTTTGGCCTCTTATAATCAAGCCCAATATGCGTGTCCCGTCACTCGACATGGGTCGAGCCCACAAAGATACGTTTGGGATATTGGTTGAAATGGGCCCCCACAAGCTACCCACTTAAGCTTGTCAAATATCTAGTGTATCCCACTTAACCCTTTAATCATGTTTAATTACATGTTTTCACTTGGTTAAGTATTCTAATCGTATTTTCTATTGCCACCCAAGGCAACCCACTAGATTCCACATGCCACCCAAGGCAACCACAAAATTTCCTCATGCCACCCAAGGCACCCACTTAACCCCTCATGTCCCACTACATGCTACTATGGTTAAGTGTTTCTTAATTAATTAAGACCGTGATCTCCCATAAAGACCTCCCACATTAGACTGGCTGTTATGACCGCCTGGTTAAGCCGGTAGAATCCGGGCAGTCTTACGTCATAACAGAGTCTAACCTCATGTCTTTACCTTAATCACGTATTTAATTTATGGCTAAGACCTCTCACATTGGGCTGACATTTGTAGCAACTGGTTAAGCCGGTCGGGTCCGGGCAGTTTTACACTACAAATGAGTCCAACCTCGTGTCTTAGTCGATTAATTACACCTAATTAATCACCCCCATATTAATTATCCCTAATTAATATCAAGTTTTCCATAACATGGGTAGACCTAACTCAATAGGTAAATTCCCATGGGGTAGACCTAACTCAATAGGTAAATTCCTACTTATGGTAATTTATTTTTATGGTATGCTTAATCATACCCAATCATTCATTTATTAACATATTTACCAACCCCATCGTTCCCCACGTAAATCGTTCTCATTTCATGACATAATAAAGGGGAAGATCCATCACAAATATCATGGGTTTAGCATATAACTTTGTCATGGGTTAAGAGGATGTCAACTTGCATATATGAACACATATTAACCCAACCACATTTAACCCAAACTTGCATATTATCATACACATGATTTGCATAACATGTTGCATATGAACTTGCATATTATCATACACATGATTTGCATAACATGTTGCATATGAGCTTGCATATTATCATACACATATCTTGCATAACATGTTGAACTTGCATATAGGCATTCTCATAACTTGCATAACATGTTAAACATGCATTTAAGCATACACATAACTTGCATAAGCATTCACATACTTGCATAAGCATTCACATACTTGCATAAGCATACATAACTTGCATAAACATGCATAACTTGCATATCATGTCATTTAAGCATATACATATCTTGCATAAGCATTCATATACTCGCATAAGCATGCATAACTTGCATATCACATAAATCTTGCATTTAAACATATACATGACTTGCATAAGCATCCATATACTTGCATAAGCATGCATAACTTGCATATCACATTAAACTTGCATTTAAACATATACTTAACTTGCATAACTCACTTTGTTAAACATGCATAATTCCACTCATTAAATATGCATAAATCCACTTGTTAAGCATGCATAAACCAACTTGTTAAACATGCATAAACCAACTTGTTAAACATGCATAAATTAACTTATTAAGCATGCATAAACCAACTTATCAAGTATGCATAAACATAGAACAACATAGAGTAACATATCATTATAAATGATTCAAACTCACTAATCCGCATTTAAGACCATAAGCCTCATTACACCCAATCTACTTACTTTAACAATTGATGTTAAAGTGATAGAAACTCACCAAACTCAAGATTAGCAACCTTATGAAGTAGAATTAGTTGCTAACTATGAAGATGGTGATGATTAGAGAATGATTTGAGAGGGATTAGCTTGAAACTTCCTTCTTAGATTAATGGAGACTCCTTCTAGGATTTAATTTGGCGGCATGAGGCCTTCATTTCTATTTTTAGTATGGATTAAGGTAGGTTTAGGGTGTATTTATAGATTAAGAGAGTGTTTTAGGCCCTTAGATTAACCCTAGATTAATTTAGGTCCGTTAGATTTAGGAAATCTCTAGAACCAGCCCTCCAAGCCAGCCTAGAACCCAACCTGGTGCACCCAGGTTCACTGGACGGCGCGCCCCTGTCGACAGGCAAGTCGACAGGCAAGTCGACACCCCTATCGACAGGCCTGTCGACAGCCCTGTCAACATGGGTAGGGCGGGAATCTTCCCGCCTGACCCCGCCTGTTCCATTCCACAATCTGAAATTTAAATTTTTAAATCTGTTTTAAGTTTTAATTTTTCTGCAAACTTCATTGGGCCATAACCGGGCCATACGGACTCCGATTCTCGAAAACTCGGACTCTATTTCGCGTATTTTTCCGAGACGAACGCAATGACGCAGCCCGTTACCCCCAATTCCCACATCTGAGATTATTTATCCTGTAATTAGTGAATTTTAGTATTAACTAAAATTCGGGGTGTTACATTCTCCCCTCCTTAAAGGATTTCGTCCCCGAAATCTCTAAGCTAAGGAGAATGCATATCCCACCATCCAAACAACCATCTACTCAAATCATCAACCACGGGCATCCATTGTCCTTAAACAGTTTCTAATGATGTATGAGCATATGCAAACAGTGTGTGTATATGTTCCCTATCTAATGTATGAACATATGCAAACCATGATAGTGCCATGCATCCATTATGTATGCGAGAAACCCTATCGACACATACAATATCTACATGAGTGCACAATCATTCACCAAAATGCATCATCCATGTGATAACACAACCATTATACATCCATAAATATATTTTCCTACACACAATTTTATGCAATATGCAATATGAAGTGACTGAGCCGATCTAGTGCCTAGAGTGTGTGTATATGCATCCACGAGCAACCACTAGCAAACACTTGCATCCACTTGCATCCATCAACCATAACATGTCTCAAACACATGTTTCAACCATAGGTTTACCCTATCTAAAGGTCAAAGGTACTAACGAGAGGACGTACCAAAGATAAGATAAGTACTAGACAAGCGATAAAGGAGAAAGTAAAGACATACCCTCAAAAAGAAATGGGTACAATGAACGCATCTTCGCTTCCGTCTCCCAAGTTGCGTTGCTCTCATCTTCTCCCCATTGCACTTTGACTAGCTGAACCTCTCTGTTTCTCAACTTCCTAGTCTCTGACCCAAGGATGCGAGTAGGAGCTCGTCGAATAGTCGCATCACGCTCTACCTCTACATCTCTAAGCAAGCTCGGCTCTACCACCTCTGCCGTCTCATGTAAGCACTTCCTCAGATGTGATACATGGAATACATCATGAACACCACTAAGTCTGTCGGGCAACTCCACCCTATATGCCATCCATCCAATCCTTTCCTTGATAGGAAACGGCCCAACAAACCTCGGTGCTAACTTCCCAACGGATCCGAAGCGAACAACATTTCTCAACGGAGATACCTTAACAAAAACCATATCCCCAACCTCAAACTCAAGATCCGTCCTTCTCTTGTCCGCATAAGATTTTTGCCTATCCTGTGCTGCTTTCATCCTTCTTCGAATCAAGTCAATCTTCTCAGAAGTCTCCCTAACCATATCGGGCCCAAGCAAGATCTTATCCGTAGATTCCCACCAACATGTAGGTGATCGACAAGGCCTTCCATAGAGAGCTTCGAAAGGAGCCATACCAATACTGGACTGAAAGCTGTTATTATATGCGAACTCTACCAATGGAAGATGCTCTTCCCATGTACCTCCAAAATCTAAGATACAAAGCCTCAAAAGGTCTTCTAGAACACGATTCACCCTCTCAGTCTGGTCGTCCGTCGGAGGATGATATGCAGTGCTCAGACACAATTGAGTCCCCACTGCTTCTTGCAAACTTCTCTAGAACTCGCTAGTGAAGATAGGATCTCGATCACTAACTATGCTAGAGGGTACCCCATGTAATCGAACTATCTCTCGAAGATATACTGAAGCTAGCCATGGAGCAGTCCTCTTACTCTTCACAGGTATGAAATGGGCGCTCTTAGTAAGTCTATCTACCACCACCCAAATTCCTGTATTACCCTTCCTCGACCTGGGTAACCCGTCAATAAAATCCATCGAGACGCTATCCCACTTCCATTGCGGAACCTCCAATGGGTGAAGCAACCCACCTGGTTTCCTTTGCTCCGCCTTCACTTGCTGGCACACCAAACATCGAGCGACATACTCGGCCACATCTTTCTTCATACCGGCCCAGAAGAAAACCCTCTTCATGTCTTGGTACATCTTATCCCCACCGGGATGAATGGTCATCCTAGAACGGTGTGCGTCATCAAGAATAGCCTTCCTCAAACCCTCGTCTTGCGGTACACAAAGTCTACCGTCTCTACGCAAGCACCCCCTATCGTCTAGGGTGTACCTACTCAAATGGCTGGACGACTCCCCCCTCATGAGCTTCTCTACTAACTCAACCAACTGTGGGTCGCCCCTCTGTGCTTCTCCAATCCGCCCCAAAAGAGTAGGCCTAACTTCCAAGGAAGCTAGCAAACCGGGTACATAATCAATGGAAGGTCTGAAATCAAACATCGAGATAAACTCCAAGTTTCGTCGTTCCACGAACAATGGACTCAAGGACAACCTCTTCCTACTCAAGGCGTCCGCCACCACGTTACTCTTTCCAGGGGTATACGCTATCTCGAAATCATAAGATGCTAAGAACTCCATCCACCTTTGCTGTCTTAAGTTTAGATCCTTCTAAGAGAACAAGTACTTCAAAGATTTATGGTCAGTGAACAACTCGAATCTCTCACCAAGAAGATAATGGCGCCAAATCTTAAGCGCAGAAACAATAGCGGCCAGCTCTAGATCATGGGTAGGGTAATTTTTCTCATGTGCCCTCAACTGCCTTCCACCATAGGCTATTACCCTTCCCTCTTGCATTAAGACTGCGCCAAGTCCTGTCCCACAGGCATCGGTATAGACAACAAATGGCTTGCTCCCATCTGGCAACACTAAAACTGGAGCCGTGGTTAAAGCTCTCTTTAACCGTCGGAACGCATCATCACAATCTACGTCCTATGTGAAAACAAGATTCTTCTTTGTTAAGCGGGTTAATGGGGCTAATATCTTTGCGAAGTCTTTGATAAACTTCCTATAATAACCCGCCAACCCCAAGAAACTTCTTACTTCGGTAGCATTCTTCGGAACCTTCCAATCCTGAATTGATACCACCTTCGCGGGATCCACAGCTATCCCTTCCTTGGAGACCACGTGCCCCAAGAATTGTACTTCCTTCCTCCAGAAGTGACATTTAGAGAATTTAGCCTTAAGGCTATGTGCTCGAAGAGTCTTCAACACTTCCCCAAGATGTAGGGCATGCTCTTCTTCACTCTTAGAAAATACTAAGATATCATCCACAAAGACCACCACGAATTTATTAAGGAACTCCCTGAACACCCTACTCATCAAATCAACAAAGTATGCGGGGGCGTTCGTCAACCCAAATGGCATCACCAGCCACTCATAGAAACCATCCGGAGTTCTAAAGGCAGTCTTGTCTATGCTATCCTCAGCCACCCTCAATTGATGAAACCCCGTGGCCAAGTCCAACTGAGAAAATACTGAAGCGCCAACCAACTGATCGAAAAGATCATCTATTCTCGGCAATGGGTGTCTATTATTCTTTGTGAGCTTGTTGAGTTCTCTATAATCTACACAAAGTCTGAGGGACCCATCCGCCTTTGTAGCAAATACTACTGGAGCACCCCACTCCGATATGCTCCGTCTTATGAACCCCTTCTCAAGCAACTCCCCTACTTGCTTATGGAGTTCCCTCCTCTCACGAGGAGCCATGTGGCGCACTGGTAAAGATACTGGTTTAGCATTATCCACCAAATATATTCGAAAGTCAATCTCCCGCTTCGGAGGTAAGCCCTTCACCTCCTCAAACACATCCGGATATTCCCGGACCACTCTCATAGATTGCAAACTCTCGACCGAAGCGTCAAGCGATTCAAGATAACTTAGCATAACAGAGTCCATGGGATTACAAGAAATCTCGAGAGTGTTACCCAAGCGGGTCATGAGCCTAACAACTCTCCTTTCGCAATCAAGAACGGCACCATTACTGGATAGCCAATCCATGCCCAAAATCAACCCATAGCCCGTGAAGCCCAATACAAAAGCATCACATCTAAACTCAATGCTAAGTATAGAAATCTTCAAACCCAAACATATCATGGACAAATAAGTGGAGCCGCCAATTGGGTTTGAAACAACCAAGGGATCATCTACCAGACTGGTGTCTAAGTGCAGTGACTCAACTAATGATGATGAGATAAACGAATGCGATGCGCCTGAATCAAACAATGTACGGACAGGATGGTCAAATAGAAAAACCAGACTTTCAACGGAAATAGTTCTACCTCTCTCCTGAATCGGTGGAACCGCGAGAGCCTGTACTTGCCCCCTAGCCTGACTCGGTGCCATAAGAGCTTGCACCTATCCTCCTGAGGTAGACCCCGTCCTTTGCCCCTTCTTAGGGCAATCCTTCACTAAATGCCCTGCTTCGCCACAGTGGAAGCAGCCAGTCTTCTTCTTTTTGCGACAATCCTTGCTTAGGTGGCCAGGTGTCCCACAATTGAAACACTTCTTCTTCTTGCCCTTGCCATCGTTGCCTTTTCCCACCTTTGCTTTGCTGTTGTTGAGGTCTCTTTTGATCTCCCTTCTTCTCGGGTGCCTTATTAGCATTAGGACCCTTCTCTTCCTCATACATGAGTGCCATGTCAACTAGCTTCTCAAAGGTGGCCCCCATAGGGATGTGAGTCATAGCCAACCCATGCATCGGTTCATTCAAGCCTTTCACGAACCTCAAAGCCTTCTTCTCCGGTGTATTCACCATGTCCAGGCCAAACCTTGCCAATTGATTAAACTTGTTGACATATTCCTTCACCGAGAGATTTCCTTGCTTTAGAGTCAAGAATCTTTCCATATACAAGTTTTCCTCCGCCCTTGAGAGAAACTTTGCCACAAATCTTTGCCTAAAATCCGCCCAAGAGTCAACGGGGCGTTCTCCATTTGTGACCTCCCACCAGAATGAGGCCTCTCCCTTCATTAACCAAGCAGCCAACTTGACTTTCTTTCCTTCTTCCATCTCAAAGATATCTATCAACTCTTCCACCTCCTTAAGCCAATCTCTAGCCTCCACAAAAGTTTCAGATCCTTGAAAAGGTTTCCCTCCCATAGCTTTAAATTCCTTGCAAGTCTTAGCAAAAGTATCCGTGCGAGGAGGAGGGGGAGGAGGAAGATCGGGTGCTACGGTTGGTGGAGGAACATTTGCTGGACCAGTAGTGGTGGCCCTAGCCTCCATCAATCTCCTATACCATACTGGTACCGTCACACCCTCCGGAAGATTAAGATTCTCGGCCATGCTGAAACGAAAAAGGAAAGATTCAAAACGGAGAATTCGAAGGATATAGATATGGCTATTGGGGATTATGCTTTTCTTTCAAAAACTTTTTCTCTTAAAAGACATGTTTTTAAAAATATCTTTTCCAAAAATGTTTTAGAAAAGTAGTTTTCTAAAAAATTTATCTGTTCCGGTAACCTTTGCTCTGATACCACGTGTAACACCCCACGCCCGCTATGGTCACTCACTAAAGGAATGCCATAGCATCGGTGGAGTATTTTAGTGAATATAGAACAGAAAAATTACACCAAGACAGATATAAATAGTACTTGAAATTTAAAACATCATCTCATAACAGCGGAAATAAACATGTCTGGTTACATCATAAAACCATGATAAAAGCCAAGTACAATATCCGTCAAAATAAAGAAGTACATAATCCCACTCTCTCATACAATAGCCATGACAAAAGAAAAGATAACTGGATAACTGGAGCTTTACATCTACCCAAGCTTCCAAAGACTGGAACAGCAATCCGATCAAGCTCTACTACCGCTAGGATCCACCGTAGGACCTGAGGGTTGGGAAAAAGATAAAAACAACGGGGTCAGACATAAGTCTGAGTGAGTCCTATAACTTTAACAATACAATCATTAAAGTAACCAGAGAAGACATAAACTTGACCTATGGTAATATCTGGGGATGAATGGCTACACTAAGCAGCTTGGTAGACTTAGGATAAACTAAGATAACCGTCAGGACGCATCTACCCACCCAAGGATAATTACTAACTGCACCACACCAGTCATTCCTACTTAAAGGTTGATCCCTTCCAAGGACTTAGAAAATTTCCCCAGTAATTTCGTGTACTCCTAGCCCACTACATAGGTGCCGTCTGCCCCTATCTCCACTAGGTGTACTCAGTAATTCTTACCCAGTAGTTTCGTGTACCCCTACATAGGTGCCGTCTGCCCCTATCTTCATTAGGTGTACCCACTAGCATCGGTGGAGTATTTCCGCTGTTATGAGATGATGTTTTAAATTTCAAGTACTATTTATATCTGTATTGGTGTAATTTTTCTGTTCTATATTCACTAAAATACTCCACCGATGCTATGGCATTCCTTTAGTGAGTGACCATAGCGGGCGTGGGGTGTTACAATGAGCGTTAATTATTTACTTTAATGCTTACTCGATTAAAAAATCCACTCTGTTTGTATTTGGGTGTTTTGATAATTATTGATCACGATTGTTGATTACATACAATATATGGTTGTTGATTGAGTCACAGTCCAATAAAGAATATTCTAGGTAAGAATATTTTAGAAAATGTCTTATAAAAGGAATATTTTAGAAAAAGAATATATTTTAGAAAAATATATTTTTATTTAAATGAACTAGTTATTAACTAGAATAAACCATTAAATTAAGATTTAATGAAGTTTTCCAATTTGCTAATATTTAATTGAAGATTAAATTGAATAAATTGGATTTTGGGTTTGTCGTGAATAGTGTCTTAAATAACGCTGTTCTTAAACCCCATATGAAAAGAATAAACTTTTAATTTAGATTTTTTTTTAAAAGTTTTCAATTATATTTAGTGATTGAAATAAGATGAATGTGAGTTGGGTTTATTGTGGACTATGTTTTTAAGCGACATTTGTTCTTTAACTCAACTGATGATGAAGATTATGATTTGGAATTTATTAGTCTTTTATTAAGATTTAAATGGAAATTCTCCAAAAGTAAAGTTTTCCAATTTAATATTTTAAATTGGAATTGAATAGAATTCGAATTAATTATAACCGAGATAAGCTTTTGTAAAAGAAGACCGATACTACATATGGAATTTAAGAGGCCTTGCCGTTATTCCATTTATATTATTAGTTGGATACAGAAATTTATAACGATTATATATTGATTTGATTTCTGTGAAGATTCCATATTTTATGGAAGACGATTTTGGGTTTACCGTGAACTATGTTTTAAATGACATTAGTTCTTTAACCCAGTTAAAGTTAAGATTAATTTCTTAAACTTAAATAATCATTGAATAATGATTTTTGGTATTTAAAACCCAATTGAAGTTTTGGTAAATCTTTAAAGAAAGATTTAAGAGTAAATGTAAAGACTTTATCTTTGATAGAATAATTTGAATATTTTATTTATAAGAATATTCTGAATTGGAATGAGGCGTTGGATGTGTTTTTATAGTACTCGACTTTTAATTATAAAAATACGTGAGTTATTTGGGAAGACCGGGTTTAACCCATTCCGAATAATTACTACGACGATGAAGAGTCGAAGATGAAGACGGTGGTTGAAGACCGACGATCTTCACATCGAATGGATGTGTTGCTACTGAGACCCTTGATGGGAGTAGCTACCTTGAAGGGGCTTCAGTGGTGGCCGTCCGGACCATTGTTGATGGTTCGGATTTGGTTTTCGCTCAGACCCAGAGCATAAGCTTGTAAATGGATGCGTGTCTGACATTGGATTTCGTTCCATGTGAAATAAATCGATTTAATGTATGTCTATTTGGTGGTGGAGAATTTATTCTCTACTTAACACCCTGGTATATATTAATAGTGATTGATCGCATGGCGTGAATTGTCAATGTGGTACGCCAAGATGCAAATGATCAAAGCTTTTGTTGAAAAGCAGGGCCTTGTGGGATGATCAAAGTATAGCCTGTTAGGCGTAGCTTTGTGTAGATCGTGACTTCGCGAGCCTCACACCCCGGTATGAGTCAAAAACGGGATATGGGCCGTAGGGAGTGCACACGTTTCTTTCTAGCTATTGGTAGTATCAGTGCTTAAACTGGCTGGCATTTTACTTATGTGGATGATGGATTTTTAGGCGCCTCGGATTTTTATAGGCCGATAGTGGTCATATTATAGGTTCAAAGGAACCGGGAAACGTGTGCTCAGGCATAACCAATCCACTGTCGATAGGCGGGGACCGGCCCTACCGCTCCAAGGGTTGCCCATAAGTGTGATCCTGAGGCATTTGCTAGAGTGTCTTGAATCGAAAAGGAGCTTGCCCCTAGTCTTGACTCATGATGGAAATCCAATTCCCAATACGACCTTACGATTTTGATTGTAGAACTAGTGTGGCGACATAGTAGGATGGGGTAATGCCGTCTATGATTGATACATTATGATTGAAATGTTTATTATATATATACCCATATATATACACACTTATACTGTTTTATCGTATCAAGCATCTTTTGACCATTATAAGGTAAAACTCTATCCTCCAGTTTGCGTTGCATTGTGTGATGGGACTTGAGTCTTATATTTGTTTCATTTTTCTAAAAAGCATTGCGTTGTTTAACGATTTACTTTATGTTATGCACTGGCAATCCAATGCAGTAAACCCATTCCGCGTTAGCGGCGTGGTCCTGTGATTAGCCTTATTAGATAAGTTAAGTTAGATTTCTCATACCAGTCCCATGACTGACCTGTAGTTTGTTTCACTAGAAAACTCGGGTGCCCTTATTTTCCATACGGGCAGTCGAGTAGCTTTTTACAGATATATTTACAGGATCCTGGCTTACAGCTGAAGTGGTATTCGGAAAGCTCTGTATCCGTGTATTCCTTTCGGTTGTATATTTGTATTATTTTCCGCTGCTATTTAAATGTAATTTAAAACTCTGATATTATTGTATTTCTTTTTATGTAATAAATATTCATACTCTGTTATATTCTTGTACTCTGGTGTAATTGTTGTAATCAGCAATAAAATGTTCTTCAGTTTATGTTCTGATGTGTGTTGTTCTCAAAGCAATCTAGACTTTCCTTTATGGGGAAGTTTGGGTCGTCACATGTGGTATCCGAGCTTTGGTTTACAGAGCTCGAGAACAAAGCACATTAGAACTGAACGAAAGAATTCATCAGAGATTGGATTAGTAATATCCAATAAGAATAACTCGTTAGAGATGGGATCAGTAGTATCCTAGAACGAGTGTAAAGAGTATTATTTTCTTCAAAATAAAAATGAAAACAAATTTAGCTTTGAAATTTTATCTAAAAATACGTATTTGAGGATATTATTATATTTTAATGTGGACAATCGAGTATATAAAGATTTCGAATATACGAGTAATTAACGGATATTCGAAGTTTTAATATACTGGATAGATATAGAATCACACTCTAGACGCCCGGGGATAATTCTGGTGAAGTCCGGACATCATCAGTATTTATGTTCAAGTCTCGAAAGTGGGATTCCTATATATTTCCATTGAATGGTATGAGAATCAACACTTAGTTAGGACACATTGCTGTGATTTGCACTAAGAATATGATTTTTGACTATATATAAAAGTTATGTATATTTGAAAAGTTAACCACCTAATTGATTGCTGGTTGTGATGTTTGGTAATTAGTTTCACTAATTAAAATATTAAAATGATAATTAAACCAATAAATGCAAGTTTAATTAGTTAATTAAACAACTTTTAGCTTCGTTCCTTTTCGAGGACGAAAAGATTTAAAGTGGGGGCGATTGTAACGACCCGGAATTTCGGGGCCAATTTAAAAATTTTATTTTAGAAATTTTAATGGATTTTAATATTTAAAATAATTTATTTTAAATAATAACGACTAGAAATTTATTTTAAAATGAATAAATTTAATTTAATTCTAAAAGGAGTTTAAAACAGCGCTGCAGTTTGAAAATTTGAATTTGAACTTTGACTGACTGTACAGGATTCATTTTAAATCAGAATTGAACGAAACCAGAAATATTTAAATCTGTTCATCAATATATTTCTAACAAATCTAAAAAACTGAAATTTCGTTTTAAAAATCAAAAGTTATGTCCAGTTTAAAAGTTAGAAAAGTCACCGTAAAATTTATATATATTTTAATATAATATATTGGCCTTAAAAAGAGCCATTTTTCAAACGACCTCAGTTTTCGACGAAACCACTCTTGTTGGAACCGGAATGTCAAATTATTGCTAGGTTTCAATTTTCATAATTTTTCGAATTAATACGTGAGCGTGGCAGAAGAAAATGTGTTTTGTCTGTTTCAGTCAAATTTGATCGACTTGACAATGGTCATTTTTCAAACAGTCTCAGAATTCGATGAAATTAGTCTTCTTAGGACCGTATCGTCAAAACATAACTAGAAATATATTTCAATAATTTTTAGAGTCCGTATGTAGCCCCGGTAATTTAAAATGTAAGTTTGAATTTAATAATTAAATGTTTTATATTTTAATTTAAAGAAAAACATATCGTAACAACCGAATTGGGTTACGAAACATGTTCTATTGTGTCCGGGACGGGGGTTATTAGCTAGGGGCGACACTTATTGGGTTTGATTTAGAGTTCGGTACGATATAGAAGTTATATTGCATTTAAACGAATTAAAATTAAATAAATACGCTAAGAATACGCTATAAATACGGGCCCATATACCGAACCCTAATTCTCAATACAGTAGCCGCCGAATACTTTATACCAATGGCCACGAACCTCCTAAATTCAATCCTCAATCATTCTCAAATTTGAAGGAATTAAACCTTGAATTCAAATCCAAATTAGAAGAGATTTTCTCCGACTTCGATTTGATACGGTCGGATCAATCCCTGGAGGCACGATCGTCGAGAACCGGGCCTGTGAACCTTCGTCGTTCTCAGTCGAACCACCGCCAAAGGCGGCCACCGAGTTTGGCCGGAGCACCACCACCGGGCGCGCCTGAGCTCCCTCTTCCGCGTGACGTCGGCCGATTATCCCCCGGTGCCTTGTGTCGCGCGCCACATCGAACCCTAGGTTCGAACCTGGAAGTAAATACAGTCGGCTTCCCATTTTGATGAAGAAGGAGGTGTCCTATTTAACTAATTTATTTATTTATTCTATTCAAAAGTTATCAACCTTCGTAAATTCATATCTCCTTCATATCAAAACGAAATGCAGCGAAACTGAAAGCGTTGGAACCATAGTTTCGTGATCTACAGCATGAAACAAACTAGAACCAATTCTGAGCAAATCAAGATTTGAGGAAAATTCAGATCTGAACCACTCAGATTCAAACCGATATGAGAACTATATTTCCTTTTAAAATAATTAAAATAAATTAATTATAATTGTGTTATTATTCTTCTGTTGTTAAATTCAGTATATGATTGTACGCGATTTGATAATAATTACGATTGGCGCTGTTATGATGATTTGTTAATTCGATTGATTATTGTGTTTGAACTATCATTTTGTTGAGTTGGATTAGACAAAAATCAAATTATCATCTTTGTTGAGTCGTATTGGACAAAACCAAAGTATCATATTAGTTGAAATGAAATAGTTAAAACCAAAGTATCATATTAGTTGAAATGAAACAGTTAAAACCAAAATATCATTTTTGTTAATTAGTGATTGTTAAGAAATAAATTATCATCCTATTTGTTGAGTTAAATTAGATGTAACAAATAAAAATTGTCATCCTTTTAATTGTTATGTAGAATACAAACTGTTCATAAATGAATTATCCTTTTGTTGTGACATCGAAATACATAGAAAATGATAACAAATAAAAATATTCTTTTATTTGTCATTTGAATACATAGGGAAGTGTTTGTAAACGAATATGTCATTCATATAGGAAACATATGTTAAGATAAAATGTCATTTTATTTAGAATTGTCTTGTGAAAATGAGAATGTCAAATTTGTTGAATTAGAAATGCAAACCAAAATATTACTTTATACCTATTTTGTTGAGTTAGAATTATCAACAAAACAAAATATTACATTTTACTTGTTTTGTTGAGTTAGAATTGTCGAAATAAAATGTCACTTTGTTATAACATGTTATGTGATAGGTAAAAATATCATTTTTGTTATAGATGTCATATTAGACTAAAAATACCATTTTCTTTTTTTTATAGATGTTATGTTAGATTAAAAACATCATTTTTATTAGAGAATGTTATGTTAGATTTAAGATATCATTTTGTTTATTTAAAAGGATTTGACACATTTTGTTTATTTAAAAGGACTAGACAAAATCATCACATTTTGTTTACTTTAAAAGAATTAGCCAAATTCGCCATTTTTGTTTACACTAAAAGAATTAGAATTCATTAAAGAGAATGAATCATTGTTTGAAAACTTGTTAACATGTAATTTTCATTTTTAATGATAATTAGAATTCATTAAAGAGAATGAATCTTCGTTTGAAAACTTGTGAACATGTAATTTACATTTTTATGTAAATCAATTATTAAAAAGAATAAAACCTTAAATTAGGATGTGTTAACATGTAAAATTACATTTCCATGTAAATAAAATGAACGTATTTATGTAAAATCTTTATTTACATTTTCTATGTAAATAAAAAGAAACATTTTAAAATGAAAACATTTATTTACATTTAGGTGAATAAATAATATAAAGAAGGGAAAACATTTATTTGCATTTAAGTAAATAATTAATAAAAAGAAAATGAAAACACTTATTTACATTTTGTGTAAATAAATTTTAAAAGGAAAAGATCACATGTATTTACATTTAGAGTAAATAAAACATAAATTCAGAAAAGGGACATTTTATTTATATTTATGCAAATAAAATATGGCACAGAAAGGAATTACATTTTTATTTGCATTTTTGATGCAAATAAAACATAGAGAGGAATTACACTTTTAATTTATAAATTAGTTACAAATAGAAGATATGAAAATAAAAGTACCCTTTTTAGATATGAATAAAAACATGAATTTACAAAGTACAATTTTATTCACGTTTTAGATGTGGATAAAATCATGAGTTTAAAAAGTGGATTTTTAATTATATTTTAATGTAAATAAAAACATATAAATAAAAGTGACATTTTAATTTACATTTTATATTCAATAAAAAGTATGAAATTAAAAGAAGCATTTTTACTGTCATTTTAGAGACAATTAAAAGAATGGTTTTAATAGTTGCATTTGTAATGTTATTTATATGTAATAAGAGGAATAGAAACATATGTCTAAATGTTGAAATGTGTGGTGTGTTAAATATAATGTTTAGTATATTCAAAATTGAATATTACACTCCCATTTACAAGTTACTCGACTTGTTTATGTGATTGGGTCGATAATTTTCACACTTCGATCAAGTGCATAAATAGTTTATTATTTGGTTGATGGATGAAACCCCACACGGGTATTGGGATGATACCGGACATACACTAATCCCAATATTTAGTTGTCTGTCAATCGATGGATTGACAGTCTGTGATGAGCGTTAATTATTTACTTTAATGCTCACTCAGTTATAAAATCCACTCTGGTTGTTATTTGGGTGTTTATAACTATTGATCACGATTGTTGATTACATACAATATATGGTTGTAGATTGAGTCAGTCCAATAAAGAATATTCTAGGTAAGAATATTTTAGAAAATGTCTTATAAAAGGAATATTTTATAAAATGAATATATTTTAGAAAAATATATTTTTATTTAAATGAACTAGTTATTAACTAGAATAAACCATTAAATTAAGATTTAATGAAGTTTTCCAATTTGCTAATATTTAATTGAAGATTAAATTGAATAAATTGGATTTTGGGTTTGTCGTGAATTGTGTCTTAAATAACGCTGTTCTTAAACCCCGTATGAAAAGAATAAACTTTTAATTTAGATTTTTTTTAAGTTTTCAATTATATTTAGTGATTGAAATAAGATGAATGTGAGTTGGGTTTATTGTGGACTATGTTTTTAAGCGACATTTGTTCTTTAACTAAACTGACGATGAAGATTATGATTTGGAATTTATAAGTCTTTTATTAAGATTTAAATGGAAATTCTCCAAAAGTAATGTTTTCCAATTTAATATTTTAAATTGGAATTGAATATAATTCGAATTAATTATAACCGAGATAAGCTTCTGTAAAAGAAGACCGATACTACATTTGGAATTTAAGAGGCCTTGTCGTTATTCCATTTATATTATTGGTTGGATACAGAAATTTATAACAATTATATATTGATTTGATTTCTGTGAAGATTCCATATTTTATGGAAGACGATTTTGGGTTTACCGTGAACTATGTTTTAAATGACATTAGTTCTTTAACCCAGTTAAAGTTAAGATTAATTTCTTAAACTTAAATAATCATTGAATAATGATTTTTGGTATTTAAAACCCAATTGAAGTTTTGGTAAATCTATAAAGAAAGATTTAAGAGTAAATGTAAAGACTTTATCTTTGATAGAATAATTTGAATATTTTATTTATAAGAATATTCTGAATTGGAATGAGGCGTTGGATGTGTTTTTATAGTACTCGACTTTTAATTATAAAAATACGTGAGTTATTCATGAAGACCGGGTTTAACCCATTCCGAATAATTACTACGACGATGAAGAGTCGAAGATGAAGACGGTGGTTGAAGACCGATGATCTTCACATCGAATGGATGTGTTGCGACTGAGACCCTTGATGGGAGTAGCTACCTTGAAGGGCTTCAGTGGTGGCCGTCCGGACCATTGTTGATTGTTCGGATTTGGTTTTCGCTCAGACCCAGAGCATAAGCTTGTAAATGGATGCGTGTCTGACATTGGATTTCGTTCCATGTGAATTAAATCGATTTCTATTAATGTATGTCTGTTTGGTGGTGGAGGATTTATTCTCTACTTAACACCCTGGTATATATTAATAGTGATTGATCGCATGGCGTGAATTGTCAATGTGGCACGCCAAGATGCAAATGATCAAGGCTTTTGTTGAAAAGCAGGGCCTTGTGGGATGATCAAAGTATAGCCTATTACGGCATAGCTTTGTGTAGATCGTGACTTCGCGAGCCTCACACCCCGGTATGAGTCAAAAACGGGATATGGACCGTAGGGAGTGCACACGTTTTTTTCTAGCTATTGGTAGTGTCAGTGCTTAAGCTGGCTGGCATTTTACTTATGTGGATGATGGATTTTGAGGCGCCTCGGATTTTTATAGGCCGATAGTGGTCATATAATAGGTTCAAAGGAACCAGGAAACGTGTGTTCAGGCATAACCAATCCACTGCCGATAGGCGGGGACCGGCCCTACCGCTCCAAGGGTTGCCCATAGGTGTGATCCTGAGGCATTTGCTAGAGTGTTTCGAATCGGAGAGGAGCTTGCCCCTAGCCTCGACTCATGATGGAAATCCAATTCCCAATACGACCTTGCGATTTTGATTGTAGAACTAGTATGGCGACATAGTAGGATGGGGTACTATGCCGTCTATAATTGATACATTATGATTGAAATGTTTATTATATATATACCCATATATATACACACTAATACTAAATCCGTTTTATCGTATCAAGCATCTTTTGACCATTATAAGGTAAAACTCTATCCTCCGGTTTGCGTTGCATTGTGTGATGGGACTTGAGTCTTATAATGGTTTCATTTTTCTAAAAAGCATTGCATTGTTTAACGATTTACTTTATGTTATGCACTGGCAATCCAATGGAGTAAACCTGTTCCGCGTTAGCGGCGTGGTCCTGTGATTAGCCTTATTAGATAAGTTAAGTTAGATTTCTCATACCAGTCCCATGACTGACCTGTAGTTTGTTTCACTGGCAAACTCGGGTGCCCTTATTTTCCACATGGGCAGTCGAGTAGCTTTTTACAGATATATTTACAGGATCCTGGCTTACAGCTGAAGTGGTATTCGGAAAGCTCTGTATCCGTGTATTCCTTTCGGTTGTATATTTGTATTATTTTCCGCTGCTATTTAAATGTAATTTAAAACTTTGATATTATTGTATTTCTTTTTATGTAATAAATATTCATACTATGTTATATTCTTGTACTCTGGTGTAATTGTTGTAATCAGCAATAAAATGTTCTTCAGTTTATGTTCTGATGTGTGTTGTTCTCAAAGCAATCTAGACTTTCCTTTATGGGGAAGTTTGGGTCGTCACACATGACTGACCTGAAGTTTATTTTTCTTCCACCGAAACTCCGGGTGTCCATAATTTTCCACACGGGCAGCTGGTAGTTTTTAGTTTACAAATTCAGTCTTAAAGTTAGTTAGAGAAGGTTCAGAAGCTGAGCTAGAGCTATAACTTGGATCATTATTCTTCTACTGAGAGTTTATATTTTTTTTCATTGCGTATCTATTGTACTATGATGATCGTTGTAACTCTGATGTAAAATTATTGTTATAATAATGAATAGTTCATTTTATTTTGTTCCAATGTGCAAGTACCCCTAACAATCTGTCTATGAATGTTTTGATCGGTTCAATTACCTGTTAGAAATGGGCAAAAAGGCGGGTCGTCACATTTGTGCCACTCATTCGAGAATTTTTCAATGTTTTTTATGAGGTCAAAGGACTACGGCCGCATCGAGACACTGAGTTTCAGATTGATCTTGTGGATGGAATTAGACCTATTTTTATGCCTATTAGGCGGATGGCTCCTAAGGAGCAGCGAGAATTAGAAGTGCAAGTAAACGATCCTTTGAGTAAGGGATTCATTCGGAGAAGTGTATCCGAGTAGAGTTCACCAATTGTGCTTAGGACCATGGCCGGTGGATCATTACGATTATGTGTGGATTATCGTGAGCTGAACGATGTGGCCAAGAAGAATAAGTATCCATTACCGAGAATCAATGACTTGTTTGATCAGCTTCACGAAGCTAAGATGTTTTCCTAAATATATTTGACGATGGGATTTCATCAACTGAGAGAGGCTAGGGATAGTGTGCCAAAAACTACTTTTAGGGCACCATTTGGATTTTATGAATGGTTGGTGATGCCATTTGGATTTACTAACGCACCATCGTATTTTGTGGATCTTATAAAGTTGAATAAGTTCGTACTTATGCTCATGGAAGATATATTGATTTACTCTAGGATTAAGAAGGAATAAATGATGCACTTGAGGATTGTTTGGAAATCTTACGAAAAAAATAAGTTGAAGGCAAGGTTTCTGAAGCATCACTTCTGGAAGGAATAAGTGAGGCTCTTAGTTCATGTTGTATCAAGATGAGGAACATCGGTGGATCCTGGTAAAGTAGCAGCAATCAAGGATTTGGTTCAACCCAAGAGCACGATGAATGTTAGGAGTTTCCATTGTTTAACTGGATATTACCGATGATTTATCAAGGATTTCTATAAGATAGCTGCATCATTAAATGGATTGACAAAGAAGAATTAGGTCTTCGCATGGAATGCGAAGAATGAACAAGTTTTTGGAATCTTGAAAGAGAGACCGACGAGTGCTCCTATATTTACTATTCTAAGTGGGAATGAAGAGATGGTGGTATACACTATGCAGGTGGTATAGGACTTGGAGTAGTGTTAATGCAGACGGATAGGGTTGTAGCCTATGCAAGTTGACAACTGAAGCGGGACGAAGGGAATTAGCCGACTCACGATTTTTAGCAGCGATAGTTTTTTCTCTGAATATTTGGAGGCATTATTTGTTGGGATTTAGGTTTGAGCTGTTTAAGGATCATAAGTCATTGAAGTAACTTTTCTTCCAAAGGATTTAAATCTTCGACAGCGGCAATGGTTAGAGTTTCTGACGTCATATGATTTTGGTGTAGCCTATACTCCAGTTAAAGGTAACACAGTGGACAATGCATTAGGTAGAAGACATGCAAGTTTTGGAGTCATGTTTATATTATGGAAGCATCTCAAGTATTTAGATGGACTTGATTTCATGCCACGATGTGAATTAAAGCCTGAGATGTTGGAAAATTTACCAATTATACCGACTCTCATTGAAAGGATTGGTGAAAACCAGAAGCGTGACGCTAGGCTTATGGAGAATGTTCATAGATTAGAGATGAGAGTGGAACCCAAGGAAATTAAGGATTTCGGAGTCGATCAATATGGTTGGCCTGCAAGAGCGGGCAACTGGTTGTTCCTGAATTGGATGGATTGAGAGATGAGGTTCTAAGGGAATGCCATCACTCTAGATTGACGATTCATCCTAATGGTAATAAGATATATCGAGATATGAAGCGAGTTTACTACTGGGAAGGTATTAAAAGGGATGTCGGAAAATTTATCTTGAACTATATGAACTATCAGTTGGTTAAAGCTGAGCAAAAGAAACCAAGTGGATTGTTACAGCCATTGGAAGTTCCTATGTGGAAATGGGAGCAAGCATCGATGGATTGCCTAGGATAAGAGCAGGAAATGGTAGTATTTGGGTCATTGTGGGTCGCTTCCTAAAAGTGCAAGGTTTGTTCTTGTCACATCGACTAAGACAACATCAAAGTTTATTTATTTATATCTTATGTGGATGGTTTGATTCCACGGGATTTTGAAAAGCATTGTTAGTGATCGAGATGTTATTTACTAGTAGATTCTGTAAGAGTTTGCAAAAGACGTTGGGAATCGAGCTATGTATGAGTACGGCTTATCATACCCAGACAAATGATTTGAATGAAAGGGTTAATCTAGTATTGGAAGATTTACTTAGAGCTTTTGTAACAGATTTTGGAGGACCATGGGAAGATTATATGTATTCGGTTGAGTTTGCTTATAATAATTGTTACCAATCGAGCATTGAAATGGCACCATATGAGGTGTTTTATGGTAGACAATGTAGTTCTTCATCCTGTTGGTTAGAGGCTGGAGAAAAGTTGGTAATTGAGCCTGAGATGATAAAGGAAATAATGGATAATACTGAGATCATTCGACAATGAATGAAGGCAGCCCAAGATCGTCGAAAGAGTTATGGCGATAAACGATGTAAAGATTTGGAACTCCTAGTTGGAGGTTTGGTGTTTGTAAAGGTTTCACCTCTACGAAACGTTGTTTGTTTTGGAAGCAAAGAAAAATGTAACAACCCAAAATTTAATAAAGAAAATTAATTAAAAGATTAATAAAATGAATATTAATCTGAAAATTGTTAGGAAATGGGCATCGAGGGCTGCGCCATTGAGTCCGTTATGAAATACTGGCTAAGATGGACTTTCGGTTTATCAAAATCGGACTTAAAACGAAAAAAATACAAAAGAAAAAAATCTGAATTTTGGATTCTAAAAGTTAGCAACGTTCGAATAAGTCAAATCAGACCAAATCACGCATCATTAGGCAACCTAGCGCCTAACTGGGTCGACCAAGGGGCCGACCCAAGACACAGGTGGGTCGACCCAGCCTAGGAAACATGCGCACCCTAAATGCACGTTGTCGGTCATTTTTTCATGGCTCCTGGGTGCGATGTTGTGGAGTATTCCTAGATCTAATAGCATAATCTAAACCTAAAATCTAACGCATCTAAACACCCTAGCTTTATTATAAATAGCCTTCAAGACCAAACTAAATCTCACTACTCCATTCCTCAGCCTCCCTCTCAAATAACCCTCTTCTCAGATAAAATTATAATGGAGCATTGAGGCTTGATTATGCATATATTTTGGAGGATATTCATAGCTAGAGAATATCTACCGGGGATTGATTTGGATTGCTTTGAATTTGTGAGTATATTTCAGCAGTTGCAGGATTTCTAAAATTTAAGGTTTCTTCTTGACAATATAATAAGTTCCAGATTACTATTCTCTTTTCTGTCTAAATTTGAATCTGCTTCTATCCTCCTTCTATTTATTTTCAGTAAATCCATTACTGTAGTTTATTCAGTTGTTTGTACCTTTGTTCTTTGTATGTAATCTTATTTCAGTTCTTTATCAGACCTATTCTTATTTCAGATCTACTTCTATCTATCCGAGCCTGGGCCATTTCCTTTTTATTTTTGACGTTAAGTTTAGGTCTTTTTTAGCCTAAACCTTGCATTTTTTCTTATTTGTGTGTAAATTGGGTTAAACATGTGATTGGACAAGAATAGCGCAATCGGATAATAATAAGAAATATGTATAAAAAGGATGAGTTGGGCTAAATTGAAATTGTGCAATAATAAGGCAAGTTGAACAATAACTTTGATAACTGAATAAATGATAGATGCAAATGGCAGGGGTTGGGTTGTACAATTAAATTAAACAAAAGGGATGTTTATTTATGACCTGTAAATTAAAGTTTACATGCAACCTACGAAATGACAGAGAAGTTACATAAAGGGAAGCGGGCTTATTAATAAACTTAAGAATCACGTTAAGTTTAATTATTAAATTAATAAGCAAGTGTAGTTGGAGTCTGTTCTAACAGTGATGGTTGATTAGGGAAAATAAGAGGCTCATAGTATTGGTCTGTTCCGGTAGTGAGAGTAGACAGATTAGGGAAATTAAGAGACTAATTAAAATGATCAAAATGGGGAACTAATTCTAGGGGTGACTTTACGTCGAGTTGCATATTTTGTTCGGGGATCCGTATCAGTCAGTATTCCTTTTTATCACTATACCGAGGTCTCACAAGGAGGCAAATGCACATTTATACTAAACTTTGTAGTAAGAGCTCCAAACATGGTGGGTACGAGCGCGTTCTGGCGGGGCGGTGAGCATGCATCACACCTATTAGGGAAGATAAGACGTTGCGATGCCAGTGATATTCGCTTTGTCCTTTGAGCTGATGGAACGGTTCTGATAAACCCGGGGCCATAGTCGACATAGGTTATCACAACTGTGGTTTAGGAGCCGATCGATGTGTAGAATTGGGTTTTTCCTAATTTATGAATTGAAGAGATTGGTGAAGAAATCGAATGATTTAACAATCGACTATCTTGTACAAATACACTCTTTTTTTTAACTACTATGTTAAGCTTCAATTTATCATCCTATTTAGATCTCCACCTTTGCACTCATTCCAGTAATTACTGAACTCACCAGGATTTATGTCTGACTGGTTTGTTTTCTCTTCTTCCATCCTTTCCCCCTCCTGGTTCTCAGAGTAGAGGACCTAGCACTTGAGAGAGCTTTGAACCAGCTTAGTGTGTTAGAGATTATCATCTGTCTTGTTCTTTGTGCCTACATGTATTTTTCCACGTTTTATCTATTTTATATACGGATGATGAGGATGATACCTTTTATTTTGGTACTGTGATTTGTTGTTGTTGAGACAGCTATGGTTTCTCTTTTATGACTGATGATGTAATGACACTACTCATTTTGCTTTAAATAAAAAATTAAATTCCGCTGTGATTATTTATTGTTGTCTTGTGAATTTTAGTTTTCGTGATGTTATTTTATACCTATACTCTATATATTACTTAGTGAAATCCTCATATTGGTCTTGTTAAGAAATGCGGGGTGTTACATTTGATATCAAAGCCTAAGTTTACAAGATCAGTAAAAGGTTTTTGTTTTTAAAGAATAAGTTTTATAAATAAAAAGTGTTTTTGAAAAACAACCCCTTAAGTCAATTATTATATTCCCTTGATTCCGTTCTTGAATCCTTCTCTTTTCTGATCACAGCATGTCTGGGGCTCCCAATTTTCCCGAGGGAATCCTTATTCGAACCTGGTTCCGTAGGCATGTAAAAGCTACGGCACTCGCGGTAAGGCAAGGAAATGCTTAAGCGCCTCCTCCAGCCATAGTGATTCCTCATAATCCACCACCAGCGGTTGACTTCTCTAAGATTTGATTTTACTTCTCTTGGTGCCAAATCTTTCCTTGGTAAAAAGACTTTTGTTGAGGCCCTTGCTTGGCTCAGGAATACCGAGCACATCTTTGGACCTTTGGAGCTTGATGAAAGGAAGCAAGTGTGGTTGGATGCGTGGCAACTAAAAGATGAGGCTTCATTTCGGTGGGAAATGGCCGAGGCAATGCGTCTCTTCGAGATTGCGAATGATTTTACAGAAAGATTTAGGAGAAAGTTTTGTCTCAAACAGACAAGGGCATACAATTGGAAAGGTTTTTAGTGCTGAAACAAGCCGATCTTTGGGTTAAGGAGTATGCCAATCAGTTTAATGAGCTTGTGAGATTTAGGATGAATTTGGTGAATACAGCCCACAAGAATGCAGTGAGGTTTGCGAAACGTTTGAACCAATCTCTATAGGGGTTAGCTATGACACATACTCCGATGGGTGCCACATTTGAGAATCTTGTGGAAATGGCACTTATGCACGAAGAGGGAAAATGCGACCTTGTGGAAAACAAAGTTGAGTTGGCTAAGGAAAATGTTGGGAAGAAGAAGTGGTGGCCCAAGAATGCTAACAAGACAAAAGATGAGAAACCCAAGAAAGCTCAGATCAAGAAGGATGTTAAATGCCATGGTTGTAGCATGACATGACACTTTGTGAGGGATTGCAAGAAGTTCCCTAGGAAGGAGAGCTGCTATCATTGTGGACAGCCAGGTCACGGCAGCAGGCAGTGCCCTCAGAAGCAAGGGCAGGGAGCTGGTTTGTCTGGTGCGCTAGTGTATGCTTTGAAGGCGACCCAGTTAGTGTTGGTCAAGACAGGGGAAAGAAGGTCGCAGTCGAAGGTTTGATTTCTCTTTATGACTTTCATGTTAGGACCTTGTTTGATTCTGGTGCTTCGTATTTTTTCACTACTACTTTGTTATTCAATTGTCTGCACCTTAGTATCTCTCTTGCTTCTGATCCAGTAGTAGTTTCAAACCCAATAGGTGGTTGGGCTCATTTATCTATGATGTGTAAGGGTTTGAAGCTTTATATTCTCGGCATCGAGTTTGATTATGATGCCTATATACTAGGATTTTCTAGGTATGGAATTATTCTAGGGATGGATTGGCAAGCCATGTATGATGCCATCCTTGACTGTGAGAGGAAGGCAGTAAGACTAATGACTTGTCATGGTTGGACCCTTGAAATATCTTGCAACCTGCGAGGGTCAGTCATGTTGAGCTTCCTAGAGTCCCCAGATACTTCTATCAGCGATCTTAGCATGGTACCATTTCAGACGTATCTGAGGAGGTGAGAGCACTACCTCCGAGGCGAGAGATTAACTTCCAGATGTACTTGACGGAGAATGCTAAACCCGTTACATTGCATGTGCGTCATATGGCTCTGAGGGAAAGGAAAGAATTAAGTAAGCAAGTGGATGAGCTATTAGAGAAAGTTTTTGTTGGGCGGATTATATCTGAATGGAGAGCACCAGTTGTATTTTCTACTGTGGCAGATGGCTCCCTCCATCTACGTGTGGATTACAGAGATTTAAACAAGCTCATGAAGAAGAATCGACACCCACTCCATCAGATAGATGACTTGTTTGATCAGTTAGTGGGTGCATTTATTTCTCCAAGTTAAATCTGGCGACTGGGTTCCATCAGCTTTGAGTGGCGGATGACAGTGTGGATAAGACAGCTTTTAGGACTCCAGACGGATTCTTCGAGTGGTTGGTTATGCCTTTTAGGCTAACCAATGCACCAACGTACTTTTTTGATCTGATGGGCCGAATGTTTAGGGAGTTCCAAAATAAGTTTGTAGTGGAGTTTGTAGATGACATCTTGACATTCTCTAGGGACAAGAGTGAGCATGCATTGAACTTAGGAGAGGTCCTTTGTAATCTGCATGGCCATCAGTTAAAAGAAAAGTTTTCAAAGTGTCACTTTTGATGAAGGGAAGTGAGGTTCTTGGGGTATGTAGTTTCAGGTGATGGTATAGCGGTGGATCCCGCTAAAATGGTTGTAGTGCAATATTGGAGGGTACCCAAGAATGAAACCGAGGATAAGACATTTTTAGACTTGGCGAGATTTTATCAAAAATTTATTAAGGATTTTGCGTGGATCTCTGCTCTGCTTACTCGCCATACGAATAAAAACCTAGTATTTGCTTGGGATGTGGATTGTGAGGATGCATTCTTGAGATTGATGAAGACTCGCACATTAGCTCTAGTATTGACTCTTCCTGATGGTATGAAGATGTTCAACGTATATACGGATGCTTTCGGCGTAGGTTTAGGTGCAGTTCTTATGCAGGAGGGTAGGGTTGTCTGCTACGGGAGTAGGCAGTTGAGGGTATATGAGGGGAATTACCCTGCCCATGATTTGGAGCTAGAAGAGATATCGTTTGCACTTATGTCTTGTAGACATTATTTACTAGGTAAGTGACTAGAGCCATACACAGATCATAAGTCTCTCGAGTATGTGTTGTCGCAAAAGGATCTTAATTTGCGACAACAACGCTGGATGAAGTTTCTTGCATCTTGTGACTTCGGTATAGCATATACCTCGGGGAAGGGGAATGTTGTATAAGATGCGTTGAGTAGACAGAGGATGACTTTGAGTCCAATGTTATTAGAGTGACAGAGTTTGGAGTTAATCTCATCATTCGAATTTAAACCATCTACAGGCTATGTACTAGGATTATTGGCATCATTGAAGGTGCGACCTACTCTCTTAGAGTGCATTGGATCAAGTAAGCGCGAGGATCAGTAATTAGCTGGTATCATGGATCGAATCAGTAGAGGAGTGGCCTCTAGTCACCTTTCTATGTATTCTGTGGATGAGAGAGAGTGGCTACATCATGATGGGAGATTATGTGTTCCTCGAGTTGATGATTTGTTGAGATCGATTTCAGAAGAGGTTAATCATTCTCGGATGACCATCCATCCGGGGTATGATAAGATGTATAGAGACATGAGAAAGATTTTTCATTGGATTGGGATGAAGAAGGATGATAAATTAAAGAATAGTTAATTAAATATTCAGAATTAAGTGAAACGGACTACGTCATTGCATTCGTCTCGGAATTCTGGTCAAAACAGACACCTGGTTTGCATAAAACGGTCACTATATGAAGAAGTTATTAGGGTTTAAAGTTTGTAAACGCATAAGAAGAGTATATATATAATCTAGAATTCAAAACAGTTCAAAATTCACATAGGAAAGGGGAGCGGGAAAATTCCCACCCAGGGGAGTCGACCCCCACAAGGGGGTGTCGACCCCTGGGTCGACCCCATCAAGGGGGTGTCGACCCCTGGATCAACACACTAAGGGAGGGTCGAACCCCTTATGGCAGATCTAGGAAGAATTCTTCTGGCTGAGTGTGGACTCCCTTCTTGACTTGGTTCGTTGGATTTTGGCTATATATAAGTCCCATTTTCTCTTGTTTCTCCACACCTAAAACAATGGAGAACTAGATACTTCCTCTGTCCAGATTAAATCAAGTCTTTTCTTCTTCAATAATCAACTAGAGTTATTCAAGTTTAGAGATCTGTGATTCAACATCTGCAATCCCAGTTTTATTTCTTAGATCCAATCACAGTGAGTCTATGTTAATTTTAGATCTAAATACTTAAAAGTTAATCGTGACATGACATAACTTGGATCTAAGCCTGTGACTATTTGAATCATATCAGATCTGCTATAACCTATGTATTTAAGTTATTCTGACATGAATATAAACTATATCTAAGCCTATACCTATTTATCATGTCAGATCTTCCATTGTTAGTTGATCAAATTCATTGCTTAGATCCCATCATGCCTGTTTATGATGTCCCTATTATGTTAGAACCAGTTCTACTATCACTTGTTCATCAAATCAGTTCCTATATGCCTATCTTATCATTATGCCGAACTTTGTCACCATATGTTTATTAGTTGCTATACCTATTTCTATCATTATATGTCAATCTTGTTACTATGATCATTTATGTCCTCTTCCCTTCTTTTTTTCCCTTTTATTTTTATATAGCCAGGATACCTTCGAGCCTAGGCATGCCGCTGAAATATGCGAACACGTAAAATTGGGAACGAGGAGAAAACGTTAAAATTGGGGCATAACTTGTATTGGGAAATTTCGGCATAAATTGAATGTAATACATGAATGTGGATTTGGGGAATAAACGGCAATTGTGATTAAAAACCTAAATTTGGGGGATATGGTTCATTATGAACATGACTTGGGAAAGGGGTATGAAAACCTATAATGATATAGGAATAATTGGTTAATAATTGAAATGACTAGAATTACAGTAATTAGAAACTGTGACTGCACTTAGACACGAGGTTAGATTACACTTGTGGTGGAAGTCTGCCCAGAACCGACCAGCATATCCAGCGACCACAAGTGGTGAATCTAATGTGAGGGGTCTAAATGCATAAACATGTGATGTGCTAAGACATGAGGTTAGGCCCGACTTGTGGAAGAAGTCTGCCCGGAACCGCCCGACATATCCAGCATCCACAAGTTGTAGGCTTAATGTAGAAGGTCTAGTACGTTATAACCATAAATGAATATGGTAATAAACTTGAATACTTAAACTAGTTGAATATGTAAGGATTGTATATGCTAACTTGAGTAGGGGTTAAGTAAAATTGTATAAAATAGTGGGAGGGTTAAGTATATCTTGGGTTGGTGGGTAATATTTATATATAGGCCTACAAACTTAATCTGTGGGGTTATGCAATCTTTTACTCTGGTATGGCATAACCTGTGGAAGACCTAGTGGGGATGTAAGCATAGGGGGAATCTTGTATCATCTTGTGTGTGGGACCCGTTTTAGTCAGTAACCTATACATAGGTATCAAACGAGTACTCCGAACTATGTCAGAGTCGAGGCATGCTTACTGGCTAATTGTATGAGATCCAAACGTAGGGGTGGTGTGGGCAGCGCATCCGACGGGGTCATGTGCATGCATGGGTCCGACAGAGGAGGTATAGACACCGTGACATCGGTAGATATGGTTGTGCATATCCTGAAAACGAAGGGTTGCCACTTTAGGAAGTGACACATCCTACTGTGGGGCTAGCACAGGGTATCTATGAAGTAGGTAGACGATCGATTGAGGTCGTAATTAGGGTACATCTAAACTCTGGTATGTTTAGGAGCCCGTTGTTATCTTTAGGGTTAACTCTGGTATGTTGGGCTGCATGTTGATTGTATGGGGTTAAACCTCTCACTAGAAGTACGCCTAAGTCTACCATCTTATAGTTGTTGGGATCATCTCATTATGGTTATACTAGTATTGGTGCAGAGAAAAAGGAAGTACTAGAAAAGCGCAATATATTTTGTCATATTTATCCTATTTACCTATCATACCTGCCTTTTATGATGTTATCTCACTTACCCACATTATATGCATGTCATGATACTTTTACCTATTTATATGCTAAAAGTAACTAGACTCACCAGACTTTATGTCTGACCCATTTTGTTTCCTCTTCTTTCTCTTCCGTCCCCCCCCCCCCTCCAAGGTTCTCAAGGTGGGAATACTCAAGCTTGATCAGGACTCTGCTTTCATCTTGCTTAGAGCTGGTTAGATGTACTGCTTGATTTTATACTCTCTACTATGGCTATGTTTTGGGGATTATGCTTCTTTTATTATTGTACTCTAATGTTTTAAGTACGATATAGAAATTTTAATGATGTACTGGGTTTTATGCATTTCAGACATATGATGTAAACATGTTATGAACTACAATGTTTTCTGCTTAATAAAATTTTAAATTTCGCTGCTATTTTATATCTGTCTCGTAATGTTTTTGTTTACCTATATTGCTTCACGAAACTTAATGCATTCTCTTAATAAGTGACATTAACGGACGTGGGGTATCACACTTGGTATCAGAGATGAAGGTTACCAGATTGGAAAAAGATTTTGAAAATTGTTTTCGAAAAAGGTTTTAGAACAAATCATTTTCAAAAGAAAAAGTCTATTTTGAAAAACATATTCCTCGAAGCTATATGCAACATTTTTCGATTCTCTGTCTGAATCCCTTTTCTTTTCTTTTCGGCATGTCAACCTAATATTCCTGAGGGCATTACAATACCAGGCTGATTCCGTAGGTATCTAGAGGCCACGGCATCTGCCGGTGGTCCAGCAAACATTCCTCCCCCAGCTACACCCGTTGTTCCTCATCCTCATCCTCGCCTGAGCAGATAATTTCTCTAAGATCTGCAAAGATTTATGTGCAATGGGTGGAAAGCCATTCCGAGGAACCGAAACTTTCGTAGAGGCAAGGAATTGTATTAAAGAGATGGAGGACTTGTTTGGAATTTTCGAAGTTGACGATCATAGGAAGATTCAGTTAGCCGCTTGGCTGCTGAAATATGAGGCTTCATTCTGGTGGGAATTGGCGCAAGAAGAACGTCCAGTGGAGACCTGGGATGATTTTTGGTACAGGTTTGAAATGAAGTTTCTTTCTCAAGCAAGGAGGCATGACTGTCAAAGATTATGTTAACAAATTCAACCAACTGGCGAGGTTTGGATTGGAGCTAGTGAATATTCCGCATAAGAAAGCTTTACGGTTTGCTAAAGGACTGAATGAACCCCTTCACGGGTTAGCTATGTCTCATATTCCGATGGGGACAACATTTGAGAAGCTCGTTGATATAGCATTGATGCATGAGGAAGATAAAGGCAACAAGAAAGAAGCTAAGGTGGAGGAAACACAAAACAAGAAAGTATGGCCCAAGAAGGGAAAACAACAACAACAAAAAAATAAGGGCGGAAAGAACGACAAGGCTAAGGATAAGAGTAAGTGCCATAATTGCGGACGCGAGGGTCACTTGGTAAAGGACTGCAAAAGAAGGAAGAATGCTTGCTTCAGTTGTGGAAAGGACGGACAGTTTTCTAAGGAGCGCCCGAAGAAGCAAGGACAAGGTCAAAGGGCAGGAGCTTCTAGAGGGCAGGTGCATGCTCTCCTGACCAGTGCTCCAGATAGAGGTAGGAAAGTTTTCGTTGAAGGTTTGATTTCTCTTTCCAATCATCCAGTTAGGACTCTTTTTGATTCTAGCGCTTCACATTCATTTGTATTTGATTCTATGGTTGAGTCTCTGCACCTTAGTACTAGTATGGTAGTGGTTCCCGTTGTTGTCTCAAACCCCATTTGTGACGGCAAGGAATTTCGCTCGATCCGAATCGGTCGTTAAACCAACAAAGACCGTTCAAAACCCCTGATCGTTTGAGAACAGGACAAAATAGAACGCAGACGGAAGAATATTTCATTGCTATTACAACAATTCCATCAGATACAAGAATATACAGAGTATAATTGAATAAATTACATTCGATAAATATCAGAGATTACAATAAATTACATAGCAGCGGAAAATAATACAAAGCACAACTGTAGGTGATATACGGATACAGAGCTTTCCGGATATCATTCCAGTTGTAAACCAGGATCCTGTGAATATAAATCTGCAAAACCAAAACTACTAGCTGCCCGTGTCGAAAATAGGGGCACCCAGAGTTTAGGTTAAAACAATAAACTCCAGGTCAGTCATGTGACTGGTGTGAGAACTAAACCAGTTATTTAAAGCTTTACTTTAAAAGAGAGTAATTCAAGGGACCACGCCGTATAACACAGAACGGGTTTCAGCCCAAGAATACCAGTGCACAGAATAAACAGTGCAATGCTTTTTCGAAAAATGAAGCTATTATAAGACCCAGGTTCCATCATACAATGCAACGCAAGCCGGAGGATAGGGTTTTCCCTTATAATAGCCAAACATGCTTGGTACGTTTAAAACAAATCATTTGATACTTTAATAAGTGTATAGTGTCAAAACAATTTCAATCATAAATATAAATCATAGATGGCATGGGTACCATATATCATGTCACCATACTAGTTCTACAATTAAAACCGAAATACACGTATTGGAAATTGGATTTCCGTCATGAGTCGAGGCAAGGGGCAAGCTCCTCTCCGCTTTCGAGACACTCTAGCAAACGCTCAGGACTACACACTCTGGGCAGCCTCTTGGATCGGTTGGGTCGGTCCTCTCTTACGTTTGAGAATTAGTTATACCTGAACACACGTTTCCCGGTCCTTACAGACCTATAATCGAGGCGCCTCATTCCAACAACCACGAAGATGAAAAGTATATAAATGTCAGGACTGGTAAGTCACTGACACCACCAAAGCTAGAAAGAAACGTCGTGTTCTCCCAACGGTCCGTATCCCGTTTTTAACTCATACCGAGGTGTGAGGCTCGCGAATTCACGTTATACACAAAGCTGCCACGTAGGCCGTGCTTTGATCATCAACCACAAGACTTTGCTTTTCAACAGAAGCCTTGATCCATGCAACTCAGCGTGCCACACAGGCAATTCATGCCATGCAATTGATATCTATCGATATTTAACCTCTAAGCTCGTACGTCTCAGAGAAGGGCGTTAAGCAAGAGAATAAATTCTCCATCGCCAAACAGATATATATTTAACAGAAATCAATCAACACAGAATAAAATCCAATGTCAGACACACAATCCATTTACAAGTTCGTTCTGGGTCTGAACGAAACCGGAGGCACTTTCCTCGCATATCCATCGATCTCCAAGTACGTCTGGACGATCACCAACTGATTCCCTCATCTTGGGTGTACATCCCAATCAAGATCATCAGTAATCACCCAAACGACGTGAAGACTTCCGGTCTTCGACCACCGTCTTCATCTTCGACTTATCGTCGAATCGGTTATTCAGAATGGGTATAAACCCGGACTTTCCGAACAACCCGCGTATATAGTAAACAAATGTTACACAAACACAACATACGCCTCATTCCAATTCAACAGTCACTAACCGCAAATTAGAAAGAGAACAATTTCCCAAATATTAACCCCGAAGGCCGAAACCAACATCAGATCAATACCAGGAAACCATTCTTCTTAACTAACCTACAGCTAGTTTCTAAATTTCATATTCTTAGGGAAAGGTTCCCATTAATTTTATCCAAGATAAATTCTTTAAAATTCATCCTCTAATCTTCCTTTGGATATCATTTCAAACCAGATTATGGTTTTCCAAACTAGTCGAGATTAGCGAACCACACCAAAGTAATTATTTATTTTATTTCCCAATCCCAACCTATTCATCCCATGAAGCAAAACTGGTAATACTCCACATCTAACACCACAGTGTTATTGGTAAAATTAATTACTATTTCACGTTCAAATCTAATTAAAGATTTAACTATCGCTTTGGAGCAAAACTGGTGATACTCCATTCTCGCTCAATTTCTAAATTTGATAATTTAGATTATCAATTCACATTTCAATCTAATTATAGATTCATTAAAACTCCTTTTATTGGGTTAAAGAACTAATGTCATTTAAAACACAGTTCACGACAAACCCAAATCACATTCTATTTATTTATCGGGTTAAAGAACAAGTGTCATTTAAAACACCCTTCACGATAAACCCACAAATCAATTCTATTTACAACCCATTTCAAATCCAACTAATTTAAAACTAAATGGGTTTTAATTTTAGTTCAAAACTAGTTTATTTCGATAAAAATCTATTTTTATCTTTTCAAATATGGAGTTTTTCATCCCAATTTTTCCCAAATCATTTCTTATGATTTTACACAAATTATTACTATTTTTAATAATTTTATCAAGGCCCGTACAGTCGATTTCCATCAACGGCCACCGAACTGCACTTACAGCGACCTTTTCCAAATTTGATTTGGACGTATCTCCAAATCCAACCGTTAGATTTCAAATTTCTAATATTTGTTAGAAAGCTCTTTTCGATACGAACCCAACGGTTCCGGTTTTAGGAGAATCCGACGGTCGGATCTCCCGTAATGTCCGTTCGAAGTCAATGGTCGAAATTTACGAACTGCCGCGGCGCGGCGCGTTCTATTCAGGCCATTTTATTATATATATAATATATATAATATATATTTCGTCGATTACTATTTAAAAAGAATTTTATAGATAGTTTTAAATTCGTTTCAAAAACATTTCAACTTCTATTTCCAATTCAAATCAAAATTGAATTTTTCCTTATAGATTAGTTTTAAAATTCATTTAAATTCAATTCAAATTTCAATTCAATTTGAATTCGTTTTCTATTCAATTCAATTCAAATTCGTTTTCTATTCAATTCAATTTGAATTCATTTTCTATTCAATTCAATTAAAATTCGTTTTCTATTCAATTCAATTCGAATTTGTTTTCTATTCTATTCAATTCGAATTCGTTTTCTATTCAATTCAATTCAAATTCGTTTTCTATTCAATTCAATTCGAATTCGTTTTCTATTCAATTCAATTCGAATTCATTTTCTATTCAATTCAATTCGAATTCGTTTTCTATTCAATTCAAATTCGTTTTTGTTTTATATTCAATTCGATTCGAATTCGTTTTCTATTCAATTAAATTCGAATTCGTTTTCTATTCAATTCAATTCAAATTCGTTTTCTATTCAATTCAAATTCGTTTTCTATTCAATTCAATTCGAATTCGTTTTCTATTCAATTCAGTTCAAAAATGAATATAATCGATATAAATATCGTTCGCGTCAAAATAGCGCATCTCTAATCAACACGGCTTTATATATTTCAATAATTCCGTTATTCTATTCAACAAATGAATATTTATTCTATTCAATACATGAATCTATATTTTTGTCAACACATGACTAATCTCAACGGATGAGTACTGTCCACGTGTGACTATTTTTGTTATTTAATATATTTTATAAAAATTATGGTATCTATCGTTAGATTTCAAATCAGACTCCAACCGTAAAGTTGTAAGAGAACGATTCCCTGAATATTAACCCCGAAGGCCGAAACCAACATCAGATCAATATCCAGGAGACCACTCATCTTATCTATTTTCCAGTTAGTTTCAAATTTTATATCTAATAAAGATGTAAATTTTATTGTTAAAATATTTCGTTCAACACATGACTAATCTCAACGGATGAGTACGGTCAACACATGAACCTTTATTTTATTATGATAAAGATGTAAATTTTATTGTTAAAATATTTCGTTCAATACATGACTAATCTCAACGGATGAGTACGGTCAACACATGAACCTTTATTTTATTATGATAAAGATGTAAATTTTATTGTGAAAATATTTCGTTCAACACATGACTAATCTCAACGGATGAGTACTGTCAACACATGAACCTTTATTTTATAATATTCTTTATCTTCCCGATTGGAATGAGGCCCAATCAATTACGATATAAAGATAATTATATGGATTCCATACAACACATGTATATAATAGCAACGATAAATAATCAACCATCATCCAAAGTGCACTACACTGTATAGGCATCAAATATAGATATCTAACGCTTACAACAGCCTGTCAATCAATCGATCGACATATAACTAATTACTGGGATTAGTGTATGTCGTATTTCATCCCAATACCCGTGTGGGGTTTTCAAATCAACAAACACAGATTTTATTTGTGCCGTTGGGCGATGTGTAAAATTTATCGTCTCAATCAATGTCCTATAAATAGGTGTACATAAACAAACCATCTGGTTTGTAAATGAATATTTATTTATTCACGTTCACGTTAAAAATTATATTTTTAACGATAAAATATTTTATTTTAACACATGAATTTCTATTCAGTTCATTTACAAAATAAAAATGATATTTTTATTTTTCTATCTTATTTTAGAAAATTTCGGCGGCATAACGTCACGATACTAGAAACGGGACAAGGCCTAGCCTTATCCCCGGTCTAGTGATGGCCCACGCCATACACATATCAATCAAATTCATTTCAATTCACCAAACAACCAAATTCAAATCAAATAATCTAACCAACTACACAACCAAACAAACAAGTCCATGGTCTGTGGACGATAGTGTCGGGTGCTACTAAACACCATTTGCATCCTAGTATATATTTATATAACTAGAAAAAGAAATTAAAGTGATAAGTTCTCACCAAAGCTATCCAAACTCCACGACACTTCAAATGTAGGGAATCATCACTGTTCTAGCCTTTTGTCACTTTCGTTGCCCGCAACCACTACATATATAAAAATCACATTTTTATATTGTTGCTATGTATATAAAAATTATATTTTTATACTACTATTATATAGATAAAAATTCTATTTTTACATCGCTATTCCTATAATAAAGATTATAATTTTATCACGCTATTCTCTATATAAAGATTTCGCCTTTCCATTTATAAAGATTTCTCCTTTTCAAATATAAAGATTATATTTTCAGTACTTCTACTTTATATAAAAATAGTCCTTTTAATATGCCACTAGTATAAAAATCACATTCTTACTTCGCTATTCAATATATAAAAATCGAATTTTTACTTTGCTATTCCATATATAAAAATCGAATTTTTACTTTGCTATTCAATATATAAAAATCGAATTTTTACTTTGCTATTCAATATATAAAAATCGAATTTTTACTTTGCTATTCAATATATAAAAATCGAATTTTTACTTTGCTATTCAATATATAAAAATTGAATTTTTACTTTGCTATTCAATATATAAAAATCTTTTTTTTTTTACTTTTTCAAATATAAAGTTTCAACCTTTTCAAATATAAAGATTTCGCCTTTTCAAATATAAAGATTTCGCCTTTTCAAATATAAAGATCGAATTTTTATTATCATAACCATATAAAGATTATATTTTTATATTGCTACTTTATAAAAATTATATTTTTAATCTTTCTATATTATAAAAATTATATTTTTATTATTGCCACTATATAAAGATCATATTTTTAATATGCCACTAGTATAAAAATTATATTTTTCCTTGATAAAAAACCATATCTTTCCTTTAACAAAATATGATCTTTCTTTTATATAAACATCAAATCTTTCTACCTATTAAAAATCAGATCTTTTATTTGCTATTTCGGACAATCAAATCTGTTTACTGAATTGATTTACATTAAAAATCACATTTTAAATTTAATGCACAAAGTAGTTAGTAAAAATTAAAATTACCGTTTTACGGTATGACACTTCCGCGCTCGATCGAACGTGATTCTACGGTGTTGAAGTGGCGCTAACGCTCCTGGGAGGCGTCCGTTGTCTTCGTCGGTTGCTGTCCAAAGTGGAAGAGGGTTTGGGGGGGCGCGGTGGTGGAAGAGGGGCTCGCGGTGTTCGATTTGGCTGAAGGGGGGGTATCGGTGGTGGTTCAATTCAGCAGAGGAGGGAGAAGCGATCGCAGGGAGGAGGAAGGAGATGGAGGCGAGAGGATCGGAGAGGGGGAGGGACTGTTGTGCGCGCTCTAGCGCGAGGGGAGGAGGCGCGCGGTGGCTCCCCGCCAGCGGCGGCGGTCTTCGACTAGGGCACGAACCCTTTTTATTTTTTTTTATTTTTAAAACTGAAATCAACGGTGAGGGGAGAGAGTGTTTATAAAGGTTTTTATATTATTTAATTTATTTTAATTTTAAAAAGTAACTTTTTCATTTGAACTCGAAACGAGGCCCACCTCCTGTCGTCCATAGCTAATTACCCCCATTCCGAACACAATGGGATATGTATCGTAAGCTGATTCGATCGTTTCGATCAGTTTCCGTTAAAATCAACATATAACTCTATATATTGAATTCGAACGCGCATTTCAATTTACCGGGGACACATACGAACTCTAAAAATTCCAGAAAAATATTTTCTAGCTTTGTATTGACGATACGGTCCTAACAAAACTAATTTCGTCGAATTCTGATACCGTTGGAAAAATGGCCATTTTCCAGTCGATTAAAATCAACTAAAACTGGCCAAACGCGTTTTCCTTTGCCACGCTCACATATTGATTCGAAAAATTATGAAATTTGGAATCTAGCAATAACTTGACATCACGGATCCAACAAAAGTGGTTTCGTCGAAATCCGAGGTCGTTTGCAAAATTCCCATTTTTAAGGGCCGAAATTCCATAGCGACTATTCAGAATTTTCAACTGGACATATGTTTTGATCCCCGCTATGAAATTTTGATTTTTCAGATTCGTTGGGAAGATATTCTCAATTAGATCCTATTATTTTTGGTTTCACTAAAATCCGGTTTATTTTGCACCCGGTAAGTTCAATTGAAGTTTGAAATCGAATTATCGAACTACCGCGCCATTTTCAATTCCTTTTATAATTATAAATAATTATTTATATTCTAACGACGAGCTATATAATATACACGTTCTAACTATATTCAAAATAAATTTCTTGTCAATATTATTTAAAATAATCATTTTGAATATTCAAAATTCGCTAAAATTGCCAAAATAAAATTTTTAAACTGGCTCGCATTTCCGGGTTATTACAATCTCCCGCACTTAAATCTTTTCGTCCCCGAAAAGGAACGAAGCCGAAAGTTGTTTAACAATTCAACTCAACTTCCAGTATTTTGATTACGGCTTAAGTTCTTCAACTTTTCAGTTTCTAAGAACTTTTCAGATTTTTCAAAAATTTGGCTAACACCCTAAATTTTTGAAAAATTTCGCCATAACCTCCCCTGCACCGGGAGCAACGGGAAAATCCCGAAATTGCCATACAGGCCTTCTGATCTCAAAAAGAAAAAGAAAAAGCCAATCGGCTCATAAAATCATCATCACCCAAACAAAACAGTAAATTATAGTAAACATGTACCTATTTGTCAGGCAAACAAATTTTATTCTCTGCTCTAGCCTCCTTGCTATGACCTGTTCAATGTAAGTATATGTATATGCAAGCAAATGCGACCAATTTTCAATACAGTTCAAAATTTGGTTCAATTAGGCATAATGGTTCAAAATTATCAAACAAATAAACAAACAACACAAACATCAATCAATTCATGAATTAGAGTTTCAAATTCATAACTTTGATACGTATACAAAAATCCCATTTTTGATGCCAAATCATAACAATAAATCTATCTATATAAGTTTTGGTTCTCACACCAGCCTAATGGAAATATATAGATATCACACCTTCGAAACACGAACACAAATTATGATGATGATATATCAATCATCAGAACCATCTCCGGGTGTCTAGGATGTGATTCTATATCTATCCAGTATATTAAAACTTCGAATATACGTTCATGACGCGTATATGCAAAATCTTTATATACTAGATTGTCCATATTCAAAATAAATAAATATTCAAATACGTATAAAGCGATTTAAATTTCAAAACAAAATTGTTTTCATTTCAAAAATATACTCTTCACACTCGTTCTAGGATACTACTGATCCTATCTCCAACGAGTCATTCTAATTGGATATTACTAATCCAATATCTGATGAATTCTTTCGTATGGTTCTAATGTGTCTTGTTCTCGAGCTCTGTAAACCAAAGCTCTGATACCAAATGTGACGGCAAGGAATTTCGCTCGATCCGAATCAATCGTTAAACCGATAAAGACCGTTCGAAACCCCTGATCGTTTGAGAACAGGACAAAATAGAACGCAGACGGAAGAACATTTCATTGCTATTACAACAATTCCATCAGATACAAGAATATACAGAGTATAATTGAATAAATTACATTCGATAAATATCAAAGATTACAATAAATTACATAGCAGCGGAAAATAATACAAAGCACAACTGTAGGTGATATACGGATACAGAGCTTTCCGGATATCATTCCAACTGTAAACCAGGATCCTGTGAATATAAATCTGCAAAACCAAAACTACTAGCTGCCCGTGTCGAAAATAGGGGCACCCAGAGTTTAGGTTAAAACAATAAACTCCAGGTCAGTCATGTGACTGGTGTGAGAACTAAACCAGTTATTTAAAGCTTTACTTTAAAAGAGAGTAATTCAAGGGACCACGCCGTATAACACGGAACGGGTTTCCTCCCAAGAATACCAATGCATAGAATAAACAGCGCAATGCTTTTTCGAAAAATGAAGCTATTATAAGACCCAGGTCCCATCACACAATGCAACGCAAGCCGGAGGATAGGGTTTTCCCTTATAATAGCCAAACATGCTTGGTACGTTTAAAACAAATCATTTGATACTATAATAAGTGTATAGTGTCAAAACAATTTCAATCATAAATATAAATCATAGACGGCATGGGTACCATATATCATGTCGCCATACTAGTTCTACAATTAAAACCGAAATACACGTATTGGAAATTGGATTTCCGTCATGAGTCGAGGCAAGGGGCAAGCTCCTCTCCGCTTTCGAGACACTCTAGCAAATGCTCAGGACTACACACTTTGGGCAGCCACTTGGATCGGTTGGGTCGGTCCTCTCTTACGTTTGAGGATTAGTTATTCCTGAACACACATTTCCCGGTCCTTACAGACTTATAATCGAGGCGCCTCATTCCAACAACCACAAAGGTGAAAAGTATATAAATATCAGGACTGGTAAGTCACTGACACAACCAAAGCTAGAAAGAAACGTCGTGTTCTCCCAATGGTCCGTATCCCGTTTTTAACTCATACCGAGGTGTGAGGCTCGCGAATTCACGCTATACACAAAGCTGCCACATAGGCTCATCAACCACAAGACTTTGCTTTTCAACAGAAGCCTTGATCCATACAATTCAGCGTCACAGGCAATTCATGCCATGCGATTGATATCTATCGATATATAACCTCTAAGCTCGTACGTCTTAGAGAAGGGCGTTAAGCAAGAGAATAAATTCTCCGCCGCCAAACAGATATATATTTAACAGAAATCAATCGACACAGAATAAAATCCAATGTCAGACACACAATCCATTTACAAGTTCATTCTGGGTCTGAACGAAACCGGAGGCACTTTCCTTGCATATCCATCGATCTCCAAGTACGTCTGGACGATCACCAACTGATTCCCTCATCTTGGGTGTACAGCCCAATCAAGATCATCAGTAATCACCCAAACGATGTGAAGACTTCCGGTCTTCGACCACCGTCTTCATCTTCGACTTATCGTCGAATCGATTATTCAGAATGGGTATAAACCCGGACTTTCCGAACAACCCGCGTATATAGTAAACAAATGTTACACAAACACAACATACGCCTCATTCCAATTCAACAGTCACTAACCGCAAATTAGCAAGAGAACGATTTCCCAAATATTAACCCCGAAGGCCGAAACCAACATCAGATCAATATCCAGGAAACCATTCTTCTTAACTAACCTACAGCTAGTTTCTAAATTTCATATTCTTAGGGAAAGGTTCCCATTAATTTTATCCAAGATAAATTCTTCAAAATTTATCCTTTAATCTTCCTTTGGATATCATTTCAAACCAGATTATGGTTTTCCAAACTAGTTGAGATTAGCGAACCACACCGAAGTAATTATTTATTTTATTTCCCAATCCCAACCTATTCATCCCATGAAGCAAAACCGGTAATACTCCACATCTAACACCACGGTGTTATCGGTAAAATTAATTACCATTTCACGTTCAAATCTAATTAAAGATTTAACTATCGCTTTGGAGCAAAACTGGTGATTCTCCATTCTCGCTCAATTTCTAAATTTGATAATTTAGATTATCAATTCACATTTCAATCTAATTATAGATTCATTAAAACTCCTTTTACTGGGTTAAAGAACTAATGTCATTTAAAACACAGTTCACGACAAACACAAATCACATTCTATTTATTTATTGGGTTAAAGAACAAGTGTCATTTAAAACACCCTTCACGATAAACCCACAAATCAATTCTATTTACAACCCATTTCAAATCAAATTTATTTATTTAAAACTAAATGGGTTTTAATTTTAGTTCAAAACTAGCTTATTTCAATAAAAATCTATTTTTATCTTTTCAAATATGGAGTTTTTCATCCCTATTTTTCCCAAATCATTTCTTATGATTTTACAAAAATTATTACTATTTTTAATAATTTTATCAAGGCCCGTACAGTCGATTTCCATCAACGGCCACCGAACTGCACTTACATCGACCATTTCCAAATTTTATTTGGACGTATCTCCAAATCCAACCGTTAGATTTCAAATTTCTAATATTCGTTATAAAGCTCTTTTCGATACAAACCCAACGGTTCCGGTTTTAGGAGAATCCGACGGTCGGATCTCCCGTAATGTCCGTTCAAAGTCAATGGTCGAAATTTACGAACTGCCGCGGCGCGGCGCGTTCTATTCAGGCCATTTTATTATATATATAATATATATAATATATATTTCGTCGATTACTATTTAAAACGAATTTTATAAATAGTTTTAAATTCGTTTCAAAAACATTTCAACTTCTATTTCCAATTCAAATCAAAATTGAATTTTTCCTTATAGATTCGTTTTAAAATTCATTTAAATTCAATTCAAATTTCAATTCAATTTGAATTCGTTTTCTATCCAATTCAATTCAAATTCATTTTCTATTCAATTCAATTTGAATTCGTTTTCTATTCAATTCAATTCAAGTTCGTTTTCTATTCAATTCAATTCAAATTCGTTTTCTATTCAATTCAATTCGAATTCATTTTCTACTCAATTCAATTCGAATTCGTTTTCTATTCAATTCAATTCAAATTCGTTTTCGTTTTCTATTCAATTCAATTCGAATTCGTTTTCTATTCTATTCGAATTCGTTTTCTATTCAATTCAATTCGAATTCGTTTTCTATTCAATTCAATTCGAATTCGTTTTCTATTCAATTCAATTCAAAAATGAATATAATCGATATAAATATCGTTCGCGTCAAAATAGCGCATCTCTAATCAACACGACTTTATATATTTCAATAATTCTGTTATTCTATTCAACAAATGAATATTTATTCTATTCAATACATGAATCTATATTTTTGTCAACACATGACTAATCTCAACGGATGAGTACTGTCCACGTGTGACTATTTTTGTTATTTAATATATTTTATAAAAATAATGGTATCTATCGTTTGATTTTAAATCAGACTCCAACCGTAAAGTAGTAAGAGAACGATTCCCTGAATATTAACCCCGAAGGCCGAAACCAACATCAGATCAATATCCAGGAGACCACTCTTCTTATCTATTTTCCAGTTAGTTTCAAATTTTATATCTAATAAAGATATAAATTTTATTGTTAAAATATTTCGTTCAACACATGACTAATCTCAACGGATGAGTACGGTCAACACATGAACCTTTATTTTATTATGATAAAGATGTAAATTTTATTGTGAAAATATTTCGTTCAACACATGACTAATCTCAACGGATGAGTACTGTCAACACATGAACCTTTATTTTATAATATTCTTTATCTTCCCGATTGGAATGAGGCCCAATCAATTACGATATAAAGATAATTATATGGATTCCATACAACACATGTATATAATAGCAACGATAAATAATCAACCATCATCCAAAGTGCACTACACTGTATAGGCATCAAATATAGATATCTAACGCTTACAACAGCCTGTCAATCAATCGATCGACATATAACTAATTACTGGGATTAGTGTATGTCGTATTTCATCCCAATACCCGTGTGTGGTTTTCAAATCAACAAACACAGATTTTATTTGTGCAGTTGGGCGATGTGTAAAATTTATCGTCCCAATCAATGTCCTTCAAATAGGTGTACATAAACAAACCATCTGGTTTGTAAATGACTATTTATTTATTCACGTTCACGTTAAAAATTATATTTTTAACGATAAAATATTTTATTTTAACACATGAATTTCTATTCAGTTCATTTACAAAATAAAAATGATATTTTTATTTTTCTATCTTATTTTAGAAAATTTCGGCGGCATAACGGCATGATACTAGAAGCGGGACAAGGCCTAGCCTTATCCCCGGTCTAGTGATGGCCCACGCCATACACATATCAATCAAATTCATTTCAATTCACCAAACAACCAAATTCAAATCAAATAATCTAACCAACTACAAAGCTAAACAAACAAGTCCATGGTCTGTGGACGATAGTGTCGGGTGCTACTAAACACCGTCTGCATCCTAGTATATATTTATATAACTAGAAAAAGAAATTAAAGTGAGAAGTTCTCACCAAAGCTATCCCAACTCCACGACACTTCAAATGTAGGGAATCATCACTGTTCTCGCCTTTTGTCACTTTCGTTGCCCGTAGCCACTACATATATAAAAATCACATTTTTATATTGTTGCTATGTACATAAAAATTATATTTTTATACTACTATTATATAGATAAAAATTTTATTTTTACATCGCTATTCCTATAATAAAGATTATAATTTTATCACGCTATTCTCTATATAAAGATTTCGCCTTTCCATTTATAAAGATTTCTCCTTTTCAAATATAAAGATTATATTTTCAATACTTCTACTTTATATAAAAATAGTCCTTTTAATATGCCACTAGTATAAAAATCACATTCTTACTTCACTATTCAATATATAAAAATTGAATTTTTACTTTGCTATTCCATATATAAAAATCGAATTTTTACTTTGCTATTCAATATATAAAAATCGAATTTTTACTTTGCTATTCATTATATAAATATCGAATTTTTACTTTGCTATTCAATATATAAAAATCGAATTTTTACTTTGCTATTCAATATATAAAAATCGAATTTTTACTTTGCTATTCAATATATAAAAATCTTTTTTTTTTTACTTTTTCAAATAAAAAGTTTCAACCTTTTCAAATATAAAGATTTCGCCTTTTCAAATATAAAGATTTCGCCTTTTCAAATATAAAGATCGAATTTTTATTATCATAACCATATAAAGATTATATTTTTATATTGCTACTTTATAAAAATTATATTTTTAATCTTTCTATATTATAAAAATTATATTTTTATTATCGCCACTATATAAAGATCATATTTTTAATATGCCACTAGTATAAAAATTATATTTTTCCTTGATAAAAAACCATATCTTTCCTTTAACAAAATATGATCTTTCTTTTATATAAACATCAAATCTTTTTACCTATTAAAAATCAGATCTTTTATTTGCTATTTCTAACAATCAAATCTTTTTAATGAATTCATTTACATTAAAAATCACATTTTAAATTTAATGCACAAAGTAGTTAGTAAAAATTAAAATTACCGTTTTAAGGTATGACACTTCCGCGCTCAATCGAACGTGATTCTACGGTGTTGAAGTGGCGCTAACGCTCCTGGAAGGCATCCGTTGTCTTCGTCGGTGGCTATCCAAAGTGGAAGAGGGTTTGGGGGGCGCGGTGGTGGAAGAGGGGCTCGCGGTGTTCGATTTGGCGGAAAGGGGGGTATCGGTGGCGGTTCAATTCAGCAGAGGAGGGAGAAGCGATCGCAGGGAGGAGGAAGGAGATGGAGGCGAGAGGATCAGAGAGGGGGGGACTATTGTGCGCGCTCTGGCGCGAGGGGAGGAGGCACGCGGTGGTTCCCCCCATCGGCTGCGGCCTTCGACTAGGGCACGAGTCCTTTTTGTTTTTAAAAATGAAATCAATGGTGAGGGGAGAGAGTGTTTATAAAGGTTTTTATATTATTTAATTTATTTTAATTTTAAAAAGTAACTTTTTCATTCGAACTCGAAACGAGGCTCACCGCCTGTCGTTCATAGCTAATTACCCCCATTCCGAACACATTGGGATATGTATCGTAAGCTAATTCGATCGTTTCGATCAGTTTCCGTTAAAATCAACATATAACTCTATATATTGAATTCGAACGCGCATTTCAATTTACCGGGGACACATACGAACTCTAAAAATTCCAGAAAAATATTTTCTAGCTTCGTATTGACGATACGGTCCTAACAAAACTAATTTCGTCGAATTATGAGACCGTTAGAAAAATGGCCATTTTCCAGTCGATTAAAATCAACTAAAACTGGCCAAACGCGTTTTCCTTTGCCACGCTCACATATTGATTCAAAAAATTATGAAATTTGGAATCTAGCAATAACTTGACATCACGGATCCAACAAAAGTGGTTTCGTCGAAATCCGAGGTCGTTTGCAAAATTCCCATTTTTAAGGGCCGAAATTCCATAGCGACTATTCAGAATTTTCAACTGGACATATCTTTTGATCCCCGCTATGAAATTTTGATTTTTCGGATTCGTTGGAAAGATATTCTCAATTAGATCCTATTATTTTTGGTTTCACTAAAATCCGGTTTATTTTGCACCCGGTAAGTTCAATTGAAGTTTGAAATCGAATTATCGAACTACCGCGCCATTTTCAATTCCTTTTATAATTATAAATAATTATTTATATTCTAACGACGAGCTATATAATATATACGTTCTAACTATATTCAAAATAAATTTCTTGTCGATATTATTTAAAATAATCATTTTAAATATTCAAAATTCGCTAAAATTGCCAAAATAAAAATTTTAAGCAGGCTCGCATTTCCGGATTATTACACCATTGGTGGTACGGCTCATTTGCCCATGATTTGTCGAGGTTTGAGAATATTTGTGTTTGGCGTCGAGTTTGAGTGCGACGCATATGTGCTTGGTTTCATGGGCTACGGATTGATTCTAGGGATGAATTGGCTAGCCATGTATGGTGTCATTCTATATTGTGAGAGGAGGGTCGTTAGACTTTTGACTTGCCATGGGAGGACCCTCGAGATTTCTTGTGACCCAAAAGGGTATGTCATGCTTAGTTTCCTAGAGTCACTTGATGCATCTATCGATTATCTACGATCTATACTAGTAGTCCGTGAGTATCCTGATGTTTTTGATGAGGTTCGGGGCTTACCTCCGAGGCGCGAGATCGATTTTCGTATATACTTAGTGGACAATGCAAAGTCGGTTGCATTACTTGTGCGCCATATGGCTCCAAGAGAAAGAAGGGAGCTCAGCAAGTAAGTAGGGGAGCTACTTGAGGAAGGGTTTATTAGGCGAAACATATCTAAATGGGGTGCTCCGGTGGTATTCGCAACTATGGCGGATGGTTTGCTTCGCTTATGTGTAGACTATAGAGAGTTGAATAAACTCACCAAGAAGAACAGGAACCCACTCCCGAGGATAGATGTGTTTGACCAGCTTGTTGGTGCATCAGTTCTCTCTTAGTTAGATTTGGCCATGGGGTTTCATCAGTTAAGGGTGACCGATGATAGTATAGACAAGACCTCTTTTAGGACCCTGGATGGTTTCTTTGAATGGCTCGTTATGCCTTTTGAGTTGACGAATGCACCCGCCTATTTTATTGATCTAATGAGTAGGGTGTTTCGAGGGTTCCTAAATAAATTTTTTGTGGTCTTTGTTGATGACATCTTAATTTTATCGAAGAGTGAGGAAGAGCTGCCTTACATATAAAGGAATTTTTGAAAACTCTGCGCGCGCATCAGCTTAAGGCAAAATTCTCTAAATGCCTTTTTGAAGAAAAGAAGTGAGATTTCTTGGGCATGTAGTCTCTAAAGATGGGATGGCAGTAGATCCCGCAAAGGTTGTTGCAGTTCAAGATTGGAAAATACCAAGGAATGCAACAGAGGTGAGAAGCTTTCTTGGATTGGCAGGCTATTATAGGAAGTTCATTAAGGACTTCGCAAAGATATCAGCCCCACTCACCAGGCTAACGAAGAAGAATTTGACGTTTTTGTTGGATATGGATTGTAATGTTGCTTTCCAGAAATTGAAGAGGGCTCTAACAACAGCCCTAGTCTTGGCCTTGCCAGATGGGAATAAATTGTTTACAGTATACACTGATGCATGTGGTACAGGGCTTGGTGCGGTTCTAATGCAAGTGGGAAGGGTAGTATGTTATGGGGGTAGACACTTAAGAGTTCATGAGAAGAACTACCCTACCCATGATTTAAAGCTAGCTGCCATAGTATTCGTGCTTAAGACGTGGCGCCATTATTTGCTTGGAGAGAAGTTCGAGTTGTACATAGATCATAAATCTCTCAAGTACTCGTTCTCGCAGAAGGATCTTAATTTAAGGTAACAAAGGTGGATGGAGTTCCTATCATCTTATGACTTCAAGATTGCTTATACCCCTGGCAAGGGTAATGTGGTGGCAGACGCACTGAGTAGGCAGAGGATGGCCTTAAGTCCTCTGTTTGTGGAGAGGAAAAGCTTGGAGTTTATATCGACTTTTGACTTTAGACCCTCTACCGAGTTTTTTCCTGGCTTATTAGTATCTCTGGAGGTGCAACCTACTCTTATGGACCAGATAGGAGCTTCGCAGCAAGAAGATCCACATATTTCAGATATCTTGGATAGGCTCAGTAAAGGGGAGACTTCTAGCCACCTCGGTAGATATTCCACGAACGATAGAGGGTGGTTGCGACGAGATGGAAGGCTTTGTGTTCCCCAAGTTGGGAGTTTGTTAAATACAGTCTTAGAGGAAGCCCATCGTTATAAGATGAATATTCATCCAGGTGGTGATAAGATGTATAGAGATATGATAAGGGTTTTCTTTTGGGCTGGGATGAAGAAAAATGTGGCAGAGTTTGTTTCTCAATGTTTGATTTGCCAGCAAAAGAAGCCCGGTGGTTTACTTCATCTTTTGGAGGTCCTGCAGTGGAAGTAGGAGAGCATCTCTATGGATTTCATTGATGGTTTGCCTAGATCAAGAAAGGGCAACACCAGTATTTGGGTTGTAGTAGACAGACTTACTAAGAGCGCTCATTTCATCCTAGTTAAGAGTAAGAGGATGGCAGCATGGTTGACAGCAGTTTACGTTCGTGAGATAGTCCGTCTTCATGGAGTGCCTTCCAGTAGTAAGTGATCGTGACCCCATTTTCACCAGTGAATTTTGGAGGAACTTGCAAGAACCATTAGGTACACAGTTACGTTTGAAAACCTCTTATCACCCTAATAACGATGGACAGACGGAAAGGGTGAAGAGAGTTCTTGAGGATCTTTTAAGACTGTGTATCCTAGATTTTAGAGGGACTTGGGAAGAGCACCTTCCTTTAGTACAGTTCACGTACAACAACAATTATCAAGCTAGCATTGGCATATCACCCTTTGAAGCATTGTACGGATGACCTTGTAGATCACCAACTTGTTGGCGGGAATCTACATAACAGCTTCTACTTGGACCAGATATGGTTAGAGAAACTTCTGAAAAGATTGATCTTATTAGACGGCGAATGAAGACAGCTCAAGATAGGCAAAAGTCCTACGCAGACAAGAGAACGACTGACATTGAATTTGAGGTGGGAGACATGGTTTTCATTAAGGTATCACCATTAAGAAATGTGGTTTGCTTTGGATCTATAGGGAAATTGGCACCAAGATTTATGGGGCCATTTCCCATAACAGAAAGGATAGGTCAAATGGCCTATAGAGTAAAGCTAATAGAAAGACTATCTGGTGTTCATGATGTTTTCCACGTTTCTCATTTGCGGAAGTGCTTGCATGATACCGCAGAAGTAATTGAGCCGAGTATATTGGAAGAAGTAGAGGTGGAATGGGAGGCAACAGTTAGGCGAGTTCCTACCCGTATTCTTGGATTAGAAGTTAAGAAGCTACGCAACCGAGAGGTCAAGTTGATGAAAGTTCAATGGGGAGACAACCAAGAGGATGCAACTTGGGAGACCGAAGACAAGATTCGCGCATCGTACCCTTTTCTTTTTTAGGGTATGTTTTTAACTTCCTTTCCAAAGCTTTTATTCATGCTTGTTTCTATCATTTAAGTATCGATCGAATCTTCGACCTTTAGGTAGGAATCCCATGAATGAAAACATGTGTTTGAGACATGTTATGTTTGATGGATACGAGTGGATGTGAGTGTTTGCTAGTGGTTGCTAGTGGTTGCTTGTGGATGCATATGCACACAAATTAGGCACTAGATCGGCTCAATCACTCTCATACTGCATATGGATGTGTGTGCATTTTTCTTCTTTTTATGGACGGAAATGGATGTATCATTATGTGGATGTTGCATTTGGGTGAATGATTGTGCACACATATAGAACTTACATGATATAATAGGATTATTTGCATACATGATGAATTCATGGCACTAGCATCACTACACCATAATGGTCATTTGGTAACCTTTTTTTTTCAATTGCCAACACTTATATGTGTTGTAGGGTAGTAACAATAATATGTGTTGCTATGTTAAAAAAGTGTTGCCAAAAATACATAATTACAAAAAAATTATTGCCAACACTTATTTGTATTGTTAAGGCTAGTTTTTGAGGGCAAAAACGTAAACTAACTTTCCTAACCCTAGTTCCCATTTCTGTTTTCTTTCTCCAACGCTTTTACAAAACATGGCCGCTAAATCAGAAATAGGAATCCCACAACTTCAAAATAAAAATAAAAATGTGAATCCTAGAATTGCGAGTATTAAAAAATTTGAATCCGTTCCTCTTTAATCGAACATCAAATAATCTGGGGTCGCATTCAATTTCCACATCAGATAATCGATTTGGCTTCAGGGAACAACTCGCAGGCGATCTTTGTTCGTTTGATTCGCTATTTTTTGTGGTTTTGATTTCAGGTGGCAGGTGGCAGATGTTGGAATTCAGGTTTCGTTTTGAGTAACTACTGCTACTTGGGTTCCTCATCTTGAAAGGTAAGACATTTTCGGTTGGCTCCTTGTTGTATGGTATTAGGCTTCACAGTTTTGGTCTTCAGCTTGAATGCTTCTCTGTTTATATTTTGGCTTTAGGTACTATCCTAGATTCTGTACTGGCTTCGGGTCAATAAGCCAAAGTTTTTTTCTTTATGATTTAGGTTTTGTGAACTTTTAGTGTAACAAACGCCCCTTAAAGTTTACCTTCTGTTATTTATGGCGCTCTTTCATTCACCTTTTTTTTCATAGATCTCGAGAAGGATTATGCCCTTTTTTTTATTAGAGGAGATGGTGTGAATCTTGGTTTCTCCATCGTTAAGAACATGATATTTTGTCCTTTAGTAGTACTAGATATCAGTAGTGTTATAGATGTAGATTTTGTAGTTTGAATGCATTTTCTTTCAAATATTTCAGATGGTTTGTCCTGAAGAGTGTAAACTTCCTCTTTTAGTTCGCCCAACCTTCTCAAAACTAAGGACAAGATATAAACCTCCGTGAATCCATGAGCAGGCGAAGGAGGCCAAAATCCTTCTTTAAGAGGAGGCTTGATTTCAAATGATGAATCCTGGAAATCTTTTTCTTCTGATTTGTAGGTGACCCCCTTGGTAATTTTTTCAATTAGTGCATGGAACACTGTAAAAACAATAATTGACAACCCAAAAAATCTACAACCGTCAAAAGCATTTGGTGAGCACCAACAAATATAAGTTTGTTTGTAATCATAATTTGGATGCAAGAAACTACTTTTTGGACAATTTCAGTCATAATTTGGATGCAAGAAAGCTATCAAGTTAATATATGATGCACTTGTCTTCTGAATTTGTAATTCTCATACATTTCCCATCCAGGCTTATGCAATAGAAGCCTAACGATTAGAACATCAAGCAATTGGGATATCACTTGTATGAATCTCTTCATTTGTGTTTCTTTCCTTTTGTTTTCATTTTTATGTATAACTTATTTTGCAAAAGGCCATTATCTATGTTAATGAAGATGCATTGTAAGGTTAGCACAGCATGGGGAATCGGATTGGTAATTGGTCCAATAAGCGGTGTTTACTTTGCACAGGTAATGATACAAGCACCTAACTATATATAGGTACTATTGTCTATAATGGTTTATTAAATTTATTTTGTTTGGTATTCTGTACATAATCAGTCTGTCAATAATCATCCTCATCTATATAAAGGCTGAGGTGGTATGTAATCCATTGATTTTGAATATATTTCTTTACTGAATATTAATATTTTATGTACCTTCGCCTGTTTTTGAAACATATTGCAAAGTAGATATCTTGTTATATATTTATACTATATTGATTGATTCATTAAATATGCTTATCCTTGTGAGATATTTTATGTGCTGTTTTGTAGAACTAACAATAAAATATATTCTTTATCCTTCACATTTTAATCATGTTTGCATGGTTCCATTTGTTCCGCAATCAACGTTTATAGAGATATAGCAGCGTTAATGCGACTTTTACTAATGATTGCTCCAAACTATATCACATGTTTTATCATTTTAATCATATTGATATCAATTACATCATTCTCTTGTTCGTGCTACAAACAAAGAACTCACACGTTGAAGTGTCAGTGTTATATATATTTAAGTGTAGTCTAGAATGAATCGCTAATTTGTTTATGCTTTTGATTACTATGTTCAAGTGTAGAATGCAAGATAATATTTTATCTATACTATATTATAAAAGTTGAGTTGAGATTTCTCACCTCTCGAGCACTCCATATGTATTTGAAGATTCAACCGTCCCACTATTTTGTCTGCCACTTTCCGTCTTGACTGTTCAGCTTAGCCCTTATCAAATGGTTTTATCAGTCCCATTATTTCCCAACTTCCCTTTTACCCTAAACCAAATGACGACTCCTCTAAAAAGCTTTGCCATATGCAATTATACATTTATACCTCATCCATCGTCTACTCCTTGCAGGTACCACCCTTCTCCATTACCCGAGCAACATCCTAATTGTATATACTTTGAAGATTTCATCTCCATAGGTACAATCTTTTTTATCTTCTGTATTCAGTTACCACCATCCAAAAACTAAGGAGTTAATTGTCGTTAATTTTAAATCATTTCATTTTTGTGCTATTTTCCATGTCTATGAATATGCCATTCAACATATTTCGTAGTGAATCAATTTTTTTTTTCATTCTCTATTTCCGTCTCACTTTACCTATATTGTTTCAACTACTTATGGTCTTATATGGTTCTCCTTTCAATAATATTTAATTTTCTCATCAAATTGATTAATTTACATTTATTTTATTTCTTTGTGTAAATTAATTACTACTGACAGGTTGATAACCTACGGCCTTTTTTACTACCAGATGTCAAGTTGATCGTTCATTTTTTTATTACCGTATAACATTGCAAATAAACATTCTGTTTATAATCAGAGAGACATATCAACTTGATCGTTTGGTTGTCCAGACAATATTGAATCAACCTAAATAGTCTACTTCATAATCAAAGAGACATGTTGGTATTAATTTGACATTCATTTTTTCCATTTTTTGGTATATTCACTTTATTATCGGTATTTTTCAGTGTAGTTCTTGAACACTTTTAGATGGTAAATGTGTCTGGATTAACTACAAATTCTAAACCTGCATTCAGTTAGATGTTTTTTAATACGAATACGAGATCCTTACTATGTAACATAAACAAGAAAATAAAATAGTTTTTTCTTTACTTTGTATTTCTTAATATTTCCTTTAAAATCGATAATCCTTTGAACCTTTGGTTGATGTAAATGCTAGATTCTGAGAAGCAACTCAGCATTACACTAGATAAGCATCATCAATTATGGTTTAATTTAAATTGCTTTATTGTTTATGATATTTGGATAACCCTCTTTGAATAAAAAATTTGTCCAAATGATTGGTCAAGATGCATATGAATTATTACAAAGTGCATTAGTTTACTATAAGGTACAAAGATATTAATCACCTTACCATTCATGTTTTTTCTACCATAGATTTATTTGTAGACCAATCTGCATATTCTACCATCTAGAATATTTTCATTAGGTAATGCATTAAATTTGTTAAATATTTAAAAGAATGCAGCGTGGCCATTATTTCCATGCAAGGGAGTTGTCCATTTCAGAATAAAGGAGTACGTTATGTGACCAGGAGAACAGAAACATGCATTGTAATTGCTTCACGGTTCTTTGCTTCTACCACCTATCTCTTGACCATCTTAATCAAGCTCAAGAATCTATTAACCAAGCTGAGAAGGTATGTTAACTAATTATCTTACCATGAAAAAAATTAAGTTGAATTATTGTTTTAATGGGGAAAGATTCAAGATCAGAACAATATTGATCATATATGGCCCTTTTTCTAGCTTGAACCAAACATTAGGAGCATTTTTTAAGGTACATTCTCACTTCTCATTTGTATTTACTCCAGTAGAAATTTTTAAATGCACATCAACTCAATTATGAACTATACTTCTTTTACACAACTTTAAAAATTTTGTTTATAAAACCAATCAGCTTTAGGCAAAGTATTTAGATGAAGTTACAAATATTCCACATTGTGAATATTCCACAAACACTTCTTTTAATCTTGAGCATAGTTTGGTTTTTGTAGCCGAGCATATAGCTCAAATTCACAAATTGAGCATATGTTCGGTTTATAATCTGAGCTAATACTCAATTTTTTGTGGCTGAGCATATTTTTTTCATATAGCTCTTGCTTGTTTTATGTGTATTGTTATTTAAACAAGAGTGCTTCTCTTTATGCAAGCTTTATGGTAAGGTGAGGCACATTTTATCAGTAAATGATTGATTGTCTTTCTCATATTATATACAAGCTTTATGGTAAGATGAGGCACATTTTGTCCATAAACGATTGACTATCTTTCTCATATTGTAAACAAGCTTTATGGTAAGATGAGTCAGATTTTTTCAGTAAATGAATTGCATAACCAATTGTTCCTCATCAACAAATAATTCTTAATTTTTACTACTCGTCCTTTTTTTGTTAAAAAGAAAAAAAACACGTTTATTTCTATTGTCTTGTAAAATTGTTTGGAGCCTGATGGTTTGGTAGTTATAACTGATAATGTTGGTGAATATTTGAAGCTTGATTCTACAAAAGAATTAAGCTACAACCATGGATTTTAACAAAATGTTGCTTTTAGAGTGTCCCAAGTTGTTTGGATTGCCTGTTCCTACACTTTGACTTCATCATAGGTTGTGGCTTGCACTTATTCAGCAAAACAAACATTGGCTTGTTTGGAGAGTGGAGCCTTGCATGTAGCTAAACAATCTTTTGTTAACCATTTCGGATATTGTGGAATTCAGTTTCAACAGCTAGTTATATGCATGTAGGTAAATTTGCAGCACGTCTATTCTGGAGAGTGGAGCCTTGCACCTAGTGGAAAAACTGGTAATTTTTGCATTTGATGATTCTAAAAAATGATAGTTTCTTAACGTACAAAATAGACGATTCAGTTCATATGCTCATTTTCGTCGAAACTTGAGCGAAAAAGCTCAGTTTATAAACTAAGCCTTTCGGCTCAGTTTCAACTCAAAACTGAGGCTTCCCACTTAGTTTCGACTCGAAACTGAGCCGGAAGAGGCTCAATTTCGAATCGAAACTAAGCCGAGCTCAGTTTCGAATTGAAACTGAGCTCAGTTTAAAAACTGGGCCAAAAGCCTTAGCCTAAAGTTTCTAAAAAACTATAGATACACATTTTTTCCAGGTAATTGTTGATATTCAAATGAAATTGCACTATTTTTTTAGGTAAACATAAGAGTTTATAATGGTTATTTGGGATAGAAACAGATTATAGCACCGTAGGCAGGGTATGATTATTGCTATTTTGGTGTTATGTTAATTAAGTTTCTTGCACTTGAAGATATTTTGTATGGTTTCACTTATTTGTTTTGTTTACAACTTTAGCACTTACAAAGCATGGCAATTACATATTATAGACTGTAGTTTGTGTGTTTGCGACTCAGTTTTTGAAACTGAGTTTGCAACTCAGTTTTGAAAACTTAAAGCATTTCTGATAGTGGACTTAGTATGGCCAAAGCTCTATGTTTTCCTACTTATTTTTGTACTCAGCAAAAGCATATATATTTACTTGATTGGTGGATATACCTTGTAAGGATTGATTTTTGATTGTTGATGTATGTATGTATGTAACTATGTATGTATCACCTCAGTAAAAAATGTTCCACTGCAGCTTGTTTTTTTTTTGTGAAAATGAGTGCATTTATATTTTGTAGGCACTCGTAGAGGAGGAATAAAACATAATTTGGAATGTGATGGCAATGAGAAAGCAAATACGTGTGACCTTGGAAATGATCTTATCTCTAATTTTTTTTGAATGTAACGAGTGGATTTCTATTTTATAGTTTGGACATGATATTATGGTATTTTGAAATCGGAAGCATGTAGCTCATACTTATATTATGGAAATATGACAATGAGATATGGAAGTGTATTAAATCTTATATTGAATTGATATGTTAATTATATATGCGATATGAAAATCATAAAGATATGTTATATTCATTTGTTTTAAGAATTTTAATATCAATTGTGCAAAAAATAGAAAAGAACTTAATTTTGTACTGTGATGCATACAAGTGTTACCAATTTATGTATGGCAACATTTATAAGTGTTAGTAGGATATGATACTGAACCTTATAAATGTTACTATATCTTATGGTTCCAACATTTATAAGTGTTAGCAATGAATATGTTTGTAACACTTATAAGTGTTACCATATCTTCTGGTTCCAACATTTATAAGTGTTAGCAATTACTCTGATTTTAACACTTATAAGTGTTACAAATATGGCTGGACAATTCCTCACAGGTCGTTGGTAACACATAAAAGTGTTACAAAATTATTTGTAACACCTATACTTGTTGGGAATCCCTTGTTTTGGTGTAATGCATACATTGCATTAAGGAGGTCGACTGACTCAGTAGATCGCCTGATCTTTCGCATTAGTATAATGACATGTACACACACCTTTGCATATGTTCATATAACCATTAGAATTCTTTTAAGGACAATGGATGCTTGTGATTGGTGGATGATTAGACGGATGTGGATGTTAGGATATACATTCTTCTTAACTTGGAGATTTCGGGGACGAAATCCTTTGAATAGGGGAGAATGTAACACCCCGTAATTTTAACAACGCTAAAGATGATAAATTAAAGAATAATTAATTAAATATTCAAAATTAAGTGAAATGGACTGCGCCATTGCATTTGTCTCGGAATTCTGGTCAAAATAGACACCTGGTTTGCGTAAAACGGACATCGTATGAAGAAGTTATTAGGGTTTGAAGTTTGTAAACGTATAAGAAGAATATATATTTAATCCAGAACTCAAAACAGTTCAAAATTCACGTAGGAAAGAGGAGAGGGAAAATTCCCACCCAGGGGTGTCAACCCCATTAAGGTGGTGTCAACCCCTGGGTCAACCCCATCAAGGGGGTGTCGAACCCTAGGTCGACACACCAAGGGGGGGTCGACCCCCTCATAACTGATCTGGGCAGAATTCTTCTGGCTGAATGTGGACTCCTTTCTTGACTTGGTCCGTTGGCTTTAGGCTATAAATAAGACCCCTTTTCTCTTGTTTATCCACACCTAAAACAATGGAGAACTAGATGTTGCCTCTGCCCAGATTAAATCAAGTCTTTTCTTCTTCAATAGTCAACTATAGTTATTCAAGTTTAGAGATCTATGATTCAACATCTGCAATCCCTCTTCTATTTCTTAGATCCAATCATAGTGAGTCTATGTTAATTTTAGATCTAAATACTTAATAGTTAATCTTGACATGAATATAACTTGGATCTAGCCAGTGACTATTTGAATCATATCAGGTCTGCTATAGCCTGTGTATTTAAGTTATTTTGACATGACTATGAACTAGATCTAAGCCTATACTTATTTATCATGTCAGATCTGCCATTATTAGTGTAACCGCCCGCACCTCCGTTCATGCAAGATATTGTCCCCGACTTAGCCACCGTATAGGGGTGGGGTTTTGTTCCTCAAAAGGCCTCGGCATTAGTAATAGATGGGCTCTACTATATAAGTACCCACTTCACACAGGCTTCCACGATGTGGGACTTAGGGGTGTTACATTTTCCCCTCCTACAGGGCCCAACGTCCCGGTTGACTTACAAACACCTCACCCAGGCGCTGTGGTCCATACAGGAGCCACAATTCCGGCTGGGTATTGGCTCTGATACCACTGTAACCGCCCGCACCTCCGTTCACTCAAGATATTGTCCCAAACTTAGCTACCGTATAGGTGTGGGGTTTTGTTCCTCAAAAGGCCTCGGCATTAGTAAGAGATGAGCTCTACTATATAAGTACCCACTTCACACAGGCTTCCACTATGTGGGACTTAGAGGTGTTACAATTAGTTGATCAAATTCATTGCTTAGATCTCATCATGCCTGTTTATGATGTCCCTATTATGTTAGAATCGGTTCTATTATCACTTATTCATCAGATATGTTCCTATATCCCTATCTTGTCATTATGCCCAACTTTGTCATTGTATGTTTATTAGTTGCTATCCCTATTTCTGCCATTATATGTCAATCTTGTTGTTATGATCATTTATGTCCTCTTCCCTTCATATTTTCCCTTTTATTTTTATATAGAAGGTTACCTTCGAGCCTAGGCATGCCGCTGAAATATGCGAACATGTAAAAATGGGAACGAGGGGAAAACGTCAAAATTGGGGCATAACTTGTATTGGGAAATTTGGGCATAAATTGAATGTAATACGTGAATGTGGATTTGGGGCATAAACCGCAATTACGATTAAAAACCTTAATTTGGGGCATATGGTTCATTAGGAACACAACTTGGGAAAGGGGCATGAAAACCTGTAATGACATAGGAATAATTGGTTAATAATTGAAATGCCTAGAATTACAGTAATAAGAAACTGTAACCGCGCTTAGACAGGAGGTTTGATTACACTTGTGGTGGAAGTCTGCCCGGAACTGGCTGGCATATCCAGCGACTACAAGTGGTGAATTTAATGTGAGGGGTCTAAATGCATAAACATGTGACATGCTAAGACACGAGGTTAGGCCCAACTTATGGAAAAAGTTTGCCCGGAATCGCCCAGCATAGCTAGCATCCATAAGTTGTTGGCTTAATGTGGGAGGTCTAGTAATAGCCATAAATGAATATGGTAATAAACTTGAATACTTAACCTAGTTGAATCCGTAAGGATTGTATATGTTAACTTGAGTAGGGGTTAAGTAAAATTGTATGAAGCAATGGGAGGGTTAAGTATGTCTTGGGTTGGTTGGTAATATTTATATATAGGCCTACAAACTTAACCTGTGGGGCTATGCAATCTTTTACTCTGTTATGGCATAACCTATGGAAAACCTAGTGGGGATGCAAGCATAGTGAGAAGCTTGTATCATCTTGTGTGTGGGACATGTTTCAGTCAGTAACCCATATATAGTATCAAACGAGTACTCCGAACTAGGTCAGAGTTGGGGCACGCTTACTAGGATGATTGTAAGAGATCCAACCATAGGGGTGGTGTGGGCGGCGCGTTCCGACGGGGTCAAGTGTGTGCATGGATCTGGCAGAGGAGGTTCAGATGTTGTGACATCAGTAGATATGGTTGTGCACATCCTGAAAATGAAGGGTTGCCACTTTAGGAAGTGATACATCCTACTGTGGGGCCAACACATGGTATCTACAAAGTAGGAAGTCGATCAATTGGGGTAGTAATTAGGGTATATCTTGACTCTGGTATGTTTAAGAGCCCGTTATTATTCTTAGGGGTAACTCCGGTATGTTGAGTTGCCTGTTGATTGTATGGGGTTAAACCTCTCACTAGAAGTACGCCTAAGTCTATCATCTTATAGTTATTAGGATCATCTCATTATGGTTATACTAATATTGGTGCAGAGAAAAAGAAGTACAAGAGAAGCGCAATATGTTCTATCATATTTATCCTGTTTACCTTGTCACACCTTCCTTTTATGATGTTATCTCTCTTATCCACTTTGTATGCCTGTCATGATACTTTTACTTATTTATATGCTAAAAGTAACTGGACTTGCCAGACTTTATGTCTGACCCATTTTTTTCCTCTTATTTCTCTTTTGTTTCTTCCCTTCAGGTTCCCAGGGTAGGAATACTCAAGCTTGATCAGGACTCTGCTTTCATCTTGCTTGGAGCTGCTTAGATGTACTGCTTGATTTCATATCTCTCTAGCATGGCTATGTTTTGGGGATTATTCTTCTTTTATTATTATACTATGATGTTTTAAGTACAAGACATAAATTTTATTGATGTACTAGGTTTTATGCATTTCAGACATATGATGTAACCATGTTTTGAACTACGATGTTTTCTGGTTAATAAAATTTTAAATTCAGCTGCTATTTTATATTTGTTTTGTAATGTTTATGTTTACTTATAACGCTTCACGAAACTTAATGCATTCTCTTAATGAGTGACATTAACGGACGTGGGGTGTTACAGAATGTCCGACTTCACGGAGTTCCTTCTAGTATTATTAGTGATAAAGACCCCTTCTTCACCAGCGAGCTTTAGAAAATCCTGCGAGAGGCATTAGGGATACATATACGAGTTAGCACATCCTATCGCCCTCAAATAGTTGGACAGACAAAGAGGGTTAGTAGGATTCTCAAGGATTTTCTACGGCTGTGTATCTTAGACTTCGAAGGAACTTGAAAGGAGCATCTTCCATTGGTAGAATTCACATATAATAATTGCAACGAGACGAGCATAGGTATGACTCCCTTCGAAGCATCGTATGGACGATCCTGCAGGTCACGATCTTGTTAGTGGGAGACTACGTACAGACTTATTCTTGGACCTGAGATGGGTAGGGAGACCTCAGAGAAGATAGACTTGATTAAGTAGATGAAGTCTGTTTAGGATAGACAATAGTCATACGAAGATCAACGGAGGACGGACCTAAAGTTCGAGGTAGGAGGCTTGGTTTCCGTTTGAGTGTCAACTTTTAGAAGTGTGGTTCGGTTCGGCTCGGTAGGGAAGTTAGCACCGTGGTTCGAAGGTCCATTCCCTATAGTGGAGATGAAAGGTCAGATGTCCTACAGAGTTAGACTGCTGGAGAGGTTAGCTAGAGTTCATGATGCATTCCATGTTTCGCACTTGCGAAAGTTCTTACATGATTCCATAGTAGTAGTAGATCCGAGTACTCTAGAGGAGATCGAGGTACAGAGGGAAGCATCAGTCAGGCGAGTTTGTACACAGATACTAGGATCTGAGGTGAAGAAGTTGAGGAACAAAGCGATCAATATTATTAAGATTCAGTGGGGAGAGGACAGTGCCGACTCGACTTGGGAACTAGAGGATAGAATTCATGCTTTGTTTTAGTTTCTCTTTGGCAGTTTGCCCTTATTACTTTCCTAAGCTTTGGGTTTGAATCTATTTTTCTTATCATTTGAATCATAAATCTTAGGTAGAAGCCTATGGGTGGTAGGAAATGATTTAAAACATGTTTAATAAAACATGTTATGGTTGAATGGATTCACGTGGATGCAAATGTTTTCTATGGATGTAGTGGATGCATATACACACACTAGGCACTAGTTACAGATTGACAAACTAAAACACTTACATACTTGCATATGGATGTGTGTGCATATTTAATATATTTTAAAATGGATGGAAATGGTTGAATCATCACTTAGATGGTGCATTTTAGGTGAATGATTATGCATGCATATAGAATTGTGTGTATTATTAGGGTTCCTTTGCATACGTATTGGATGCATAACACATACATGAATTTGGATTAAGGAGGTCAACTGAATTAGTGGACCACCTAATTTTTGCATTAGCTTAAGGACATATACATTACACCTCTTGCATATGTTCATAAAAAACATTAGAAAATATAAGGACAATGGATGCCAATGGCTGATGGTTGAGTAGAAGAGTGTTGATAATGGTTGATAATATTTATAACATTCGTCCAACCTTGGAGATTTCAGGATGAAATCCATTAAGGAGGAGAAAATATAACAATCCGAAAAATTAATATAGCAAATTAATTAAAAGAATAACGAAATAAATATTAGTCAGAAAATTGTTAGGAAATAGATTTTGTGGGTTGCGCCATTGAGTCCATTACGAAATTTTGCCTAAGGTACACTTTTGGTTTATTAAAATCGGACTTAATACGAAGAAAATATAGAAGAAACAAGTTTGAATTTTGAATTTTAAAGGGCACAACATTCGAATAAATCAAATCAGAGCAAATCACGCATGATTGAGCGACCCAACGCCTATCTGGATTGATCAAGGGGTCGACCCAGGACCTAAGTGGGTCGACGATGTTAGAACCTCCACTTTCGGACTTGATTTTGATTACGACAACTATATATCGATTATATTATTCACTAACGTCTTTTACAGCAAAAAATGAGAAGATTATAGTCTAAATACACGAGATTCAACAAGCCAATATGTTGATATTTTTAGTATGAAACCGAGTCAATGTTTAGATGGTAATTACTGTTAAAATCTCTCCGATAAGTATGTATATTATTAATTTTGTTTTTCATAGAAACTGAAAAGGCACGTGCAAATTGTGTGCATCAGACGTCTGATCTGGAATTTCAGGCGTATGAATGTTGAATATTCAATATTTCGAATTTGAATATTCAGACGTCTGAAATTCCAATTCAGACGTCTAAATAGGGAGATTTGTGCACATGTCCTTGCATTTTAAATTATAGTCGTTTTTTCAGGCTTCTGAATTATAAATTCAGAAGGAAGAAGCAAAAGGTTGCGACTTTTTAAAGAGTCATAACTCTTTAATACAAGAGTTATGACTATATCTTTTGATAAAATCTTTTTACGAATAATTTCAACCTTTTATTTATTATAGATACACTTCAGAATCATTTGTTTCGATGACCGAATTTTCTTGATTATCTATTCTATGATTCTGAACTATTTCCTATTCTAATTCACTTGTGCTCTTAAGTATTCAACATTTTGTGATTATAAATCACTTTCCTTTCTATCGTTCATTTGTTTTCAAATACATATAGAAATGAGAAGATTATAGGAAGAGTGTACTCAAACTGTGACTTATCAGTGTTATTCAGAACACATACTCAATCAAAACAATCTTTTGTATTTGTTAAAGTCCTATTCTGCTGCTCAAGCAAGAAGTCCTCTTCGGCTACTGAGGAGAAATCCTGTTCTGCTGCTCAGGTCCCCGTTCTGCTTCTCGGGTGTTGTAATATATGTTCCTCCGGGTTAAATGAGGGTGTTGATTAGTGAAATTCCAGAAGGAGTTTAAGACTGGACATAGGACGGTGCTCCGTACCAATATGAAAATCCCTGGTGTCATTTAATTTAATGTATTGCATTTACTCCGCTTATATATGATATTAGTTTTTATAGTTTTGTCATTTAATGTTTACTATATAAACTAATATCACAGATAAGTAGAGTAAATGCAGTAAATTAAAGTAAATGACATCAGGGATTTTTACATATTATATTTTTATGGCGTCTAACCCTAATGCTGAAAATTAAAATTCGGATCCAATTGTCCTTGACGAAGATGCAAACCAGGATGGTAAATCAAAGAAAGCGGGTAAAGGATGGCAAGAGGTGCGTACGAGACGCAAAACATTTCTCCAAGCGGTTAATCAGGGAGGTTCTAACCCTAATCGATCTTCAGTTGGAGCTAATCAGCAAATTAAGAGGAACAATCTTCAATTCAAAACTGGTGTATGAACATGGTCTGCAGTGGTAGCAGGAAATACCAAATCGATGGTAGCGTTTCAAATTTTGAGATCTTGAAAGATGAGGAAGGTGACTTTGCAGATCTAGATGATCAAATATTTAATGAAGCTAAAAACATGTGGAAGAACTCCATTTACATTTATTTAGTTGGCAGAAGGCCATACTATGTGCATCTAAACGCTTATATCAGAAGGGAGTGTAAACCAAAAGGATATTGGGATTTTTTTGCAAGAGAAAATGGATTTTACTTTATCAAATTTGGATTAGATGAAGATTGTAACAAAGTGTTAGATGAAGGTCCATGGTTTATGGATAGTGAATTGATTTTCGCTGAACGTTGGGAACCAAACTTGCAACTGGAAAAAGATATGCTAGAACCACATCCTGTGTGGATACATTTAATGACTTTAGACCTATCTTTGTTTGATGCTAGAGGAATTAGCAAACTTGCTAGTTTGATTGGTACCCCATTGTCTATGGATGACCTTACAAAGAATGTTAAACGTTTAAACTATGCAAGAGTATTAGTTGACCTAAAAGCTAACAATGAAAATAAAACACAGATCAGAGGAAAAGATAAACATGGCCACATTTATGTACAAGAAGTAGAATATGAATACATCCCCCCACTTGTAATAGTTGCAAATGCTTTGATCACACCTTCGATCAATGTGAAACTGTTGCCAAACTTGTAAGATAAGCGTGGAAAGCAAACGAACCAAGCACAAAACCTGTTGTTGATGCACAACAGCACAAAAAACCAGGAGAATTCAATGACAAAACAACAGAACTTAGCCCTACCCCAAACTGTACAGGTCATTTAGAAGAGAAGGAAGCTAATCTAGTGGTGGAATCATCATCTGATCTTGTGGATCAATCTGATACATCTGATGCACTAGTAAATACAACTCATCAATCTCCTAAGAATTCACAACCGATGGATTTTCAGGACCAAATGCCTGAAACAATAGAGGATTTAAAGGAGTTAAACATACATTTAGACAACAATGAAAATGAAAAGGAAGATGAGGACAATAATAAGAAGGAAAATTACACTAAATCCAATCCTGAATATGTGCAACAATTCAACAAGCAATAGAAAGTACATGAGGACGTTAATAATGGGCGTGGGTTACCTCCTTGGACATTGAGGAGTCAATCCCTCAATTCCAAATGTCAAATGTCATTGATGAGTTGGAATGTGAGAGATCTTAATAATGATACCTGTATATCAGACCTCTATAATCTTAGAAGGAATCTTCTTCCTTCTTTTATGGGTATTCTAGAAAACAAACTCAATGAAGATAATTTATGTTATTTGAGCAATGAGATGGGGAGTGAATGGTCTCAAATTAATAATAATGAATTTTTTGATAAAGGCAAAAAATTTAATGCTAGGTGTAATACTGTGTGGAATTGTGCACTTATGGATAGTGATGATCAACAAATTACTGTCGGTATCATCAATACTAGTGGTTTAAAAATCTGTGTTTCGGCAGCATATGCAAGTAACAACATAGGTGAAAGAACTAAACTTTGGGATAAACTTAAGTTGTTGGCACAAAATATGGATGATCCATGGATTGTAATGGGGGATTTCAATGCAATTCTCAGACCCAATGAAAAGCAAGGGGTGTTCGTGAGAGTATCCCAGTTAGCAGAATTCAATAGCTGCATTGTAGCATCTGCACTGGTAGAGCCAGTCCACAGTGGCCTATATTTTACATGGAGAAGTGGTGAAAGCAAAAAGATATCATGTAAACTTGACAGAGTTCTCACTAATTCTGAAGGCATGAATAAATTTTTGGATCTGAAAATAAATGTGCTTCCTTCATCGACTAGTGACCATTGCACTATTCATATTAGTTTGGTAGAACGTGATAGCAATGCAAAAGGCACACCATTTCGATATGCAAATCACTGGAAAATGTTAAATGGTTACTATGATGCTGTTGGCAGCAGCCAAAACTTATCTCTGTCTACATCTAATCACATGTATTTTGTTCTTATAGTTCCTTAAAAATGCCAAGAAGATGATTAAAGAGTGGAACAGGACGAGAGTTAAAGAGGATGACAACATTAAAGTGCTTGAAAAGAAAAATGTTGATTTGCTTCACCTGATTAACGATGGGGATGATGGTAATGAAACGTGGAGGCAATATCAACAACGCAAGTCTAAACTTATGGAAGCTTTGAAAATTAAGGCAGTTGATATTGTATCAAAAGTCCTAAATTCTTTATTGGAAGATTACGAAAGAAAGGTCTTGGTAATTGAAGAAGCTAATGATCTTTCGGTCATGAAACTGGAAGAGTTAATAGGAAATCCAATGTCGTATGAAGTAATTTTGCAGGTAAAAAGAGTTCATGCACAAGATAAAACGAATTTGGCTTTTCATGCAGAAAAAGAAGAACCAGATCCGGACAAAGAAGACCTAGTTTTTTTGCCAAAAACTATAGAAAGTTTTCGAAATATAAGAAAGGAATCAAAAACAATGGAAAGAAAAATCTCAATGACAACAAAACAACTTCATCAGTAGTTGAGTGCTTTGGTTGTCATAAGAAAGGACATTTTCAAAATGATTGTCTGGAATAGAAGAAAGAGTATCACAGCAAAAATAAGAAGGAGAAATCCAAAAGATGAGCATTTTCAGTAACATAGGATGACTCAGATTCTTCGTCTTTAGAAAGCGATAGTGAAAGTGATAATGAACAAACTAAGGTATTCTTCATAACCAAAGATAACAAGGCTGGTGATTTTACTTTTGAAGATATGGTAGAAATAAATACAGAATTATTAGAATCTAGAAATAATTTCAAAAGAAATATAAAAAAGATAATGAGGATCAGAAAAAGGCAGAATTTGAAAAAGATATGCTGAAAGATGAAAAAGAAATATTAGAAGATGAAATTAGAAAACTTTAAGAATCTCTTTTTATTGCAAATTCTCAACTTTACTTATTGAGTCAAGAAATTGAAGCTTAGAAAGAAAAGAATAACCTTCTTATTTCTGAAAATCATGAGTTGAAAACAAGGATTAAAATATTGGAATTAGATAATTCTAGCCTCAAAATTAAGTTAGATGATATCACAAAAAATGTCACTAATTTTAATAAAGGTAGGAAAAATCTGTCTAAAAGTATAGAAAATTCTCAACCTGTATCTAGTAAGAAAGTATTAGGATATAAACCAAAGACTGATATTTCAACGAAATCAAATAAAAAGAAGTTTAAACCTAGAAATTCATCAATATCTCCCAAAAAGAAAAAGGTTTCTAAAACCGTTAATATATGGGTTCCTAAAACAAATAATTTTTTGATTAGTAAAAATATATTTAAAATCATTCTTAGAAACTGTACATAAAAATAAGGATTATATTTAAAAAAGGGACACTTAACCCTCCTGGGTTTCGTTTCCTAAGACCTAACTCGTAGGACCCTAACGGAGGAAGTGAGTACCAATGTCATTACATATTCTTTGCCGGACCAACTTAAAAAGAGAGGAAAATAGATACTCGATAGTGGTTGCCCAAAACATATGATAAGAGATAAAGAGATGCTGATAAATATTATCTACTCAAAAGGAGGAACTGTCACATTTGAAGATAATTCCAAAGGCTATATCTTTGGCAAAGGCGATATGAGCAATTACGGTACATCTAATTTACGTTTTATTACTGATGTTTTATTAGTTAAAAATCTAAAACATAATTTGCTTAGGTAAGTCAATTATCTGGTAAAGGTTTTAAGATATCATTTTCAGAAAATAAGTATAGTATTTAAGATAAAAATCAAAATCTTATTTTTGAAGGAAATACGAATAAAAATATTTATACTCTAAGTATGAAAATAAATAATAATCTGAATTTGTGTTTATTAGCCAAAGAAAATGATCCGTGGTTATGGCACAAAAGATTTGTCATATTAGTTTTAAAACTATAAATAAAATATCGAAAAATGAATTAGTAAAAGGCTTGTCTAGAATGAAATTTAAAGCAGATATTCTTTGTGATGCTTGTTAACTAGGAAAACTAACAAAATCTTCTTCTAAATCTAAAAAGGTTATTCCAACACTACAACCATTAGAATTACTACATATGGATTTGTTTGGACCAACTCAAATTCAATCTATAAACCATAATAGATATGTGTTTGTGATTGTTGATGAATTTTCAAGATTTACTTGGATGATTTTTTTTGAAAAATAAAAGTGATACTTTTGGACATTTTAAGACATTTGGCGAATTCAAAATTTAAAAGCTTTTAAAGTTAAAAAAAACATTAGATGTGATCATAGAAGAGAATTTTAAAATGAAATATTTCATCAATACTGTAAAAAGAAAGGAATTTTTCATAATTTTTCATTTCTTAAAACTCCACAACAAAATGGAGTTCTAGACCATAAAAATAGAACTTAACGGGAATATGCTAGAACATTATTAAACGGAAGTACATTACCAAGACACTAATGGGCTGAATTTGTTGCAACAGCCTGTTATGGTTTGAATCGTGTTTCTATTCGGTCACTTACGAAAAATACTTCTTATGAACTTTTTAATGGTAGAAAACCAAATATTTCATATTTTAAAGTGTTCGGTTCAAAATGTTTTATTTTAAATACTAGAGATCAGCTTGAAAGTTCGATTTGAAATCCAACGAAGGAATATTTCTAAGATATTCAGATCGAAGTAAAGCTTATCATGTTTTCAATAAAAGAACAAATAAAATTGAGAAACACTTCATGTTTCATTTGACAAAAATTTTACTCAAAATTCATATAATAATGAAAATTTGAAAAATAAAAATTCTCAAGATGAGATAACGTTAATTATAATTTTAGAGAAGATGAAAACATTATTCATAATAATAATAATAGTGAAAACATCACAGATAATCAAGATATAACTAAAAATAATGTTCAAAATGAAAATACTACTACAGAAAATGAAAACAATATTGATAATTCTAAAGAAGATGAAAACATTGTTCATAATAATAACAGATTAAGAACACCATCTAAAATATTGCAAGATCATCCTATTCAAAATATTATTGGAGAAATAAATTCAAATGTAAGAACTAGAAATTAATTAAATTTAGTAAGCCACGTAGCAGTTTTATCTAATATAGAACCCAAGAATTCAAAAGAAGCATCTTCTGATGAAAATTGGATTATAGCCATGCAAGAATAACTTAATCAGTTTGAACGCAATGAAGTTTGGGAAATAGTTCCTAGACCAAGTGATCTAGCTGTCATTGGTACAAAATGATTTTATAAAAATAACGCTGGCGAATTAAAAAATATAACAAGAAATAAAGCTAGATTAGTCACTCAAGGATATAATCAAAAAGAAGGAATAGACTATGAAGAAACATCTACTCCAGTCGCTAGATTAGAAGCAATTCGTATCTTATAAGCCTATGCCTATTTTCATGACTTTAAATTATATCAAATGGATGTAAAAAGCACATTTTTAAACATATATATAAAAGAATATGTCTACGTTGAACAACCACCTTTATTCACACACGAAAAATATCCAGATTACGTATACAAATAGAAGTAGGCATTATATGGTTTAAAACAAGCTCCCCATAAGTTCAGGATTTCAAATTGGAAAGGTTGATTGACCATTATTTATAAAAAGATCTAAAAAGGATAGGTTAATTATTCAAATTCATGTAGATGATATTATATTCGGTTCTACTAATGAAAAATTATGTCAAGAATTTTCTGAAATTATGACTAATGAATTTGAAATGTCATATATGGGAGAATTATCATATTTTCTTGGTCTACAAATTAAACTGTTATCCAGTGGTACTTCTATAAATCAAGAAAATATTGTAATAATTTAATAAAATTAAACCAACTCCTATGAGTGTAACAACAAACCTCGATAGAGATGAAAATGGTAAATGTGTTGAACAAAACTTATATCATAGTATGATAGGATCTTTATTATATTTAACAACTAGTCGACCAGATATTATGATGAGTGTTTGTTTATGTGCACGATTTCAAGCCAATCCAAAATAGTCACACCTATGAGCAGTTAAATGTATATTATGTTATCTAAGCAATACCAAAGATTTTGGACTTTTCTATCTGAAAGATTGTTCCTTTGAAATAGTATTGTATAGCGATGTTGATTTTGGAGGATCACGGACGGATCTATAAAGTACAAGCGGAACTTGTCACTTTATTAGCAAATCACCAGTCTCTTGGATTAGTAAGAAACAAAATTGTGTTTCACTATCTACATGTGAAGTTGAATATATATCAGCGGCTTTGGCTTGTTCTCAAGTTATATACATGCAACAAACACTTAAAGATTTTAATATAAATTTATCTAAATCAACTATTTATTGTGATAATGTGAGCACAATAAACTTATCTAAAAATACAGATAATCACTATCGAACTAATCATATAGATATTAGACATCATTTCTTATGTGATAATATAGAAAAAGAAATAATTAACTTAGAATTCGTGTCATTTGAAAATCAAATAGCTAACATTTTCACTAAATCGTTACTTGGAAACACATTTATTAAATTATGAAGAGAACTAGGCATTGTTTCATTTAAAGATTTATAAAAAAAAATTAGTGCAAAAATAATTTTTTTCAAAAAATATTTTTTTGTGCATCAATGAGGACTTTAACCCTAGTGGCTTGTGTGATAATTGCATAGCCTTTCCATTGGGATACTAGGTGTTTCTTGTTCACTTACAATATTATAACTCATTAATAGTCCATTATGATATCTTTATTTTTAAAAACCACAAACTAATATACTATTTATATAAATGGCTCTTATTGCATAAATCTTATGAACCATATAAACCATTCCTGACATTAACGCAGATTCTATTATAAAAGAGCATAAACATGTTAATAATAAGAACATGTTCTTAAAAGAATCAAGAATTTTTAAGAATTCTATGCAATTCAATGTGTCTACTCACTCTAATTCAAGCTCACCAAAGAATTTGAGCTCACCAAAGAAATCATCATCTTCAATTCAAATCGTTTCACCAAAACAAGATCCAGTATATAAGTAGTCTTCGTATCACACTGGATATACACCGGATAGTAAGAAATCCAAACATGCGATATCTATCTCACCTTCTGCCAAAGAGAAAATAGATGAAATTTATCATTTTCAGCAACATCAACTTGACCTAAAAGGTGAGTTTTATTTTGAAAAAAAAAATTACGACATGGAGATTAACTTTTTTGGAGCAAATAGCTTTACGAATATGTGGAACTGTCAAGTCGGATGTTCACAAACAATCTTCTTTTGGACTCCATGGAATCAAAGTCCAAAACGACCTCTGTATACTCCAAATTCCTAGTATAGGAATTTTGCAGCTAAAAAAGAAGCTAAGAAGACAAAATCTCCAAAGAAATTGTCATCTTCAAGCTCAAAATAAGTTGTCATGATTTCTTATCTATTTTTGAATAAGTTTTTTTCTCATAATAATGTCAAAATTTTGAAACAATATTGTTTGATTCATTCTAAATAAAACTGCATTGTTTTGGGTTTCCATATATAATTTGATACAAACTAATCATATATTTCTATTATTTATATAAATAATGAAATATATTAATAGCTATACAAGATCTCTCAACATAACTAAAATTACAAAGATTGAAATATATGTACTTCAAAAACATTTTAAAAAATACTCATCTTAGCAAAATTGATAGATTCAGCCGTCTGCTTTCGAAAAAAAGATGTCTATTGATTCTAGTAAACAAAAATTTATACCTAGGAATCATACGTCTGACTTCCCCAAAACAGACATCGAAAATCCAGGAAAACTCTCGAGTTTCTGATTTCCTGATTTCAGTAGTTTGAATCAATGACTCAGACATCTGAACTGCTTCAGATCGGATTTTTAGGGCTTACCAACCCAAACCCAATTAGATTGTCACCTATATCTTCATTCAAACATTATTTTCCCTCATTCAATAAACCTAATTTTGAAAATAAATTCAAACTTCCTACTTCCAGAAACTCCAAAACTCAAATTCCTTCAAAACAATATGACACCGAGATCAAAGAAACAGAAAACCATCCCTGATCCTACCGTAGATCAAGTTAGGCATTGGCTACATAATGAAATGGTTGTTCAAAGATATAAGGACATGAAGAATTCGAAGATTTATCATGATTAATTCTTCAAATACTTCAAATTTACGGGTTATCAAATTCAACAAATAGTCAGATCAACTTATTTTGAATCTTTAATTGGTTTTGATGATAATAGCAAACAATTAGACCATTTGCTTATCAAGTTGTTTCTAGCAAAACCATAATTTTGTTTTTGAACAACCGTAGGATAGAAACAACGTGATATGGTATAAAGTATGTGGAATCTCATTGTTCATTCCTACTGCTCGTCATGGAAAAAACTTAAATCGTGCTTATCATGAAGTTAATATATATGATATTGAAGTTAACATAAATGAGAGGGATGAGGTGTCTCACAGATTTTTATCCGATAGTTCGATTGATATGTCAAAGTTGCAATCAACTTCCTCAAGAAATCAATCCCAGATTATTCATCATACTTTAATTTGCTCACTCCAAGCCCAAACCGGAGGCTATGAGAAAGTGTATAAGCGTGATTTCCCAGCCTTATAAGCAATTTACAAAAGTGTTCAGGATAATTGGGCTAAAATAATTACAGATGAATTTTTGGATATCATTTATAAAAAAAGTATAAAAGCATCCACTATGGAGCTTATATTATGTGCATCTTGCTTGACTCGCAAATCAAGCTTAAGGAATCAACATTATAACCGATCGGAGAGATTGGCACGAAAACATTGTCTTTGATGAAAATTCCCACAAGACCATCTCTTAATATTATTTCTTTTGAGCAGTGGAAGCGAAATGTTGCAAATAAAGTCGACCAACCTTCTGATCCTACGACATCAAAGAAGCTATCCTCTTCCTTAACTCTTGACAATGAGGATGCAATTCAAGTTGTGAGTTCGGAGAAGAATCCAAAGAAAGCATTTGCCATTGTTCCCAATAATCAACTACAATTGCAAGAACAAATGGCAAAATTTCAAGATAAAATGGAACAGTGTTTTTATTTGATAAAGGGCTTCTTTTCTAAAATTTGGGCGAAATTAACTTGTACCGGAACAAATTCTTCGGAGATTCATGACCCTATAATCGTTGATTGGTTTACCGTAGAAGAAGTTGACAACGACGACGATAGCAAGGACGATGGAAATAACGATGAGTGTGACAATGAAAATGATGATGGGGATGAGTGATTGTTTAAGTTCTAAGTTTAAAACTTTATTTTGGTATTGTATAACCATGCTTTTGAATCCTTGCTACTTGATAGTCTATGTATAATTGTACTTGGTGTGTTGATATTATGGTATGATTTCTTATGATATGCATAACTATAATTGTTGTGATGATGTTATGATATGATGATCTACGCACGACTATTAGTTCCCAATTAGCTCTCAATCCTTTTTGTTGATGACAAAGGGGATATATATATATATATATATATATATATATATATATATATATATATAGGGGAGCAATATATTCAGGGGGAGCACATGTGAAATTTAAATCATTTATTTTATATGTATATATATATATGTATGTATGTATGTATGTATATGTGTGTGTGTGTATATATATATATATATATCTTAAGTCGTATATACTTGTCATCATCAAAAAGGGGGAGACTATTAAACCTCAACTTTCAAACTTGATTTTGATTACGACAATTATATCTCGACGATATTATTTACCGACGTCTTTTACAGGAAAAAAGAGAAGAATGTAGTCTAAATACACAAAGATTCGACAAGCCGATATGTTTTAGTATGAAATTGAGTCAGTGTTTAGATTATAATTACTGTTAAAATCGCTCCGATTAGTAGATATATATGTGTGTGTGTGTGTGTGTGTATATATTATAAATTATATTTTTCATAAAGGCTGAAAAGGCATGTGCAGATTCTGTGCATCAGACATTTAATCTTGAATTTCAGACGTCTGAACACTGAATATTCAGTATTTCGAGTTTGGATATTCAGACATCTGAAATTCCAGTTCAGACGTTTGAAATTCCAATTCAGACGTCTCAATAGGCAGATTTGTGCACATTTCCATCCCTTTAAAATTATAGCTATTTTTCAGACTTCTGATTTATAAATTCAGAAGGCCGAACTGAAAGGTTGTTACTTTTTAAAGAGTCATAACACTTTAATCTAAGAGTTATGACTATATCTTTTAATCAAACATTTTTATTGCAACCTTTTGTTTATTACAAATGCACTTAAAATCATTTGTTACAATGATCGAATTTTCTTGAATTATCTATTCTTTTATTCTGACTATTTTCTATTCTGATTCCCTTGTGCTCTCAGGTATTCAATATTTCGTGATTATGAATCACTTTCCTTCTCTATTCTTCACTTGCTTTCAAATATATATACAAAGGAGAAGATTATAGGAAGGGTGTACTCAAATCGTGACTTATCAGTGTTATTCATAACATATACTCAGTCAAAACAATCTTTTGTATTTGTTGAAATCCTGCTCTGCTGCTCAGGCAAGAAGTCATCTTTGGCTGCTGAGGTGAAATCCTGTTCTGCTACTTAGGTCCCATTCTGTTGTTCAGGTGTTGTAATACTTGTTCCTTCGGGTTAAGTGAGGGTATTGATTAGTGAAATTCTAGAAGGAGTCTAGGAATGGACGTAGAACGGTGCTCCAAACTAGTATAAAAATCTCTGGTGTCATTTACTTTAATTTACTACATTTACTCTGCTTATCTGTGATATTAGTTTATATGGTTTTTTCATTAAATATTTACTTGCATAACAATATCAAGTATAATATGTCACACTATGAAGACTTCTGCATACATACGCATTTCCATTATACTCGATCCTACTCTCATACTCTTTTCAGACCCAAAGGTCGACCCACCTGGTATATGAGTTGATCCAGCTTGGGTAACGTGTGCACCCTGTATGCACGTTGTCGGTCAGTTTTTCGGGGCTTTTGGATGTGAAGTTCTGGATTATTCCTAGATCTAAGGGCCTGAAATCTAAACCTAAAATTTAACGCATTTAAACAACCTAGCTCTATTACAAATAGCCTCCAAGAACTAACCAAATCTCACTACTTGTAACAACCTCAAATTTTAAATATATTTTATTTAATGATTTAATAAAAATTTATTTTTATTTATGTTAATTGTTTTTATATTTATTTTGAAAATAATATTGATTTTTGATTTAAAACTTATATTGCTTTAGAATTTATATGATAACTATTTTGGGTTGATATAAATAGTTTTAATATTGCAAGTCCATATTTGCTCTTGTTTAATTTATTTCATTTTGTTTAGGTTATTGATTTGTATTTGAAAATTATTTCTTAAATATTAATTGAAATATTTAAACTCGTATTGTTATATATTTTGTTTTCAACATTAGTAAAAATTTAGATTCTTGATTTAATTTCATAATATTCTATAATTTATCGTAATGGGAATTTGGAATTTGAAATACGTATAGTGAGATGTAGCAACAATGAAAATTTTATCGAAAAATTTGATTGTATGTCGGTCGCGCAATTTCAGTGCAAAGCTGTGCATATCAGTTCAAATTTTAGCGACCGTAAATTCTCTTTGAAATCAGTTCGGACAAACATGAAAAATATTTTATTCGTTGTCACGAATCCAACGGTGAAATCCGTTTCGTGAAAATCAGACGTTTTGACCTTCGTTTAATTGTTTTCCTGTCCGAATTTTACGTTTAAAGGAGTCCGTAACGCGTTTTTGAATAGAGCATCTTGGTACTGCAAATTTTATACCGTTGTGTCCATCTTGTCGCGTTGATTTTTGCAATATATTCATTTGTCTGTTTCGGTGTTCGGTTCTTGCTGAAATTATGAAAATGCTTGCCCAGTTCATTTTTTAAACAGAGCCAATGTGTCCCTTTTTCGATCTTACATATTTTTTTAGTTAATTTGAGTCTGCAAAGGCCCTTTTTTTATTTTATTGAAACCCCCATTTATCGTTTTATTTTTTTTAGTGGGCACTTATACTTCACCTTTCAAATGCATGCATGTTGGCCACATGCATGTACGTTTCTATGTTTCTATCTTTCCACGCGCATCCCTCTTTTCTTGTATCATTTTACTTCTTCACATTAGCCACCTTTCCAAATTTTTTTTTAAAAAAGGTTTCTTTTTATTTTCAAAGTTTTGAAAATATAACGTGCGTTGCCATGTCTTCTAGTTTCCAAAAGAACCAGTCCATTAAAACACATGTCAGTTTTACATGGTGGTGCAATGTTAAAAGCATCCAGTTGTACATTTCCTAATACCACTCATGGTATTAGGAAGAACAAACCTGAGTACTTTTAGCATTATACTCTTTTTATCTGTACAAGCTGTCTCTCTCTATTTCTATTTTCACCTTCACCCATCGCCATATTCATTTAATCCCAATCACTGAAGAAAACCAATCAACCTCAGCAGCTCCTTTTTTAGTCATCTATTTTCCCTTGTAGCCAAGAACCGCTAGTAGTAGTAGCACCTCACCTCCGATCCGTTCAGACCAGCAACACTCCATCTACAGCTCGCCCACGCCTTGCTCCATCGGTCCGTTGTCATCAGTCGAAGCCGAGATCTTCCTTCCCGTATGTCCATATTCTCCATCCCCTAACACATCGAACTCTTTTGTTTCCTCTTGACATGCGTGAGTTATAGACTTTATTTTGCTGTGTGCGTGCGTGTATTATGTGTTCGTGTGTGTGTGTGAGATTTCTAACCTGCGTGCATATCTGTGTATGTAGTGTGTAGTGTTCCTTTTATTTTATTTTTGACTTTTCCGATGTATAAATTTGAAATATTACTTTCGAAACTTGGTTTAATCATGTTTTAAGGATAATGTTTATATGAGTTGTCTTATCTTGAATTTTTTTTTTCCTGAAACTTATGAAACTGGTTAGGTCCAATAAAAATTGGCGTGGCAGTATATGGGAAGGAGCTCTTTTTTTTGCTGTCTACTTTATATTCTTTGTACCCCATTTTGAATGTTTTGTTGTGAAACTTTGAATCTTCATATATATATATATATATATATATATATATATATATATATATATAGTTCTCACTTAACGGAAGTCTAACATTCACTATATACAGACACCGTTGGTCGTGTTTTCGAAATAAAAATATGATTTGCAATTTGAATTTAACGTAAGATTTTGTATTTTATATATTTGTATTTTAAAACTTAGATTTATAAACTTTGAATTATATATTTAAAATGATTTTTATAAGTAAAAATAGATTTTTAAACAATTGCTTAAGATTTTACTTATAATTTATTTATTTTAAACTATATAATTTATTTATTTTAAACTATATAATTTAATTATATAAGCATTTTAAACTTTTTATATTATTGTAAATAATTATTTTAAACCTATTTCTATATTATTTTATCCTATATATGTTATAATCTATATTCTAATTAATTTTTGAATTTTATAAACTTACAAATATATATATATTTCAAAATTAAATTTCTTATATATATATATATATATATATATTTGCAAAATTTAATAATAAACTCATGTTGGATAAGTTAAGATTTTGCGGTTTTAAATTCGAGATTTGAATTAGTAATAACAATATTTGATTTTAACTATGAACTCATATGAGATCTGAATTTGAATTCAAAATTGATTTGAAATTAAAATGACTGAATGTAAATTTGAATATATGAAATTTTATATATGGAATTGATTTCATAAATAATTTGGTTTGAATTAATAAATTTGTTAAATCCAATTTATAAGAATGGTTTTAAATGGTATAAATTGATTAAACTGGAATATAAGGTTTTGACTCGAATTTATATGTAATGATTTTTGAATCGTACGAATTGAGATTTATAAGCTATGATATGTTTGCTTAAATTGAATTTACGTTGATTTGAATTTTATATATAGAATTTGAATTGAAATATTGGGCTTTATGAATCAACTTAAATGAATGTTTATAAAGGTAAAACTAGATTTCAAAATTATTTAAACTTGAGTTTTGACGAGGATAAATCACGTTAATTAAAAATCGAACATAAATATTTAATTTTGAATTCAAGTTTGAACTTGAGATTTTGTATAAATGATTTTATAAAGTGATTTATAGAACGATGACCACGGTGTGAAAAATGTAAATGGTTGGTTGTTAAAGAGATCGGGATCGGATATTGTCATACTCTCTGCCAATACCAAAAACCACTTTAACAACTGTGTACACGGTGAAGTTCCAGAATGAAGTAGGATGGATTTGGAGGCGATTACTGGATTTGAAGAAAGAGAACGATGAAGGATGTCCTTGACTGTTGGGTCATAATTAAAATGACTAAAACAGGTGTTGTACTGTGATTAAGTGAGGTAGCCCCTCCTATCAGACACACTTCTTCAAACACATGTATATTACTTTGTGATTTGATTGGTGCACCTTTGATTTTGGAGTGTGTTTCGAGGTGGGCGGTAGTCGCGGCTATGCGTTACCACTGGTCACGGGCATGCATAGGTAGAATCCTATCGTGAGTATTTCTCGTGTCCCTTGTCATATTATCCTGATCGAGTCCCTACGATTTGATTTGTACTGTACCTATGGAGTGCCCTTTGATAGCCACTACGTATTGTGGACTTTACAGTATTTGTACAGACTATGGTATTATAAATGGTGTAAGGGTAATACTGGTAATCCCGCTTATGCTATTTTAATATTTTATATTTCCCGTAGACACTATTATAATAGCGTATTATATTATATGATATTATTTTAACGGATCCTTAAAGGATGGTGATTCCAAACATCCTCTAAGTTACTTCATTTCATTGAACATTTCATTTGAGTTGATTTACTTTCATGAAAATGTTAGTCTTGATCCGATTTATTTTGGTTTGCATTATTGCTCGAGTCAGATCGAGTATTACAGCTTTCGACATTCACCCTTCGGAGTTTGGAGTTTATATTGGATCTGCTCATCTATACCTACCTATTCAGTTGTTCTGGTTCAACCGTTTCTTGTCGTTTCTGTTTCAAACAGTTATCATTTATTTATATATTAGAAATTTATTGTATTAGATTTCCGTTGTATTATTTATGCAAATCTGTTGTAAAGTTTTATTTAATAGCTTCATGAACTACTATTGTATTATGTATTTTCCGCTGCGAGATATTATGTTACTCTATGTATGTGATCTGTGATTTGTTCTATTTACCTCAGAAGCTAATAACATTCTATCGTTTTGAATGGCTTGAGTTGGTTTAATTACCGGCTTGAATTGGACAAAAGATGGTATGTTACACTACTCCATTCCTCTGCCTCCCTCTTAAATAACCCTCTTCTCAGATAAAATTATAATAGAGTATTGAGGCTTGATTCTACATATATTTTCGGAGAGTATTCATCGCTAGAGAATATCTAATGGGGCTTTATTTGGATTGCTTAGAATCTATGAGTATATCCCAGTAATTGCAAGATCTGTAAATTTGAGGTTTATTTTTGACAATATAATAACTTGTAGATTTCTATTCTCTTTTTTGTCTAAATTTGAATCTGCTTCTATCCTCCTTTTGGTTATTTTTAGTAAATCCATTGCTGTAATTTTATTCAGTTGTTTATAACTTTTTTCTTCGTATGTAATTTATTTTAGTTCTGTATCAGCCTTATTCTTATTTCTGAGCTACTTTTGTCTATCTGAGTTTAGGCCATGAGAGAGCCTAGGCCATTTCCTTTTTATTTTTGACGTTGAGTTTAGTCCTTTTTGAGCCTAAACCTTTTATTCATTTTATATGTGGCGCAAGTTAGGTTAAAACATGTTATTGGACATTAATATCGCAATTGGATAATAATAATAAAATATGTATAAAAAGGATAAATGAGGATAAATTGAAACAGTAGAATAAAAAGGAAAATTGAAATACTAACTTTGATAACTGAATAAATGATAGATGCAAATGGCGAGGGTTGGGTTGTACAATTAAATTAAACAAAAGGGATGTTTATTTACAACCTGTAAATTAATGTTTACATACAACCTATGAAATGACAAAGAAGTTACATAAAGGGAAGTGACCTTATTAATAAACTTAAGAATGACATTAAGTTTAATTATTAAATTAATAAACAGGTGTAGTTGGAGTTCATTCCGGCAGCGAAGGCTGATTAGAAAAAATAAGTGGCTTGTAGTATTGGTTTGCTCCGGTAGTGAGAGTAGTTTGATTTGGGAAAAAAATAGACCAATTAAAATGATTAAAATGGGGGACTAAGTCTAGGGGTGGCTTATGTCGAATTGCATATTTTGGTTGGGGTTTTGTATTAGTCAGTATTCCTTTTTTATCACTACACCAAGGTCTCACGAAGAGGTGAAGGCACGCTTATACTGAACTGGGTAGTAAGAGGTCCAAACGTGGTAGGTACGTGAATGTTTTGGGGGATCGGTGAGCGTGCATCGCACCAATTACGGAATATAAGATGATGTTCCAGTGATAATCACTATTTCCTTAGAGCTAATGGGCCGAGTCTGATAAACCCGAGGCCATAGTTGACATATGTTATCACAACTGTGGTTTAGGAGCCGATTGATAGGTAGAATTAGGTTTTATCCTAATATATGAATTGAAGAAATTGGTGCAGAAATCAAATGATTTGACAATCGACTATCTTGTAGAAATACACTCTTCTTCTAAATTACCATATTGAGCTTCAATTTATTATCCTATCTAGATCTCCTCTTTTTCACTTATGCTAGTAATTACTGAACTCACCAGGCTTTATGTCTGACTAGTTTGTTTTCCCTTCTTCCTTCCTTTCCCCCTCAGGTTCTTAGGGTGGAGGATCTAACACTTGAGAGAGCTCTAACCAAGCTCAGTCCCTTGGAGATTATCATCTATCTTGTTCTTTATGCCTACATGTATTTTTCATGTTTTATCTACTTTATATTTTGATACTCTGATTTGTTGTTGTTGAGACGGCTATGGTTTTTCTTTTATGACTGATGATGTAATGACATTGGCCATTTTGCTTTAAATAAAAATTTAAATTCCACTGTGATTATTAATTGATGTCTTGTGAATCTTAGCCTCTGTGATGTTATTTTATACCTATACTCTTCGTATTTCTTAGTGAAATCCTCATATATGTCTTGTTAATAAATGTAGGGTGTTACAGAAAGTTAACGCTAAGGTTTACTAGTCCATTTCCAATTATTGAGCGTAATGGAAAGCTCGCTTATTGAGTGGATCTAGCTAAGAAGACGGTGTGATTGTGTGTACAATGTGTTTCATGTATCATTTCTATGGAAGTTTGTGCATGACTCGAATGTTGTAGTATCTCCTGATCAGATTGAGGATTTAGAGGTTGAGCCCAAAGATTCTAAGCCTCGTAAGCCGCTTCGCGGTGTGGGGAGTGACACGAAATAACTTAGGAGGAAGATCGTCAAGCTAGTAAAGGTACAATGGGGCAAGGACGATGATGGTTGCTCATGGGAAACAGAAGAGAGTATGAGGTTGACTCATCTAAAACCTTTTGAGTGGTATGTTCCATATATCGTATCTTACTTGTACCATTGTGTCTTGCACTATTAGAGTTACGCATGCTAGAATAGGATTTTGGTTGTGTGGATTGTTGGATGCTAAATTGCATGGTAGATTGACTACTTGTGAATGGTAGGAATGCAGGATACCTTATTCTCGTGTTTTCTTGGAATTTCATGGGCGAAATTCTTAAAAAAAGGGATAATGTAACGACTCATGTTTTACGTATCGAAGGATCATAAAGTAATTATATTTAGTTCCCTAGTGGTCAGAGCATTCTCAAATTTTAATATGTTGTTAATAGGGATGTGAGACATGTCCATGACTTTTACCAAACTTATGTTTTACCCTTATGAATATTGTTTTTGCTATAAATTTTTATAGAGATTGAATTATGTGCTAAAATGGGTCTCATTGGATTGGAATGATGGTTTACAATTCCGTAAAGTGGTTACATTAAATATTTGGTTTATCTGTTTGAGAGAAATCAATGTTTTAAGTTTCTGTTTCTATTAGGCAGACTAATTTCCTGCTAATAGGCTTATTAGAGAAGCCCTTAGACTAATGAATTACAGCTATAAATAGAGGGTTTAGTGAAAAAATTAATGATTTTTCCTTCATTCAAACATTTAGGCTTGTGTTCATGATTCTTCGGATTCGATTAAAATCCTAATTCTTCATTCTATCCATACTAATTCATCACCTATTGCATCAAGGGGCTAGATCACCATCCACGGAGGGTAGATCATATCACATTTCACATTTCACCAATTTTGGGAATTTGCATCGTTTTCCAGATATGAAATTGTAAGTATTGCATGGATCTTTAAATTGGTGAATAATAGATATCTCTCACATGAAAACTACATATTATATGGGGAAATTAGGATCAAATTCATGTTCTATATGTTAAGTTCTCCCTGGGTCTAATCATATATGTTCATTCAGTTTTACACACTGTAACATGACCTAATTTAATCACATGAACCAACAATTTGTTAGTTTAATCGTGTTCTTGCATATGCTTAGGTCCAAATCATGTTAGACTCATTGTTTATGATATATTTGCGGTATATGCATGTTTGTATGATCAAGATTTGGTGGATCACTCTTTGTTTTGATTGAATTAATTGCATTTCTTGAACCGTTTGTTAGAATTGTTTATTGTAGAACTTAGGATTGAAGAACAGAGCAATTCGAAGGTTCAGACGATTAGAATCAAACGAAACTTGGTGGAGGAGCTCTAGAGGATACCAGGATGACACTTAGAAAATTTCGTCTTAAAATCTTTTAAGTATATGGGCTGGTACCGGTCCATGACTTATGGACTTGTACCAATCCATTCGATAGGTTATATGGCTTCAAAACTTTATATTTGGGACTTGGGAGTTGGATTCGAGGCTACACCCAAATTTTCAAGTGGTTTGGATGGGTCGGTAGCAAGTTTTTTGAAGATTGGATGATGGATCGACATGAAGTATATGATGGAGTGAATAGTGTTTCGATTCTATGAACCGGTAGGAGATTTCAGTACAGCGATGGACCAATAGAAAGCTCTCGAAACATGGATGTACCGAAGTCCAACACTTAGCAAAATTCTGCTTAGTTTATGGACATTGATCCATGCTCGATGGATCAGTACCGACCCATAATGAAGCATTGCGAGACACTCATTTTTGGTGGGTGTGATGGCGTGACTACCTAAGGAGGTTTGGTGAAGTTTGGGAGTGAAAGGACTTTAGATGATCAAGATGCAACTCAATTAGGATGGTTACTTTGATTGTGAACTCAAGGAGTGGTCAAGGTAGAATTGATGTGATTTTGGTCGTGGGAGGATGCACAATACAATATGATGATGGATTGACTCGAGATGGGAGTTGATCATGGATGATAATGGAATTGTTCAGGAAGGGGCTTGAACTAAAGATGAAGTCATCGAGGATGATGGCTTGAAGATTTGAATTGAAGTGCCAAGGAATTATTAGTTGTCGAAGGTTCTAGCGGACTCAAAGCAGGGGTATCGTGGGGACGTCCATTAGGATCAAGGTTGATCGTGTTTCCTGGATCGAGACATATGAGTGATCTAGTTGTCTTAAATGATTGAGGTAAACATACAGTTGATGATGCATGGTAGTCTGACTAGAATCGGGGTTTTCCATTAACCCTTGAAAAACGACAAAAATCAGTCATTCAATGATTGATGTATTCAAGCTTTAGGGTGATAGCTAGAATATTGGATGTTATGGGTGCTATGGTTGATTGTGTGCTTTCTTTTCTATTTTCTCTGGGTAGGTTATGTAACGACCCAGGTTTTTGAACGATTAGTTTTAAATATTTAATATCGTTTTAAATATGGTGTTGATAATATAAAAAAAAAATTATATTGAATTTATCGATTAAATAATCGATATAGGATATAATTCAGATTTAAAACTGAATCGAAATGATTCAGTCGATCAATATAATTCTAGTTGAATATAGACGAGTTATTTTCAATGACTTTATTCGTTTATTTGATATTGATAGTCTGTATAAGCAAACGAATTAAATTTCAGAATATGCTCAGTTAAGTTTAGAATAACGTAAGAATCTGGTAGCATCGGTCGTTGTGTTAAATAGCGGTTCAGGGTTTTAATTTTAAGGACCACAAGATATTTAGCTTTTTAATCAAAATAAAAATACATCAGCCGACCTATTTAAAAATACAACCAACCTATAATTTTATCGCGCAGACCTAGTTTCTCTTCGAGTTGGAAAATTTGTCTCCTGCCATCGTTATCGAGCAAACAGCAAATTAATGGCCAAATTTAATTCCGCAGACATTCTGTCTGTTTTCGCTTCTATATATATTAGCCTATTAACTTCGTATACCCGTTCAATTCTTTTCCCTCTTTCATTCTACCTCCCAGAAATCGAAACCACAAAAAAAAAAAAAAAAGTAAAATCAAATCAGAAATCACAAAATCATATCACGATAAACCCTAGATCTCCCTGACGCTCGGCGGCAAGATGAAGGGGGTCGCGATGTGGTGTACGAGGGGTTCGACAGTGGGATTGGTGGGGTGTCGGCTTTGTTGAGTGTACGGTTGATTGCGGTTTCATGCTGAGGGAGGGCGGAGCTAGGATTAAGGGGAGACGCGATGAGGTGGGTATTCAAGTGGAGGCGAGATGATTACCAGGAAGTGCGATCCAGGAGGAGGTTAACGATGGTGGAAGGCGAATTGGAAGGATGCGAACGCATCCTGGGAGTCGCGATGGGGCTCATGTGAGCCGGAGCAACAACATTGAGTCGCGGTTCAGGCAAAGGGATTCCACATCAATTTTGGGATTTGCATCTTCGAAAGCAAGCATTGGGATTCGATGACGGTCATGTTAAAAATGCCTAAGGGAGTTTGCTGTTCTTTTGTTCTTGGAGAAGAAGAATTATTCGATAATATAAGGTAATAAATTCTAAAATTTGGTTAGTTAATATATTTTCTTATAAAATTAAAACATTTATTTCAGTTAGGATTTAATTAATATATGGGTTATAATTAAATCATTTTATTTGTTAGGATTAAATTAGTATCTCAGTTAAAATTTAATTTTTAGTTTAAACCTTGTAAGGATATTCAGTAGTTAATTTATAAAGTTCGGATTTTTCCTAGGCAAGGAGAAATCAAATGAAATCATCCGTGTGAAGTTCGAAGACTCGGAAATCGATAAAAGGGAATTGAAATTTGGTTTAAAGCGCAAAATAAAATCAGGTGAGTAAACCTCACTCACCTTTAGAATTATTTTTATTTCATTAAAAATAATTGTTTGTTGCTTGTGTGGATATTTTCTGGTTGCTTTATATATATTAGTTATTTAGGCTATATATATATATATTGGGTTGATTGATTGGTTGGATTCCCGCAGTATCATTAGCGGATGCCCGCAGTTTCATAGCGGATGATTACCCTATACGCCCCACGCTATGATTAGTGGATGACCTTCTATACCGCGATATTCTGCCATGAAGCAGAATGGGTATTATTTATGTGCTAACATCTGTGGATGCAGGAAAATAGGTTGGAGGAATCCAACTGGATTCCTCAAAAATATATTATCTATTTGTCTGTTCTGTTTGGTTTCATATATATGCATATATGATGTGTTAAAATCAAATAATTGGAAATTGATTGATTTGGTTGTTTAAATTATCACTGGGCTGAAGTCTAATTTATAAAAATATCATTGAAAGGATAGTGGAGATCTTAAAAGGAAAAATTCTATTTTTAAATAGAATTTGAATTTTAAATGGAAATAAAGATATAAACTTGTTTTTTTGAAAAATAAAACGAGTAGTTTCTTTATAAACGAAGTTTATAAATAGTTCTTTATAACGAAGTTATAAATGAAGTAAAAAGAATTATCATTTGATAATTCAAAAATAGAAATACCAGCGTGAGATGGGATTTTGAAATGAAATTTTCAAAATAGAATGTGAAATGAAATTTTTAAATATATAACTCAAATGAAAGTTGAGTATAATATTTGAATTTTAAAAGGAGTTTAAATGTTTGAATTTTAGAAGGGGATTGAATATTAGAAATTCAAATAGAAGTTCAAATAGAATTTGAATAGACGAGATTAGAATGGAAAATAGAATTTTTATTCAAGGAATAAAAATAAAATTTGAATTCAAAGGAATTCGAATAAAGAAAATTCAAATAAAGATTTGAACGTAGAATTTCAAAATAGAATTTGAAATATAGAATTTCAAAGAAGAATTCAAATGTGAAATTTGAATAAAGATTTGAATGGAATTCAAATATGAAATTTGAATTGAGAATTGAATAGAAATTCAAGTATTGAATTTGAACATGGAATTGAATACAGAAATTCAAGTAGAAATTTGAGTATGAGATTTCAAAATAGAATTTGAAATAAACTTTGAAAATAGAATTTCAAAGTAGAATGGGAAATAGAATTTCAAATAGGATTTCAAAATAGGAAATCCAAACGGTTTTGAAATGGAATTTGAATTCAAGGGAATTCAAATGAATTTGAATATTAGAAATTCAAATGGTATTGAAAATGAATTTGAATATTAGAAATTCAAATGGGGTCGGAAATGGAAAATGGAATTTGAATATAAGAGATTCAAATTGAATTCAAATCGGATTTGATCTATGGAATTTGAACATGAGATTCAAATGGGTTTTAAACTATGGAATTTTGAATATAGAATTTAAAAAGGAGTTTAAATATTTGAACTTCAATAGAATTCAAATATAGAAATGGAAATATAGAAGTTCAAATGGAATTTAAGTATAAAGTTTGAATAAAAGAATTCAAATGAATTCAAGTATTGAATTTGAATATAGGGAATTCAAATAGAAATTTAAGTATTGAATTTGAATATCAAATAGAAAAGGGATTGAAATTTGAATATGGAATTCAAAGTGAGATTGGAATTTGAATCAAGGAATTCAAATAAGGCTAAAACGAAGTTGAATTCATTTTTAAGAAGTTTATAAAGTTTATATATAAATATAATTAAAACGAACTCGCCGCAGCGCTGCAGTTCGTAAAATAGCGATTCGAACTTCAATCGAGTATACAGGACTCAATTGAAGTCGGAATTCTTCGAAACAAGAAACGTCAGGACCGATTTGATAATAGTTTTCTAATGAAGGAGAAAAATCTGAATTTCGTCGTATAGATTTTGAGATATGTCAAAATCAAATTTTCAGAAAAACAGCGCCAGAACCATTATAAAACCATAACGGTTTATTTAATGATATTAAAGGATTTTAAGCAAATAAAAATCGAAATTTCTATTTAGAAAATCCATATTTGAGTTATAAAATATATGTAAACTCCAGTGGAGTAATGGGTTGATTTTTGAAACAGAAATCAGATTTTTGATTTATTAAATGGAGTTAACTAATTCGAATAGAAATTAGTTAACGAGTTTTCGAAGGGAAATTGGGCTTTGAATAAGCGAATTCGATTTGAAAATTTATATTCGAAATCAAACAGGAAACTAGGATTGAAGTTGAAATTCAATTTGGTTGTAAGCAAGTTAAACATTTTATTTGAACGTGTTATGTTCAAACAAAGAAGTGAAATAGGCAAAAGGGCTAATTAAAGAATAATTGAGCGAAACTGAATTCAAACGATTCAAAACTGAATTCAAACGATTAGATAGTGTTGAATTGAATTGGAAACAGGTGAACAGGTGTTAAACAGATATGGGATGGAGTATATGAAGATTTTTATTTTTATGTGCTCGACAAAAAGGTACATGTTTAATTCATATATGGGTTTTATGCGCCGTATCGGCAAGCCGCTTGGCTTTTCCTTTTTCTTTTTGAGATTAGAAGATACCGGGAAGCTATTTGAAATTTCCCGATGCTCCCGATACAGGGGAGGTTATGGCGAATTTTTCCGGAAATTTAAGGAGTTAGAATATTTTTAAGATATTTTGATAATTTGAAATCATTGCATCGACGTATTGAATTCGATAGTAAAGTGAATATAAAAATCGAATGTTGTAAACAAAAAGGGGATAGAGATAAGTGATTGGAATTGTTTCCAATTGCAAATAGAGATTTTCTAATATATAGAAAATAAAAGAAGTTGATGTTTGGAAACGTTTTCCAAATGGCATAAGAGGCAAGATGATTATTGAAATATTTGGGTAAACAAATATTGTTAGGGAAATAGAGAAGTGGTTTAATTAATGAAATATTAATTAAAAGAGCCCAGTGATTTGTTTGTTATGTTGATTGAACACTTGTTTTTATTCGATAGTTAAATCACAGACTATCGAAGTTTTTGACCATCGTTGTCAATATGGAGAGACCGGTTGGATTATTATCCGAAGAACCACTCCGTATTGGCATAAGCGTTGCGAACCAAGTATGCTGAATATATTGAAGACGGAGTGAAGTGCAAGGGCTTTTCTATTTATAGGAATAGTGCCTTCGATTTCGTTCAATCCCAGAACGAACGTAAATGGACGAATGTCTGACAAAGTATTTCCAATGATCAAATGGGTTGGTCTGTATGAATATATATGGTTGCAACGGATTTATCCCTTAGCATAATATCCAGAATATTTGTGCAAACTCAACTAGTGATTAACGGATCTGACAATGTGGCATTCAAAGTGATTGTGTTATCAAGGAATGGTAAGTAATCGTAGCCTCAGGCCTCAACAACCGGGAAAGGACAAAAATCGGGCAGGCAGCATGGCTATGTGGGTCGCACCCATTAGGGTGTATAATCACCTATCTAGAGAAATTCCTTTTGTTTCTAAATCTATCGATTCTGCCCATTCGGGAAACGGTGGTTTGAGTCCAACCGTTGGTGATATACATTCGATACACTCAAGCGAAATGAGTGGTCGGTCATGTGTGGGCCGGGTTACAAGATGTTCTTGTTGAACCCAGGTGTATTCGCCTCTAGAGATACATCATCGGAAGGTGGTTCCATACCTTGTCATGTTGGAAATCCAATCTCCAATAAGCGCCATGCGGTTTTTGATTTTATAATATATATGTAGAGCGTGAGATGCAAGCGTTCTGCTATTTGGTTATTTACTTGATGTAGACATTATTATAATATCACTGGATTTTCGTATCAAAGTGTTTTGGGTTATAGTAAGGTAAAAACCGTCTGTGTTTATGTGTGGGCTGGTCTTACTATTATCTTTTCTTTAGAAAAGAGTTTTGAAAGTTAAGCAAGTGGTTGGAGTTTACTCACACCAGTCCCATGACTGACCCAGAGTTTATTTTGTTTTGTTTTTCCCTAAACTCTTGGGTGCCCAAATTTGTACGGGCAGTCAAGTGTTTCAGGCTTTTACAGATACACTTGGAGGAGCTTGAAGCTGGAGGCTTCAACGTTAGTTATTTAGAGTTACTTCCGCTGAATCAAATGTTGTGTGCACTCTGATAATGATGTATGTATATACAGTCAAAATTTTGTATTTCAGAAGCTATTCTCTATATTATATTTTATTCCGCTACGATGTGAGGTTCTGTGTTGTGTTTATGTTCTTCTTCTTCTTCTATTCTAAGTTCTATCTCATCTATTCTCACCCTCTAACTTCTTTCTAATAATGAGTCGTATTTCTGTGTTATTTGGGTTGGACGTGTGGTGTATTTAGTCAACTCAGGTAGCACGGATTTGCGGGCCATTACAGTTGGTATCAGAGCTTAGGTTGAGTGAATACCTAGGCTTTGTGGAGTTGTGCTCATTAAAGATAGGGTCAGCAGTACCCTAGAATGAGTTGAGCGTATATATACAAGAGAGCGTATTTGTAAATTGATATAAAAGTTGTTTTATATTGTGTTGACTAGTCTGTGAGTGGTTTATGAATTCTGGTCGAATCGTGGGACGCCACGAAGTCGATAGGGATTTCTAAACACTTGAACAGAAAATACGACATGATATTGATTTTAAGTGGGTGAATGAAATAATTTTACCCAAAAATTCTATTTTGATATAGAAAGAATAATTTTCTGAAATTATTATAATATATGGATGTGTTGATTGTTAGGATTATAATCAATGAGATTATAAAATTGGAATGGTTATTAATAACCCAAATAGAAATTGTATAGGAATTAAATATACAAATGAGATGAATTAGAATTTAATTCAGAACAGAATTTGAAATTTAAATCCTGGGAGGTTTGGAAAATATTTTCAAAGTATATTAAATAATATAGCATTGTTTGTAAAGGATTTAAATAAATACCATCTTTGAATGGATTTTAGAAATAATAAAGCACTGAACTCACTCCAGTGGCTGGGAAGTAATTCTGATGATGATTGCAACATCATCAGTGTTCATTTCCGAGTTTCTAAGTGATGGATTGCTACCTTAGAAGAGTTTTGATGGAAATTGATTTGGAAGAAGACAAGCCGATTTAGAAAATTCAAATATTTTGAATTTGAAAAGATTATAAATATATGTACATGTTTAAGTGATTTCAAAGGAATTTGAAATGAAAACCCTGGGAATTGAATTCTGGAATTGGAATTTAACTTAAGCTAGTTAAATGGATCAAGGTGGATAAATTGAATCAGAATCAAGTTGAATGAATTAGAATGCATATGAAAGAAAACCAAAGGTTTTAGTGGAATTAAATTTGTTAAAATATGTGGAGTTGAGTTTCAACATAAGTGAGATTTTAAAAAGTAATGGATTTGTACCATTTTTCCTACCTTAGCAATTTCGAGGACGAAATTATTTTAAGGGGGAAAGAATGTAACGACCCAGGTTTTTGAACGATTAGTTTTAAATATTTAATATCGTTTTAAATATGGTGTTGATAATATAAAAAAAAAATTTATATTGAATTTATCGATTAAATAATCGATATAGGATATAATTCAGATTTAAAACTGAATCGAAATGATTCAGTCGATCAATATAATTCTAGTCGAATATAGACGAGTTATTTTCAATGACTTTATTCGTTTATTTGATATTGATAGTCTGTATAAGCAAACGAATTAAATTTCAGAATATGCTCAGTTAAGTTTAGAATAACGTAAGAATCTGGTAGCATCGGTCGTTGTGTTAAATAGCGGTTCAGGGTTTTAATTTTAAGGACCACAAGATATTTAGCTTTTTAATCAAAATAAAAATACATCAGCCGACCTATTTAAAAATACAACCAACCTATAATTTTATCGCGCAGACCTAGTTTCTCTTCGAGTTGGAAAATTTGTCTCCTGCCATCGTTATCGAGCAAACAGCAAATTAATGGCCAAATTTAATTCCGCAGACATTCTGTCTGTTTTCGCTTCTATATATATTAGCCTATTAACTTCGTATACCCGTTCAATTCTTTTCCCTCTTTCATTCTACCTCCCAGAAATCGAAACCACAAAAAGAAAAAAGAAAAAAAAAGTAAAATCAAATCAGAAATCACAAAATCATATCACGATAAACCCTAGATCTCCCTGACGCTCGGCGGCAAGATGAAGGGGGTCGCGATGTGGTGTACGAGGGGTTCGACAGTGGGATTGGTGGGGTGTCGGCTTTGTTGAGTGTACGGTTGATTGCGGTTTCATGCTGAGGGAGGGCGGAGCTAGGATTAAGGGGAGACGCGATGAGGTGGGTATTCAAGTGGAGGCGAGATGATTACCAGGAAGTGCGATCCAGGAGGAGGTTAACGATGGTGGAAGGCGAATTGGAAGGATGCGAACGCATCCTGGGAGTCGCGATGGGGCTCATGTGAGCTGGAGCAACAACATTGAGTCGCGGTTCAGGCAAAGGGATTCCACATCAATTTTGGGATTTGCATCTTCGAAAGCAAACATTGGGATTCGATGACGGTCATGTTAAAAATGCCTAAGGGAGTTTGCTGTTCTTTTGTTCTTGGAGAAGAAGAATTATTCGATAATATAAGGTAATAAATTCTAAAATTTGGTTAGTTAATATATTTTCTTATAAAATTAAAACATTTATTTCAGTTAGGATTTAATTAATATATGGGTTATAATTAAATCATTTTATTTGTTAGGATTAAATTAGTATCTCAGTTAAAATTTAATTTTTAGTTTAAACCTTGTAAGGATATTCAGTAGTTAATTTATAAAGTTCGGATTTTTCCTAGGCAAGGAGAAATCAAATGAAATCATCCGTGTGAAGTTCGAAGACTCGGAAATCGATAAAAGGGAATTGAAATTTGGTTTAAAGCGCAAAATAAAATCAGGTGAGTAAACCTCACTCACCTTTAGAATTATTTTTATTTCATTAAAAATAATTGTTTGTTGCTTGTGTGGATATTTTCTGGTTGCTTTATATATATTAGTTATTTAGGCTATATATATATATATATTGGGTTGATTGATTGGTTGGATTCCCGCAGTATCATTAGCGGATGCCCGCAGTTTCATAGCGGATGATTACCCTATACGCCCCACGCTATGATTAGTGGATGACCTTCTATACCGCGATATTCTGCCACGAAGCAGAATGAGTATTATTTATGTGCTAACATCTGTGGATGCAGGAAAACAGGTTGGAGGAATCCAACTGGATTCCTCAAAAATATATTATCTATTTGTCTGTTCTGTTTGGTTTCATATATATGCATATATGATGTGTTAAAATCAAATAATTGGAAATTGATTGATTTGGTTGTTTAAATTATCACTGGGCTGAAGTTTAATTTATAAAAATATCATTGAAAGGATAGTGGAGATCTTAAAAGGAAAAATTCTATTTTTAAATAGAATTTGAATTTTAAATGGAAATAAAGATATAAACTTGTTTTTTTGAAAAATAAAACGAGTAGTTTCTTTATAAACGAAGTTTATAAATAGTTCTTTATAACGAAGTTATAAATGAAGTAAAAAGAATTATCATTTGATAATTCAAAAATAGAAATACCAGCGTGAGATGGGATTTTGAAATGAAATTTTCAAAATAGAATGTGAAATGAAATTTTTAAATATATAACTCAAATGAAAGTTGAGTATAATATTTGAATTTTAAAAGGAGTTTAAATGTTTGAATTTTAGAAGGGGATTGAATATTAGAAATTCAAATAGAAGTTCAAATAGAATTTGAATAGACGAGATTAGAATGGAAAATAGAATTTTTATTCAAGGAATAAAAATAAAATTTGAATTCAAAGGAATTCGAATAAAGAAAATTCAAATAAAGATTTGAACATAGAATTTCAAAATAGAATTTGAAATATAGAATTTCAAAGAAGAATTCAAATGTGAAATTTGAATAAAGATTTGAATGGAATTCAAATATGAAATTTGAATTGAGAATTGAATAGAAATTCAAGTATTGAATTTGAACATGGAATTGAATACAGAAATTCAAGTAGAAATTTGAGTATGAGATTTCAAAATAGAATTTGAAATAAACTTTGAAAATAGAATTTCAAAGTAGAATGGGAAATAGAATTTCAAATAGGATTTCAAAATAGGAAATCCAAACGGTTTTGAAATGGAATTTGAATTCAAGGGAATTCAAATGAATTTGAATATTAGAAATTCAAATGGTATTGAAAATGAATTTGAATATTAGAAATTCAAATGGGGTCGGAAATGGAAAATGGAATTTGAATATAAGAGATTCAAATTGAATTCAAATCGGATTTGATCTATGGAATTTGAACATGAGATTCAAATGGGTTTTAAACTATGGAATTTTGAATATAGAATTTAAAAAGGAGTTTAAATATTTGAACTTCAATAGAATTCAAATATAGAAATGGAAATATAGAAGTTCAAATGGAATTTAAGTATAAAGTTTGAATAAAAGAATTCAAATGAATTCAAGTATTGAATTTGAATATAGGGAATTCAAATAGAAATTTAAGTATTGAATTTGAATATCAAATAGAAAAGGGATTGAAATTTGAATATGGAATTCAAAGTGAGATTGGAATTTGAATCAAGGAATTCAAATAAGGCTAAAACGAAGTTGAATTCATTTTTAAGAAGTTTATAAAGTTTATATATAAATATAATTAAAACGAACTCGCCGCAGCGCTGCAGTTCGTAAAATAGCGATTCGAACTTCAATCGAGTATACAGGACTCAATTGAAGTCGGAATTCTTCGAAACAAGAAACGTCAGGACCGATTTGATAATAGTTTTCTAATGAAGGAGAAAAATCTGAATTTCGTCGTATAGATTTTGAGATATGTCAAAATCAAATTTTCAGAAAAACAGCGCCAGAACCATTATAAAACCATAACGGTTTATTTAATGATATTAAAGGATTTTAAGCAAATAAAAATCGAAATTTCTATTTAGAAAATCCATATTTGAGTTATAAAATATATGTAAACTCCAGTGGAGTAATGGGTTGATTTTTGAAACAGAAATCAGATTTTTGATTTATTAAATGGAGTTAACTAATTCGAATAGAAATTAGTTAACGAGTTTTCGAAGGGAAATTGGGCTTTGAATAAGCGAATTCGATTTGAAAATTTATATTCGAAATCAAACAGGAAACTAGGATTGAAGTTGAAATTCAATTTGGTTGTAAGCAAGTTAAACATTTTATTTGAACGTGTTATGTTCAAACAAAGAAGTGAAATAGGCAAAAGGGCTAATTAAAGAATAATTGAGCGAAACTGAATTCAAACGATTCAAAACTGAATTCAAACGATTAGATAGTGTTGAATTGAATTGGAAACAGGTGAACAGGTGTTAAACAGATATGGGATGGAGTATATGAAGATTTTTATTTTTATGTGCTTGACAAAAAGGTACATGTTTAATTCATATATGGGTTTTATGCGCCGTATCGGCAAGCCGCTTGGCTTTTCCTTTTTCTTTTTGAGATTAGAAGATACCGGGAAGCTATTTGAAATTTCCCGATGCTCCCGATACAGGGGAGGTTATGGCGAATTTTTCCGGAAATTTAAGGAGTTAGAATATTTTTAAGATATTTTGATAATTTGAAATCATTGCATCGACGTATTGAATTCGATAGTAAAGTGAATATAAAAATCGAATGTTGTAAACAAAAAGGGGATAGAGATAAGTGATTGGAATTGTTTCCAATTGCAAATAGAGATTTTCTAATATATAGAAAATAAAAGAAGTTGATGTTTGGAAACGTTTTCCAAATGGCATAAGAGGCAAGATGATTATTGAAATATTTGGGTAAACAAATATTGTTAGGGAAATAGAGAAGTGGTTTAATTAATGAAATATTAATTAAAAGAGCCCAGTGATTTGTTTGTTATGTTGATTGAACACTTATTTTTATTCGATAGTTAAATCACAGACTATCGAAGTTTTTGACCATCGTTGTCAATATGGAGAGACCGGTTGGATTATTATCCGAAGAACCACTCCGTATTGGCATAAGCGTTGCGAACCAAGTATGCTGAATATATTGAAGACGGAGTGAAGTGCAAGGGCTTTTCTATTTATAGGAATAGTGCCTTCGGTTTCGTTCAATCCCAGAACGAACGTAAATGGACGAATGTCTGACAAAGTATTTCCAATGATCAAATGGGTTGGTCTGTATGAATATATATGGTTGCAACGGATTTATCCCTTAGCATAATATCCAGAATATTTGTGCAAACTCAACTAGTGATTAACGGATCTGACAATGTGGCATTCAAAGTGATTGTGTTATCAAGGAATGGTAAGTAATCGTAGCCTCAGACCTCAACAACCGGGAAAGGACAAAAATCGGGCAGGCAGCATGGCTATGTGGGTCGCACCCATTAGGGTGTATAATCACCTATCTAGAGAAATTCCTTTTGTTTCTAAATCTATCGATTCTGCCCATTCGGGAAACGGTGGTTTGAGTCCAACCGTTGGTGATATACATTCGATACACTCAAGCGAAATGAGTGGTCGGTCATGTGTGGGCCGGGTTACAAGATGTTCTTGTTGAACCCAGGTGTATTCGCCTCTAGAGATACATCATCGGAAGGTGGTTCCATACCTTGTCATGTTGGAAATCCAATCTCCAATAAGCGCCATGCGGTTTTTGATTTTATAATATATATGTAGAGCGTGAGATGCAAGCGTTCTGCTATTTGGTTATTTACTTGATGTAGACATTATTATAATATCACTGGATTTTCGTATCAAAGTGTTTTGGGTTATAGTAAGGTAAAAACCGTCCGTGTTTATGTGTGGGTTGGTCTTACTATTATCTTTTCTTTAGAAAAGAGTTTTGAAAGTTAAGCAAGTGGTTGGAGTTTACTCACACCAGTCCCATGACTGACCCAGAGTTTATTTTGTTTTGTTTTTCCCTAAACTCTTGGGTGCCCAAATTTGTACGGGCAGTCAAGTGTTTCAGGCTTTTACAGATACACTTGGAGGAGCTTGAAGCTGGAGGCTTCAACGTTAGTTATTTAGAGTTACTTCCGCTGAATCAAATGTTGTGTGCACTCTGATAATGATGTATGTATATACAGTCAAAATTTTGTATTTCAGAAGCTATTCTCTATATTATATTTTATTCCGCTGCGATGTGAGGTTCTGTGTTGTGTTTATGTTCTTCTTCTTCTTCTATTCTAAGTTCTATCTCATCTATTCTCACCCTCTAACTTCTTTCTAATAATGAGTCGTATTTCTGTGTTATTTGGGTTGGACGTGTGGTGTATTTAGTCAACTCAGGTAGCACGGATTTGCGGGCCATTACAGGTTATCACCGTAGGTCGTCAAACAGAAGCGAAATTAGGGGATGTCCTTTCCTACTCTTTGGAGTATCATATTATAGATGATTATCATGTGCTAACTTTGTGGTTGCTGGACAAATCAGGTGATTAAATTGTCTATACTAATATATCTTGTGTAATTATTGTTATTTATCCTTTCGCTCACTAAGATTGTTGTCTGACTCAAGGTTTTATATTTCCTCTTATTAACCTAGGCTGCTCATCAATATTTTTGGTGAGTAGGCTGAGATAGCAGGTAACTGGTTTTGGTGCCGGTGATGTTGTGCGATGACGAGGAGAAGGCTAACGTACTATGTATATGTTATATATATATATATATATATATATATATATATTCTTTTGTTTACGCTGTTTGTTGGTGAAATTTGATACTTTGAGAGATATATATAGTGAGGCTTGATGTAAGAATTACTCATTTATACTAATGTTTTGTATTGGTAACTCAGAGATGTTATTGAGATTGGGGTTTTCGTTCTATTATGCTTCATTATTGTATCCTCTTTTATATATCCTATTACATGTTATCTATGCGCTGCGAGTTATACGACATGTTATGTTTTGACTTATTCTCCCTTAATGATTGTCCCATATCAGTCTGACACGTCATACAATGCATTTTTCGTTAGTTTAGTGTGGGAGTTACGGGGCGATCATCAGATATATTTTACAGTTAAATGACATAAACGATATAAATTGCTAAATAAATGACAGAAATGAAGATGTATATACCCGATTCAGATTGAGTATCATATCTCGAGGATAAGCAGATTACATTGAATTTTTAATATAAATTGCTAAATAGATGACATAAATGGAAATGACATAAAAGATGTAAACAACGATAAATATATTTGGTTTAATAGTTACATATTTCGTAACGCACCAATAATACAACATAGTTATATAAATTGCAAAATATATGTCATGTTGCATAATTAAATGACTACCAAACTAATACTCATCATTTACATCAATCATCGTCGTCTTCTGATTCAGATTCGACATCTTGTTCCATGATATTTTTCTCCGTGCTCTCAAACACTTCTACCAAAATGTTTGATTCATCAATCAGAGGTCCAAAACCCGTAAGTTCGTCTGTAATTATCGTTGTTTTTCTCAAGATTTGCCTGATAAGCTTGTTCGTGTGGAATATTCTTCTCATTGAATGTAAATCCGTCCTTTGTCTTTAAAACTCTTGTCCATTCTGTATCTTTTTTATAGACGGATAAAGAGTGTAATGAACTTGCAATGATTGTTTGGCTAGTATAAAATAATCATACTTATGATAATGCGATGCATGCTTTATTTCGATAAGTTTATAATCCTTCTATACATTAATTTCAGAACCTAAAACATTGCTAAACCAATTTCGTCTACACATAAACACCTCCTCCACAGGTCATGAGAAACACGACAATAGCAAACTTTATGTTAAAACACCATAAAAATCATTTATATGATTTTCTGGATCATCACTACCTTTAACCAATACATCTATTTCACAAATATAGAAATATTTTCAAGTATGTCACATTTTATTTTCCAATGTATTGATACAAAAAGTTATACACGTCAATTTTACCCCACTTAAGAATACAATATAGAAGTGTTGATTCATGGTTATCTTTTTTTCATGGTCTGTCATCCTACTTCCTATTACAAATATATTAAACACTTACATTTCGTACATTATTTCATTTAAAACAATTCAATAAAATTTAAATAACACTTCCCTTTTGTTTCCTGCATTGTACACAAATGCGTGTACGTAAGAAACAGAAAAGAAAAGTTATGGTGAAATTCTTTGAACCGTTTGAAACGAAGTAATATACGAAATATAATTGCTTACTGTGTTTATAACTTGTCCATTACAAGGAAAAATCCAACAAGCATTGTACTAGATGAATACAAATGGTCGTTTTATGACAAAAATGACTATTTAAATAACAATCATCTACAACACCCATCGGACGGGGCCAAAAACCCTCTAAGGGACATAAGTCAATATTTGTACATTTTACAAAAAAGAACATATTTTTACTAATTTTATATATTTTAAAAAATATTTTAATTTACCACATTTGTTCGACGTATTTCATCGAGTTAAGCTTGGTTTAGTATTGTTGCCATTTTCCAATACACACAAATCGATTTTAGACCCATGCATTCGTTGTTGTTGCATAAGTCAAAATGCGTATAATACAATGATAGAACTGACGCATATATACAATGATAGAACCGACACATATAATATAATGATAGGACCAACACATATATACAATGCTTTACATATACACAAACAACCATAAATTATACATACATTTTACAATTTGATAATAACATATGAAATATGTATAAAAGAGAATGCTATATTCCATTACCATGCTATTGGAAACAATTCTAATCACTAATTAGCCCTAATTTATCAATTTATGCAAATTTATGTTCAAAGTAAAAAATTAGATTTTTAATCAAAATAAGAGATCATTGCTGAAATAGATTGTTGTAGGCATTGATTGTGCAGCTGGGGAGGTCCAAGAGGTTAGAAATGACGTTTTGAAACTTGAATTGGGGAAAAAGCATTTTGGAAGGAAAAAAAATTCATGCTGGAATGAGGAAGAAGAAGACTCGGTTGTTGCGGGTTATACGTGGTTTTCTGAAGGTTTTTGATGGTCGCCGACAGCCCATTACAACACATTGGAAATTGGCCGTCGGAAGTTGATGCTCCTCCTATCAAAATAATAAGATTTTCTAGTAGTGTTCTCTCCTGTTATTTAGGAATAGTTAGCTCCTAACATTTGGTATGGGCATTTAAAGTCTACACAATTATCTAGGAATAGTTAGCTCCCAACATTTTGCATTTGAGTCTACATATTCAAATTAATTGCAAAACCCAAAATTTAAGTAATTTAAATAAATTTAATTAACTAATATTTCTTTCAAATATTAAAGAATAACAAATTTATGTTTTTTTCATTAAAGACGTACACTTCAGAATTTCTATAATTATTTCAGTTCCTCTCAATTCTTTTATAATATTTTACATTTTGTACCATATACCGGTTGTGTAGCTCCAGACTACACACCCGTCTTCCTCTAAAAATATTTTGTACCATATTTTATAATCATACTTAATATCAAAATTATTTAAGTAGCTATAGCAAATTATTATTCATTGATTCAGCTAATAAATCACATCAAAATTAACCATATTCATATTAATGAATAATAAAATAAAAATCCAAATATATAGACACGTCAATTACAGAACATAAATAGCAATCACAAGTTCAAAGTTTAACTCATTTACATCAATACATTTACCATGTACCGCATTGTAATATTAATATCGAGCGCCTATATTTCAAAATTTATTTAGTTACTTACAGGATGCCCCCACAATATCACTTAGCTTTCTACATTTAAGTACATATGTTTAAATTTATTATGTGGTTTAGAATTTAACAAATGAATTCAACCAATAAATTATTGTTAGTTCACCTAATTAGCGCTAAATATGATGTTTTAAAATGCATGTCATGTTCATTTAAACAAACAGGGCAAAATTAATTTTTCATTTAAGTATAAAGTCGAATAAATCACACAATTTAAAGAAATATATGTAAACAAAATAACAAATTTAATATATTATACACTTTATCTTGATAAATTTATCATAAATTGGAAAAAACAACTTTAGCTTCGAATACCTAAATTTTAGCATTTATACAATTATTTGCCGAACCTTCTCAAAATTTTCATAATTTTTTATACTAAAATCCGTATGTTTAAACTGCTAGTGAAATCTTAAATTCTAATTATTCAAATAATCTAAGTGAATATGTAGTCAGTTTACTGATCACTTTTAAAAATATACACAATTTTACTGCATATATTCATAATTAAAAGAGCGTAGTTTTCGATGCGACTATAAAGATACATAAATCACATAACGCAAGTTATGAATATCAACTATTGCGATGAACTTAATTTGTAAATCAGTTGTGATTGTTTATATCTCTACTTAGACACAAACCGAGGGACACAAATTTTCACCTATGGATTGCCCCCTGATCTCCACCTCTCACATAAGAACAAGCTGATTCAGTGGTTGAGATTTCGTGTCCTTTCATTTGTGTCTAAATAGATGCTTTCATATATGTATATATATGAGGAGAAATCGAGGGCACCCCTGTTTGTGGCACCCCTACTGCACTCATACCCTACCGTGAGCTACGACGATTCAAATCCAACGAGAATTTGTAGATGTTGAATCATATATATTAGCATCTATCCAAATTTTGAGCTTATTCCGACATTCGTATAATAATATATTTGATGTTTAAATTTAACGATTTGAATAAATGTCTAAATAGTGAATAATTGAGCTATGATTTTGAAAAAGCTACGAATGTCAGAATGAGCTCAAATTTTGGATAGATCCTTATATATGTGTGGATTGAACATCTACAAATTCTCGTTGATTTGGATCGCCGTAGCTCACGAACGGATAGGGGTGCAACAGGGGTGCCCCCGATCGCTCCTCTCTCTATATACACACACACACATACACACACACACACACTATATAGTTAAACTAAGTTTGCAATTTTACATTTAACTTATTCAAACAAATTCTATTAATTGTTATTTGCTAATTCATCGAATAAATTGCTAATATACATCAATTTCAACATGTATAGTATGTTCAGATTAATAAAAATGATCTAAGAAAATTATTAAATACACACACATAAACATTGCTCGTATAAGCTATAAAACATGCATTGTAAACAAACAGTAATAATAATTTTAATTAATAGTTTATATATGTCACATCAAAGTTTATCATATATTTCAAAATAAAATTCTCATTTTAACATTAATAATAAATACTATTATTAATAACATTATCGTTTGCCGCGCATCGGTTATTCGCTAGTGTGAATATAATTCATTCAAATTGAATAATTAAACTAATATATTCAGATAAATAACTGCTCAATTATTTTTCCACATTTATATTAAATTAAGTTTGATGTTAAGGATACCCTAATTTACACTTTCTAATACCACATATAAAAATAATAAACACAGTAAATTTTATGTAATTTTTAATATCAAACACATTTCATAAGCAATCAACCACTATGTAAATCATTTTGCATGACAAACAAAAGCCGAATATTAGGAATAATGTAATATCAAACGCTAAGGTATTTCTTAGTAATGATATTTAAAAAAAGAAAACCAAATCCCCTTAACAACACACTAAGGGTGCGTTTGTGACGAACGATAACGGGGAATTTGAGCGTGTCATTTAAGTATGGCACCGCTGTAAACAGGGAATGCTTTTTTTGCTACGAATGGGGTATTTGAGCGTGGTACTTAAACGAGGTATTTATTTGTTTTGAATTAATTAAATACTAATTGCAAAAAAGAAAACGATTATATTTCATTAAACGAACGGAAATACAAACGCAAATACAAACGGAAATACGACTATACACTGAAAATAAAACAAGTATATAAAAACTACAAATGATGATGATGCTCTAATCTCCTCAACTCCGCTAAAATAAACCCTCATACATCATCGTTGTTAAATTTGTCTATAATCTTCATATTTTGTGGATCATCGCGGAAATTAATCATAATTTCACATCGCTCGACATCTGACACTGCTCGAACAATATTGTAGCAACGGGAAACAATGTCCGACAAATGGGGTGTCACAAAAGAGCGGTTCGAACTGCCACGCTCGGTGTGTCTGCGCCTAAAGGGCAGAGCAGAAGGCGGGTTGCCAGTAGTCATCCAATCGGAATAATAACAAGTGTTCGCAGCTGTGAAAGAAGCAGTAGGTGCAGGTGGCGGTGCAGGTTTAATAGAAGGGATCGGCTAGTGGCAAGCAGGCGTACCTAAACAACCACCAAAAAGAATGTTTCGCTCCTGAAACTTCATCAGTGCACTTCTTATGAATTGTTTATATGGTATGACTGTGCTGTTGGTCCACCACTCGTCAACACCGTCGAACCTATCGTTCGCTGGATCCCATTCTCCGCTCGGTGTCCGCAGCAGTCTGTCCCAATCACGAAATAATTGTTTTACATTGTTCCGCTTGTTTTTAGTCTGGTCTCTGTATAAACCAGATTAAAATAGTTAAGGCTGTCACGACCGTCCCATAAGAACAGCTAACACCACATGTTCGCTCTTTCAAATACTCAATACACATATCAATAGAAGTAGCCTCTCATTCCTCTGTTCAATTGGCAAAAGGTTAGGAATTAGCATAACTAGAATCTAAAGACATACTGGAAAATAGAAAAAATCAGAAAAATTCCCAAAAAATATATATTAAATAATTAAGAAAAATAAACACAACGGTGTACAGAAAAACCTGTTTGCAGCTTTGTTCATCGCGAAAAAAACGAAAATGGGAGAGGAAGCAAGGGGGAAGGCTGGCTAGATTAGGGAAAAAGAGATGGAGGGGGATGGGGGAGATTTTATATAGAATGAATCGTAACGTTGTAAAATGAACCATTGCGTCCGACGGTAACAGTTCATTTCATAACGTTCTAATTCGTTTCATTTTACCATTCCAAACGGTGCTAAACGCATCGGGAACGTGCCAGAATCCTACTTCGAACAACACCTAAATTAATACATTCTGATTATATTAAATGACGATTACCTTAAATGATATGTAACCTTCATATAAGGAAAAATTGCCGGTTTAGGCCCGTTTTGAGAACTTATAACGGAAATAGGCCAGTTTTAAAACTAATTACAGTTTTAGGCCACTTTTCATAAACTAACATTATCCTAGATAACGCCAGTTCTTTTTTTTTAATTTCGAAGACGTTATTTGAGATAACGCTTTAAAGAAGCGTTATCTGTGATAATGCCGATAAGTGTATAAACCTTTCTTTCTTTCCTCATATCCACTTCCTTTATACTTTCAGCAAAATAAGAAATTTTTTGCGCCTCTATCATTTCTAGGCTAAAAATCGGATTTTTCCTCTACAAATAACTTCAATGGCCTCCTTTTATTGTCAACAGCCTCCTATTAGTAAGTTTACCTAGCTTTGTTGTTTAAAGTTTGTAATTTCTTAAATTTAGGGTTTTCATGTTTATGGATTTCTACTTTAGTCCCTTCTTTTGTGGAATGGATGTGTTTTTAAGTTCCTGCGGTGTACCAGTTACAGTTTACACCAACAATTTCACGATTTTTGGTTTTGTATGTGTATGTTTAAAGTTAAATTATGGATTAAAGTTCAAACTATCTATATTTAGTTGTGTAGATGTTTGTGTTTGTGCATGTGTATGTTCATGTTTATACATTAGTGAGTAAAGTTCCAATTTCCCATATTTAGTATGTGTATTTTGTATGTGTATGTTTAAAGTTAAATATATGAGTAATTTTCAAATTATCCATATTAAGTTACGTATTTGTTGATTGGGTTATGTACTAACGTATGTTTCTTAACTGTTTATAGACTGTGAAGAGATGGAACATAGAACATACATGTATTCATCCAAGGTGTACAAAGTAGATTAAGCGTGACCAAGCTGAAGGTTTTAACTTAATTTCCTGTTCAGAATTTTGTCGGCTATCCACCAGGTGGTGCATTTTAGCTCACGGACCTAGTTAGACTTTCATGCTTTATTAGCTTTACTCAAGTGACAAATGCTGCTTCACTTAACGTAATGAAATTTGCAACTCTTTGCAGTTCTGCAATTTATTTTGAAGCACCTTTTACTATATTTGAAGCAAACTGGGTTGTGCAAGTAATATACATTTGTGCTGCTGTAGGGAAGTGTTTTCCTGAGGTTATCTCCTTTTCCTTTGAGACAATAAAAAAATAGATAAACCCCATGAAAATATTTCTGATGTACAACAACACAAATGTATATCAGTTGCACAACGCAGTTTACTTCAGATATAGTAAAAGATGCTTCAAAATAAATTGCTGAACTGTAAAGAGTTGCAAATTTCATTACATTAAGTGAAGCAGCATTTGTCACTTGAATAAAGCTAATAAGCATGAAAGCTCGACTAGGTCCATGAGCTAAAATGCATCCATCTGGTGGATAGCCGACTAAATTCTTAACAGGAAATTAAGTTAAAACCTTCAGCTTGGTCACGTAACGTGAGATATGTTGCTGCTATATTCGTTATGTAATTCAGGTATGTTATTGTTGCCTAATTCGGCTATGTTACTTTTATGTAATTCGGGTATGTTATCGTTCTGTAATTCAGGTATGTTATTGTTAAGTAATTCAGATATGTTATTGATACGTAATTCGGATATGTTATCGTTATGAAATTCGAGTATTTTATTGTTATGTAATTCGAGTATGCTATTGCTATGTAATTCGAGTATGTTGTGGCTATGATTATGTGGTTGCCATGTTGTCGATTGCGTAGTCGTTTTGTACTAAGATTTGTCCGCGCTTTTTGTTGCGGCTGCCTAAATATGTGTAGAGATTGTCACTACCTTGAAACCTCCCGAAACTTCCACGTGAAGGAAAGCATGGATTGCTTTGAGAACACGACCAGTCAGAACACAAACGATAGAACATTTCATTGCTTATTACAACAATTTAAATCAGAGTACAAGAATATACAGAGTATGAACAGATAATATACATTTGATTAACATCAGAGATTTACAAATTACAATGCAGTGGAAAATAATACAAAATACAACTGAAAGAGACACACGGATACAGAGCTTTCCGAATATCATTCCAGCTGTAAACCAGGATCCTGTGAATATAAATCTGCAAAACCAAAACTACTAGCTACCCGTGTGGAAAATAGGGGCACCCAGAGTTTAGGTTAAAACAATAAACTCCAGGTCAGTCATGTGACTGGTGTGAGAACTAAAACAGTTATTTAAAACTTCACTTTAAAATCAGATATATCAAAAGACCACGCCATATAACACGGAACGGGTTTCCTCCCCAGAATACCAGTGCCTATAACAAAACAGCGCAATGCTTTTTGGAAAATTGAAGCTATTATAAGACTCAGGTCCTATCACACAATGCAATGCAAGCCGGAGGATTGAGTTTTACCTTATAATAGCCAGACATGCTTGGTACGTTTAAAACAAATCATTTTGATACTATTATAGTGTAAAGTGTATGAAAACAACTTCAAATATAAATGTATCAATCATAGACGGCATTAACGTCCCATGCCACTATGTCGCCAATAGTATACAACTAAAATCGTAAAATGCCATATTGGAATTTGGATTTCCATCTGTGAACTAAGGCAAGGGATCGTCCTTACTGCTTCGAGACAATCTAGCCCATGTCTCAGGATCAGAACGCATTGACCCTTGGATCATCAGGGCCGGTCCACACGGAGTGGATTAAAATGCCTGAACACTGCGTTTCCCCGCCCTATGGGGCGTAAAATTGGTCTGTATAAAGACCATACCATCCATCGGCTTTGAAGAGACCGATATAACTGAAGAGCCTTGCTATCCGTCATCTACATAAGTAAAACGCCTGGGCGTGCAAAACCCAGACAACACTCCTAGCTAGAAGGAAACGCATGCCCTCCCTGATGTCCTCTCCCATTTCTGGTTCACACCGGGGTGTGAGGCTCGCGAATTAACGCTACACAAAGCTATGCTATATTAAAGCCGTGCTTTGATCATCAACCATAAGACTCTGCTTTTCAACAAAAGCCTTGATCATTTGCATCTCAGCATGCCACACATGCAATTCACGCTATGCAACCGATGTCTATCGATCACACAGAATGAAATCTGATGTCAGACACACATCCATTTACAAGTTCGTTCTGGGTCTGAACGAAACCGGAGGCACCTTATTCCTCGTCCCATATGTCCAATACAGGAGAGAGGTCCTCGCATATCCGGTCGACCTCCAAGTACGTCTAGACGATCACCACTTATTACCTCGTCTCGGGTGTACAGCCCAATCAAGACATCAGTAATCATCCAAACGATGTGAAGACCTCCGGTCTTCAACCACCATCTTCATCGTCGACTCATCGCCGATTCAGTTATTCAAAATGGGATAAACCCGGTCTTTCTGAATAACTCGCGTATATAATAAACAATTGCTATAAAAAGACAACATATGCCTCATTCCAATTCTGAATATTCTTTTATTTAAATATTCATATCCTTTGGGAAAGGTTCCCATTAATTTTATCAAAGATAAATTCTTTAAATTTATTCTTTAATCTTCCTTTGGATATCATTTCAAACCATATTAAGATTTTCCAAACTAGTCGGGATTAGCGCACCTTACCAAAGTAGTCATTTGTTTAATTTCCCAATCCCAACCTATTCATCCCATGAAGCAAAACTGGTAATACTTCATATCTAACACCACGGTGTTATCGGTAAATTCAATTACCATTTCACGTTCGAATCTAATTAAAGATTTAACTATCGCCTGGAGTAAAACTGGTGGTACCCCATTCTCGATCATTTCTTGAATTTGATAATTTTAGTTATCAAATTTACCTTTCAATCTAATTAAAGATTCATTAAAACTCTAATTCAGTTTTAATTTCCAAAAATCATTAGTTAACGATTTTCTTCCAAGTTAAGAAACTAATCTTATCTGTAACTAGATAAAAGAACTAATATTTAAAACACAGTTCACGATAAACCCAAATCACATTCCATTAACTATGGAATCTTCACGGAAAAACAAATCAATATATAATCGATGTCAATTTCCGTATGCGACTAATAATATAAATGGGATAACGGCAATGCCTTTTTAATTCCATATGTATTAACAGTCTTCCTCCATAGAAGTTCACTTCGATTATTATCAATCAAATTCCATTCAATTCCAATTTAATATATTGAATTGGAAAATTTACTTTGGAAAATTCCCGTTAAATCTTAATAAAAAGATTTATAAATTCCAAATCACATTTCACTGTAAATCGGGTTAAAGAACGAATGTCATTAAAAACACAGTTCACAATAAACCCAATTCACATTCCATTTTCAATTACCAATTAAATGTTAATTAATTGGTAATTCTTCATTAAATCTTAATAAAAGGTTTAATATATTCAAACAGGGTTCAAGAACAGTGTTATTTAAGACACCATTCATGACAAACCCAAAATCACATTCCATTAATCGGATTAAAGAACAAGCGTTATTTAAAACACCATTCACGATAAACCCAAAATCCAATTTGATATTAAATACAAGGCTCTGAATAAAAAATATATCGGCTTATATTCAATGTCAAATTCTGAAATCAACAAATATCGTATTGGAATAACGATATATATATCTTCCAGATTACTCCATAATATCCGTATAATCACGGAATACAATATCGAAATATTCCAAAGATAATTTCGATTCAAATCCATTCCAATTCATATATTGGAAATTCTGGTTATATTTAAAACCATTTCAAATCCAATTTATTTATTTAGAAATAATTGGATTATAATTCAAGTTCAAACTAGTTCATTTCGATAAAAATCTATTTTTATCTTTTCAAATGTAGAATTTTTCATCCCAATTCTTTCCAAATCATTTCTAAAGATTTTACACTAATTATTAATATTTTTAATAATTTTATCAAGGCCCGTACAGTCGATATCCATAAACGGCCATCGAACTACACTTACAGCGACCTTTTCCAAATTTGATTTGGACATAATTCCAAATCCAACCGTTAGAAAGATCTTTTTGATATGAACCCAACGGTTCCAGTTTTAAGAGAATCTGACGGTCGGATCTCCAGTAATGTCCATTCGAAGTCAATGGTCGAAATTCGCGAACTACCGCAGCGCGGCGCGTTCTATTCATGCCATTATATATATATATATATATATATATATATTCTATATATTTCATCGATTTCCATTTAAAACGTATTTTATAAATCGTTTTAAATTCGTTTTCAAAACGATTTCACTTCCATTTCAATTTCAAATCAAAATGGAATATTCCATTATAAATTAGTTTATAAATTCATTTCAAATCGATTTCAATTCAATTTCAATTCGTTTTAAATTCATTTCAAATCGATTTCAATTTAAATCGATTTCAATTCTATTTTCAAATTCAAATCAAAATTGAATATTCTATATTATTTCAATATTAAAATGATAATATTTTCAAAATATCAAATTTTGAAATCACTTTTCGATATTCATTATAAAATGAATAAAATCGACAAAATTCCCATTCGTGTTAAAATGGCGTTTAACTACTTAACACGGCTTCACATTTCAATATTCACTGAATATTATTTTAAAATATTCGCTAATTCTGAACTGGAATCAGACACGGTCAATTACCATATTTTTTTTATATGGATTTCATACACATATGTGCACAACAATAATCAAACACAGTCAACCATCATTCAGAGTGCATTACACAACTGTATAAGCGTTAAAAATAAATAAATAACGCTCATCACAGCCTGTCAACCCATCGATTGACATACCACTAGCTATTGGGATCAGTGTATGTCAAATATCATCCCAATACCCGTGTGGGGTTTTCAAACAACAAACACAGATTTTATTTGTGCAGTTGGAGGATGTGTAAAATATATCGTCCCAATCAATATCAGTCAAATGGGTGTACATAAACAAATCGTCCAATTTGTAAATGAATATTTATTTATTCATATACACGTTAAAAATTATATTTTTAATGATAAATAATTTATTTCAATACAGGAATATTTTTATACATTCCATTTCACATCACAAATATTTTCACAACCCAATCAGACAAACAAGTCGTCCATGGTCTGTGGACGATGGGGAGCAGTTCATATATGCAGTTATAAAATGAATAACTGTACAAAGAAAATTATAGTGAGGAGTTCTCACCTTTGGGATCCACTCCATCATTCTTTATCGGATGGTTTTGATTTTTTTCTCGTTCATTCCATTGCAATCTTTTCCCGCTGTTCATAGTAAAAATCACATTTTTAATATGATGTTTATTTTAAAAGATCACATTTTTATAATGGCACTTCGCATACAAAAATCATATATTTTTACAACACTTCTTTCTATATAAAAATTATATTTTTATATCTCTACTTCTTAAGATTGAATTTTTATTTTGCTTCATATATAATAAAAATCGAATTTTTATTTCGCTACAACATACATAAAAATCTAATATTTTTGTTTATAAAAATTTAATCTTTTTCGTTTATAAAAATATAATCTTTTTGTTTATAAAAATCTATTCTTTTTATAAACAAAATCATATCTGTTTCATACGAAAAAAAATCATATTTTTATATATGAATAAAAATCATATTTTTACTAATTAAAATTTATATTTTTATATAATAAAATCAGGTTTTTACCTAATAAAACGTCGGATCTTTATATAATACAAATAAAATAAAAACAAAACAAAATCAGAGAGACTCACGGTTTTTCGGTCAGAGGAGGGTGGAAGGATCGTCTGAGGGGAGGCGCAAGGCTGAGGGGGAGGAGCAGAGGGCCGGCGGCGGGTCAATGTGGGTGTCCATGTGGTGGCTGCGTCGGTTTTCGGTTTGAGAAGGAGGGAGAGTGAGAATAGAGAGAGGAGGAAGGGGAGGGGGCGTGTGGCGGACCTGGGGAGGCGGCGCGCGGTGATGATTCGCCTCTGGCGGTGGCGGCTCCGGAAATGGGGGGCGACGAGGATTACCGGATTTCAAAATTTGGATCTCGTTTTCTGTTCTGAGGTGAATTAGGGCTTATGGATTATATATTATATATATATATAATTTTATACTATTTTATTTTCCAAAAAAGCGTGTTTTACATTCGAACTCGAAATCAAACCCAACGACTGTCGTCCTTAGCCAATTACCCCCATTTCGAACACAATGGGATATGTCCCGCAAGCTAATTCGACTGTTTCGATCAGTTTTCATCAAAATCAAAATATAAATCTATATATTGAATTTGAACGCACATTTCAATTTACTGGGGCCACATACGGACCCCAAAAATTCTAGAAAAATAATTCTGGCTATGTTTTGACGATACGGTCCGAACAAAACTAATTTCGTCGAATTGTGAGACCGTTTGAAAAATGGTTATTTCCTGTTCGATCCAATTCAACTGAAATTAACAAAACACGTTTTCTTTTGCCACGCTCACATATCGATTTCAAAAATTATGAAATTTAGAATCTAGCAATAACTTGACATCCCGGATCCAACAAAAGTGGTTTCATTGAAAAAGGAGGTCATTTGCAAAATAGCCATTTTTATGGGCTATATTTCCATAGCGACTATTCTGAATTTTCAACTAGGCATAACTTTTTATCCCCGCTATGAAATTTCAATTTTTCAGATTCGTTGGAAAGATATTTTCAAATAGATTCTAATATTTTTGGTTTCACTAAAATCCGATTTATTTTGAATCCTGCACATTCATTTGAAATTTGAAATCGAATTTTCAAACTACCGTGTCATTTCCAATTCCTTTTATAATTGAAATTAATTTTTATGTTCTAATTTCGATTTAAATAAATATATGCATTCTAATTCTATTCAAAATAAATTTCTCGTTGTTATTATTTAAAATAAATCATTTTAAATATTCAAAATTCATTAAAATTGCCAAAATAAAAATTTTAAATTGGTTCTGATTTTCCGGGTTGTTACAATCTCCCCCACTTAAAATCTTTTCGTCCTCGAAAAGGAACGGAGCAGAAAGTTGTTTTACTAATCAACTCAACTTTCATTTTGGCGTTCATTATTCAACTTCTCAGTTTCTAAGAATTTTCCAAGTCTTCAAAAATTTGGCTAACACCCTAAATTTTCGAAAAATTTCGCCATAACCTCCTTTGTACGGGGAGCACCGTGAAAATCCCCAAACAGCCACACAGACCCTCTCATCTCAAAAAGAAAAAGGAAAAGTCAAGCGGCTAGCCAGTCGGCTCATAAAATCATCCAAACCCAATAAATTAGTAAACATGTACCTATTTGTCGGGCATACAATTTTATTCCTCTTCTCTAGCCTCCTGCTATGACCTGCTCAATTTATACACATGTATATGCACGCAATTCCAAACAATTTTCAATTTAGTTCAATATTTGATCAATTTGGTTATATTTACCGTTCATGTTCATATTGGTTTCATGATTCTAATTAGTGAAACTAATAATCAAACAACACAACCAGCAATCAATTAGTTGATTAGATTTTCAAACATGTATCTTTTACATATATAATCAAAATCATGTTTTTGATGCCAAATCACAACAAATAATCCTATCTAGTTTTGGTTCTCACACCAGCCAATTGTAAATATATAAATATCCCACTTTCGGTACTCGAAGATAAACATTAATGATACTAGAAATCATCAGTATCATCTCCGGGCGACTAAAGATTGATTCTATATCTATCCAGTATATTAAAAGTTCGAATATACGCTCATGACGCGTATATGCAAAATCTCATATACTCGATTGTCCAGAATAAAATAAAATAATATACTCAAATATGTATAATTAGATTAAATTTTCAAAACAAAATTAGTTTTTTTTTTAAATAACTCTCTTCTCACTCGTTCTAGGATACTACCGATCCCATCTCTAACGAGTCATTCTTATTGGATATTCCTAATCCAATCTTTGATGAATTCTTTCGTTTGGTTCTAACGTGTCTTGTTCTCGAGCTCTGTAAACCAAAGCTTTGATACCAAATGAAACAGCCCGAAACTTCCCCGTGAAGGAAAGCACGGATTGCTTTGAGAACACGACCAATCAGAACACAAACGACAGAACATTTCATTGCTTATTACAATAATTTACATCAGAGTACAAGAATCAGAGTACAAGAATAAACAGAGTATGAACAAATAATATACATTTGATTAACACAAGAGATTTACAAATTACAATGTAGTGGAAAATAATACAAAACACAACTGAAAGAGACACACAGATACAGAGCTTTCCGAATATCATTCCAGCTGTAAACCAGGATCCTGTGAATATAAATCTGCAAAACCAAAACAACTAGCTGCCCGTGTGGAAAATAGGGGCACCCAGAGTTTAGGTTAAAACAATAAACTCCAGGTCAATCATGTGACTGGTGTGAGAACTAAAACAGTTATTTAAAACTTTACTTTAAAATCAGATATATCAAGGGACCACGCCGTATAACATGGAACGGGTTTCCTCCCCAGAATACCAGTGTATATAACAAAACAACGCGATGCTTTTTGGAAAAATGAAGCTATTATAAGACTCAGGTCCCATCACACAATGCAACGCAAGCCGCAGGATAGAGTTTTACTTTATAATGGCCAGACATGCTTGGTACATTTAAAACAAATCATTTTGGTACTATTATAGTGTAAAATGTATGAAAACAACTTCAAATACAAATGTATCAATCATAGACAGCATTAGCGTCCCATGCCACTATGTCGCCAATAGTATACAACTAAAACCGTAAAATGTCGTATTGGAATTTGGATTTCCACTTGTGAACCAAGGCAAGGGATCGTCCTTACCGCTTCGAGACAATCTAGCTCATGTCTCAGGATCAGAACGCATCGACCCTTGGATCGTCAGGGCTGGTCCACACGGAGTGGATTAAAATGCTTGAATACTGCGTTTCCCCGCCCTATGGGGCGTAAAATTGGTCTGTATAAAGACCATACCATCCATCGGTTCTACAGAGACCGATATAACTGAGGCGCCTCGTTATCCATCATCCACATACGTAAAACGCCTGGGTGTGCAAAACCCAGACACCACTCCTAGCTAGAAGGAAACACATGCCCTCCAGATGTCCTCTCCCATTTCTGGTTCACACTGGGGTGTGAGGCTCACAAATTAACGCTACACAAAGTTATGCTATATTAAAGCCGTGCTTTGATCATCAACCACAAGACTCTGCTATTCAACAGAAGCCTTGATCATTTGCATCTCAGCATGCCACACAGACAATTCACGCTATGCAAGCGATGTGTATGGATCACACAGAATGAAATCTGTTGTCAGACACACATCCATTTACAAGTTCATTCTGGGTCTGAATGAAACCGGAGGCACCTTATTCCTTGTCCCATATGTCCAATACAGGAGAGAGGTCCTCGCATATCCGGTCGATCTCCAAGTACGTCTGGACGATCACCACTTATTACCTCGTCTTGGGTGTACAGCTCAATCAAGACATCAGTAATCATCCAAACGATGTGAAGACCTCCGGTCTTCAACCACCGTCTTCATCGTCGGCTCATCGCTGGTTCAGTTATTCAGAATGGGATAAACCCGGTCTTTCTGAATAACTCGCGTATATAATAAACAAGTGCTATAAAAACACAACATACGCCTCATTCCAATTCTGAATATTCTTTTATTTAAATATTCATATCCTTTGGGAAAGGTTCCCATTAATTTTATTAAAGATAAATTCTTTAAATTTATTCTTTAATCTTCCTTTGGATATCATTTCAAACCATATTAAGATTTTCCAAACTAGTCGGGATTAGCGCACCTTACCGAAGTAATCATTTGTTTAATTTCCCAATCCCAACCTATTCATCCCATGAAGCAAAACTGGTAATACTTCATATCTAACACCACAGTGTTATCGGTAAATTCAATTACCGTTTCACGTTCGAATCTAATTAAAGATTTAACTATCGCCTGGAGTAAAACTGGTGGTACCCCATTGTCGATCATTTCTTGAATTTGATAATTTTAGTTATCAAATTTATCTTTCAATCTAATTGAAGATTCATTAAAACTCTAATTTAGTTTTAATTTCCAAAATTCATTAGTTAATGATTTTCTTCTAAGTTAAGAAATTAATCTTATCTTTAACTGTGTAACACCCCACCTCCGCCAGGGTGGCTCTTGCAAGCACTCTGACTTTGGAGGGGCGTTTGAATCGGGTAAACATGCATAATGATATATCAAGGCAGAACAAGAACATATGTATATATGTAAACAGAGTAAATAACATAGATAAAACAGCGGAAGATTTCAAACCATTTCAAAACAAGTCTGGTACAACATAATGTCAACTTTCCAAATAAACAAGTCTAGATAAAAACAACTTCAACTGAAAAACTGAAATACATAAGTACTATCCCCAAAATAAGTGATAACCATAGCTAGCTTCATGTCAAACCGTACATGAGCTAAATCCCACAAGCAAGCGATCAGAAATCCAAGCTAAGCTCCAATATTCCCACCCTGAGAACCGGGGGGGGGGGAACGGAAGAAAAGAGGCGAAAGAAAACAGGTCAGTCAAAAAGACTGAGTAAGCCCTACTACAATCAATGTAAACTGATAAAGTTAACTGGCATGAGAAGCAGGGATGAACATAAGGATAACAACATATTATCATGATGATTAACTAACAAGGTAGATAAAGGTGTCATCGCATAATCAGGTTTAAGGTTTTTCACCACAGGTGTACCAGCATTCTAACATGTCGTGTATAAACAAGAATTTATCCCTTGGCCTAAACTTGGCCCAGTATCAGGTGTTTGACTTAAATCAAGATCCAACTTCTTGGTACCCATTTCTAGTATAACAGGATTAGGTGTTACCCCAATGTTTACATCGAAACAGGACGGAACAGAATGGTCCATACAGAGATAGAGTTTGGGAAGAATGGGCTTTTACCACCCTAACAGACGGTACCACGCAGAAACAGACGGGTGTTACCACCCAACAAAACAGACGGTACCAACTGAGTCAGACAGAGCTAAGTGTACCCTAAATCCTACCCAAGCGATCGGCTCCCTAATTCATAAACACCCTGTGTCGGCCCCACGATAGGGTGTATCACTCCCTAAAGTGGTAACCAATTGGCACAAGCATATTTACAGATGTCACGGCGTCTTACATCCTCAGAGGCAGACCGGGATCCATGCATGCACATGACCCGGTTGGAACGCACCATCAACACCCATCGCCATTATCAGAATGAACCACTTATAATTAGTTCAGTAAGCGTGCCCGGACCCTACCTACAGTTGGGTCAAAGTTTTGATACCAGAAAGGGTTACTGACTAATATGGGTCCCAAACAACAAATGACACAAGTATTCCCCCTTGTGTCCCCAGACTATCAGATTCAGATTAACTTATTAACCGAGTTCAGACATACAAAGTTCAGACAATCAGTTTTCAGACTAACGGATCAGATAACAGATTTACAAACTTGCCTAACTTGGTGTGGGTCCTACAGATCCGCAAAACAGGTTCGTTTAATTTATCAATCAAGTTAGTTTATCCAGACCAGGTATCAAATCGGTTCTCAGCCTTATCAAATTTCTGAGTTGGATTGGTTAAGTATAGTTCAACTTAACCCCGTTAAATTACCGAGTTCAGATTGGTTAAGTGTAGGTTAACTTAACCCTAACCACTAGTCGTCTTTTACGGTTAAGTGTCCTTAAGAAATCAAGCCCGGTTTCACTTAACCTACCCATTCATGTCAAATTGGTTAAGTGTCATAAATCAAATTTACTTAACCTTATCATGTAGCATTAATTAATTTAATGCACCTTAACCTCTCACATTAGACCTCGTTGTGGTTACTAGTTAGGCCGGGCGGGTCCGGGTAGCTTTACACCACAACCTAGTCTAACCTCGGGTTCAAGCACAACTTGACCAACTTCTCACATTGGGTCCTATTGTTTGTAGCCACTAGTTAAGCCGGTTGGTTCCGGGTAGATTTATGCCCCAAACTCAACCCAACCTCGAGTTGGTCACACTTATATTTTCTAAGTGTCATGTCCATTATGTTTCCAAAACATATTACAAGTTTTCAAGCATTTGGGTAGACCTAACTTAATAGGTAAATTCCCAATGGGTAGACCTAACTTAATAGGTAAATTCCTACTCTTATGTTTTTATGTCCTTTAAGTTTACCCAACCCCAAACGCAATCCCATCGCTTACATATCGCAATAGCGCATAAAGGATAGAAAGATGGAACTTGGCATAATCATGACATAAAGGTGTTGAAGCCACAAGTTTAACCATGGTGGCATATGAAATGTACATATGTTCATATACTTGCATATTACATTTTTAGGCCTCAAAAGCATGCATAAAACCCAACTTAGCATATTGGTGATACATGGTGATAAATGACATGTAGAAATGGCCATAAGTTCGCATTTAGCCTCACATGCAAGTTATCATAAGAGATATGATAACTTACATGTTGCCAAAATGCAACCTTAGCATAAAGCTTGAAGCTTTAAGCTCATAAAGCCAAGATAAGCTTGCATAACATGATAACATGAGCATAATGATCAACCCAAACTTGCATAACATAACTTGCATATCATATGACAAACTTGCATATCATAACATAGCAAACTTGCATAACATAACATGATAAACTTGCATATCATAACATGGCAAACTTGCATAGCATAACATGGTAAACTTGCATATCATAACATGGCATACTTGCATAACATAACATGATAAACTTGCATATCATAACATATCAAACTTGCATAACATGACATAGTAAACTTGCATATCATGGCAAACTTGCATATCATAATGATCAACCAAACTTGCATCATTCATTTAACTTTAGAGTTTAAGTATGAAAGTAGAAAAGGGCTTACAATGCTTATGAAGACACAAAAATATGACAAAGCCCTTATGCAATCAAATAGATCCAAAATGCAAGCTCTAATAGAAAAAACCTTGAGCCAAAATGATCAAAACCCTTGCTTTATGATGTAAATATGGAAACTTGACTTGAATGCAAGCTAATGATGCTCATACAAGCTTGAAAACACTTGTATGCACTGAAAATCTCTCATAGAAATAACTTAGGGATTTTATGAAGAGAGTGGAGGCCATGAGAGGAATGATTTTGCCATAGTTTAGTTACTTGAATGAATAATGATGATTTAGGGTTAGATTAGGGGCTTATTTATAGGATTAGGATGTGTTTTAGACCCTTAGATTAACCCTAGGTTAGATTAGGACCATCAGATCTCGGAAGCTTCCAGAAAACAGCCCCAAAACACAGCCAAACTCAAAAATGGTGCATCAGGCCAAACTGGCCGAGCACCCCCTGTCGACACCCAAGTTGACAGGGCTATCGACTTGGTCCTAGCCAAGTCGACTGCCCAGTCGACAGGCCTTTCGACTGGGGTAGCTAGGCGGGAATTTTCCCACCTGCGCCCAATGGCCCCAATTTCGAAATTTGAACCTGAATTTTAAATCTGTTTTGAACTTTGAATTTTCAGAAAACTTCTTCGGGCCTTAACCGGGTCATACGGACTCCGATTTTCGAAAACTTGGACTCTATTTCGCGTATTTTTCCGAGACGAACGCAATGGCATAGCCCGTTTCCCTTGATTCAGATTTATAAATTAAATTCTGCCTCGATTTACGATATAACAGGTTATCAAAAATACGGGTTGTTACAAACTAGGTTAAAGAACTAATATCATTTAAAACACAGTTCACGATAAACCCAAATCACATTCCATTAATTATGGAATCTTCACCAAAAAAAATCAATATATAATCGATATCAATTTCCGTATCCGACTAATAATATAAATGGGATAACGACAAAGCCTTTTAAATTCCATATGTATTAATAGTCTTCCTCCACAGAAATTCACTTCGATTATTATCAATCGAATTCCATTCAATTCCAATTTAGTATATTAAATTGGAAAACGTTACTTTGGAAAATTCTCGTCAAATCTTAATAAAAAGATTTATAAATTCCAAATCACATTCCACTGTAAATCGGGTTAAATAACGAATGTCGTTAAAAACATAATTCACAATAAACCCAATTCACATTCCATTTTCAGTTCCAATTAAATGTTAATTATTTGGTAATTCTCCATTAAATCTTAATAAAAGGTTTAATCTATTCAAACAGGGTTCAAGAACAGTGTTATTTAAGACACCATTCACGACAAACCCAAAATCACATTCCATTGTTAATCGGATTAAAGAACAAGTGTTATTTAAAACACCGTTCATGATAAACCCAAAAACTAATTTGATATTAAATACAAGGCTCTGAATAGAAAATATATCGGCTTATATTCAATATCAAATTCTGAAATCAACAAATATCGTATTGGGATAACGATATATATATCTTCCAAATTCCTCCATAATATCCGTATAATCATGGAATCCAATATCGAAATATTCCGAAGATAATTTTGATTCAAATCCATTCCAATTCATATATTGGAAATTCTGGTTATTTTTAAAACCATTTCAAATCCAATTTATTTATTTAGAAATAATTGGATTATAATTCAAGTTCATAACTAGTTCATTTCGATAAAAATCTATTTTTATCTTTCCAAAAATGGAATTTTTCATCCCAATTCTTTCTAAATCATTTCTTATAATTTTACACTAATTATTGATATTTTTAATAATTTTATCAAGGCCCGTACAGTCGATTTCCACAAACAGCCATCGAAGTACACTTACAGCGACCTTTTCCAAATTTGATTTGGACATAATTCCGAATCCAACCGTTAGATTTCAAATCTCTAATATTCGTTAGAAAACTCTTTTTGATACGAACCCAGCGGTTCCAGTTTTAGGAGAATCCAACGATCGGATCTCCCGTAATGTCCATTCGAAGTCAATGGTCAAAATTCACGAACTGTCGCGGCGCGGCGCGTTCTATTCAGGCCATTATATATATACATACATATATATATATATATATCGTTGATTTCCATTTAAAACGTATTTTATAAATCGTTTTAAATTCGTTTTCAAAACGATTTCACTTCCATTTCAATTTCAAATCAAAATGGATTATTCCATTGTAAATTCGTTTATAAATTCATTTCAAATCAATTTCAATTCAATTTCAATTCGTTTAAATTCACTTCAAATCGATTTCAATTCAAATCGATTTCAATTCCATTTCAATTCGTTTTAAATTCATTTCAAATCGATTTCAATTCAATTTCAATTCGTTTTAAATTCATTTCACATCGATTTCAATTTAAATCGATTTCAATTCTATTTTCAAATTCAAATCAAAATTGAATATTCTATATCATTTCAATATTAAAATGATAATATTTTCAAAATATCAAATTTTGAAATCACTTTTCGATATTCATTATAAAATGAATAAAATCGACAAAATTCCCGTTCGTGTTAAAATGACGTTTAACTACTTAACACGGCTTCACATTTCAATATTCACTTAATATTATTTTAAAATATTCGCTAATTCTGAACTGGAATCAGACACAGTCAATTACCATATAATTTTATTTATATGGATTTCATATACACATGTACACAACAATAATCAAACACAGTCAACCATCATCCAGAGTGCATTACACAACTGTGTAAGCGTTAAAAATAAATAAATAAATAACGCTCATCATAGTCTGTCAACCCATCGATTAACATACCACTAGTTATTGAGATCAGTGTATGTCAAATATCATCCCAATACCCGTATGGGGTTTTCAAATAACAAACACATATTTTATCTATGTAGTTGGGCGATGTGTAAAATATATCGTCCCAATCAATATCAGTCAAATGACATACAAAATCAACGAGTTAATTGTAAGTATTTCACGTACCTCTGACTTAAATGTTGTAACTCAGATTGCATAGGATGCATGAAAGGGGGCATGTAATAAATTAACGGTCCAGCGGAGCAAAAATGATTTGATTGTTGAGTAACGATACTGCATAGAAAACAGAGTAATTATGAGCTACAATAATAACATATGCTAACAGATTCAAGAAATATCAAAAAAGAAGTCAACCTTTCCATTATGTGCGTGAAACTTCCTTGAGTCATATTGGGTTCATTGTATCCAATATCTTGCTGATTGCTCGAACACGGTGTAAAACCAAAGGATGTAGTATTAAAACTCGAAGGATTAAAGCTCAACAAATCATTTTGATGACCAATTCTATCATCAATATTTTGACATTCAACGTTGTCTTCTACTAGAGATGTATCTTTTTCGACTTGAACCCATTCACACTTTATAACATAAAGCTCTATGAATTTCGTTGTCGCTAAAAACATTATATCCACATCATCATCATCGCCTTTTAATGGATTTCGATCCAAAATCCGTAGGCCAGTTACAAACCAAATCAATGTCAAATTCATTGGATTTAATCTTAGCCGATTTATATATCGAATTTTTCAACTGAATCAAGTTACATCCTCGAACTACTTTTGCCGGTTTATACGATCCTCCAACGTATTTGCCAAAGTTGTCATTGTCTACCACTAACTCACCATCAAAATAACAAACGGTAGGAATACATTTAGGAGATATTCTATATACAAAACAACAACAATTTAACTATCTGTAATGGACTAACTTTCACAACAAACCTAAAATCAGGTATTATAGAATTCAAAGGTTAATAGCCATAACTTGAACACAAAACGAGTTCTATAATTTATTAAGTGGTAAGTAGATCTTCTAATACCATTTTGGTTCTAATACTGTTCGAGTTTAATAAAAAGGGAAAAATCTTTTTTCAAAAGTGGACTTGTGAAATAAGAATGGAAGGAGGAAATAGAAGAGAAAGAAAAGGGTTGAAAGGTTATAGTTATCTGGAGATTATCTGGGATATCTGAGATAACACGTTCGTTAAAAATAAAATGTGTAACGCATGATCAGGGATAACTCCAATACAAAAAAAAATGACCAATTTTTGTAATTAGTTTTGAAACAAGTCTATTTATGTTACAAAAGTGATCTATATCAATTTTTTTTTCCTATTTTTCATTTACGCGTAGGGTTTATCATTTTGAGGTCCCACTGATAATGTTTGCCTAATGCACTTTCACTTTGGACTCTGATCTTAGGGCTGTCAACGGATACCCGAAAAATCCGATATCCGTCCGCATCCGTATCCGAAAATACGAAATATATCCGTTATCCGAGATGCGGATACGGATATCTGATATCCGAAAATCATTCCGGATACGGATATGGTTATAGTGGTATCCGTATCCGAAAAATATTCGTCCAATTTTCT